>OX424576.1:173445231-174645231 GCA_949152435.1 Gastracanthus pulcherrimus
TTTATTCCAGCCACGGGGGCTTTTTCCCCGCGAGCGATTTGCATATATGCAAAATGACGAGCGTGTGTGTCGCGGACACGCTGTACACCGAGATGGAGCTGGAGAGAGAGAGAGAGAAATGGCGTACAGCCGCAGAGCGTAGCGACGGACTCGTCGGAGAAAGACCTTAATTAAAATGACTTTTTTTCCGTCGCGTCCACTGCCGCCGCCGTTGCTCTTTCTCTCGTTTTTAATGGAGTCTTGTCTCTTGACGGTGTCGGGAACTTTGTTGCGCTTTAATTAAGCGAGACGCGGGCTGGATTAGGCGCCGGATGGGTGTGGTACAGAGAGAGAGAGAAAGAGCAATTTTTAATCGTTACAACTGGCGCGTTGAAGATTAATTGCGAGGGGGAGATAGGGAGTGTTGGAGAGATAAGGAAAAAGTGTTTTTTCAAATTCGGAGGTGTGGAAAATGTTTGGGGAAACGGTTGTAAGATTGCATTTGGGAGCGTTTGGGACTATTGCGAATCAAGTACATTTTTTATTAAGGTTACGATATAAACGAGAGTTGCCTCTAATGGCATCAGGTCAGAAATATAATTGCAAGATAAGCTATTGATTAGTATATACTAATAAAATTATAGGATTTAATAGAAACTTAACACGGTCGTTTTTATTTTATTTCTAAATAACGTGATACTCGTAAATCTGTCTAAACAGAATTCCATAGTCGATACAATCTTAATACAGAGATATCGAAGGTAGAATTATAATAATTTGATTACAAGAGAATGATCAAGTTATAATATTTCGATACTATATACCTACTATAATTATGAGTAAATTGATGCGCAGGAATATGAAATTTGTAATCTATACTTGTAAAGTATTTAAGGAAGTGATGCAGAATAGATTCTACCTTATCAATAATATGAGCTTTCATAGTTTAGTGATTAGATTCCTGGGGTTTATGTTATAGTAGGTAATACTAAGCTTTTTAACATTCTGAAACTTTATGACTACTTATAATCATTTATCAGTTACGATACATTAAATAATAATTGAAGTAATTTAACTAGAGTAGTAGATAATTGAAGGGCCGGATGCAATAATAGGAATGCACTTTATTTTGAAGATTTATAACTCAAATAATAATGCGCAGGTAAAAAAACAAAAAGTATACTGATGTTAATTCAACCTCCTTCTTCAACGCTATACTTTTTATTTCATTACCTGAGCATTCTTACTTGAAATAAAAATCATCGAAAAAAGTGCTAATCCTCTTATTGCATCCAGCCCTTCAATTACTGTAGTAAATCGTCACCTTAAAATAATTATGAACAGTCACAACATTTTCAAACTAAAGTAGTTCACCCGCAATCCCGCCCCAGTTCATTAATTCATCACAAAATTAAACACAGCAACCCCCGATTTCCATGAAAATCTAAATGCACCTCACGCACGCGCCGCGTAGTCCTGTTTTCGCGCGCGTCCTCCTTTGATCATTAAGTCAAACATATTCATGAATTTTAAAGCCGATGAGCCCCGGCGAAGCAGCGGCGCACTCTCCTCCCAAAATAAGAACCAAAACAATCCGAACGGCGCGGAAGGGTCGAGATTTCCGTCAAATATTGGCCAGACTGATAAAACTTATTACAACTCGAATTCAAATCGGAGAGAGAAATGCAACGGTCCGAGGCTCTCGAGGTTGGACTCGGGCGCGCGTTTGACCCTCGCGCGTTCTTGCGAGGAAGGCGAACTATTTGAAAAGTTTTCGCGTTGACGGCGAGTTAGGGAGTTAGGGGAAGTATGTTTATGATAGTAATTTTTGGGTTTGAAATAGGATTGCGAGGATGAGAATTCAAAATATTCCACCCCTAGAACGTGCTATGTACGAAAATAAAATTGCTTTCTTTAAAATTTACATTGATACCTTAGTTTTACAAAAACAAAGAATTTCGAGTTGTCTTTATCATTTATGAAGGCACATTCTGCAGATTACAACAATTGTGCCTTTGGTCCAACGGTTTCAGAACGGTTTTTGAAAATTCGTTGTGAATAACGAATAATACGGTGTAGAAATTACGTTTGATTACAAAATCCAATTAAGGTAGTTTTTGCATAAAAATAACGTAAAATCGAAATTTTCTGTTGTCAAAACCAATAATAATGCTTTGCGGATTTACAATTTGGGCCATTGAGCAATTATATGCAAGATAATTATCATAAAAAATGTTTGTTTTTGCATATTTACGGTAGACTGCTATTTTACTTTGTTAACCTCCCCTCCGAAAGAAGGAAATTGAAAAAATAAACTAAGCGTATATATTCTGACGATCATTGGAAATTCAAATTCAGTTTCAACGTTGTAATAACTGAAAATTTATGTAAAAACACGATATGGAAAATTTCGATAGCTTTTAAATTGGTTGTAAACGTTCTGGATAAATGTCTCATAATAATTTCTGTATAAAAAATATTTACAAAAATATAAGAATAAATAATAGTTTTAAATAAACATTGCAAACATTTTTAAAAAACGTTTGATAAATAGTTGTTTTAATGTTTTTTTTTATTCTTTTTTTATAAATGGAAGACATTTCGAGACGCATTTAGTTTATCAGTTACATTTCAACAGTCAGTATTTTCCTAACCATTGTAGTATATTCACGTCGTAGGTTCGTTAAAATCGTTATTCTCCATTCGCGCGTAGCAATAAATATTTTTTAAAAGTGAAAACTGGTGTTTCGTGTAAATTTTCACTCCTGCCACCTATCCAGCTTTGTACAAAAACAATAAATCCTATTTTTACGTGTAACAATTTCCACGAATGTTCGCCAATAAAATTTCCACATATTCTTTCCACACATTCCAGAATCTTCCAATCGATAAAACATTACACGCCCCACTAAATCCACGTACCATCTCGCAAAAACCACCCGCAATCAAACTCACCCCATCCCACCTCCAGCATCAATTATTACACTTCACAGTTCATTATCCCGCTCAACACTCCTCCACCAACCGCCTCTCCATTACATATTCATCTCGAAGAATATCACTCGGCACATTAGATAATAATCACCCCGCCCCTTGCTCCCATCCACTATCTCTCCCTCTCTCTCTCTCTCTCTCTCGCTCTCTCGAAAACGAAGAAACTCGAACGCCCGAGCTTCACGACCTGCTATTATACATCGAGGCGAAATTGCGGACGAAATCGTCGAATGCGCGAATAATTATGCAATCCTTCCGGGAGTACGAGAGAAGGGGGGGGGATACTTATGCCGGGGCAGAGCCGAGCATCAGGGTGCTGAATATGCTAATTAATGCAGAAACGCCGCCGCAGTGCACGGGCCACTGTGTATGTGTGTGTGTGTGTATACGTGTTGACTCTGGCTAAAGCAATAGCTCCATCTCGTTAGAGACTGTGTGTATAGGTACTGGCGCGTGCATACTTATATTTTACTTTGGCAAATGGGGAGGTGCAGTGTGTGCCATTTTTTTTTCTTTCCTCCTTTTTTTTTTGAAGGCAGGGCTACTGCGTGAGTTTTTCTTTGGGGCGCGGCTGGCTTTGTGTTGCCGGCTCGAGTCTGGAAGAATTAGGATGCGTTTGTTTTGAGAGTGTATCTCTCGTTTGGGAGGAGAGGTCAAGTTTTATAACTCGTTAGAAAAGTTAACCTGTCGTGGAACTTTGTCGTCGGAGGAACCAGGCAATTTAACTTGTATAATTTAAAAATATATAAGTGAAAAGTTGATTTTGTTAAGTTTATTGCTGGACTGCGTTGGGGCGATTAGTTTAAGAAATATAAGTATGTAAATTTTGTTCTGGAGTGAGTATTAAATTGATATTTTTTGTTTATGTTGCAGGTGAGACACAGGGAATTTCTCGGTTTTTAAAGTTTCTTCGCCACGTAAGTTTACATTCGTAAGATAACTTTACTGTGTAACTTTAAAAATATGCGCGAGTCTGCAGAACTTCAAAGTTTACTGCTTTCAAATGAGATTGGTAAATAACAAAGTTACATGACAAAATACGTTTACTTTTTCTCGTTAGTTTACTTTGAGAGGTTATAAACAAAATATTTATACGAGTATATGTAGCTCTCTAAAATTGTAATGGTAAAAATTCACTAAGTCGACAATAAAAACTCAGCATCTGTTCCGAATTCGTGATATTTTCACTATTTCAATTAGTTAAAGTTACTAATTCGCCAGTGCAAATTCTTTTATTCCTATTGACAACTCAGCAACAGTTTCGATTTACTGAAATTTTCATTATTTCAGCTTAAGAGAGAATATTAAGTCAATAAGTCTTATTAAGTATATAACTAAGCTTTCTTTAAATATTTGAAAGATCGAATAAATTTATAAACTGTATGTATAACTCTCACGCATATTGCGTAGTAGTCAAAAGCTTATACGTATACCTTTCTGTAACAAAAGTTAGTATGTATAGTAATTTCACTTCTTCACCGTGTGGTACACAGGTAAATTAAATAAACTCATTTGTTACAACCTTAAAAACAAAGAAATTTTAATGTGTCTTATTCACGTGCTCCTCATACTGTCTACACAGGAGTATTGGCAAAATATTTATTAAAAACGTGATTGTTAATTAATTTTTGTACATCGCTTCTTAAATAAAATTTTATTAGGGTGTATTCTAGTTGTTATCACATCCTATTATCGTTTTTAGTCTCAGAACTTTTGATTTCATATACAGGTAAACGTATATGAAAACTTTACAATCTTCATTTAATTGTGTATTTGTATAATACAAAATATTTTTTAAATTGTTGCACAATAAAAAGTTGCACATACATGAAATATTACTATTATGTATGCAATTTTTGGTCACTTTTTTACACAAATTGTTGCATTTAATATATAACAAAAACATTGTTTAAAACTGAAAAATAGCAGTCGCGCGACTCTTAATAACAGATACGTACATATTTCGAAATTCGTATGAATAAAGATGTATTCTTAAATTTTCGAGTTAAGACATATTTGAGCCATCGAATGAAATATCTATATCAATGTTAATTAACTTAGACAAGTCCTTTTAATAATAATTTTTAATACTGAATTTTTATATATTTTTATATGAAAATTAGAATTCATAATATTAAAACCTATAAAGTTATAATTTACGTCTTTATTAATTAAAATGCTGAAATACGTCTTTATTAAGCGCAATGATGAAGTACGGCTTTATCATTCGGGGGCGTAGAATTAAATAGCTAATAACCAATAACAAAGCAGAAAAAGTTTTAATAAGCAACTTTTTATGAGAATAAAGTCTCAAAGTTGTGTAATTATATATCGTATTTCCAGAACAAGATTATTACACCCTTCATACTCTTAAAAAATGGGTTAATAATAAAATTCAGTAACAAAATTTTATTTCATGAAAAATTTTACCTTTCTTGTTTGGTTTAAATAAGAAAATAGAATTTTAAGTTGTCATAGTTTTACTCCTGGATGCGAGATATGCAAAAATACAATAACGTTCTTACAAAAAGTCAAAAGTTAACTGTAGATTCGTCCATATATCAAATTCTTTCCAAAATCATAATCAACACCAGCACCCACCCCAGACTGCAAAATTAATCAAAAATTAATACTCTTTGAATATCGAATTTTCAAAGAATTCTTTGAATATTTTGAAAGAATCATACAAAAATTCAAAAAGACTATCGAATGGCATATCGTAAAGAGTCCTTACAGAGTTCTTAAAGATGTCTTTTTGAGTTAGAAATAAATCTAAAAAAGCTCATAAAAACACTCATTAATGAATTCATTAAGAATGCGTAAAGAATATATAAAGAGTTAATATTTTTCTTATAAAATACAGACATAAATTTGAGATAATTCTTTTTGAGTTCATATAGAGTTATTGAGTATTCAATAAGAATTCGTGAATACTTGTCTAAATTTAAAAGAATTCTTAAAAAGTTCGTAAAAAGTTCTTAAAGCGTGTATATTAAGAGTTCTACAAGAGTTCACTTAAGACTTAATGAAGTACTCATTAACTGATCATAAACAGTACATAAAGAATTCATTTAGAATGTATAAGTCGCATGACATTCAAGAACTCTTTATGAATTCTTATAAAATAGAAAATGTATGAATTCATTAAGAATTGTATTAACGTACTCGTGTAAAACTCTTTTTGAAAAAGAATTCCATTTTTCAAAAAGCATTCTTAAGCACTTCTTTAATGTCACTAATAATCCTCATTCTTTACGATCTCTTTTCGAACTCTTTAAAAATACCCTCTTAACTTACGTTCATAATAAATCCTCAGAGTTCGAAAAGAGTTCTTAAGAAGAATTCCTCCTCGCTGTCCAAAATCCCAGCAATCTCTCAAAGAACCCCCACCCCCTAGCAGCAATCTCCCTGCACAGGCGTCGCGCGACGCTCATCGCAGCTGCACCGCGTCCACCTACCGATAAACATACCGCTGCACCTCCCACTTCCCCCCTCGCCGGAATTACCCAAACGCCCGGCGAGGCTATTACGCGCCTAAATAGCCCGAGAGCACAGCAGCGGCGGGCGGTTGCGGCTCCGGCGCGCCGGCGCTTAATTCCCGAAAGTGCCGTCCGATTTTACGAGCGCGCGGCCGCTTGTCTTGTCTCGAAGAACGAGCTAATTCCGAGCCGCAGCGCACCTAGCTGTAAGTTTGAGGGGGGAGGTATAGCGGAGGTGCGTGTAGAGTAAAGGGAGTTGAGATTGCGAGGGATTTTGATGTAAGATAGTTGCGCGTCGCGCGAGAATTGAAGGAGGTTCAGATTGGGTAGTGTGCAGTTTCTCGGGAGTTCGGGGGGTATGTATGGATGTGGCCGCTTGATGAGTTAAGTTTTTATGATTTCGAAATTCGAGGGGGTGCAATTAGTTTATCTAGTGGTATGTGAGATATTTGGAGTGGCCTTGTTCTAAAATCAAAAAATTAAATTAGTGACTTATTTGCATTTATTTTTAATTATATCAGAAGAAATGTGAAACAAGTTTTCCAGGGATGGTTTATATAGACTTTTGTATGAGATCTACAATGCTAATATGTTTTCAAAATTAAAAATAAAATATTCTTTATGAGGTCGCTTTTACATTTTCTTACATATTTTTAAAAGAATATTCTTCGGGATCAGGTTTGATCAATTAAAAAAAAAATAGTTATCACCATTGCAAAGCTCATGAAAAAATGTTTGAAAATCGTACCTGATAAATTTTTGTTGAATATCTATTGAGGTACATATTGAGGCCGTTAACGGATATCTGTTGAGGCATTAAATTGAAAGTTTACAAATGTTCCTAAAAACATGATTTGATATTCAGGCTACGACACTTGACATAAAATATCTGATATAAAGATTTATTCTCAGTTATCACATTGGATATGGTATATCCTATACGCGAAAAAATTCTCTTTGAGTTTTTAAAAAATATTTTATGCCTATCTGAACGAAAATGGCCACTTTTTTCCCTTAAAAGCGAGACCAATATTACACTTTTTGCCCGCAAAAATGATTAGCGACAGAAAAGTAATTTTTTTCTCGCAAATGCGGGAATAAAAGAGACTTCACCAGAAACTAGTCCAAATTTCTTTATTTCATAAAGTTCTACCAATAACCCTGATTTTTTATTGTCTTTTAACAATGTCGTCTTTTAACAGTCCATTAGTCCTGCTTTTCAAGTCAAAATGTGGCCACAGTTGAGATGGGCATAAAGTACTATATGTAACTCGAGAAAAAAGTCGATTTTTCCCTCGGGTGATACTGCTTTGGGAATGAATATAGACTTTAAAAGGGCTACAAATTAGTTACCATAACGTCGAAATAAATTAGAAAATTCATTAATTGACTAAAGAAAACAATGGTACTCCATAACCCTATATATCAAGACAATTTAAGTAATGATGAGTGGTACATACAGCATTAATTAGATTAAATAAATCTTGGCTGTTTCTTGTACCAATTAGATGATTGAGAAACTAATCCAAAACAGTCTACGAACTCCACATCCCCAAACTACGTACATATCAGGCCGAAAATTAATATGCGTATATGGTCTCACCAACCTCGGACTTTATCTACTGACAAATGAAGATTAAATACGACTGAGATCTCGACTACGCCTCCACTAATTAAATTATCGAGCATAACTAATCCGAAACAACTTTCCAAGTTTGCGTGCACGCACGAGCCATCCGCGGATATTAGACGATTCTCCTCCCGCTGCCGTCTCATCCTCGGCGGACGCGTCATCTGCTCCTAAGTGCAGATAAAATATTACCGCGCTCTCCCGGCTGTTGCTCGCTGATAATTGGGTTAAAAGTGTTCGCCAATCAAAATCTCTTTTTCGTCCAATTATTCCAAGGGGGAAGAGGGAACTTTGCAGACAAGCGTATTCAGCAGCTCGCCGATGTGCGCCTTTTGTTTTTTGCTGTTCATTATGCTGGTTGCGACGAGTTCTCTTTTTAGAACGAGCTCGGCGGCGTGAAATATACAGGCGTAAACAGAAATAAATACGCGTCTGCTGTCGCGATTTTTAAAAAGTGAAATTCAACGCATATAATAGAATGTACTTTTTGTACGTGTTGTCATGTATTATCACGTTGTATGGTGCACACATGTTATCTATAGCCTAACCTCTCGTAAATGAGTGAAATATATTAAAAAGTTTGAAGGGCATTTATAATTTTTTTATTTCCTCTTGCTGTTAAGATGGTTGATTAATATTTATTATCGAAGTTGATTAGGTCAACAAAATAGAAAAGAGAGCACGAAGTTTGATTTTAATTTTAGCATGGTCATTATTTTATGATTAATGATGATTAGTTTAACAAAAATATAATCTTTAATATATGAAACGAAGCTTCTCCTCTAAAACTGAAAGTATGCCAAATCATTATTTCAGCAGTGAATATTGACGTATTCACTCTAAATTAGTAAATATTCACTGCCGAAATAGAGAATTTTTCACTAATTCAGTATCAGTGACATACTTTTTAACTGCTTCGTTTATATAGATTTTGTCAGACTAATCTCAAGTAATGTATAAGACACAGAATACATTCTTGCAGGTTTTAAGCAATTATCAATAAAAGTCAAAGCCGGCTACACTACACCTAATAAAATACAGAAAAACTCAACAAAAAAACTGACGACCGAATAAAATTAACAGCTCAGCCAGTAAAACTCGCGCGAAACAAAGCTCCGCGCTCCTCCCATAAAACTCCTCGTTCCCGTCCCTCATAAATACAACTCACCATCAATTTCCATCACCCCATTCCTCTCTCTCTCTCTTCTTCTCCTCCACACACACCCAAGTATAATCGCACTAAGGCTCGAACATTCCCCATCCCCATCCCATTCCAAAGAAAACCCGGCCTGCACTCCTCTCCTAAGTTTAATTCAATTGGCCGTTCTTCCTCCTCCTCGTCCGGGGGACAGAGGTTATAAAAGTTCCCTCTCTCTCCCTCTCGGCCTCTAGCTGTCCTCGAATTTCAATTAGGACGTTCCATGAATTTCATATGGAGCTGGAGCTGCGAAGCCGCGGGCCGCGGATGGAACGACGCCAGAATTCGTCGGAAAGTCTGCGAGTTTATAATCCTGTTTGCTCGCGTATATATGTACACACCGATACATCCGCGTGTCCGTCTATGTGCGGAGAGGAAGTGCGTCCGCGGTGGTGTACTCGTACTTGCGCCCGAGTTTGCACGAGCGTTGCACTGCCGTTGGGAGATATGGATGTGGATGTGTGCACGCTGCGGGGCTTGGCGTAGACGAATGTGTAAACTCGCGAGGAGCCAGCGGAGCTCCGTTTGAGTATCGACGCGCGAGCCGGGGCTTTGGAGTCTTGAGGAATGTGGGTGGGGAGGCTGGTATTTTTACTTTTTTTTTTGCTTTTGAGGTGTCTTCGAGGAGGGAGAATGGTTGCTGTGCGTGTGAGGATTTTCGGGATGTAGAAAAGTGCCGGGGGAGTGTGTGGCTTTTAAGTAGGTGACGATTGCATATTTGCATTGACACTTTGCTCTCTGAAGGGGATTTCAATTTAGTCTGAGCAATTTTTATATATGCTTTTTTATAGTAAAATAGGTTTGAGTGAATGTAGATTTTAATCCAAAAGTTATTAGATACTAATTTTAGTTACTCATTTCTGGACAAATAATGCATTTATCTTACAATACACTCGTAAAGCTAAATTCAAAAGTACTTTTTCTAAAGTACGTAATATTTGAAAAGTTTATTGACAAAATAAGTTAAAAAAGAAAAGACCTTTCTTTATTCTAGTACCGAACAATTACTTAACTAATATTTTACTTCTTTTCTCGAAAATCAATGCATTTGATGATCTAAATTTTGTAGGTATATAGATCCAAGTTATCTCATATAGTTTTTGATATGTACAAAAATAGGAATAGAAACAAATATTATAGGAATAAAGAGTTCGTTGTCGCACCTATACATTTATCTTAAATTCAGGAGAAAAATCATGGAATATATTTCAAGCAATTGCCTCTTCTGCGCAGTAATTTATTTTCTGATATTCAAATTCTATTCAAATGAATGTAAATCTGCATCCACATTCACTGTAATCATAGACGTTTTTCCGACAACAGAGTTTTGAAAACTGGGTTTGCTTTGTCTAATCTATTACAATCCAGTTTCATGGATCCGCGCTGTCGGAAAAACGCCACATCTGTAATCTCTTAAGGTAGGATTCTGGTGTATTTTGGCCGAAATATAAAAAAAAATATTATTTAATTTTCTTAATCTTTGTAATTGTAAGAATGTTTTGAAACCTCTCAGATATCAAAACTTGCTGTTTTAACAAAGTTATACGCATTTAAGAGAAACAATTTACATTAGATAACATTCAAAATTGAATCTTTAAACGGGTTTTTCTCGCAACTAATTTTCCTAATTTTAAAAAGTGGCTTGCGCATGATGTTTTTATGAATCTTTTTGAAACTTTTGGAAAATATACTTCAGTACATGTAGAACATAAACTATTGACTACATTTAATTTTTTTTCTTCTCGTCTCATTTTATCCATCAGTTTTTATAAAAAAAGTGTAATTGTTTAGGCACTTTCAGAAGTCAAATGAAAAATAAATCGTTTTGAGGAAGTAGAAGACGTTTCTTGAAATTCTGTCAACAGTTTACTTTGATGACCAATCAAGGAAGTGACTCAATTTTTTCAGAGCTTTTTCTCAAAATGCTATACGAAAGTAACATTTTGATAACTGGTCATTTTCGTTTAAAAAAATCGTATTTCTTCAATAACTCTGTAAATAATCGATAACTTCAGCTAAAAAGTGATTTAGAACTTATTCATATATCCTACATAAGCGTTTAAAATTTTAGCTCATAAAACTGAACAATAAATAAGTTTGTCTTTTCAACATAGTCCTACCTTAAATTGAAACTACTATTTAGCTTTCATTTGAGAGGTTAAGAATAATCATTTAACAAAGGGATTGACATTTGCGATACGAAATATATACCAAATTTAGAAGCTATTAGCTCGATATTCCTTCTATTAGCTTTATTATCAATTTATAAAATATGTCAAAAATTAATATGTTTAATATAATATTTAACATAATTAATATAAATTAAATAATGCTTTTATATAATGCTTCAATGTGCTTTTCACGGAGAAGCAAAATTCGTAATTATCATTGTATTAATTTTAGTGCAAACATCCAAACATTCTGACTCCATGAATTATTATTATAATAATTACATATTAATTAATGCTTAATTTTATAATCCAGTAGTACATTCAGGCATTCCCTCTGCATAATTTTAGTTTTCCATTTCAATTGTCTGTACGTTATAATCATACATACGACTTTGTTCATTACACTTATGGATTATTCCTAATAGTTTATTTTATAGCCTTTTTATGAGTACAGAACTTTATTTAAAAATCTAAAAAAGTATACTTACATACCTAATTAAGTATGTACCTATACAGACCTAATCACATAGGGCAACTAACGAACGACAACACTTATCACATCGTTTCCAAAAACAGATCTTTAAAATAAAGGATTATAATTAGAACTTTTAATATTGTTATAAAAAATCCCTGGTAGAAAATTATCTAGTTTTATCAAGGCCCTCGATTATTCCCATGACAAACTAGATAGATCTACATAGTTCTAGATTAATTTTCCACCAGGGATAACAAAACATACGTAAGTCATAAATCCATCAAATTCGCTAAAACTTTCAAGCCATTCCTAAACACATTACACGCTAATATTTTCGGAAATCTCTCATTCAAACTCACCAAGTCCAACGATACATTTCTATATCGTCATGAAAAATCAACAAAATCACATTTCCATCGAAACGATGCACCAATTGCCTTTCAGAAAACACCAACCAAACAAACTCCATTCTCTCAAATAAAAATCCATCGACCAATCACACACATCCATCGCTCCCACATGCGCATGCACTTTTCGGCCGCTCCATTACCAGCGGACGCGCGTCGCAGAAAAAGCGCGCGCCATTCAGCACTGACAAATGATCGAGAAGGACAAACACAGCCGGCGGCACGCGGACACGATGATTTCGCTAAAAAAAAAAAAGACGAAATAACGACGAGACACAGAAAGCTGCCCATCCGTCACAATGAATATCCCAGATTAATAATCCTCTCCGCGCGCGTCAAACTACGATTTAATCATCAATTTCGCCTCGCGCGCGTGGATAGCTACGCGTCAAATTACAGCCACACAGCTATATAGCTGTATTATCTCCACGAGAGAAAAAAAAAAGCAACGAGCAAGGCTGTCAATCAATACGCAGGAAAGTGGACAACGAGCGCGGAAAAGCGCCTATTAATAATAACTACACGCGGCAGAGCGTGTTATAAACGATATATATCGCGCTCGTATCTTTCGAGACACATCTCGAGGAGGAAACGTATATATCTATACACACGCGCGCTGTGCAAGCGCTATCGCATTGTAGCGTCTTGTTTGCTCTGCGTCTCTCTCCCTCGAGCTGCGTCCGAAAAAATGACGGGGCGAAGGAGGAGGATATATAGAAAGACGCGAGCTCGAGTGGCTGTGTGTAGGTATGTGGATACGACGAGCGGGAAAACTACGGCGAAGGGAGTGTAGTGTATACGGACGGCGCGCTCGTGAAAAAATACTAAAATCCGAGAGATATACTCGTTTCTGGAGATACGGCTATAGCGAGACAGGAGAGAAGGAAATGCGTATGGCTTGCGGACTTCCGCGCGCGAATGAAGGTCGTTTTTGTAGGTTTTGGAGTGTCGAAGACACGAGGATGAGGTGGTGTGTTGGGTATTGTTAGGATTTCTTTCTCGTGTTGAATATGTCATTTTTCTGGAGTAATAATCGTTTAGAAATAATGACGGTAATTTTGAAAAAAGGAGAAAGAAATTATACGATGGTGGAAATAGAACGGATTTCTTGTTTCTTTAAAATGTTATTTGGCCAGAAAATAGTAGTATTTTTAGAAGTCCATAGCACGTTTCGCGCGCCCTCTCGCACTTATATTTTTATGCTTATTGAAGAACTGCATTTCCACTGTATTACTTACAGCTACAACGTAAATTTGTTCTTAAAATATTTTTAAGTTTTTTGGTCATTCATCATTCATTTACTATGAGTAGCTAACTGTTTTATATGAAAAGTATTGTAAAGGATCTAATTCTTTATTAAGACCAAATGACCAATTTCCGTTACACTTTTTAGTAATAATATAATTTTTACTGTTAAATTCTCGCTTGTCTAGATAGAGACCCAAGAATAAGATGAGCCTACATAAATTCAACAATAATTCAGGATTTTCAATAAAAATTGGAGTACAAGGATTTTAGACTCGAATATAATTAGGAAACCGATGTCCAAATTTAAAATTTTCAGAACTGGTTTGAGTTTACGAATGTTTCTTTTAATCCTTGGAGTCACACCTTATAAAGCGAGGGTTGAAATATATTTATAAATTTTCAACTTTATAAATGATCTAATAAGTTTAAGTAATATTTACTTTTATAGAAGCAAGAACTGATCAGGAATCACACATAGCTGATGAGACGTCTCTTGTTACAACTTATATAAACTGAAAATTAAATGCGAAAAATACAGTGTACTATATCATATCCCTTTATAAAGAGTAATTGCGATTATGTATCGAAGTATATTCACAAATTTAATGAGTTTATGTATATATTTATAATAAAAATGTTTACCATATATCCATTATTACACATAAAGATTTCTAGCCTTAAAAAAATTGCTTTCTACAAAAAACAAATATTTTGAACAGTACTGTCTAAAAACCCGCAGAAAATCGTTTCATTTTCTACCATGCTGACTCCTCCATTCAATATACTCACTCACAGAAGAAAACCACGCACACGCACACGCACACGCACACGCACACGCACACACACACACACACACCACGTATCAAACGAACCCCAATTTTACTGCGATCATTCAAAAACGCTCTCACCACTACCTCAAAACCCTGCCTCACCCCCCCCCCTAACCATACAATGCTTGCATCTCAAAATACAGCGAAGCGCCGCGAACAACCATCGAGGTGGCAAAAAAGAGCGCACGCGCGCGGAAACGCGCAGTGAAACGACTTATACCCATCTCGGCGACGAGCCGAGAGAAAGTCACAGACAGACGCTGCGAGCGCGGACGTGGAAACCGCGGAGCGAGGAAAGAGCAGAGTGACAGGCGGACCGAAACAAAGAGCAAAAGGAGCAGGCGCGCAGAGAAAGGGATATAAATATAAAGAGAAGAGAGTGCGCGAAAAACCGGAGAGATGAAAAGATATCAATAAAAAAGTAGGAGCCGGAGCCGCGGAGTTGAAGCTTCAGCTCGTAAAAAAAAAGAAGGAGCAAGAAGTATGTATGTATGCGGGGCTACAAGCGTTCTACGAAAAACCGTCGGCCAGCCAGGAAAAACCTATATATATATAGGTTTTTCCTCGCTGGCCGAATATATATATATATATATATATGTGTGTGTGTGCGAGTTACCCTGAGAGAGTAGGGTGGGGGTGAGAAGAGAAGGGAAGGGATGCGTGGCAAGAGAGAAAGAGAGAGAGTGGCTCTGCGCTATCGATCCCCTAACGCGCAGCACGCATCTCTTGATGCTGCCGGGAGAAGAGAGAGAGAGAGAGAGAGAGAGAGAGAGAGGTTAAAGCCCAGCGCCAGGCTCTGATCCTTTTCGATGCGCACCCGGTCTCTCGCCTTCTCGCGCTTTCGTTAAGGTCGTTCTAGTCTCGGAATTAAACGTGAGGGGTTTGTACGTTGGAAAATTTTGGGATTAAAGGGTGGAATTAATTGGTCTTGCGGGTTAAGATGTGGGATTTTGATTAGAAGAGGATGTTGGAATGAGTGTAGTGATCAGTATTACTGTTTGATAGTGTTATTTAGTGTGATTTTATAGAAAGAGGTAGTTTTTGCGACGATGCTAGTTGTGAGAACAAATTTGGGTAAATATTTTTCATAACTATAAGATATTTATATATTTAAATTAATTGTTATGCAATAAATCATACATTTGCATATCAAATATTTGAGTATTCTTAATTAATGATTGCAAAATTTTTTTTAGATTATTTTCAACAGAGATATTCGATAATATATCAATGAAATATTATTCGTGTATATGTATAAATGCAAGAAGTGGTAAATATTATTACTAGAATATTATTTTACGCGTGGTCTACTTTAATTCACAAAGCTACAATTTGAACTATGATAAATGGAATCTTTCTATAACATTCTAACTTAAACAAGTGCTTTCGATATACTACGTATAAAATTCTTTGAATCAAGAAGTTGTAAGTGAAAGGGTTTAATAAACAAGCTCTCTCTTTCTCGCTTTGTAGTAAAGAATGCGTTCTACTCTCAAACTTAAAACTTGCGGAGTTTGTTGAAAATTATGAGATCAAAGGATAAATAAAATAGTCTTGTAATTTAAGGCGATTTTAGACGATTATTTTATTTAATAATAAAGTAAATTTGCGGGAGGAAAGCTATGTTATTCACGCAATTGCGGGTATAAAGTACATTTGCGGGAAATAAAGTATAAGAGGGAACTCATATGCCACTTTTGTTCTGCTTTTCAGGTCGATAAAGCTTTACGGTTAAGTCGGGATAGATTAAATTATATCAGTAGTTAAAACGATGCATTACTTGTTGCAATATATTTGTAAATTACATTCATTCTTTCAAATCGCAAAAAAGTACTAATGAATCTTTTTTACTATTGATTCAATTTAACTTTATAATGTGGCTTATATTCTCCAGTTGAGTAATTATTCCATCGATTCCTTGATTATATTTAAAAAGTACTTTGTACGCTGAAGGGATCTTATCGATTTTAAGTGAAAATTATTTAAGAAAACTTTCGTCATGGATTGCACAATGCGTACAACCTTAAACAAGTACTATCGACATATAGAAAAAATAATACTAAATTCCACGAATTAAAGAGCCGTACCTGAAAAGGGTTTTAATTAACAATTGGGACTTTGCATGATTTTCAAAAATGCATAAACCACTTAGAAACTGGCTCAGTATTGACAGTAAAGTATTTTTCAGAATTCTGCCAACTCGAATTTATTGAAGAAAATCGTTATTTATGTATACGATTTTGAATTTTGCGCGTATTATTTCGAAACGATTCCTATTGTCGAGTCGATTCCTATTGTCGAGTCGATTCCTATTGTCGAGTCGATTTGTGCGTCACGATGGTATAATTCTGGAAATTTAGTACGGCAAAATGATTAAACGCTTAAATATCTCTTGGAAAGATTTATAAACAAAATAATGTGGTATATATCCTATATAATATTCGACCAAGAATCCAATCGTGATATTAGATTTTGAGCCCGATATATTTTGAAGGCCCATTTAAGGTCCAACTGCATTTTTTAAAGTGAGAACCTATCTTTTTTATTACATATTGGATTTCCTCATCTAACAATACATACGAATACGCATTTAGTTTATTTAAATCCACCGCCTGAAAATTTTAATAATCAATATAAATAATCAATAATCTAAAGATGTATTTTATGTATTTTGAGACGAGGAATTCAAATATATAATAAAAAAGATATGTTTTCATTTGAAAAAATGATGTTGGGCCTTAAATGGGCCTTAAAAATATATCTTAAAAATGTCACCATTGGATTCTTGGTCGAAAATTATAAGGGATATATGCCACATTATTTTGTTTATAAATATTTTCCAAGAGATAGTTGAGCGTTTAATCATTTTCCCATACTAAATTTCCAAAATTATATACCACCGTGACGTCACAAATCGACTGGTTAATAGAAATCGTTTGAGAATAAATCGCGCGAAATTCAAAATCGCATACATAAACAATGATTTTTTTCAATAAATTCGAGTTGGAAAAATTCTGAAATCTACTTTACTGTCAATAATGAACCATTTTCTAAGTGATTTATGCATTTTTGAAAACCATGCACAGTTCCAATTGAACTACACAGTGCGTATTCCGCGAGATCAAAGGATAATTAATTACTTTTACAGTTTAAGATTCAAGATTCTACTCAATAGAAAATAATTACACTAAACACAGTAATAACTACAATAATATAGAACACTATTTTAAACAAAATTAAAAAGAAATTTTTGAATCTATTCCAAATCAACGTAACATCTCCTCTCAATACATGCAAGAAACCTCCGCTATAAATTCTTATTACCAGACGCTAGCATTCGAAATTTCAGGCGTGTACGGTCCCCCTCGAAGATTTCGTTCCTCACTTCGGGCGTGGGTCGATATTGTTCCCTTTATGCGTCGAAATCTCCCCCTCCTCCCTTTCTTCTTTACAATGCCATCAGTTCGCTCTCTTTTTTATGTAATTTTACGGCCGATGCCGTATCTTTACGCCCATCGATCCATTACGACTCCGAATGGCCGATTAGTCTCGAGACGTAGGCAAGCGGCTGTTTCCCGTTTTCTCCATTCTTCCCTACCGCGATCTTCGAGGCCTGATGTGTGTATATATTTTTTATAACGTCGAGTGCATAAAACGCGAATCAGAGCGCGAGCGTTTATTGCCCGGTTCGGTGTGAGTAGCGTAGGTACTTCATCGATTCGATGCGCACGCGCGCGAGAAATAAAAAGCCACGAAACGCGCCTTTTTTTCCTATATCGACTTCATCGTCGCGCAGGCTCTCCGCGCTATAAAACGAAATAACTCGCATTCTCACGATACATTTTTCTTTAACGAGGGTATGAATCATGCTTTATATCGCTCGAGAGCTTTCATTCGTCTTCTTGCGTCCATTGTTATTACGAGAAATTTCATTTAGCCCTCGATAGCTTAATTCTCGATCGCGTTAGTACCGAGTCGTCGATTCTATGCGGGATGGTTTATGTTTATTTGTTACGGTAAACGCTGGTGTACAGTTGGCGACGTTAAATTTTAGGTGTTTATTTACTGCATGAATATTACAATGCACGAATGAAATTGAATAATGATTGCTCGTACGGCACGCGCGCGCTATTTGACGATAAATAATTAGAGGGAAAATTGCGCACGTAATTGGAAAGGATATCGGCCCATTGGAAATAAATACGCATTTGCAATTCAAATTTGAAAATTACAAAATCGCACGGCCATTTGTATTAACGCTAGTTTGGGCTGAAAGCGACCGAATATTATTGATAAATTGCGCATTTTCGTAGCCCCCTCAACTTTCGACACTCGAGATTTTAAGCGATACGTTATGCGTGTAAACGTTTGGATGTTCGCCAGAGTAAAGATAAATACACGAAAAAAATTCGCTGCTAGTTTTTACAATGAGTTTACTTTATAGAACTCGGTTCATGTGAAACGATGAAAAAAGCGATTATGTTAAGTAATATTATTAAATCCATGGATAATGTCGGAGTTTGTCAGAAGCTGCTTTTATGTATACGTGAATATGGAGCGTTCTAAGTTTTCTGTGAATTTAAACTGCACTTTTTTCAACTTAGTTTTAAACTCAAAATTTCTGTTTAAATGCTTCTTTTTCATACGCTTTCAGATTACGGAGATAAAAACTTTTTACATAGCAGGTACGAACTTTCGGCAATTTAGATATAAATATGATTGCTTGGATTTTAACGATTATAACTACCTACAAATTTGGCATAAAAAAATCTAAATTTGGATTGGTCAATCCAATAGAATAAGGTAGCGTAATTTGTAAAATTTGTACTTTTAATTTTGGTAAACTAAGACTTGCATTGAATATTTTTTTGCGAAGTATGAAGATATAAAGCATTTATAAAACATTTTCTAAAATCCTCACATTTTTCCGAAGCTAAGAGCAACTATAAAAGTATAAACCACTTTTATATTTGATATATCGTCAAGATTCTATCTTCAATTTTAATTAAAATTCTATAGGTTAATAATTAAAAAATTTTATCTCCGAATTTTATGCAATAATAAAGCATCTCGAAGAGTTTACTTGTACCTCATATAAGGGTGTACATGAGATCTACTGAAGTCAACTCTAATTTCTAATCTTATTTAAACAATATGCATCAGAATTGATTCTGATCCCTGGTAGAAACTCGTCCATTAAAAATGGGCTGCAAATTAGTTCATGGGTATGATAAATAGCTATAGTCTTTTGGTTGCAATAAAACAGTTCTTCTCCCATTTTCGAAGCATTTATGGAGTAAGCAATACGCCACCTGACCTTTAAATATTTATTCTAAATTCTGACTTTATTTTTACATTGTAACTTGAAGAATCCAATGTGGAGAAAGCTTATTTACAAGATTACAAATGAGAAACATTGGTAATATAGATATTTATACTACTATTTGGGTCGGTATTACAAGGATTTTATTTTACCATCTATTTTCTGTCTCTCTCACTCATCAGTTGAACATGTTTGCTAACTTATATCCTAGCCAGAAAATAGCTTAACTATTGTTCTAAGTTAAATAATTTTTACACACCGAAAACGCGTAATCGGTGGAGATCAAGAAATTTATTTATTGAGAAAAGCGTTCCATCGCGACCGAAAAACTAGACCATTTGTTCAGCATTTTGTTTTCAAACTAGCCATTTACGGATCTAGAAGTTGAATCCGTTTCCACCTAGGTACAATCTAACTATATAGAAAATCAATTAAATAATTTTCTTTTTTTGTATTTGTCATGCCAAATTAATATTACGCATCTAATTGAAACCATTCAAGATCGCTTTATTTGTTAAAAATGAAACCAATGGTACAGTGGATCTAAATCATCCCCAAAAACACATTTTAAACGTATGAAGTCCGTTTCTAATATTTATATAATATTAGCATAGAATGAACTACAAATTACTTTCAATGTAAACAAAAATGAACAATAATACAAAAATCATGAAAAATCATCCAAATTACCAGAAAACCACCACAACTGCCTTCTCGCATAACAAACAACTTAATCAGCTGAAACCCCAAAGCACACTCGAAAAAAAGCACTCTCTCTCTCTCTCGCGAGTCACTTGAACCCGCTCCTCGCCGCACGAGAGGGAAATCGTGATTTCCGCGATGCTTCGCGCAGCTTCTCCCGCTCTTCGCTCTACCCTCTCCCGCTCTCCGCGGTTTTAATTAATTAATAATAATTATACGGCTGAGCTCGGCCCGACACTTCGGCGAATGACGTCACGCTCCGCGCGCAGCAACAGCCTCCTCGTTTTTAATTAAAGTCAAAGGCGATTAGGCGGATTATGCCCCCTCTCTCTCTCTCTGCGCTCTTCTCTCCTTCCCCACTTCAAATTTTCCCGCGCTCGCTGCGTGTCACGTATATACGCTTTGTTTGTCCTCTTCGCCTGTCTTTTTTCCTAGGGGGAGAACGGCAGCGCGAACTCGAATTTCTCTGCTTTGGGTGGGTGCGCTGCGCGAGAGGGAGGTTATAAATGCCGTTAGGTCATTGTGCGCGAGGGAGGGGACGGCGCAGGCTTATAAATTATTTTATTATCGGGCAATCTGAGGGACGGCCGAGATGCTAGATACTTCTTGGCGGAAGTTAGTCGAATTCTTGTGTATGGCTGGCATAATCGTAAAGTTAATTTCGATAAATATGCAACAATTCGTTATTAAGAGTTATGGGTAGTATCTGCATCTAGATTCATATCATTAGAAACATTACAAAATTAAAAATATCTCTGCAGTGAACAAAAGTACTTTCATACAACTATTTAAGTCAAACAATTGCGAAACAAAAGTACCTACGTATACAGAAGTATCCAGATACCGATCTTTAGATACTTTTAATATTGATTTTTGTTAGCTCCATTTATTTCGATACAATATCCAGACACAAAAAGCATCTAATAATAGTATCTGAATACTTTTATACGATGGATACTATTATATATAGATACTTTTGTACACTTGTATCTAATAGATACATTATCATTTTCGTAAAACCTATGTATATGATACCTTTCGATACTTCAGTATCTTGTATCTGTATCTATAGTAAAAAAAAAGACAAACTTAATCCATGATTGCTAAAAAGCATACGTCGATTTATTCTTAAAAAAAAATAATAGTCATAAAATCTCCCAAACTTCAGTACCTCCATCTTGCATCCCCATCTTTTATAAAACCGGATAATAGTTATTTATTACCTTATTTCCCCCTATTCCACACAAAAGAGAATCCCACCTACGCTCTCGGCGCTCGAGCTACTCCAGCAAGTCAGTTTAGCGTCAACCGTCCCGCCGAGCCGGGCAAAAAAGATTTCCTCCATCCCCTCCCCCATACGTCATCGGCAATTCGCCGGAATCGACTGTTACGAATCGGCGCCCCTCCTCGAGGCGAAATCTCTCCCTCGGCGCGGGCCACGGGCATTAGATCGATCAGTACACGGAGGTAAGGGAAAGCAGTCCCCCCTTCGCTTCTTATTAAAAAATGACCGGCCGTAAAGGACGAAGAGAGAGACGGCCTGCGTACATCGTGTTATCGGGCCGAAATTGAGAAAGATGAGAAACGGAATTCGAGCACTCGAGATCAAAGACTAAGATCTAGAGGGGACTCGCGGGGAGGGGCAGGAGGTCGCACGAAATTTCCTTTGCCTTCGTTCTCGTGTAACTGTTTTGTGGATATTTTTGGCAGAGGGCGAGGAGAGTACGTTCTTTTTAAAGGTGAAGGACTTGAAGGATGAATTTAGATAAGTAATTTGATTTCAAATGAATTTCAATCATGACTTGTATTTAGAAGCAGTAAACTATAATTTTGAATCATATATTATATGCCGAAAACCAGAGGGCAGAATTTTTCTTGGTTAGCTTTTTACGTTGTATGTACTACGTAACGCACATTGCGTATGACAATATACAACAAAATTTGAGTTTATTGGGTTAGAAAAGGTTATGAATTTATAGCGTCAATATAATTTAACTTATATACAATCTTATTATCAGACTAAAAAGATTGCTGAAAGCAGCTGCCGAAATCGACTCATTTTTCGGTTAGCTTTGATTTCAGACAAGTCATTCTTACATTTGTTGCATTTTATTTTCGGACAAGATTTGAACAAAATTCAAGTAAAACCTTTTGTACTGTTGTTTAAAAAATTATTATTTAATTTTGTATTTCTATTAGCGTTGTCCAGGTTACAATTGTATTACAACTTCTTATTGAGCTCAATTATTATTGTATTCTGCAGAGATGCATCTATTTGCATCTGTTTATAACTTTGCAAGGGAAAATTTGAATAACGGGTCGTTGCGTATTTTAAATGTCACCTTTGCAAGATTTATCGCTTTTTCGAAAACAGAAATGTCAAAAGAGTCACATTAGCGATCGCATACCTAGCGAGCATACTCTGATGGATTCCTTCTTGAGTTCAAATCCTGTGGCACTTCATACTGCGTCGGAATATCATGAAATATAACATTTCCCGAACTACAAAGAGTGATAAATGGCTTTTGCGCATAATGATGAAACTATTTTTCAGTATTCTTTCCCGTCACTGATCGCTCTCTTCCATTAGTCAGAGAATTACCGCAATAACTATATAGAACTTGAGATGCAGCGTGTGTGTGTGTGTGTCAAAAATGTTTTATGAGGGATTGATAGGATTTCGAGAGGGCGGTTCACTAGTGCCTTTTATTTTGATCTTTGATCCCATCTGTAAGGTTATTTCAAGTTTAAATCTATTTTTTCAAATGGAATTAATTTAATTTCTTAGAAATGTCTTGAAACTTTTATTATATATCAATATAGGTGTGTTTAATACATGTTTCAAATTTCGATCTCCGTTACGGTATCAAATATTAAGAAATTTAGCTTTAAACTTTCAAGTTTTTACATGGGAGCCTTATCTTAAGCTCTCACATAGGTACCATTTTGTAAATTGTAAACTAAACGTTCTTCGAATTATTCCGAAAAAACTAGTATGTAATGTAAAATGTTATTTTTAACGATACGTTTTTAAAGATATAGCACATTTAACATTAACGCTTTACATTGTAAATTGAGAGATTTTCATAATAAATATTGCTATTTAATAATCATTTTATGAAATTTAACTTTCTAACCTTACTCTCAGACAGTGAACGTCCTTAAAGAATACGTAAACAGGATCTTAGGTATCAAAGTAACCTCAAAGGTAAAATCAAGGTCATATTTGACTAGTAAGGGAACTCGGTCCTGCAGCAGAAATCGAAAATAGAAATTTCACATTAGAGCTTGTCGTCATAGCCCTAAGTCAAATTGACACCAAGGGTCAAATAAAATCAAGTCGTACAAGATCACCAATAAATCTGCCTGTCACCAGAAATCGATAGGCAGATATTTCACGTTATCGGATGTAGTCATGGCCCTTGGGATCAACTTGAGCTAAGGTCACAGCCATATATTCCAACCCAAAATTGTTACTTTTGATCGCCTATATAGGTATTCCCATTAGAAAAATCATATTCGACCTCGAAACGACCTCGACGATGGGGTCAGCAGTCAAAACGAAAGCCACCAATGAAATCCTCTAAATTCCATCCAGGGCATTTATCCAAAACTCCAATTCTCACAAAACAACCCGCCATTCCGCAACTCTTACTTCACCCCTCGCGAAATAAAGACCCACCCAACCGCTATTCGATGACGAAGGTCGGTTAATCGCGGTACAGCTGCGTCAACGTGGCCATCTAACCCGCGAGGGAAGAATAGAAACGCAAGTCGCACAACGATGGCCATGACCTACGAAGAGGATACACAGGACGTGTACGTAGCAGAACGACAGTACGGCAGAGCTGATGGCTATAGCCCGAAACGAGAAGCTGCTGCGAGCCGAGGCGACGTTGCCATGGCTACGCCGAGGCGAGAGAACCCATAGCGCGAGGAGAGAATGTATATATGTATGTACGCGCGAGACACCTTTAGTGTCGTGGAAACACGGGGTGTATATATATACGTATGTACGAGAGCGAAAGAGAGAGAGAGACATCGATCTTTGACCCGCAGGCAATGCGTTTCTCGCTCCCCTGACGTACACTTGCGAGTCGGTGTGTGTATGTGTGTACGAGTTGCCGGGCCGTGCCCCGACTTTATCTACTGCGGTCGTTTTATGTAGCTGAGCATATTCGATTCGAGCGAGGTTGATTTTTTTTTCTTTATTTTCTTTTTTGTTAATTTATGGTGGCGTGGAGCTGTACGGGAAATTTTCAATGTAGAGCGTTGTCCGGAATTCTACTTATGCAGAGGAGCTTTGTATCGGGAAAAATTCTTAGAGCGTAGTTTTGTGCGAGCTCTTGGAAGTTGCGAAAGTATTTTCAGAGGAGAAATAATTTTTTTCATAAGGGAAGCGTGGTCATAGCATAGTTTCGGTTTTTATGAAACAATGAGAAATTGTTCGTATTTCTCGATAGCCGAAGTTTATTCGTAAAAGGAAAATATCTTCAAGCTGTGCTAATTTAAAATATTTAACAGGCTTATTAACAAGATATATATATAAAGATTGCAAATGATTATCAGTTATTCAAGTTTTTCTATTAATTTTTAGAATTCTAGGATAAGTTTATTATGTTAAACAATTCATATGAAGTAAGACTCTTGGAAGTATATTATTTCTTAGTTATTGTACATAACTAGAAAGATTTATACGCTTCGTTTACATGGAAAAGTAAATAATTACTTGAGGTATAAATAATGAAAGAATAATATTTGCATAGAGCTACTTTGTGCAGATAGTACCTACTTTCTTTGATATTTTTATTATAATGATATTTATACTAAATAATGCATCTTCCTGTGCGAATTTCATGAGTATTCTCATTTGTATGTCAAAAAATAACAAAATTAAATAAAATTTAATGAAACGCGATAAAACTACAAAATTGCAACTTCCCATTTAATATCCAATTCCCATTAAAAATTTAAAATATCCTAAACGAATTATACTCCTCTATATTTCCACAACAAACGTTTGGCAATTTTGAATGCAATCAGACTTACCAGATCAAGTTTTAGTGTTTCAAAAAAATCTTTCCAATAGGGAAGAGACATGGTATAAAAATAACAGCTGACTCTTTATTCTATAATAAATAAATGTGTATTGATTCATTAGACATTATTTTTTAATCAATTAGATGTCTCTTGAGTTTGTAAATATTAATTAAAAGTTTATAAATTTTCAAAGTATTTGAATATCGAACTATCCTGCGATTGGCTAATAAGATTCAAGATGCCCGCGCACCATGGGTCAACATAAACAACAATATCGAAGTGGGTATAGGGGAGAGCGGGGCACGCTTGGCAGGTCAACTTTGATCCAGGCTATGTTAAAAACTAATTAACTTTAAGAATCTTAAAAATCGTAGCCTACTTATTAACTATCACCGAAATTAATGCCGTACTTTGTAAAAGCATACATGTATAATATTTTTTGTATATTTATCGAAATGAAACCTGCCAAACGTGCCCCGCCTTTCTGACTAGCGGGGTAATATTGGCATGCGGGTGGGGCGAAATTGGCGCGGTATTGCAGAAGAAAGTTCAAAGCTTCAAATTAGAAAATCTGATCAGGATTTGGTTATAGGTAAAAAAACAATGGTTTTGATATTAGAATTAATTTACTTTTATTAATGTACATCAGTTAGAGTCAGTCTGTTACATTATTCTTATTATTACTATAACATATTTTTATTAAATTTATCACATTTTGTTTCATTCTTATTATTATGATAACATTTTTACTAAATATATCACATTTTGTTTCTTTCTTATAAATTAACGTAACTTAAAAATCTTTGTAACATTTACAGTCTTTTAGTATTTTATAAATGATTTGAAAAATTTTAACAAATTTTTTTTAACTTACAGTAATAAAATACTGAGATCAAAGTAACAAAGTAAAATAAAATATATTTTGCACTGATAACTGCTTTTCTTAAAATAAAAAGTCAGTCGTCACTTAGTTGCTAAATAGTTCAGTATTGTAAGACAATGGAATATACTGAATTTGACTATCCGAAAAAATAATTAAAACGATACTCACTCCTGATTTCTTCAAGCTCCGAAACATTTACATGTAAAATGAGGTTATGTACGCGAGGTTCCATTCAATGTCACAGCGCTTCAAGTGCCAAGCGTGCCCCGTCTCACCTGCCAAGCGTGCCCCGCTCGGAATATCTTTTTCAAGTAAAAAAATCTTTCTTTGCATTTAGTTTAGGTTAATAAAAAAAAAGGAATTAAAAGTTCGAAAATTAAACTTTCAAATTAGACCATATGTAAGTCAGTGTATACATTCTTTCTTAGTTTACCTTGTGATGGAAATATCGATGCGAGCGTCGTATTTTAAGTAAAATATTCAATCTAAGTTATTATTTTTATTTTTAATTTAATTTTAACATATCGGGTATTGAAAAAAAGTTTATCGATTGAGGAATTAAGTAGGGAAAAGATCATTTTAAAACATGAATTTTTAATATGAAAATTTTAGCTGCCAAAGTGACCCGGCATGCCAAGCTTGCCCCGCTCTCCCCTATTTGATTTTGTGAGCTATATAAACAAATATAGTTTTGGTATTTAAATTGAAAAGTTAGGTTATGGGTAGCGTCGTATATACATTGTTTCCCATGGTGCGCGGCCATATTGGAATTCTAGTTACGCGGTCTTCTTTATGGCGTATCTAATCTAATACAGAAATTAGTTTTTTTTTTAAATTCTTACGCAGTAAATGTAGACTTAAAAATTTTGATATTTATATTTTTGTGCGTAGATTTAACAAAAAATAAAATAAAAAATCATGTCTCTTCCCTATTATCGAAAATCATAAACTTAACGCAACCACACAACGTAGGCTCATTTTATCAAACTTCCGTAATCCAAAAGTCATCACCAAAGACGCCAAACAAATCATCTCCCATCCCCACTCTAAAAACACTCGCCTCGAACAACCGCATCTCTCAATATCGCGAAAGCTTCCCGCGGCGCGTCTTCCCCTTAAACTGTCGAAAGTCGCGCTCGCACTCCCGCCAAACATTATAACATACACGCGCTCTTCCAAGAGCTGCCGCCTCGGTGCACGCGCGCGCGGAGAAAGCCCGGAAATCGACTCTCGACGGATCCGCGCGGCCTGCAGAGGGAATCAATAATAAACCGTTGGCGCCGCGCGGCGATCGAGTTTGAAAAAATAGCGCAAAAGACTAGCAGTCATCGGGCGAGATTGTTTGTTTTTCTTTGAGCGTAGCCGCGGTTGTTGGAAATCGGAGAGTCAAACGAACTTGTGCGTGTGTGTTTTGATTTTGAGAGGCTGTACGGGTTTCCCTTTGCTAAGTGTATTTTGTTGTTTTGTGGAAGGTTCTTTGGTCTTGCTTTTTAGTGGAAAGGAGGCGATTGTTGCGTTTTCGTTGTAAATTGTTGACGTCAAAATTATAATGCATTAATGAGCGAGGTGTGATTTTAAAAATTGATTTTATATTCTTTTTTATACATTCGAATAGACCTTACGTCTCAAAATATTAGAATTGAAATTACATTAAAATACATTATATGTATTCTTTGTATTAAAATATTAGAAGACCCCGAGCTATAACCCCATCCTTCAAAAGCATAGTGTATACAAATTAACGCTTAAGTTAATCCATAAAGAGGGTCTTTCACTAATAATTGACCTTTTAAGGTGATGCTAAAGCCACCTGTCACCAACAAATACGAGGATCCACTTTTCTCATTTCATTTTCAATTTTGAGTAAATATCTCTATGGAAAGTTGTTGCTCCAACCAAAAAGAACAACTTTTCATATATTTTCTTAAAATTGAGAAATGAATCAAAAAAGTGGTTCCCCGTATTTATCAATAACATGGGGTTTAACATTACCTTAAATAAAATGTGTATCACAGTTAAGTAAGATCTGACAATGAGAGTGACAATATTGTGAAGTAATATAATATAGTAATTTAAATCCCAATACTTTCTTCTACGACTGCGACATAACAAATCGTGTTTACAAGTTCTTTTCTCTTGTTTTATATATATTGGCTCTCAAATTATCAGCTCTATATATTATTTAACTATGGTACAAATTTTCTTTTCAAAGGTCAATTTTGATCGAAGACCCTCCTTAAGTCCATTTAAAAAGACCTGATGATAGACTTCGTCATGAGACTTCACTTCATGCTACCATAACATTGATAATAATATTAAATATTCAATGAGAAATATTAAATGTTTGCTTATTAGTTATTAATATAAATAATAATCTTTCAATGCCAATTATAACATCAAATCACACTTAAATAATTCCTCTCCTATACCCCAAAATATAATGAACCCCTCTCCCCCCCCCCCCTTCATATAAAAAATACCATAAACATTCCCAGACAAACACATACAAATCATCCCACTAAAACTCCCAGCCCATAAATCTCCGCGATCGCCCCCGAAAAAGTCGAAAAATTCACTCCGCCCCGCGGTCTCTCACCTACAAACCCACTCACCCACACAACATACACTACTCTCGCGGCTATTTCGGTTGACGCGCGTCGCGTGCCGCGCTCTGAAAAAGTACACCTCGCGCGCGGTTCGCGTACAGAAATAATATTCCCGGCGCGCGCGCTCTTTCATCCGTCGTATATATATATATATATATATATATACGGCGAGTCTCACTCGATTTTCTTCGCTGGATGGATTTTATGTAGGATACCTGCTTCGCGGGGGATAAAAATTTTCGTCCCGTCAGCGAGACGTCTTATTCCGATGGACGGGAAGTAGGAGCGTTTAGGGGAAAGATGAGAGTTTCCGGGGAAACAGGTATGGATGCGAGTGTGAGTGTGAGTTTTTCTGGGAATGGTTGGGAGAAATGTATAGTGTTGGGTTTTTTGTTGTTGAATTTTTGATGTTCGCTGCTTACTTGAACTATTCTGAATTGTAATTTAATCTAAAGTGTATTTTGCTGAGAAATGTTTTATATATTTATATAGGGGAAATTGGGGTAAAGTGAACATAGTAACTCTGAAAGTCGAAAAAAATGTATTTATCAGACTTGAAACATTACTTTGTAAGTTGCACAAGAAACTTCTTACATCAATACACATACTAGCAACTTTAAAGATAGTCATTTATTAAGTTTAATATTATTTACCTATTTTTCAAAAATACCTGTTCACTTTACCCAGGCTATTCAGTGCGGGGTAAAGTGAACTAGAGGATAGAATTAAATATTTTAAAAATATTTTACTAGTTTTTGTACAAGAATAGATAAAAACGTCCATTTAGATAATAATAAAGCCAAAAAAGACACCTTAAAACTTTTAAAATACTGTAAAATACGAAACAGTTAATTACGGAGGTTATGTTGGCCGAATTTGGTATAAATACGAAATGCGTTGCAACAAAGGCTTTGTATACTACACTAGCACTCACTTTGATTAATATTTTGTTAAAATTTCTTTACCCCGATTGACTTTACCGTGAGACGTCGATTCTTTAAAATGTTTGTTTAAGAAAAGAAAACCCTCTTTTAAAGCTCTATATTCTTGATAATAGTAAGTAAAACATATTTTAAGTAATTAGATAAAATAACGTAGCAATAAAATTGATTATAAACATCTTTAATCGTTATAACGAATTCAACAAACCAACTTTCTTTTAAGGTCGAAAAATACAATTATTTTTCTTTCATAATATATTAATTGTTATGCAGTGAAACTTAATTATCATCCTTGCATAATTATCTTTCACTATAATTAAAATGAGGCGTAAATAATAATTCGTTGAAGAAATAATAAGCATGATTCACTTTACCTACCCGTGTGTTCACTTTACCCCAGTTTCCCCTATACGTCGATTGAAAGTATATTTAGTTGGCGCTATTTATGAATTTATTATATCTATTAATGTAATAGTAGGGAAAAATACAAATTTATTAGGTTTTGATCGGCACTTAAGCAAATGATAAAGATCCTAAGCTGACGTGAATTGCTTTTTGAATGTTAAAAATATAACTTAATTTATGAAAGTTATAGCTTATTAAAGGACCTTTGAGTGAGGTCACATCGTTAAAACACCAGAAGGTGCCGGCTGTAATGACGCCACACCGTTTTTAATGTTTTACCCATATCTTCTTCAATTTTGAAGATATCGTAAAAATTCCAAAAGTTGACAAATCAACTATATCATGATCTACAAGAATATAACTAAAAATCGGCAATTTTTCCTTTTCTAGATATGGAAATTATTGAATTGTTACAAGTTTAAGTTCAAACTTGACATTTGTCTATATCAAAATCTGTGTTATCCTGATTATTCATAACATCAGGGTTTTTTGAGTAAAAGAAAGTTAATTTACATGGAAGAAGCATTTTTAAATACGGTTTATAAATATGTCCCTGGAATACGGCGCGGAATTCGTAACGCATTCGTTTTGACGAGACGTCATAAAACGCGATGATACGAATTTCGGCGTTTTAAGTTAGTTACAAATTGTACAAATTTACGCTCTTTTCATATATTTCTAGCTATGAAAATGCAGACCCCGCGCGCGAGTTCAGAAATTCGCGCGCTCGCGTTTTCTATAAAACCGTGTGAGATATTCGCGCTCGTAAAAGAGTTCGTATAAAATTTTCGCGAGCAGTATAAAAGGTACCATATATTATTTTAAATTCCTTCGAATTCACCCAGTCGATCTTTTTCTAAAATTACATACACTTCCGTAACGAATCTAACCTACTGACGAAAGCCAAACTTGCCCATCCATAATTGAGAAAGCCGTAAATATTCAGCGTACTATCAGCAAATAAAACGGCGAAACTCATGCATTTTTATAAAATTATTACGTCTCTTAAAATGAGGTAAATATAGTCTCTCGTTCGCCTCGCATCTCCATCCTCATTTTTTATTCCTTTATCGCGCGCGCAATGGCCATATCCCCGTCGTGTGTACCGTATACACCGCGTCGTTTTCTCTCTCTTTCTCTCTCTTTCTTTCTATCTTCGCATCCTGCCCCGGCGCACACACGGTATTTTCCTTTGCAGCCGACACCCAGTCGCATATTTATTGCCCCGTGGTAACTGACTTTTGTTTATTTTCGCCATCATTTTTCTGAAATGGTAAATGTAAATAACTCGATTTTTGCGATGGATTTGTGTCTATAGAGTTGTATGGAAATTGTAATTAACGGGAGTTTACTTTACAGGGTTTACAAATAATCATTCGTTTATTGGCAAATAAATAATGTATGGATTTAGAAAATAATATTTTAATAAAAAGTTTAATCAGATAAGACAAGTAAATAAACTGCAGTTAAATAAAGTGTAATTTTAAAAAATTGTTGTTATATTAGGTAACTAATCTTTTTATGACTTGGAAAAAATTCAAAGCGCTATTAAAGATAATTAAAGTTAGTTTTTGAAGTAAGTAAGTAAATGAAAACAGCTGTTAAAGTTAATTAAAAATAATTAAAGTAAGCTTTTCTGAAATGCTAAATAAATTACTCGAATGTCGTAATAAATTTGAATGCTTTTAGAATTACATTAAAAATTGTAATTAAATTGTACGAAAAATATTAAAGCTTGAATGTTTTACAAATTATTATTTCTTAATAGATGAATTTATAAAATTATATTGTAATAATTAGAAGTTTAATGAGATAAGACTAACAAGTTGAAAGGTAAACAAACGAAGTTTCCTTTTTCCAATATTTTTGTTTTGTTTAGGTACTAATCCTCTTACGTCCTTCTAAAAATGAAAAACGCTGTTAAACTTAATTAAAGAATACGGGATTATTATGATCCTCATAAATTAAGTAGAACGAGTCAGTACTGCTGGGACACGTACACGTAAAATACACCGTCCCCGTCATTCAAATCTTCTCGAATGCTTATTCTGCATTCTACAAATACGGAAGTAAGCTCAAGTTCATATTTCAACGCGTTAAATATAAACACAAATGAACAACTCCCTCGTGTACAGCCATTACCCCGAAGAGCAATTAATCACTTTTAATGGGAGATTTAAGAGCGACATTAATACGAAAATTTCACACCTCGATTAGCGCTAGTGAAAAAGTCCGCGAAATTCTGGCAGTCGCTCTGCGATCCGACTGCCAAAATTGAGTCGCGCCCGTGTATCGAGTACTATAGTGATTGGTCGGCTCGTAGGTGCGCGTTTATGCGCAGTCGTGGTCATTATTTAAGATACATATATCTGGGTTCGTATTTAGACATCTAGATACAAAAGGTATCTTCTATATGATAATGAATGATAGCCTAGTAGAACAATCATCAATTTTAAGTGGTTTCTAGCCAGATGTTAGTTAGATTTTCCAAAACTGCTTTAATTCTAGTTAAAGAATTACCTAGAAATCAGTTAATAGATAGATAGATAGATGAGCAGTGTCTTTCTTGACCATCAAAAAATCGGGCTATTAATTAATAAGCTAAACAGATAATCTAGCTTTTCTACCAGAGTACAAGCTTAAAATATCTGTGCAACAAAGAATAGCACTTTCAAAACTATTTACGTTATAAAAATACATGACTATATTTATCAAAAGTATCTAGATACAAGATACTAATTTTAGATACTTTTTTCATATATAGTACGTACATACTATTGTGCCTGTTTAATTTTTTTGAACTCTTATTCATGTATCCAGCTATAAAACTATCTAGGCACAAAAGTATCTAGGCATACAAGTATCTATATAGAACAAGATATAACATTATCTAGATACAATAGTATCTAGGAATACAAGTATCTAAATAGAATTTTCATACAATTATATAGATATAAAAGTATTAAGGAATACACATATCTAGGCATAAAAGTATCTAGATAGAAAAGTATCTAGGTAAGGAAATATCTAGATCAAAAAGTATGTAGATACATTATCTCCTTTTGAAAACTTACGTACGATACCTTTAGTTACTTGCTAACAGCTTTTATCTGAAAATTATCATCGGTACGTGCATTTTTTATTTTTAAGATACTTGTATCTAATACCCTAGACTCGCCAGTACCTTACCTCCATGACTGCCAATGACTCCTCACAAACACACATACATCCGCTAGCTCAGTTCTATAACGCATCTAATCCGCATCGCACGATTCACTATTTCCCTCTCTCCCTCCTTCCATCCCTCTATCCATCCATCCATCTCTCTCTCTCTCTCTCTTTCTCTCTTCTTCTATCCTTCTTGCTATCTTCGTCGGCAACGCTCTCGCGTATATACGCGCGACACTCGCATCGGGCAGCCGGACGCGCGAGCATCAGCCAACAGATCAGTGTTTGCTCAGTTGCGGACCTCGAAACTCGTCGCGACGAATTTCGCGAGCGGCCGGAAACGACGTTGGCCACCCGCTGTGTAAAGTTTTATACGCGCGATAATGCGCTTTATCGCGGAGGACGGCTCGCGAGTGACGAGCGATTGGCGCGCTGTGCTGGTGCTTTTGTGATATCTGTGCAGCTTTGTTGGTAGTGCTGTTTGGTGTTGTTGTTGTGTAGAGTGGGAGAGCTTTTGTTGGAGAGCGCGAGGGGTGGAAGGAGAGGTTATTGTGCTTTTTGCGTTATTGGGATGAGGTGGGTTGAGCCGGAATTTTCTTAGTTTGTCAAATGTATGATATATATGAAATATGTGATATATATATGAAGTTTATGAAATATATAAAATATATGAAATATGTAAAATATATGAAATATATGAAATATATGAAATATATGATATATATATATATATATGAAGTATATGAAATATATAAAATATATAGAAAATATATCAAGTAATGAAATATATGATATATATGTGAAGTATATGAAATATATAAAATATATAGAAAGTATATGAAGTGATGAAATATATGAAATATATGAAATAAAAACATAAAAAAGTGTGCAAAGATAAATGCAATAATATTTGTTTGAATGTATTGGTTTGTAAAATTTGTTAGAAACGCATTTTTAGGAAAAAGTACTTGTACATTTTCCATTTATTGACAAATTGTATTAATACGGTCTTAGCATTCATTGAGTTCTTGTTCTTTCTTTTCGAAAAATTTTAAATCTATCAAGTAAATTTTCTTATTAAAAATCAATTTTGAAAAAGAAACGAAATTTATAATTAAGTTAATAAATTATATAGCATTTAAGATAAAATATCTCAAAATTACACGCAAAGAGACATATGCCTGTTTTCTCTACAACAACAAAAACGTAAACATGATATATATGTCGCGAGACAGCAGTAACAGGAAGTATAAAAAACACGATTAACCTTGTTCTCCACGTACTGCGCAAAGCACTGCTAATCCAATTTTTAATGCTTTATCTTTTAGTCTAGCATTGTGTAAGTTATTTAATCCGATGTAAAACATTTTTAAACATAGCTTAATTTCGTGAATGCTTTAATAAAAAATTAAATTTTTAAATATTTTTACTATTTTACTTAAATAATTATATTAAAAATTTTCATACAAAATAGACGGCAATAAGGTAGCGATTGAATTAAAAGTTTAAATTTTCTGTTCCCAACGAATAATAAAATATCGATATCACTTGATACTCAGCTTTGCGTAGAAATTCAATCTGTTCATTAAACTAGAAATCATTCAATAAATAATTAAACCGCCGAGTGCTTTCGTTACTAAAATATCACAGTTTAGAAACGCTCGATTTATTTCGCACTGAAATATAATATAAACAAACTACTCTACATTAAAAGAAACGCATTATTTACACAAATCTAAATTTAAATTAAAATTATTTCAAGTCTAACTGCTGTATTAATCAAAACATTTGTATGTCAGAATCTAGAAAATTGAAGTGATACATCACGACTCTGCGTTATTGTTACGCCGCGATATTTTATTTTCATGTGCGTTATTACATATTTTAACTTTATTTAAAAAATTCAAAATGTAAACAAAATGGAATGATATACGTGCAAAATTTAATATTTTTAGATACTTTTTTTACATCTCTACAAAAAGTAGTAACTTATATATCCTCCTTTGCAATGCGTTTTTTCACTACATATTATAACCCGAATAGACCTCGCGTGCTCGTGCACTCCGGCAAACATCAAAGGCAACAGCAACCGTGTGCACTCACCGCTCAACAAAAGTTTAAAAAAGCACGAATCCCAATAAAAGCTGAACCACTACAATTGAATAAAAAAAGATATAAGGTAATGTTCCCAGTACCGGAACAAAGTGAAAATTGGAAGCAGTACTGGGACAGCAGCAAAACACTTCTATTACTATTAAATCTGATAAAAGTATCGATGCATTAGCGTTATTTATGATGTTATCTTTGTAGTCAAGACGATATTTTGTTAATTTAGAGCTTAAAATTATTATAAAACAAAATACAAATCTTTTGAGGTTACGTTTCAGAAATGTGTATAGGTGAATTTTAGTCCCACTTCACATGCCCCTCAATTTGTGTACATTTGCTCAAACATACTTTTTTAATATAAAAAAGCATTTTAATGTCTTTGTATGTGCATAAATAAGTAAAATTGATTGCAAATTAATGGTTAGATTTAAATGTTTTGAACAATTTTGCTTGTTGGTTCTAAAATCGTTGTCCGCTCGTGAATCACATTAAAAACTGTCCCAGTACTGTGTACTTTAGCTTAGAAAGCCCAAAATTATTTTGCCGTAATTCGATCGGACACCTGCACACCGCGAAAACAGGTGTCAACGGGTCCAGATGGCCTACGACACATCGCACTCCCTTCCTCCCCATGCAGGCGCGGGAAATTTATTTCACTCGGCCCGCTTGGCATTCTTTGGCAGAGCCAACTTCTGCCGATATTCCTCCTTTTTTTCGCGCACCCGCTATTTACGAAGTTGTCGACGCGGCGGAGGCGCTTTTTGCGCGCTGCAAAAATGCGATAGGAATTTTAATGCGCGAGCGGGACTTGCTCGAAGTTTATTGGGGGCTGGGAGGAGGGGGGAGGGGGTAATACTTTTCGCGGGACGAGAGGAGAGGCAAACTCATGGAGCTGGCTTTCTTTTTTCTTTTTCAGCTGCACGGAAAATGACAATGACGCCGCGAGCTGCGCTGCCCTCTGTAGTACTGATTGTAAGTAAATTTTATGTTTCAGTAGATATAGTAGGTTAAGTAGTCTAAGTTTGGTGCGAAATATTTTATGGTTGTGTAGAGTGCGCGGTATTTGCAGGTAATATTATTGCAAGCTATTGCGCTTTGTAAGCTATTATAATTAATAAGCATTATAATTACTGTTTTCGACCAACATTACGAACAGTAATTACCAAAACATATATATTTGATAGTTCTGTGGGATTCCAAAGATAATTTTTATCCTTTCTAGATTATCGACGGAGAATTCGAAATTTTTGGCTATAATTGAAACAATAAACAGTATTATGAAGAACTATGGCGTTTAAACGAAATTAATTAAATCTACGAAAGGTGACCCGAATTTTCGTTCAAATGACGTTTATATATGCAATGATATTTTTACCAGAAACTTAGCACAGTCGTAGAATGTTACTATTATGCTCATAATTTGATTTATTTATTAATTGTGAACAATTATTCACATCTCGGTCAAAGCTTAGAGGTTGAGAATTTTGGCAGAAAATTTGAATGGTTTCCCAAGTCATCTAAGTAATCAGAGTTAAAGCCCAATTTACAAATCCAAGCTATATAATAACCACTACCTCCTACAATTCACCATTTTCCTCTAAAATTACTCGAAATACAATTCGCAAAACGAGAAATCCACTTAAACACAAGAGAATCATCCGCGCAGCTCAGTCCCGGATTGGCCAGCCGAAACGAAAAAAAAAGAAGACGAAGCAACTCTCTCGCCGCGTAAAACTGGAAGAGAACCGGCTTAAAAGGTCCGAAAAAATTACCTGGCCACTCGTTCTCCCTTATACTACTTCCAAAAAAAAAAGGAATTCAATGCGCACTCGTCGCGCACGAGTACTACACACACACACATACAAACTCGCGCAGCTGCCTCGCACTCGGGTTTCCGGCCTTGCGCGCAGCGGAGCTTTTTTCATTTTTTTCTTTCTTTTTGTTCGCCGTGCGCGCGAGCATTTTTCATGCGGTTACTGCTTTGCTAAATCCGAGCGCGCTCGAGTTTTATGCCGTAATGCGGGTGAGGTATGTGGAGCGCTAGATTGCGAATTTATGGAATAGGCCGTGTGCTGGCTAATGCGTCGTTCGGGGTGCTTATCGCGATTTTTAGCGGGAGGAGATTGATTTTATTGGTAAATTTGTTTAATGGGTTGGTTTTGTTGAAGGGTGCGACGTTGATACACTTTATTGTGAGTTTTAAATTTAAATTTTAGAGAGGTACGGGTATTATTGTTATTTGTGAGCAGTTATAAAAATAGGAGATACGTGATTTTTATTTTATGCTTTCAATTAAACTTTTGATAAAATAACAGATAAAAGAGGCAAAACGTTTTTTTATTCAATATTGTCATTTTATACGAGGATTTTTTAAAACGGAAATTGCTGGTAAAATTATATATATAGGTGAAAGAAGAACTTTTTTGTTCAATGTTATTTTAAACGTGACATTTTTTAAAAACATGTTTTTTAAAACCAGAATTCAAATATGAAGATATAGATAACATAAATGTAAATACAACATAAATGACTGTTTCCCATTTATCTTGGTAAAAAAAAACTTTAGAATTCATTAAGTTCTAAAAACTAAAGTGGAATTTACAGAGTTCCTTATAGAAATCAGAAATCAAATACCTTACACAATCACGTAACAAAGGAATTGAAAATGGCTGATACAGTCACCGATCAAAATACCACGAATAAGATTTTTTCTATACCTAACCTAACGGAAAAAATCTGTAGAAATGTCTGAACGAGTGTTTGCATAATTCCCTGCGGATTTTTTTCGCTATTTCCTACAGAAATTAAAAAACTTGTAGGTTATTCTGCACGTTTCTCTACAAGGGTTTTGCCTGCAGATCTATCTGCAGAAACAGAGTATATTTCTGCAGTTATACTTACAGGCAACAACCTTGTAGAGAAACGAGTAGAAAAACCTGCAAGAAACCATGCAGGTCTGAAAATTCTGCAGTTTATCGTTCACAAACGTCTGCAGATTTTTTCCACAAGGGTATACATCAATAAAAAATCGTATATTTGCTATTTCAACCACGGTTACTCTTATACAACCAATAAAAAAAAAAAACTATACTTAAAATGATATTGTTAATTATCAATTCGTAATTAATGTTAACAAATCGTAGGAACATTCAATCGTCAAAAAACGATAAAACAACAAAACATAAATTCGACGTATAATATTTACAACACCCTACAATTCTCCTCCACAATCCAATCGCTCAGCCCTCGCATCTCTCTCGCGCAGCCCAAGTGGCAATTTTTCACTCTCCATCCCGCAGTCGCGCAGCAAACGTGCGTTAACAAACGAAATCCCATTCGTCCCGAGTCTCATAGCCGGCTTCGTTAAGCGGCCGATCCGATCGATTTCACGGAGGAGGGATAATCCGATTTGCCGATTCCCGGGGATGCGGCTAATTTCTCTGCCCCCCCCCCCCCTGCTGAGAAAATTCTCGCTAACGAAGTGCACGCGCCGCTTTCGCGATCGCAGCAGTTTTCGGCTGCTGCGAGGAAGGACATACGGCGGGAGGAAAGAATTTTTCGGTTATCGCGGTATTGGGCGAGGGGGTGATTTTGCATGCTGATCGAGATTTTTAGGGGGAGAGCTGACCGGAATTGTTAACGATACGCCGGAACGAGGTTGGATAAAGTAATGAATTAATTGGAGTTGATTTGCATAGTATTTTTTTTTAAATTGGATTGATGATTCTCCACGTGAAGTCCTTTTATTGTATACATTTAAATCATATTGAATTCAACGAATAGCTGCTTTAATGTTAAAAAAATTTATCGCGGAAAAGTACTCTTATCCTTTAATTAAAAATATACAAGCGGTTCCAGCATAAGAATATTTTTTTAGTGGAAATAATACAGTAAAATTAAAGCATTTACCGTTATTTTTATTTAAAATATGACGAATGAAAAACATACTTTTTATAGTACGAATATGAGGTAACTTTTTCCGATTTATATCCTGGACTACACAGAAACTTTTTAAAATCACCAGCCATCTTAAAGTGTCATAATAAATAAGCTTGAGTTCGCTTCCTTCATTGCTTGTTCTACTATATCATAACTTTTCTCTTCAATTCAATACTCTCTATTATCATTCCAAAAACTTTGAAAAATGGAAGTCCAAGCAGTCTTAAACAAACAGCAATTCAATCTCGCCGCGCAATAAACTTCTCCTCATTATTCCGCCGTGCCACTGTACCCAAATGTCGAGCGCAACCCATCCGTTAAGAAATCTGTATAAATCGCTATTACGACTCCCTCCAACTTTCTCCTTCTAATGCACGGCGAATTGTGCGTAAAATCGTTTAGCTCTCCGCCATCCACCAGCCAAGTACAAAACTCGTTTCGCAGAGCGATTTTCGTTTTTTTCCGGCAATCCGAAGTACACACGCACACACTTTAACATTTCCTAGCGCGCTTTTTGGACCTGTGTGTGTACACGTGCAATCGATACGAACGTACGAACGTATCGAATGCTTTTAGTTTTTCTTTGTAAGTTGCATATAGCTTCTATTGCCCGCTGCAGCTTCGAGTGCACCGGGGGCTCTTTACAATGGAAAGAAACGAGCTCCGGGCTGTGCAAGGCGATTCTGAGAAATAAACGCTTACACGCTCGAAAGATCGGGAGGGGGCGAAAGTTCCCCGGGTTCTCCGATTTCCACCTGCTCTCCGCCCCCTCTGTGCGCTTGAAAATGCTGGTGCGGGCGTTGGCTATTGTTCGATGTGCTCAAGGCGTGATAGGCTTGTTGAGAATGTAATTTGAATTTGGGTATACTTGCGTGAAATGTAGCTTTGCTGTATGTATGTTAACATTGAATTTAAACGTGGATTACTCGAGATATAGAGGGATACACATACAAACACACACGCGCGCGCGCGCGCATACGCACACACACATACGGACATTTTCTAAAAATAGTGTATTTTGATTGCAAATGGCCCAAAAAAAAGATGTTTCTAACATGTTTTTTTAGAAAACCTTTTTTTACTACATATTACAAAGCTTCCTCAAGGAGGAAGAAAAACTAAGCCGTAAAGGGATAATCCATTACAGTTCATGGCAAAGCAATCTATTACAGGAAAACACTAACTAGGGATTTTTCTAAATCGAATATCGACATAAAAGAACATGTGATAAAAAAAGTATTAAATTAAATTTATTTATAAGGTATTTGTTAAATTTATATCTATAATTACTTTAGATATAACAAATAAGTAACATTTATGTTCATATGATATGTTTCTTCAGTAACTTGTTTTGTATAGCATCGAATAGTACTAATAGTTTTTTATAAAAGGAATTTGAGAAAGACAAAATGGGCAGCATTCCGTAGTTATGGTGGACTAGAATGGCTTCACCGGCATATTTCCCAATTTTGCATGTATTATTACAAATCAGCTACTAAAACTTTTGTTTTTTGTTTTAAATATTATTCTAAAAGTTAATAACTTTAAATTGAAAAATGTTTTTCTTTAAAAACATTAAATTAGCATGAATTTTAAATCTAGTCTTAGCATTCCATCTTATTATTTATATGTATTCATGAATTAGAAGCTGAAATAATGTGCTACTTGCTCGAAAAATTTGGTTGGTGGTAACAAACTTTCCCTTAAACGTGTATTGACATTCGAAAAAACCAATGCTAACTTCCTCAAGTTAAAAAGTCGAAACTAACCCACCTTCGAAACTCAGCATGTCCAAAATTTACATAAACACCTGCGCACGGCACTCCTCAAAAACGTAAATAAAGAACCAAAATTCTTTAAAACTACACAAAAAACCCTGCCAAAAAAGTGTCTCCCACCCCCCTGAAAATCACAACAAAGCCTCCCTGATTGCACTCCCCGATAAAGAGATCACCACCACCCAGCCAGACATCAAAGCAAATTCACACACAGCCCCACATCCACCGGCACGAGTGCCAAATTGCAGCTCAAAAATCACTCCAACCCTCTCTCGCTCACTCTCTATTAATAGGCCTTTTGCGCCATTGTGAGCGCGAGATTCGGCGCGCCGATGCAGCAATTAATCAGCGGAACGCGCCCGCGCGCCGCTGTGTCGCGATGCGCGCACGCGCCACTTGATTACCGGTACACGACGTGTGTACGTGTGTATGTGTGTGTGTATGCTCCGCGCGCCAGCAGTCGCTCCGACGCCTAATCACTCGACTTCGGCGGGGCACGAAGCTGCTGCTGTTTTCGGTGAGGGGGGGGGGGGGGGTAGGAATGAATGGCTCGGGGGGATGGACTTTTCGTGGGAGGGAGTCGATGTAGATGAGGCGTGATTAATTGGAGAATAAGTGGAGTTACGGGTGTTGGAGGGTTTGGGTGGATGTTTTGGATTTGGTTGGATTGAAATGGATTTGGAAGTGTATGATTGAGCGTTTCGTTCCTGGGAAGCGAAGTGGGAAATAAGATTTTTTAGAGTGATGAAGCTGAATTGACAGAACTGGCCGAAATTTGGTTTATAATAGAGGGAACGCGCGCGGGAAAACGGTTTAAGTCGAAAAATTACGTTTTGGGAAGAATGAGAAAAAGTAGGAAATCAGGTTAGAAAAAGTTCGCTTGATACACCAGTTCGATATGCAAGAACGAAGAGAAATTAAAATCGAGCTGAATAATAAAAAATGAAAATTTCGAGTTATATATTTATAAATAAATATATATTTCTGGTGTATTTTAAATTGCTGATTCATTGTGTGCAATCTCTGAAAAACGGTATCACTCGACTTATACCGTTATACCGCGCATTCCCTCAATTATTGCTTGGAATTTATTACTACACTGACAAAAATAAAAGTATAAAAAGTTTTAATTAACATAAATAGTGGAGATCCTCGTTTTCTCTCGACGAAATTTGCTTTTTCGAGCGAGCGCTGACCGCAAGGAGCCCTAAAGAAAATCAGTTTCAGCTTATTTTGAAAGCTGCTGCAACCTAGAAATCATACAGATGTAGACTGCTAACACAGCTCCTTTTTTCTTCATTTTTCTTCCTATTTTCTTTAATTTTATTCATACCTTCTTCAATTTCTTCCTTTTTGTGTAAAATTTTATTTCTGATATTAACTCTCAGAGTGCACCATTTCTAGAGCAAATGAGATTGAAATTTTGCTTGCTCGTAGAAACCAATAAATTTTCTAGAAATTACTATACTTGGGCTTAATATTATTCAAATCAAGCAATACAGTCCATTCTCATAAAAAGATTCGCAGAAATTGAAACTAGTTATCCACATTGATAATTCTACTTTAAAATTTGGTGCAATTAAACATCCAATAAGATAATATCGTAGTTTACATACAAACTTTCAAACACCCACTAGCTATAAGGTAAATAAAATAAAATAACATTAGTTAAATTTTTAATACAAAAAAATGAAGCTCCACTCATTGTTTTGACGATTGTGACTATTTTGTCAAGAACGTAATGGGTATTTTAATTCTCATAGCAGTATCACGCTCTTCCAAAATATCCACTTGAATAGTTTAACTTGCAGGAATTTTAAGACTTCAGTTCAAATTATTCTGGAAAAGACTTAAGTCCGATGGGATTTAGATGCCACACTGGTGTTAAAAAGTTATGAAATGTATTTCCAGATATTCCATATCAATTATTTATTTTAATGTGAATGATTTCATCTAATATAATTATATAAGCATAAAAAAAATAACTTTAAAAGAAATGAGTTAACAAACATAAAAACTTATTGAATAAACTGTACTTATAACGGTAGAACCTACTAAAGTTCTGCTTTGTTTGTGTTTAGAACAGTCAGACACGAAAGTTGACGTGACAAATGTGCATTTTGCAAGATGAGCAAAGATAGTGTAATTAATTTTTCGATTAGCCTATTTTTTTCTGTGCATTGTTGTAATTGACGTGTGTATGATTAGCAATTTAAATCGATCAAACCTAAAATCATTGTCCATCTACAGTTCTCTATGTCGTAAATGTAAAAATAAAAAATTTGTTTATTTAAAAAAACTCTAACGTTTTATTTTTAAATGGAGTAACAATCTTCAATACAATAACGTCTCCAATAAAGTAAAAAGTTACCGACGTACGTTACAAAACTGTGATAAAAAATCTGAGCTTAAATTTTACGAATGAGACATAAACGTATAAAATCCGCACGTTGCAGTAGAAAAAGCCTAGCACGGCCAGCCGCGTAAACCCCGTAACTATGGGCTTTTTTTTAAATTTCCGCGCGTGGCTGAAAGGTAATTCTTCCCTTCAATTCATATAGGGGTACTTTATACTCTACGTAACATAATTTATGTTCAACTCGAGCCTCTCTGGAACTGATATCGTCCATAGTCGTTACATTCTTCTTTGTGGGCTTATGCAGTTAATCATTTAAAATTGCCCGCTTCGCCGGAGAGGCGCTCCCGCGGAATCGATTTTACTCGTGAATAATTTTACCTACTTTTCAACTAGGTATTGCCGAATTTCGAATTCATTAGGCTCGATAATTAATTGAATGGCATTCGAGCGTTATCAATTAAATAATGAACGTGGTGAATTTTTCGAATAACTAGATGTACAATATCAAAATGTTAAATTCGCACTTTGACATGTATACATAAATCAAAATCACGAGTAATACTACAGACACTTTTAGCAAATATCTACTTTGATTTGCATAAGAATACATTTCAATCGGATCGACCGCTCTTCCCGAAACTCCGCAATCTCGCATTCGTTACATCCACTTCGGCAGATAAATCAACAGACTGCAGACAGATAAAAATTAGCCTCCTCCCTTTTGTTTGTTTCATTCCCCGATCGATTTATCCGAAACGCAATGCAGCCGAGAGACGTTAATTTAGTTTCGATTGCCGCGCAAGAAAAGCCAACACCGCGCATCTTTGTTATTCTCCCTCCATAAACAAACGCCGCTGCGGCATCGCGGACTAAAAAGTATCGAACGTTTCGAGTCGCGACTTTTATTGTCCGCCGTAGCGAGAGCATTATGCTGCACTTTCCTTTATATGTCTCGCGCGCGCGCACAAAAGTCCGCGTGAACAAAATGAAAAATGACGCGCGTTTTTCAAACTCGCGGTGGAAAAATCCAGCGAGAGAGAGTGTGTGTGTATACGGGGATCAAAAAAGTAAAAGAGAGAAGTACAGTGGTGCTCCAAGGAAATGGAAATAGAAGTGTCTCTGGTGTGCTTTAATTAATCACGCTCGCTCCGCGAAGAAATTAGCGTCTGTATAAGTGAGCAGTTACTTTTTTTTTCGACTGTGCGTGGCACTGCAGACGCATACGGGTACATCCGACCCTCGTTACAAGTCTAATATAATGAAAATTTATTCCTTTTCTTTGTAAGGTTTTAGGGAAGAATTTACATGTAAGGTACAATACTTCCTTATATAAGAATTATACTCTTTGTTATAAGTATTGAATTTCTACTAATTTTTTACTTAAAACTGTTAAGAGGGAAAACCGCTGTGAACAAATTCGAAGTTCTATAAGATTTTTCCTATTTTTAGACCGTTCAATTTTTTTTAATCAATTTGTTTTTTTAACATATTTTAAGAAATGATAGAATTAATTATCTCATTTTGATGCTCAGTAATCCTTCCAAGCAGAATAAAATTTTTACCACCGTCGACTTAATACTTTCATGCATTTTCCAAAACATTATTATTCTAATCGGAATATAATATATACAGCTATAATTTAAAAATAGATATATTTAGATTAACATTTTTACATAAACTAATAAGACTTAATATTTATTCTTGACTTTTTTATTCCAAAATAATTATGTTTTAGAAATATTCTAAAAGTTTTTAGTAGATACATTAGAAAGAATAACAATAATAATTAATAAAGGAAGGATAGTAGGTAATAAAATTTTTATTTTTCTACTTTAGAGAAGAATTCCAGGCATGAAAATTAGGTAATTAGTTATCACCTCTTAAGATACGCTCAAAGCACCCAAAAATTAAAACTGCTTAAATAAAAGATCAACAAAAATATCCTCCGAATTCATTAACAATCACGAGGACTTATTAAATTCACCGTCGGTTTATCTCCTTATTAATCACGAGTCGTAAAGTACTATTACCCTATTATGTATCTTACAAATCCACATTCCCCTCCTCACTCATAAAAGACCCCTGTCAACTGTACAAACACCCCCAAGTCACTCTCAACCAAATCACGCAAATTAAAACCCCTCCAAACCGCTAAAAATCCCCAATCACGCGCGTATCACCCTCAAATCATAAACCGCGCTCGATGTAATCCCATAATCATCTCTCGTCGCGGTTGCGGTGGCCGCTGCACTTGGCACGCCTGCGGCTCATGCGGAATAATTAAAATGCCCCTCTTCCGGCCTCTTGAACACTCGCGCGCGCGCTCCGCGGTGTTTCGCGTTTCCCTCTCCGCGTCACACGATGCACACGCGAAAGCTCCAGCTCCAGCTCCACTTTCTTGCTCGACGAAGCCTCTCACAGAGAGATAAGGTAGTGGAACCAGTCCTCGATCAGTAACCAATTGTCTATCATTCTGACGAAATAGACAGTTTTTACACTTGTTTCTACTAACATTTTTATTTAGAAAAACGATTTTTGTATAAAAAATATTGATGAACCAATAATCGACCATTGAAAATTCAGTCGTTTTTAGCCAAACTTCATATAAAAAAGATTTAGATTACTCGAACAGACTTTGAGTGCACCTTGTTTTAATTTTACCTTGTTTCTTTTATTAGAATAAGTTTAATACTATACTTCTTTGACAACATAAGTGAAATAAAACAGTTGGAACATGATTTAATTAATTTTAGTGATTAGTGATTTTATTTAAGCGATCGAAAATTGGTTCTCATTTCAGCATCATAATCTATTGTCGGTGATCAATAAATTCTTAGCAATAACTACATTTTTTAATTATATATTATACATGTTCTATCATTATAATAACTAAATTAATAACATTTATTTTTAGTAAAAACAAATTGAAAGAAAACTACTCGCAACAGTAGATATTATGAAAACAATATTTTCGGTTAATAAGTAAGTCTAGTGCTTAATAACTGCGAAAAACTCTTTGAATGAACCTTATACGACATTACTAATTGATGTTATGAAATAATTTTATAATTGCTTAGAAATTTAATATTTTTTAGTAAAGTTTTTATTAAAATACATATTCCTACCCTTATGTTTCATGTGTTAAGATTGATCGACAATTGGTTACTTTACTCATATCGACAACTCCAGTGTCAAATAGCGATCGAGAATTGGTTCTATGGAGTTTTTATAATTTAAGTAAAATTTGAAATAAATACATAAAAAAATATGTTCAAACCCATCGTTATTATTATAACTAAATAGTAAATTAACTGATAAAATCACATTCGAACTAATTTTTTCTTTATAAACATGTTTTTTTGAGAAAGGAATCTCGGTCTTACGTTAATTGATCGACAATTGGGCTCACTACCTTATATAGGAAGAGAGTGCGCGTGTAAGCGACACTCTCTCTCTCTCTCTCCTGATTCCATCCGCGAATCATCATCATCCCCCTCCGCGCTTTTTGCATTCCACGCTCTCTGTAGGACATGTAAGAGCCCTCTTCTTCCGCTAGTCGGCGAGCATTGTTCTCATTGGCCGAGCGTGCACTTTGTATAGTACCTACATGTGCTGCGCGGAGCTGTTATCTGCACGTCCATCCGGGGGTTCTTTTGTATCGCTCGTTGCCGCGGCATTTGACCGATTCTCTCGCTTCTTTCCGCTTCCTTTCTTTTTCGAGGATACGAGGATTCGCGGCGTGAACGAGTGGTTGGTGATGGGATCGATTGTGGAATGTTACTTGCGTCTGTTATTGATCTTGATTTGGGTTGGTGGGTTCTTTGGTATAACGCGTTAATTAGCTTTGTTAGTTCATAAAGTTAGAATTGGCCAGAAGAAAGTTTAATACTATTTTCAGCTACTTTACGAATACTTAATATATAGATTTGTCGCATCTTTAAAGTTTATAATTATTTATATGACAGTTAACTTTTTAGTGCCCACGTGGATTATTTCGTTCACCTCCATGGAATAGATATTGCACAAAAAATGATAATTGATTAGAAAGGTTTTTAAATCAAGTAATTATTCTTTTTGGGTGTAGAGTAAATTGCTGGCAGTGTTTGATATAAGAATTATAATTGACCGTCGTAAGATTAAATTCTTACAATTATTTTTTAATTTTTAAAATATAATTCATTATTTGCGTTAATAAATTTGACTGACATATTGCTTTGACTGACATTTTGAAGAATATTTAATCAAACTCTAGAAAGAATAATATATCTTCTGAACAATAATCTTAGTAATAATAATAAAATAAATAAATAGAATTACTCGACAAATTTCTTTAAAATTTTGCATTTTCTACTTATTAGCATCTAAAGTAAAAAGTATAACATCTTTTGACTTAATTATGTGTAATTACAATTTAAATATTGTATGGTTCCCATAAAATATACAATAAAATTAATTGTTTACCACAATCAATTTTTATTGAATTAAAATACAATCGGCCAGAATTGCTTTCTATTAAATTTCACAACATAATAAATCTTTCTACATAGACTTTCTTTAAACAGAAACTAAGGTATTTTTTACAAAGTTTAAACAGTTTTAAACTTATTAAAACATTGTTGCTTTCTCAAACAGATAGGTTATCGTTAAAACTCTAAGGATTGAGTTCTTTACAAAATAATAACTTATCTAGTCGTTAAATAAACATATTTAATTATTAATAAAAAAAACTAAAAAATCTTTATTCGTAAAATCGTCTGTTGTCATATTGTATAAATCAGAGATCAGTCGCAATTACAAAACTTGCAACATTTTTCGTAAATATTTAAGTACTAACAATTGACAATTTTAACTTTTAATACGGTACATCATTCTCTCATTTTTAATTAATTATAACTAATATAAGTATTGACAAATGTATTGTTCTATAATACAAACTACTTGAATGAATTAAAAATACTTAAGAAATAAAACATACTTAGTACTTAAAATACGGTCTCTAGATTGTAAAAATAATAACAATTAAAATAAAATTATAATTACTATAACTATGTATAAACCATATGTGTATTTTTTACCTGTTAATATTTACTTCAAAAGCTCTTTAAGAGTTCCAACGATTTTATTTATTGTACGCCATTCTGTTTCTTCTCTGGTTTTGCCTATACTCATTTCTATAACATCTGGAACTATGTTCAATTGAATTATCAACATAAAAGTTGCAGGTTCATTAGTTTGAAGCAACATGTGATGAAAATCTATCTTTGCTGAGTCTAGTGTATTTTGAAATTTTTGTTTTAGTATAGTAATATTTTCTTCACAAGTATTATATTGACATTCTTTCACTAAACTAGTTAAATGTTCCAAGCTCAACAAAAGAGTAAAAGATGTGGATCCTAGACTATTCTTCAATTCTTTACGTTCACTTTGCAGTTTCAAATGATAATTAATTGTTAATTTTCCTGCATCATTCATTGCACTTATCTGAGAAAGGCTTGAAGTATTTGCATAATCATTTGTAGCTGGGTTTCTCTTTCTAATTCTTTTACTCCCATTTTCATCAGATGAACAGTCAACGTTGAAATTATTTTTTAATTGTTGTATCATCATTTTAGCAGCATTATGTTTGGCTTGTTTTTTTGATTTAGCAGATCCCTCCTTTTTAAAATTTGATACTGTGCATTGTATGGTATAAACACGAACATGTGGAGGTCCAGTAATCTCCAATTCTTTATAAGAAGGTTCTTCCAAATGAAGTTTCCCGCAAAGTTTCTGAAAAATAATTAAGATTTTATAACTTTTGATAGTGTGCTTTATTTTATAAAAATAGTAATACTCGAATAGTACCTGCAAATCTTGAATCGCATTATCAACTGGAGCAGTTTCTGAAAGAAACATGGCAGATGGTGAGACAGCAGCAGACGATGTATCTGCTACCACTTCACGTTTACCAAGTTTTTCGAGCATCATTTTTGCAGCATTATGTTTGGCATCTTTCTTTGATTGACCTGAGCCAAATGCCGCAAGACCATCGCATGTCACTTTGAAAGTAAATATCATTGGATTGGTCGACAACTCAGCTGGACAAAGTTCATAGACTGGGTATGTCCCAATTTTTGCCATCATCTCTTGCAATATGGTTAAAGGAGTTTTGTCTACAGCCATTGTGAAAAAATTCAGTACCCACTGATTTTTTTTATAACTAAAATCCTGGAGTTGGATCCTATCGACAAATTAATATAGCGTAAATCAAAAGTAAATTAAAAAGTGTATTCGTGTATATATTAATATTTAAGAGGATGCAGTACTAAAAATTGGCGTTTTAGCAGTTTTTATTTTTATCTGCTAATTTACAAAACATTAAACAGTGAACAAGATAGACTTTTAGTAAATGATTTATTTGTATTCATAAATCATTTTTTTTAAATCTATCTACTACTTTTTTACATGTTCATTAAATGATTTTAAGTAATTTCTCGCATGCACTTGAACACCAATTTTCAGTAGTGCCTCCTCTTAATAAACAATAAATGAATTTAAATTTTCAATGATATATAAATAACTTGATTTATTGGTGCTTATACTTTAACTAGGTATTTTTAGTTTTATTATTTTTGAAAGAATATTATTTTAATAAAATAAGAAAATATGGAACAATCCTTGATATTATAAAATATTATATTACATTATTAATATATACAATATAATATCATATAAAATAATAAATAAATGTAAGTCATAATTTGAATTAAAATTTTGTACTTTCATTGTAAAAATTATGAAAACTTTAAATTGATAAAGTTAAATGAAAAATATTTCACATATTTCTTTTTTTAACAAATAAGGCTTCTATTTTCCTACAAATAACCTTTCATAAAATAAATGTAAGTACATATAAAGAAAAAAATTACGACACTCATAAAAGCACTACAATGCATATCGAAGATAATCCTTTTCTTAGAAGCGCGCCTTTTCCGAGAAACCCCGGTCTTATCCATCCACGACAAACCACGTTTCGCGCGATCAACGCTCATGCACAGTCCGCTAAGCATACAAATACCATTCAAAGTACGTTACTCTCGAATTATGCATCAAAACGATACATTCAAATGACGCACTCATCAACAAAATCAATCACAATCCCATATCCGCACAAAACAGTCGCGCGCCATCCCGCGCGACAATTCGTTACAATCAATTTCCAAAAATATCACTCGGACCTAACGAAAATCGCCAAACAAAACCAACGTGCAACACCTATATTACCCAGGGCAAGAAAATTCTTCGAACTGTATCGCGCTGAACCGGCAGCTGGCACCCCGTATAAAACACCGGTGTCACCGGTGCTTCCGATGGCTTTCCTTTGTTGTTGTCGTGTGCAATGCGCAGCGAGGCACGCGAGTGCCGGAGACTTCACTTGGCCGACTTTGGGCTCGTACTAACACATGTACTTACTGCGGTGTCGCTCGCGAAAGGCCGCCGCCGCCGCCGCCGGTGTTGACTGCTTCTTAAATGTGTATTATGACTATACTTGTGAGGTATAGGTATATTACATTCTCGAGTGTTGGTGGGAAACAAATGCTGGCGCGCGCTATTTTTTTATTTTCGAGTTTAAAGGTTACGGAGGAGGGGTATCTTTTACAAAAGTGTAGTGTAATAGGGAAAATTATTTTTTTTATTAGTCAATATATTGATTTGTGTGTTATGAAATATATAACAGCCATAATTTTAACTTTCCTATTCAATAGACTTGATAAATGCAAAATTCTGTTAGAATTACGTTTCATAAATATATACAAAAATATTGTATAACAGTTGTTCATGCACAAAAGTCAAAGTCAAAAGAATCGCAAAATTGAAATTAGTATCTAACCTATATACCATATAAAATACTTGACTCTGTAAAATGACATCTTGAATCATTGTCCAAATTACGAATAAACGAGATAATTAACCAAAGATTTTTCTTCGGCAGGTTTGAATGGAGTTAGCTGAAATGTTAACCAAGTAATTTTTAAGATTTCCAAGGTCCTACGTTCCTAATATCCGAGTTCTTTTTTCTAAAATTTGGCAGAAATTTATTTAGGGATCTACTTTATCAGCTAATCAATTTTTTAAAATATATTTGCGATAAAATATAAACTACCTATTATGTCGAAAAGAAATTCTGTTAGGACTTTTAAAATATTGATAATTAAATTGGCTAACAATCAAGAAGTGAATAATGGTCCGTTTTCATGCGGCGAATTATTCGCGACGAATGCTATGCTAACATATAGGTGCGAGAGAGAGGGTATATCTCATACTTACTCTATAACACCTGTATGTTAGCATATCATTCGCCGCGAATAATGCGCTGCATGAAATCGGACCTTATGAAGAGTCAAATTAAAATATAAACTGCATGCGATACCCTTAATTATAAGAATACTTATACTTATTGTCAAATGCCCTTCATAGTCGTGAATAATATTTAATAGTATAGACCTTTATACGAAATTTCAGACGACAAAATAATTCGGTACCCTAAAAAGTATTTTTGTCAACTTTTCATTCAAATAACTTTAGAATTATTGGTTCAGACTTAATGAAGGACAAGTGAGTTTAGGTGTTGTCTATTATATATATATATATTGATTTTTACAATTATAATCTATTATTCGTTTCTCGGTCGGTAAAATTCAAGCCTGGAAATATGTAGAATATTTAATTGAGTTTTGGGTCCCCTTTAAGACTTTGGAAGGTGTTTCTTAATTACAAATAGTTTAACCCCATATACACAGCCCTTTTTTCGCCATAAAAGCTCTTTTTCTCAGAATACGCGTTATCTTAGTGAAAAATGACCCTTTTATAATTATAATCATAAATCTGCACGTTTTTACGCTAGAGAAAAGATCTACAAAGAAAAAGTAGACGGAAGTAAGATGGTAATAAAAATTCATGATAATCACAAATTTAGGTAAAATAGTTGAAAACATTATTTACATGAAACGAAGTTGAAATTTTTTCCATCTATTTTTAATTTATTTCGTAGTCATTATGATTATCAGACGTACTTTACCCACCGATACATATACTATATTATATATATATCAGAAAATTTTTATTTTTTTAAAATACGCATTAGAATAAAATTTTCTTTTCAGGATCGCTTTATTTTTTATAAATGAAGTCTTAAACTGTTATCAGAATTGAAAATTAGTAAAATTATGTGTTTATGCAAATTTTCGATTGTGAAAACCATTCAAGTGTTCCGGTCTTCATATTTTCAATAAATAAAGCGATTTTGAAAGAAAATTTTATTCTAATGCATATTCTTTGAGAAAGTCGAAATTTTCTACTTTAAGTATCGGCAGCTAAAGTAGACCTGACCCATCCTGATATTTATACTAAAATAATAACGCATATTTGAAACAAAATATTTTACATCGAAACCCTATGGGATCAAACTGAGTGTGCGAGTGAGAATGCGAGTGTGCTGAGTTTCATTTCGCTACCTTCAAAAACACTTCTCAAAACCTCATCAAAGTCCGTTTCCCAGGGGTATGACACTAGTTATCCTTGTAATTTGTGTAATATAACGAAATAACTTTAGTTTGACAATTTCACAAATGTAATCCAGAAATGTTCTAGTAGAAATAAAACGATATTAAATAAGTTATAGTAAATAAGAGTCTTTTGCTCGTAAAAGACATTATTGTTATAAATTCTTTTGTTTAAATTAAACAATTATTTATTTAGAAATCATCCACCCACTAACACATGAGATTTGCCACTTTAACTATACTACGCACTTAGGTGTCCAAGTAATTTATCATACTTGTTTTACGCAATGCTTTTCAGCATTAATGGTGCCACAAAAGCATATAATAGTAGATATATAACGTATGATGGCTAAAGTATAGTAAATGGGAAAAAAGATTAGTCCCTTTACGCCCTTGGATTTAATAAAAAAAAAACAATATCTTGCAATACAAAACTTATAGATTGACGTGTTTCTATAAGTATTTCCCGTGAAAAATATCTATACTACTTAGAAAATAGAAATTGAAATGTTGTAATCAGTCCAGCTGCCAAATTGCGAAAATAGAGTACTTATGGAAACACGTAAATTTATAATTTTTTATGGTTATTTTTTCTTAATTACTGCATTTATAGTCAACGCATATCTATGCTTTGCTGGCGTCTTAAGAAGGTACGAGCGCCAAAATAAAAATGAAGGCAGAGAGTTAGAAAAAATTGTACTTGTTAACAAAAATGATATATAGACACTGCTAGAATTTTAAGTCATTTAGGAAGCTCGATAACGAGAAATTTATTTTTACATTTTTTGTAGTCGGTTTATATGAATATATAAATTTTCTTTTAACTACCACATCTTTTCGAAAAATGCTTATACTGCTTAAAATTTTTACAGCGACTTTAAATAACAATTCTTTATATTGCAAAAAAACGTCAACATTTTTTTATGAATTATTTTTTGTTTTGAGCATAAAAATACATTTTTTTCTTTATACTACCATATCTTTACGAAAATCATCCTAAATTATTTGAAATTTTTACAGTGAGCATAAAAAACATTTCTTTATATAGTAAAAAAATTTTCAAAAAAAATGATTATTTCTTTATAAATATGTTTGCAGTACTGCCTGTAGTACAACATAGCATGCTTATATTCCAAATTTGATATTAATCATCTATTTACCAAACTATTATCTTTTATGAAACCATGCCGCTCGAACCGTCGTAAGCAACAATACTTCTCTGTAAAAACTAAACGACATTACCGAACCTCATATATATCGCAGAACCAAGAACCTCCTTAATTACCGCCACTTCCGCCACTATCACCCTGGGTTTCCCGGCCGATCAGCACAGTCGCAGCGCACAACAACCCCCCGGTCCATACAATCAAACTTCTTTCGCGCTGATTGCACCTCTTTTTCCGTCGCTCCTTGTCCACTGCACGCGCTCTCCTCTTATTCCATTATTCTTCCGATTTTTTGCGCGCGCGCGCGACAGACGCGCCACGGACTCTTAGGGACAATAAATCGAGGTCGCTTCTTTAACGGGGGAATAAAAGAACGCGGAGAGAGAGAGAGAGACGGAGCACCTGGGCGAAGTGACGACGAGCGACCGTACGCCACGGGGGAATTAAGTTGCGGCGCGCGCGTGTGTGTGTGCAGGCGGTGAATTCTTTAAATGCGGGTGGTTGCTTGCGTCGGGATGAAAAATGAAGCGGGAAAGGTCGGATATATATATATATAGCGGGAGGCGTCCTGCGGTGTGCGGCGGATATTGAATTTTATTGCCGGATGAGATCCTGTATCGCGCCGATCGTTACCGATCGAAGGAGTGAAGCTTTTTAGTAGATCGTGGGTAGAGTTGAGAGGGGCTTTTTTATTGAAGGTACGAGGGGAGGATAAAATTGTCGATTTCGGAGGACATGTTTGTGTGAATTGTCTATTTACGGGTTGAAAAATTTTTTGTTGGCAGAAAAAGGGATTTATTATTTTCGAACTACACGATTTTGTTATAGTTAGTGAACATGGAGGTTAGTGAATTCATAGTGGACTCATGGAATCAAATCATGAAAAGTAATTATTTTCAACTCAGATGCGATTTAGATTCATTGGTCCGGCAAATATTAACAACTTACTGCACAACGTCAAGCTTTGCATACTATTTTAAACCATATAGGTTGGTATCCTATTTAAAAAAATTCTAATAACGTAATTATAAACGTCATTGTAAATTCAAAATTTTAAGAACCTGCCAATATAATCAATATTCAAACTCTATAATTTTCTTTTAGGGTTGTTAATGAGAAAGAATTTTATATTTCTATAAAAAGTGTAAGATTTCCGGGTTAAAACTACTAACTAATTTATTATAATTAGACATACATTTTTGATACATAAATACTTTTACAAAAAAAATACAAAATATTTTTTAGTAATTTTTTCAATCATTATTATATAAATAGAAATATAAAGTATTGTTTTATATTTTTGTAGCCTTTTATAAACTTTTCGTTACCAATATAAGTAACTTGTTAAAAAATATAATTTTTCTCCAATGAATAATATATATGTTCAGCTATATATTTCATGGGCATTTTCATTAAGTGGAGCACTTATAAAATTATAAACTTAATTTGTATCTTGTACTTATTTATTGAAACTAGTACCGCGTGTGATCAAGATATTTGCTATTGTCGCAAACATTTTTCAAATTTTGAAAGATGCCGTAACTCGATTAACCCGTTAAGACCGAGATCTTCAAAACGTTAAAAGGAAATTCCTAAAAAGTCTTTTAGAGAGAATTTTGCAATAAATTTGCTTTTTTATCAATTTTTCATGTTTTCTTGGCTTTTATGTGACCAATAATAACTTATTTTTCGCTAAAATGTACGTATTCTCCAGGACTCATACAGCACTAGCGAGTTGAGTGTATTTTTTCTTATTGAGTCTTAAGCTTTCGCATTGTAGGATTTCAAAAGTTTGAAAAAACGTTCACAATTTTAAAAACTAAAAATTGCCAACAATAACGCGTATCCTAATAAGCCCGGATCTCCTCTATTCCAAAACATTTGTTTTATAAAGTTCTCATTAAAAGTGACACTCTTATCTATGCGTAACAATACCCCACATCACCTTTAATGATCCTACATAAACCAAGCTCGCTACAACGCGGAGGATCAAATTTCCGTACACACGGCTACTTCCACAAAAAGCAAGTATGTACCTACATACCCAGTCCTTAAAGCAAAACAACAGTTTTACAGCTTTTGGATCCGAAACGCGCCAATAATCCTTTACCCGGAAAAGCTATCCCCGGATACAATCTACTCTCTCCTCTCCACTAAAATCTTCGACAAAGAAAATTAACCGAATTACACACACGAGGACGCCGACGACGGCGGCAACGACTATACGATCCTATCGCGAAATAAAGCGAAAAACCCCCCCTCCCGGAATCCAAGGCCAGCGGGATTTTTAAGCAAATCCCAAGGATACAAGCCGCGCTGCACATGCACAGCGATAAAACCCAATAGCCGGGCGGAATTCGCTCCATCGCGGACGGGTTAACTTTTTACGAGCGTCCGCCGCGCGACACAATAAAACGGCCTCGGACTGCACGCGCGCCAAGAATGCGCGTGACGAGCATGACGTCGCGCGAAAATCAATGAGTGTCCTCTACCCCCGTCGAGAGGGACTTTTCTTCTTTTTTTTTTCACTGTGAATCTATCGCAGGGACACGGGCGGGGGCGTTTTTACGATTTATAAAATTCTCGAGCGATGGTGACGGCTCGTAACGCGCGACGCGTCGAGTGTCCGGGGAGTCGTGAAGTTCGGGAAGCGGATGTCGGTGTGACGTAATCGGGTTCGAGGGTTAAAAAGGCGTCGTAAATTACGAGAGGTCGTTAATGTTATGTCATTTGCGATGGTGCAGCGAGAGTAGGAAGGTGGAGTTTCATCGTTTATAGAAGTAGCTCGCGGTGTTGAGACGATGATAACAAAGTTTTGGCATTGCTATTTGTGGATATTTTCTGCCTTTAAAATTCCGTTAATGGTTGATCATTTTCAGAGGTGAGAGGGCTATTTTCTTGGGATAATAGGAGGGTGACAAATTTTTCGAGATGCAACTGTTTATGCAGATTGGATAGGTTCCTGCAAATGAAAAATCTGAAATCGAAAAGTTAAAACGTCACGACTCTTACAAATTCAAAGACATGTTCATGAAATATAATGCTACGAGAATTTTCAAACGCCGGATCTTGTTTCATTTTACTTGTTTTTATTGCAAAAATTTTAAAAGATTACAAAGGACTTATGCTATAATCTGTCAAAATATCATGTATAAAAATCACGAAACAATCCAATTGTTTCAACATTAATTTTTTAAGAGCATATTCATATCTCTTTTCAACATATACATTATAAGATCAGAAATTTAACAATACTTGCAAATTTAACTACTTAAATATTAATTACACTATTTTACAGCATTTTGGTATTGAAAATTCTATTTTACAAGAATATGCCTTGCAAAGGAGGGTATTATCAATACCTATTTTTCGACATATGTGTGTGTTACATTGCGGAACGGTAAGACATGCTCTGATTCAGGGTAAAATTTACCATATTGACCAGTAAAAATTATAATAACTAACATTAACTTTTACCGTTTATCTGTGTGATTTTCCCCTGAAGTTGGAATGTCGCAAGTTTACAATGATTTTCACGGTAACTTTTATCAGAAAATTCTAGGTATATGTGTATGTGTGTGCGTGCATGGAAACATGTTTTTTTCAAATTAATTGTTACATTATAAAAACTATTGAAAAAGATGAATTTTTTGAAGAATTAACACTAGCAATCTCTTATGAAAACTCAGCTTCTAAGTCCGAATAATTTCTTAATTTGTCAGCTGTCCATTGATCGAATTGTTTAATAAATTTTTCCGACATAGCTGTTTTCCATTGGCCACTCGTTCCACTTCTAATAAAGCTTCCTTCTAATTTTCGTTCTCCAAAAAGTTTCAGCTCGTTGTACAATTCAACATCTTTTTCTAAATTCACCGCTGGATTTGACTTCATGCTGGCAAAACTTAAATGTTCTGTCAAAGCTTCTACATTCTGAGCGGTCAAAGTTTTACCGAGGAATGCCGCTGTTTTCTTTATCACTGATGGTAGATCCTGTACAATCATAACCTAATATTATTCTTTTTATTGACATTGATTAAGTATAGTTTTTTAAAAATTGGCATAATGTATTCCTAATAATTAACGGAGAAACTGTTCACAATTAAATTGCATACAAATATAAGGTAACTATACACTGAAAAAAAATTGTTAAATCTAAGTAAACGTTTCCTTGAATCGTACTAAGAAAAGATTTACTTACATAAAGTAAATATTTCTTAAATTTAGTAAATATTTATTGAGTTGATGAATACCAGTCTAAACATAATTAAATATTTACTATTATCAAATAAATCTTTTCTTAGTACGATTCAAGGAAACGTTTACTTAGATTTAACAATTTTTTTTTCAGTGTGATTTTTAGCGAACGTTTGAATTTAACCTACAAAGTATATCTTTATATGTTGTATATATAGATATACTCTGTAGGTTAACTTCGAACACGTTCGCGAAGAATCACTGTCCCCCGAGTGTACGTAATATGACTCATGTCTCTAATCTGGCCCACCATGGCTATATTTATTATTATAGTTATTTATATCCTCAAAAATACGATTAGATCTTACTACGACCGACAATTAAATGATTATATCTGTCAATATTTGTTTTTTTTTTATTAATGACTGAAGAATGAAAAATAATGTCGGACCATATTAGGTACATCTGAAATCTAATATGTCCCACTGGCTGGCTATTTATTTTCAGAATTGCCCTATATGCATATATTCAAATAAAAAATATCTTGTGTTTATTTTTACTCTTTATTTTGATTATACAACCGACCCAAATAAAATACTTCCAATACATTCGGAGCCGCAGTGGCTGTATTATTTGTAACTCGGACTTTCTAACTAAGAGATCCCGGGTTCTCGAATTCCAGGCATGTGAAATTTTCAGAAATCATTTTTTCATATGTTTGTTACCGCGGTTCCGGCGGTTCGGATTCCACTTGAAACTGTAGGGCCAGTTATGATGCATGCGCACTTCACCTAGTACATTCTCCAAATGTAGGAGGGGGAATGGATGAATGATGACTATATAGGAAACCAGGTATAATGCTTGCAGGTATTAAATTACTTCTGCAAAGTTCACTTGAACTTTGACCTCGATAAACAATAAACAAATAAACAAATAAACATCAACTATGGTAAATGCTCAAAGCTTACACGGGCCATATTAGGTACACTTACATCATATACTTTATAATATAATTTTCTATACTTATGATAAGTAGAGTTGTACTTACTGCTTTCATATTTTCATATTTTAAAAATAGAATATTTTCTTCATTTTTCTTTTCCCAATATCCAATTATGTGTTCCCAAAATGGTGCATATGAAACTGAAATATATATAGCATCATGTAGCTTGGATAAATTGTTTAAAGAGAAGTTTCTGCATTGATTATCTACCTTTATTTCCCAAAAATAATTTGCAAAAATTTTCAAATGTACCACAGTAACCCTCTATAAGTTTGTAATGATGATAGTAAGAAATACAAGTGTCTTTCGGATTCCTTGCTACATAAATTATTTTCGCTTTCTTTTCTCCGGTTCTAAGTTGTCTGGGTAAAAGATTAAAGGGCAAATGGCTCTTGATAAATCTCGGACTTGGCAATCCATTGCAAAATTCCACGCTACCCGATGCATGTACAAAATCATCTTGATTACGTTCTCGTGATTTGAGATTTCCCAATGTTGTTGCATTCGAATCCCTATAGTAAATTATATTATCTAAAATATATACTTTTTTATATAAAAATGAATCAGAACATACTCAAGAAAAGGAAATCTTTCAATCATTCCAACTTTAGCGGCTTCAAAGTCTAAGTCATTTGCAATGCACCAAACCATTTCCTGTGTCCAAGTAGTACCTATTAAGCATAATATCATACAGAGTAACTAATTTAAAGCTATATTAAGTTTAGTGAGTAAACAATATAATAAGCATGAAATATTTTTTAAACTTTTACTTGTTCTTTAAGTATTAGTATTTTCTGCTCGCAATAATTTCGTTAACGCTTGATAAGTTTGTAGAAATAAATAATACTACTGAATTGCAACGAATGAATTGTAGTAATTATTTACTAAAGTCATACCTGTTTTTGGAAAACTGCATACCCAAACATCATCATCACGTACTTCAAAATTTTCTATGGAATCAAGAGTATTGAAAAAATTCTCTACTAAACGTACACCTTCACAGTACTTATATTTTATTGTGCGTACTTTTTCAACTACATTGTCATAAAATAGCTTTTCCAATTCGAAATCCATCGGGATTTGCCTGTAGAATATGTATAACGATAGAACTTACTTACTCACTTACTTCCTTCATTTATGGTTGCTTCCTCACAGAGGAAGCTTTGTGATAGTAAAAAAAAAGTTTTGCTAAAAACATGTTAGCAAAATACACTATTTTTAGAAAATGTGTGTGTGTGCGTGCGTGTGTGCGTGTGTGCGTGCGTGCGTGCGTGCGTGCGTGCGTGTGTGTGTGTGTGGACCTTTACCAGCATAACTCTGCATACATATGGTGAAACTTAATGTTTCAGGGCTCATTATTTTTGTTTTTCTGAAAGGAAGGTGGAACAATACATTTTTTTTTGTTTTTTGATACTTTTTTGTTTTTTTAGCGATTTTTGAGTTTTAGTTTTTCGGGTTATTTAATACCTTAGAAATAACATCATCGATCCAATGAAGATGCATTTGAAAGAGCATAAAATTACATATCTTGTCCGACCCGAAATTTTGAAAAAGATATTTCCCTTGCTTTTTTATACACGAAAAAGTCATTTTTTTCAAACGGTTATATCTGTGAAATATACGATGGAAAATTTTTGAAAGATATTGAGATGATAAGGAATATTTAGAATAATATCCAGTAAAAATTTTTAATCTTCATGTTTCTTTCCTGACGCGATAACTTAAGTAAATCGACAGCATTTTATCTGAAACTTTACAAAAAGGTAGTTTTTTACTATCTCATGACCTGTGTGTTTTTTCAGATCATGAGATCTTTTACTTTCTGAGATATTGAAGTATAATTTTATTTCAATTTTTTTTGAACGCTTATATCTCAAAAACGGCGTGGTCATTTGTTATATGTAACTTACCAATAATTTTGATGAACACGGTAATTACTTAAAAAACGTTAAAACTAACTATAAAAACTGCAAATAAAAAACGGGTCGCTCGTTTACGTAGTTGTTTGAAGTTCGAACTAAATAACCTCATAGGTTAAGCTGATGTACTCATTACAATACGATTAATTTAGCTGGGATTTTAAAACTCAAAAAGTTGGCGGCAACATTTGTAACACTCCTGTAGACAGATAAGTTTAAAAAAGAATTTTGAAAAAATTAGAACATATTGTACGTATGATGTACTTCACAATCTCATGGGTTAGATACAATTAAATCCTAAAGTTATTGTCTAATAAATTCAGAATTACGCGAATTGTTCGATGGCGACAGGCCACGGTAATTACTTTTAGGCTATATATATCATTTGTGTGTCTTAGTTTTATGTTTAAGATGTTTAAATGCATCGTTTTTAAGAACTTCAAACATTTACCAGACCGTAATAATATTTCCTTTCTACTCAGTTTATTGGCAACACTAAAAATACAGATTTTTTTGACAATCACTCATATACATGATTGAAGTGATGGTGTTATTTTGGTAATATTTGTGAAGAAACTATAAAACTATGGACTGAAACTTGACTTTTTAAGAAACAATTTAAGATTTGAATAAATCTAGTAAAGGAAGAAATTCCGTCGAAATGAAAGAAATACAGAAATAATTATTCTTGTTTTAAAAATATTTGACGTGTGCAAAGTAACTATGCAGCATTAATTCGATAAAAAATTTCTATTTACGAATAAAATTTAATAACCAATATATAATAACAAATGAGTTTCTACATGGAACGTGAAAAAAATAAACGCACCTTTTCTCAAAGAAAACTTTATTCAGAATAATACAATAATAATTAAATTTACAAAATCTTTACAAAAAATGTTTAGAATATACGAAGAGCCTGGGACAAGAAATACTAACGGTAATTCTAGGGGACAACTTAGATTATAAAATGAATGTTTGTTTCATCGGGCTCTACATACAGTTTTGTTTAATATATACAGTATTAAATATAAATCACAATAACTTACGTAAATTCACTATATTTTCTAGGAAAAATAACTTTTTATACCATACCGTTAGTATGGTGAAGAAGTTGCAATTGCTTCAATTTTTCTACCTCTCAACTATTCTAATATCAATTGATTTCGCTGGAGAAATCTTATCTGTGTTATCGTTGTCACTCTTATAAATTACGACACCTGTGTCTACTCTGCCGTGCAAATGGAGAAAGTGGGTATCTGTATTGCTCACAAAGATTCGAACCATATAAATAATTTCACATAAAAATGATTTGAAACATTATTTTTCTTTTACAAAAATGACTAGATATAGTTCGTTTTCTTAGGAAAAGGATAGATATTTTTTGAATAAAAATTTTACGCAAATAAATCCAAGTAAAAATGAATTTTATCAAGTGTCTGTGATTCACTTATAATGCAGATACCAACTTTCTTCATTTGCACGGCAGTTCTGCTATAACAGTAATAATAAAAGTTTAAGGAAATTTATTGTACTAACTATTTTACGACATAAACAGAATTTTCATATAATCTCTTCATATAACCATATGTTCGATAAGATAAGCAATTTCGATATATTCAGGTCAAAACTGGTCATTGACTTATCTCATTTTAATTACATTGAATAAATCATTTTATTAATTATTTAATCGTGAGAAAATAAAAAATGTTCACTACTCAAAGAGATTTAATGCATAATCACTTCCTGGTAGATGGTCAGCTAGAATGTCTGATTAGCTTATTATTTATTAGCCAGATTAATAAGCTATCAATAAGCCAAATTATAGCTAATATCTGGCTTGAATCTGCTTAAGAGTATGCTTTAAGCATGAACGTATTTTGTCTGCTAATCTAACCTATTTATATTTTGTTTCTACAATTTATTAGTTTTTAAAATATACATTATTATACTTTATTGAATGTTGAATACAGTATGACGCCAATATACATATTTTTATCAGCAAATAACAACTTACGACCATATAGACATACGCATATGCAATACTAAATAACTATTATTTTCCCTTTCTAATATTAATCCATCATAACTTAGTCAACAAAAATTTTGTGATTTATGCCGAAAATAAAATTTTGTAAAAAAGTGTATTGTAAGACTACAAATATTTGTTTACCAATTATTGTTTCTCCAAAAGTACTCAAAGCTTACATTATTCTGTTTAATTGTATTATTGTTTTAGAATAACAATAATTATATGACTACATGACTACAAAGACATTTCAATTTTACTCGGGGATTTGATACTTTTTGTGTAAATAATACTTTTTAAATGCACGCGTCATTATGCAAACAAATAACCTAACCTCCAGTACTACTACACATTGAAGGTACATTTTAAACTTTAATTTAGTAAATTACTCAATGTAATATGATTAGAAGTGCCTATTACTGCAATTTTTATTAAACTGTTATTATTTCCATTATTAATTAATATATAAATTTCTTATTTTATCAACTTTATATTTAACTAGAATATTAAGCAGAATCTAGCTAGAAATTATCTAAAAAGCATGTCGCTTTTAACTGATTTTTAGCTAATTCATTAACCAGAAAGAAAGCAGATTTAGAAAATCTAGCTAATATTTGGCTAGAAACAGGCTTAGATTTCTACCAGGGTTATTGAATATTTACATCGATAAAAGTGATTTTAGGAATAATCGAAAATTTGATAGACAATGTTGTAGACTACGGTGTTAAGTTAGATTAAAAAGGTGCATTATTGGCTTAAAAATTAAATTGGTTCTGTACAGAGTAATTTCTAATAAAACTACAAAATTTCAATAAAAAATATAAATGTGTTACAAAGTTATGGTGATCATATAAGATGTATATTCAAAATTTAAAATCGTATTTCGTTCACAAAAATAACTTAAAGTAATTGTTAGATGTATTAGTTGAAAGGAAATGACGCTTTGTTTATAAATAAGTGCACTTTTTTTACTTATCTAATGTATAAATTTACAATAAATTTAATCTTCATTTTGCAAATTCTAAAAATTCAATATCGCAATTCTTTAACAAAAACAAGCTTTAAAGATATTGTAAGATACACCAATGAAAAGGAAATTACGTCTACGATACGAATGTAATAAACGTTACGAATGTTCTAAAGCATCTTTTTGACAGATCTAACGCACAAAATAAATAATAAAGTATTTTTTTTTGTTTTTAAAATATTTTTTATTTTAAAATGTTCTAAAACAAGCAGTAAGTTTCAACCATTTAGCTAAAAAATCCAATCAGTTCTATGTTAGGTTATATCTGATATACCTACAAAATTTTAGCCCGAAATACGGTGGCCTTCAAAAGTTATTGGTGACCACAAAGTGTTACCACATACGTACAGACACACACATATATACACACATATACACACACACATATACACATACATACATACATGTATACAGACAATTTGGAAAACCGACTCATTCCGATTTAACGACCTCAAAAACTCTGAAATTCATCAAAATTTTAGTTTTCGGAAAAATTATCGTTACAAAGCTTCCTCTTTGAGAAAGCCAAATATGTATGGATCAACTATTATATTGTTTACAATTAAATTTTTAATAAGATACGATTACGCGCGATTTTTTTAGATAGGATATAAATTTTTTTTATTGTATAATTTCTGATGCATAATTTAAAGAAAATAAAATTTAAGTATAACTGTAATTATTAAGAAATTCTTATGGACGTATTACTCTGCAGCCATTACTTGAACTTTTCTGTGAAGTCATTATAAAGAAGCAGAACACTCGACATCAACACTATTTTGCTATCTACTCGTCATTTTAAAATCTTGTCTCGATTCTGTAGAAAACTCAGGCTCCTAAAATTTTGAAATCTTTTATCTGCAGCCTGAAATCGAGACACGACTACACAACATTTTTTTCGAGTACCTATATCAATCATTATATGACGTAATTTAGTTATCACGTTATTTTATATTCTATAAATGAGTAGTAATTTATTTATACCTTCTAAATTCACACATTCCTGTCCAAATTATGTTTTCCTTTTAACATTATGCATCCCCTTTAAACGCATTTATCCCTTTCAAATTTACTTATGCCTTCTAATAAATATAATTATCCCTTCTAAATTTACTTGTCCCCTCTAAATTTACTTTTCCCCCCTAAATTTATTTATCCTCTTTTAATGATTAACCCTGATGAGCACTAATTTATTTCGCACGTTTGAATTTGATCATATGCTAGTCCGCAACCATATATTTTGTAAATTTCTATTAAGGGATCATTCATAAATTACGCCACACTTAAAGAGGGAGGGGGTGTCTTTTATTCTTTTTTTTTATTATTTAAGCAATTTTAATCTTTATTAAGATTATTACGCTAAGGGGGTGTCTTTATTAACGTGACAGGTGTATACTAAAGACATAGAAAATCAGTGAAAATACGTTACACGAAGGAGGGGGGAAGGGAGGTGGTCAAAAGTTCTGAAAAACAGTGTGACGTAATTTGTGAGTGGCCTCTAACTTTCTAAATTAAAGATGGATTCTTTAGCATTAACGGGAGAGAATACTGAAAATTGGAGTTTTAGTGGTTTTTAATTTTATCTTTGGATTTTCAAACTAATATGCTAAACCTATGCGATAAGTTGTTTAAACTCATCTAAGAAGCATGTAATAAAAGTTTGACTAAAAATCTTAAAAACTATAGGAAAAGATATATTTTTAAAGAATGTTGTAAATACAAAATATCTAATCTTATCCTAAAGTGTTTAATATTCTTTGTTACAACTTTTATTTGCACGTTTCGTAAATGATTTAGAACAACTTCTCGCATGGATTTAGCATAATGTTCTGTAGATCCAAAGATAAGCAATAAAAAGCGCTAAAACACCAATTTTCAGTAGTGCCTCCCCTCAATTCGAAAAACTGTAAATTCTCAGTCGATGTAAAGATTTAAATACGTAACAAAAAACGCGTACAAAAATTATACGAGCGCTTTGCCCTCAGCAGAATTTACCATTGGATAAAACGCTGAATTTGCGTGTCCACTCGTATCACTCCAAAGAGCCCACGAAAAAGCGGCATTTCTCTCCCAAGCAATTCGCCTGTCCACTCTCCTTAATTTTACTATCCGCGTGTAACTGTCATTTCCCAAGCTCCGACCTCTTTTTTTCTCAAACATCCGCCTGTCCATCTTAATAACGCGCAACAACAGCGAGAATAAAAAAAGTCCACGATCATAATCGCCGCCTCTGCCGACCTCAAATTCCAAGCCGTGCGCGCGTGTCATAACGGAGTTAACGAGAATCTGTCCGTTGCACGCTACACGTGCGTGCATCGCGAACCGCGAGATTTTTCGTCCCAACGCGCACATATGCCGCGTGGGATTTCGGCGCGCGTCGCACTCGGGTACTACAACACGCCGCGTAATTCGCAAATCGATTTCAGTATACCGCGAGCGCAGTTTCGCGCGATCGGTCGGTCCGATAAAATTCGGGAGGCGTGACGGGGTGAGTTTTGCGGGTGGACGAGGCGAGACGAATTTCGCGACGGAGAGTTAGGTATAGATAGATATACTGTTTATTCATCCATGACGAAATTCTTACAATTGTATGTACATATATAGTTAAAATAGTTAAAATATCAGTTAATTAATACATTCATTATCTTACATTTAACATTATCATTATAGTGTTTCTTAAATAAAAAATAACATCATTCGCTGTAACAGTTCGTCAGTTTATAAAATCTGAAAATAATGATCTAGTCGTAGTCAAACGGTACATCGTTGAATACACATCGTCAATACATAATAGGACAAATATAATGAAGATAACAAAATACAATACAAAATAAAAAGAATACATACACACACTCCTCCAAAATTGCACGTAGATCTATCACGTCAAAAAATAAAAACACATTCATTCATCTGACATTCTTACAATTCACGCTAATAAATACATTCATACTTAACACTTAACACTTAAAATAAGTTATTTAGAGAGAGAGAGAGGAGAGAGAAAAAATGGTTATGAGGGAGTTGAAACGCTTGTGGGACTGATGTATGGCTGAAGAGAAGGAGTTTGTTGCGGAGATGTAATTTTATGGAAATGGGCAATTGATATACGAATTGGGGAGCTGAGATTGATTTTTTTTAGGGTAGGTGGGTAGAAAGAAGCTATTGGTAATTGATTTTTTCACTGTGGCGCGTGTTATTTGATATTCCTTAGTGTATGAGATTTGCGAAAGTTTTAAGCCTTTAGTGACGCATGAGATGGTCCACTGTAAAAGGTAGTGTATTATGTTTTTAGATTTCGTAATACCGGAAACTTTTAGTATCGCGAGCTATTGTTATCGGAAAATAATATTAAATTACCATGTTTTTGGAATGTAGGTAAACTTGTATACAAGAGCTTTTTCCATTCGGTCGAAGTCATATTACGGAGATTAGTATTACACTATGTTAGCTTTTACCCGAGGTTTCTTTCATCCGCATAATAGACATATAGCGCAGTATACTGTTCAGTAACATTTCTATATGAAAAATAACATTTGCATGGAATTACGAGTAGATTATAATATCCAAATTATCCTCTTAAAGACTAGCGAATTATTTAATTTCTTGAAATAGATAGGTATTTACTGCACTTAAAACCCATGAAGATAAAGTAAATATTCAGATTTAAAAGAAGGAAACTTAATACATTTTATACTAAATTAAAAGGTTGAGTTGAACAAAAATTGTTCTAAAATAATAAACGGTAGTTAATTTTCGTTTCGTCTCTGGAATTTTCTGAGTCATCATCAATACAATCAGGAAACTTCAAATAAATAATTTTTTTATTTAATTTACAACTATATAACGAACAACTATTTTATACTTCATAATATATATCGTCATAATTTGCTAAAGCCATCTGTCACCGACAAAGATGGAAAAAAGAACAACTTTCCATAGAGATATTTTCTTAAAATTGAAAAATGAATGAAAAAAGTGGTTCCCCGTATTTACCATTAACACAGGGTTTAACATCACCTTAAGATATTATATGAAGTGTGAATACTTCATATAGACTATAATATAAGTGAGAATACAGATTATAGAAAATATAACAAAATTAGTCTACCAAATCCGTTGTGCCGTAGAGGTGTGATTGAGTAAAAAATAAAGATTATTTCTTTTATAATATAAATAAGGATTAAATTAAAAATCTGTAAATATTATTGAACTTTAAAAATAATTTAAAGGCCTACCCTCGAATCGATGAAAATCGAAATAAAAAAAGGTTAATGGACCAAGAGTGTAATCTTGATTCGGATTACAGTTGGCGTCGGGTCGCGAACTCACGAGTTCATAGTTCGGGCATAGATAGGCGACAAGCAGCACATTTTGGAAGTCACGAAAACTCTCGGCATAAGACTTCCTAAGACTTTGTAATTTAGTGGGCCGTGAGTGCGTTAAGTGCCACGAACATGCTGAATTTCAGAGCGGCATAAATTTGCATGAATAAGGGTAAAAAGTCATAACCGTTGTAAATCTTGATGTGACGCTCGCTGCGTCTGATACATACTTTGCCACTCTCAGGCGAATATATAATAACGTTAATGTAAATGAAAAGTAACTTTCTTATAATGTAAGTATAACTGTAAAATGTAGGATATGTACTATATAATTGCGCAGAATTCGGTAGGTTCGGTTGGTACATTTTGGAGAAGGTATTGTGAACAAGAGTTTCTTCTACATTATCGAAAAATATTCTACAATAACATCGAGATATACGCGAAAGTACGAGATTTCTCCCAATAATGTTGCTCTCCTTGAAGCGATATCGTTTCCGAATGCCGTATGAAAATATCCCTACTTTCAATTCACGATACTCTAGATACACGTCTTTCGATTTAAACTTTTTGGTACTTGAGTCTATACTTCTTCAAATCCAAGTAATGTGCAGTGCATTAAGATAAACTTCTGCCTTTTTGAAACTTTTTCAGTGCTTCTTAATAAACTTAATTAACCTACCGTGAATAAATTTATAGTCACGTAACTAGCGAGGTGGCGTCTATCAGACCCCATGCCGAGATTTTGTTAATATTGATTATGTGTATACATTAGATTTGCTGCATAAAAAACTTTATTAGTAAGAGACAACACTAATTAACAGATCAAAACAAGATTTGGTTAAAAAAATAATTTGATTTATGTATAAACTTATTTGTCTTTATGGTCCTTCATTTTTAGGCGCGTCAAAAAATGATTAACATAAAAGTAATAAAATCGAAAACGTGTATAAAATTTTTATTGGAAGCTTTTTTAATATTCGTTACACAATCGAATATTTGAAAAGAAACCATTTTTAGAAATAAAATTAACTTTTCCGTTTTTCCATTTTTATGGTTTGTTTTTTTCGAGCTTAAATTGTTTATTATAACTTTTTTTAACTAATTAATTTTACAATACCAAACTTTTACACAACAATTGTAATTATATTTAACGAATTTACATAAAGGTTAAGAGGCTAATAATATATTTATAAAGTTATCGCAAACTTAATTTTAAGTAGGATCTCACAGACCCCACTACGGTAGCTAAATAATATATAAATACTTTTGATTTTTGTGAAAAATTTTATTGTAAAGATGATATGGCTTTAAATTAGGAAAAGTGTTTGAGATTTTTATATACTCTATATGGTTAAAACAATTATCAATAATAATTAGTAAATCGTTTCTTTTTATAACTATTGTTTTATATCTTCATAAAAATATATTATCAGGTTTATTAGATGTTTTGATGAATAATTACACGCTTTAGAATATCAAAAATGATCAAACTTGCTGAAAATAGCCAAACATTATATATTTTTCTGGCTCCAGTACTCATATTTGATGAGGGCTATCAAATCTAACCTTGTACTGAACTGCCAAAATTCTAGAGTAAACATGTCCTATACTACTTTTGATATATTCATATGTATTGAAATATCCTACAACCAATAATGACTTCCTCGAATCAAAAAGTCGTGAATGAAAGAGTTAATCGTAATGTTTATATTTAAAGGTTGAAGTTTATTATTATTATTATTATTTAATAATTATTATTATATCACTAAATACCTGTGCACTTTATTCATTCTATATTATTGAGATAAATGCCTCTACTCTTCCGAACAATGTTGTTATTTATACATCAAAAGTTACCCACCACGAACGTTCACGAGCATCCATCGCATCAGCGACTACGGCAAGTATTCATCCCGAACTTTCGAAATTGATACGCGAAAGAACACTGCATCAAAGATTACCCTCCAACTTTCCTACATTGTTAGCGCCGAAAACGCTGTTTTACATGTGCGAGCGAGCGAGCAGAGTCGGGCGCAACTTTTCCATAACACTACCGACGTACTACTTTTCAGCGGCATCTTATACGCCGGCTCGCAAAACTTATTCGAGCTTTGGAACTCGCGCGACAAGCCCCATAAAGATTTATACCCCGCGCCGATCCCGCTTTCGCGTCGTGCGCCAAGTCTAATTGAGTTAGGGGGAAGGGAGGGAAAAGGAAAAGTCTCGTCGTCATCGTGGCTTTGCGTGGAAATCCGCGGTATATGCGAATTGCGTATATTGTACGCAGTCGTGGAAAAAAATTATCATTTTTACGAAAGATACAGATATAGAGTACTGAAGTATGTAGGATACTAGATATTAAATTATCTAATGTACAAAATGACGAAGTATCTTGGATACTAGATACTGAAGTATTTAAGATACTGTAGATGTTGAAGCATCTGAAATAGAAGATACTGAAACATCTAAGACAATGGATACTGGAAATATCTTTATTAATAAAATGAATAAATTGACGAATACTTTTGAGATAAAAGTCATTGACATCGAAAAAGATATGGTGTCTAGATAAAAAAAAATGTTATTAAAAAGTATCTTAATAAATGATCCAGGTATTAAATTTTTTTATGAAGATACTTTTGATAAATACTTTTGATACCATACAAATACAAATATATTTGCAGCGAAGACGAGCACAGATTAACTATTTACGTCAAAAAGATACCAAAAAATAGAAGACATCTACATACGTAGAAGCTATAGCTACAAAAAAGAAGTATCTAAAAAATGTGTCTAGATAGTTTTAATAATAGATACATATCTTAAAAGGTACATATGAATCTGGACGTATTTTGTAAGTTTTTGATTTAAATAGTTTAGAACAGAGTTTGGCAAGTATTCGACCGCCAAATATGTCCGGATACGTTTCAATTTTCTGGAAATATCAAAAACAATCAACGAATTATCATTTTATAAGCAATGAACACCATGTATTAAGCCAGATTACACGATTTAGAAAAGTATCCGAAAAAAGTATCCGACGGATAATTTCGTCGGATACTCAGTATCCGAAAAAAGTATCCGACCGATACTTATTTCAGATACTTTTCTTATTTTAAAATATCTAAAGGAGGTCTAAAATTTTTCTAGGCACCCTAAACATGGGGTACCATCCGGATGATACCACATATTTAGGGGTCCAGGCATATTTAAGACCGATTGTACATATTTTGATACTGGATATATTTTTTATTTTTGGCAGTCACATTTTTTATACCACTAATATGCGTAAAATACGTCCTAAATATGCCCGGACCTCCAAAACATATGGTATCAAACGGATGATACCTCATGTTTAGGGGCCTGGGAGAATTTTAGACCCTTTTTAGACATTTTAAAATAACAATAGAATTCAAAACAAGTATCCGACGGATACTATTTACATATACTCGGTATTCGACGTAAATATATGTCGGATACTTGTTTAAATCGCGTATATCGACTTAATACATGGTGTACAATGCTTAGAAATTGATATTTCATTGTTTTTTCTCGATATTTACAAAATACAAAAAAGTATCCGAAAATATTTTGCGGTCGAATACTTCGGTCGGCCAAACTGAAAGTGCTTCGATGCAATATACTTTTAGACTTGTATTGTTAATTTTAAGATCCTTTTTGTATCTAGATACATGTCTAGATATATGTATTTCATACAGTGTCCATAACAGTATGTAACAGTATGTATCTGTAACAGTCATTGACGCTGAAAGGTATTATTTACATAGGTTTCAAGAAAAAGATAATGTATGTAGCTATACTAGAATATCTAGGTACTTCATTTAAAATAGATATCTAAAAAATCAAAATAACAATTATCTAAAAAAGTATCTAAATAAATTATCTAGACTATCAAGCCTAGATATGAACATGAGTAAGAGTAAGAGTAAAAGTATGTAATGTAAAAAGATATCCACATGTATTATATATTTATGTATCTTTTTAACTCAAACACAGTTCTAAAAGTGCTCTTCTTCTTTGGTACAGACATTTCTTGAATTTTCTACAGTTAATTCAAACAATATACTTTCTATTCCCATGACTGACAATGTACGAGATGATCTTGCAACAGTCATTGTTACCGAAAGATATTAATCACATAGACTTTTCAAAAAAAGATACGGCATCTAGCGATGCAAATGAATGTAGCTGCAAAGGAATGTAGGTAATATTACATCTAATGAAAGTATCTAATGAAGTAGGTTAAAATGGGTCTAAAAATATTATCTAAATACTCGTGTCTAAAAACCATGTACTATACATAAAAAAGATATGTAAAATCCCATCTAGATATTCTTCATCGGTTTGACTCAAACACATTTTTGAAAGTGCTCACCTTCTTTGCTGTCGACATTCTTCGAGCTCTCCACAGCTAATTCAAACAAGATACTTTCTCCATCCCCATCTAAATCCGTATCCAGATACATGTATCTCAGACGGTACCAACGCCTCACTACGTATATACGAGATGCTGCTGCATCTAGCAGCCTCTCTCTCTCTCTCTCTCTCTCTCTCTCTCTCTCTCTCTCTCTCTCTCTCTCTCTCTCTCTCTCTCTCTCTCTCTCTCTCTCTCTCTCTCTCTCTCTTACTGCACGTACGTACAGAAGAGTGTGTATACGCGGCGGTGGTATGGATCTCCGGACGCGACTTGGCAGCGAGCCATTCCCTCGATTCCGTATAGCCGCGGCGGCGGGCGAGGCGAGCTCTCGAAAAATTGGAAAGACCAACGAGCGACCGATGGCCGCTATGTGCGCTTCCTTCTCTCTCTCTCTTTCTCTCTTCGCTTTTTTGCTCTTTTTAGCATTCTCCCTCTGCGGAGCCACGACAAACATGTATCGAGCGCCAAAAGAGTAAGAGCTTCGGGGGGTAGGGGGGAGGTATCGACGTACGTGTGTGTGTGTGTGAGGTATACGGATGCGAGAAAGTTTTCCGAGTGCTGCAGCACCGCCGCGAAAGGAGCTTGCAAGAGAGAGAGATGGAGGATACACTTTATGGTGATGGAGCTTGAGCCGCTGCAACTGACTGTGCACTATTTGGGCGAACAACATTGTATATATACCAACGCGCTGGTATGTATAAGGGATGAATAAAGCTGATGCCGGGATGGGAGAGGCTCTGCGTTGTACACACGGCGAGGATTTAAGGGTGACGTTAAATTTTTACGGAAGGGAATGAGGAGCCTTTGCATAATGGTATATCGATACTTGCTGTGTGATCTTTTTTTTATCATACTTCTCGAATTAATGGCACCACTCTTTCTTACCTTAGAGTCTGCATATTTTTTGTGCGTACAGCTGTGGACTGGAATTTGCGGGACATTTGGAATTCAGGAGGTTTTATACGTTTGGAGGAGATTTGAAATTTAAACGCCGAGTTGAAGATGATGGGTCAATTTGGAGATCGGCGGAATGCGATATTCGTTTGATGGGGGATGACGAGGGTACGGATAAGAGAGTCTATTACCGAGCTCCGATCGATTGTCTATTTGTTGCTTGCAATATTAGCATGGATCATTATTCTTTTGGATTGATGCGCTGCAAATTCAAAGCTTTCAAAAGCCGGTTATATCGTGGATGTAACCCTTTAGTGTACGCGGGATCAATAAGGGGACGTAAATTTTGAATGCGCTGTAAAATCGTAGATCAATAAAGTAGGAAGAATACTGGTTTACTTTCATCAGGTTGGCAGAAACCTGATTTATCGTTTTGTTTCGCTGAAAATGAAGTAATTAATCGGTATCTCTCAAAAATTCTCATGAGTAAAATGGACTAAGACATTTACAGAACGCTTAGCAAAATATAGATCCAGTAGCTTTTTGGACAAATAATTATTGCTTAACTTTAATCACCATACTTTTAGATAAAGTTTACTACAACATAATTTTATCCTATCTAGATTCTACTTAAAAAAGGCATATGCAATTCTTTTTATACAGATTGGAACAAAATCATAATAGTTACAATCGATGAAAATAAAACTACTTGTTTTACCTCTGAATACTAAATGGATATCGTACAGCTATAATAATAATCGGTCTCGCTAATTGTTTCGCCTGCATTGGTCATTCACAGAGCGTGGGTTTGAATAGGGTAACCAATTTCAATGCATTGATTAGCTCAACCAGATTGGCCAGTTTTACAATGCCAGTAGCGGTGCTATCTGTTTTGCTGGCCGTGAGCGGATTGACGACTCTGCACAATTGAAAGGACACCGCAACATCGGATGAGTATCATTGAGTGGAATACTGGCGGTATTAAATAATTATTAGACATCAATAGGTAAATAATATATATAAAGTTAGTTGTATCGCTTGACTGAAAAAAAATAGAATGATCGGGATCATAGCACTGCAGGTAATGCAGAGTTAACCGAATGTTGCAGTCAAAATACTGTTATTCTAATACTGTGAATTAAATAAGCTGCAAGTAAATGGATTTTACTTGGTTGAAAAGAGTGATTTTCAGCCTTTCTGGCTGAAATATAAGGACTGGTAACAGATATTTCCAGTCCTGTATAGTAATTTTACAAATTCCTTTTTGCAGTCAATAATTTCACGCGTAATAAAGCATCATATACAGAACTTTCTTTCAGTTCCTAAAAATTAAATAACAAACTATGCTTAAAAATTTTGTTATTGTACATGAAAAACGAATACACAGTAGAAGTAAAGTTTTTACATCAGAAACATCTATCGGAGAGCGTAAAAGTATCTCTGGCCATGGATAAATCGAACAGTTGAGAAAATATTCCACGCACACAACCCTTTTTCGAATTTTTGAAATAACTCAAAGGTGAGATAGTGAAATAATTACTTGTATAGGTTACATCTATTTTTTCAAACGCTTGTATCGGGAGGATTTGAAAAATTTGAAAATTTCTCGTGCACATTGAATATTGCTTGCGATAAACAATCTCAAAGCTTTATATTACTAAAATTGCGGTGAAATTCTGCGAGGCAAGTTGACTGTGCAATTCCACATTATACGCGAGATTCCGTACGAAACAAGCAGAGAAAAAAAAACGGAAAGATAGTGGCGAATACAAAGGATAGCAGTGAATGGAGGAAAGTGGCAAGTTACGTGGCATGCGGGTCGTACTGCCGCGGTGCAACTGACGTCGTGATACTTGTATTATGCGATATACACGCGCAAGCTGCTGCTACTCCTGCTGTACAGCAGTTGTACTCGGATGCAATCAACACGTGTTATGTGACGTTGAGATATTTCTTTTACAGCTTTATTTCATTTTCTTTAAGTACAATGTAAGCTTATTTTGAGGTAACAAGGAGTCACGATTTTAATGCTTTTAAATAAATTATGATGTTAAATGTTTTGTAGCATGTACTGAGAAAAATCGGCCTTGAACATACGTACAATTTGTTCTATGAAAGAATTCATTTTCAATCAAATGGATTCTTTTTAGGCAAACAGGAGCTTATTTCTCTGAGTGCAATCAGAGCAGTTAAAACCATAATGGAATAAATGGAGAGTAAAATTTGATTATTTGTTTACTGAAAATAACACATGAATATGCTAATTATCAATTGCATATTAAGAATAATAATGATGTCACTTATACAAAAGAAAGAATCAAGATTTTAACAAGCAGTTCCTAAATTTCAAAAATGCACTTATTATTCTGTTACGGTTCTGAACATTCCAATTAACAATCAAGACTGCACATACATTTATTATAGCTAACTATCCCAAAACACCATAAACTGATTTAAATTACAAATTCACCGATCCGTAAATCCCATTCCCTCCACAAAAGAAACCTACAAAAACCTCAAAAGGCTCATATACCGCCATCACAAAGCCAGCGAACTCGCCGAGAAAATTTTCCGCTGTCCTCGCAGCTTCAGCATCCCATTACGCCCTTTAAAATTGAATCTCCCCGTGCAGCGAGACTACGACTCGCAAAAGCTCGCTGCAAGAGTGAAAAATCAGTACAACCCGTATAATCCGGTCGACGGCCGCGCTCCAAATTCCGGTCCCCTCTCTGCGAAAACGACGCTGTGCTCGCCAAAGAAAGACGAAACGGACCGGAATGCAAAATCGTTGGCCCATTCGTGAATAGCGTAATTCCGGCCAGGCCAGCTTAGAAAAAGGGAGAGAAAGACGCTGCAGACACGATCTTCGCATTTCCGGATTAAATTCACTCTCTCTCTCTCTCTCTTTGGCTAATGCACCGTAATTGCACGCGGGGATGCCTAAAGGAAGAGAGAGAATGGGAGGCGCAGTCTTGTTTCGTAGAGACTCTTCTGCTGCTGCTTATTATCCTTCCGCTTGTGTTCCGACTGTTGGCGTTCAATGTTACGAGACTGGAGAGAGACTAGAGCGCGAGCTTCCTTTTTGCTTGTAGTAGGATAGGTAAAGCGCCTAATGAGATTCCGTAGACACGGACGAGGGAATATCGCGGGATGGGTACTGATGTTTCGACTGCTTTTGTATAAGGATGAAGGGCTTGCTGGCTTTGGGGCTCGTCATATTTTTACTTACTTGCAAACTACCGAGGTTGTGAGAATCCTTTTTTAGAATTTTTAGCTTTCTGGTGTTTTATGGGTTTTGTATGTAAGTTAAAGGAATATAATTACCGTCGTTCTTTATGTTTGTAATTTGAAAATGTAGGTATACTTCTGCACAGAAATAGTAAAAGTGTAATTATATTAAATTCATTATAATATATAGATTTTGAAATACTTCACCTTTCCATACTTAAATAATCTTTCTTAATTTTAGTTTTAATATAAATCTATTTTTCTTCCCGGTGTGTGTATGATAAACTCACAAATATGGTATATATATATATATGAACATATGATTCAAACCAAAAAAAATAATCTTTAGTATGTTTCTAAGAGAAAAATGATTGTTAACCGAACCCTTTTTTATTTGTTCAAAAGGAATTATTTTCATTTAAGTAGTATTTTCGTGAATTAATTCTTTCTTTATTTTCGAATCATGAAAATACTTATTTTGAATAGAAAATGTTTTAGTTCATAATGTTTGTCATCTTAAAAACTTATTCAAGATTATTCTTCTTGATTTAAGATACCCTTTCTCTGAGTGTTTGAATATATTTGATGTGAGCCAATTTAAACTTCATTTGGAATTAAAAGAAAAAATTAAGTAAATTAAAAAACTTTATTCACGGTTCTTTGATTCGCGTCAAACTTTTATACTTACTTCGAAAAGTATGGTATCTTAACAAAAATTTCGAAGCGCTCTTATTTCTTAAATTTTATATGTATATAAATGCAAAACTTGAACGGCAAAAGTTTACAAGTATTTTAGCATCTATATCGGAATATAGTACAAACAAAAATGGTATTAGAATCACATTTTGCACATATTGCATCCCCAGTAGAAAACAATGACAACTCGAAATGAGACGCTTTAGAAAAATCAAGTTTCGAAAATGTTATGTTATCAAAATCTTGTTCTGGAAGCGCGATATCTAAATAATATACACACATAAAAATCTTGTTAAAAGTAAGGATCGTATCAGTCGGTAAAATGATGTACGTTCAACCGAACTCGTGGGCATAAAAGAAAGAAAAATAAGAATTGACATAATCTTATCCTCTCATCCCTAGATAAAGATAAGATTTGATCCAGGCCGGACTCCAAGAAACTTTCTGCGTGGAAAACGTATACGTATATATCCGTATGGACGAGAGAAGCCATAATTCCTGCCACGGCGGATATCGGCGTTGTGCAAAAATGACACGTCGTTATAGCATGGCAGAACGCATTAAACTCGAGGCACATTCTATTTTGTCTTTTCGTATTCTATTTCGCGTCTTGGTTGCGAGCCAGCTGCCCGACGATTTAGTGACGTAAACGCTTTCGAGGCCTCTTATTTATGAAAAAAAGAAAACAAGATGAAAAAAAGTAAGAACAACAAGACCCTCAAGTGTTCCATAAACCTACAAAATTCATTGCTTTATTTGCATAGAAAAGTTGTTGCAATTTTTCGCATGTAGCCCGCGCGCGAGTGCTAAAGCTGTTAAGAAATATGCTTTGGAAATCCTATCATAAGATTTTTATAAGAGTAGTGAAAGTTTGGTTTATAAATTCATACTTAAATATATTTTTCTGTTTATTTATAAATATTTAATAAATACAATTTCTGTATTATACATAAATTGTATTTTACACAAATAGCAATTATCATACTTTACCTATTAAAAACAAGTTTTAATGCTTAGTAATATTTTTCGTTTCTTTTTTTAAAAACACGCATTGGAATCGACTCTTTTTCGCTAAATATCATTTTGCTTTGCAAATTGTATTTTTGATTATTATCTTATACACACATTTTAAAAACAAGCATAAATACATAAAAACAGATACACGTGACGCACAAAGATGACTTGCCAATAATGACAATGACGAAAACATTAAAAAATACATTTAAGCATATAAACACAACCTAACATGTGCAATAATCCACGTACCAATAAGTATTCTGTACATACACATACACACTGATATATACCCAAGTAAAGAAGTTTTTTACATAAATCGTATAGTATTTTATTTTATATTTAAAACGATTCGCAAAACAAACTCGTAGTTCGTTTTTATTTACATTTACTCGAAACTGCTAAAAATATATTCATCAAACAAACCCAACGAAACCACGATTCCCAAAAATTCCAATCAAACGAAAAACATCCGCAGCGCAAGCTCGCGCATCCACCGGCAAAAAAGCTTCACCCTGGCTTTCTTCAAAATGCAAAAGCCAAGCTACTCTCGATGTACCGTATGAACCGAAGCGTACACTCCTCGACTAGCGTTATTTATCTCCCCGGTGTACAGAGATAGAAAAGCAACCAACTGCAAGGAAAGAAAGACGCAGCTGCAGCTGCAGCGTGACTCGCATCTCTACGGCTTTAACGTACACTGCCTCTCCTCCTCGCAGCAAACTGCCCTTTAATCTTCGCCGGAGGCGGCAACTATACACAGCGCGGATCGATCCCTCCCGAGCGAGAGAGTCCGGGACTGGAAGCTATAGTGCTGAGCTCCTGGATGTATCTGGATACTGGACGGAGTGTGTCCGGGATGTAGTCCGATGTGTGTACAGGCGCGAGCCGCGATGTGGATACGTGGCGTGTGTATCTTGATGTACGTAAACTGCTGGGGTCTGGGGTCATGATGTTGTGGCTTTGGGGTGGCTCGTGTTATACTTCGTTGGATGATGGTTTTTATACGTTCTTTGTGATTTGGAAGATTAGAGTTTTAATGAGAATTCTAATCTTGAGTAATTGGAATTGTTAAAATAAAGTAGCTTATCTTGATTCTTTAATATATTGCAAAAATGTGCAATAGATGCAAAACAATGCTTAATGTACGTGTAAAATATGTATTTGTCTATCTATTTATTACGCCCTATTTAATTAATTGACCTTAAACATTTATCTGTACGAATAAACCCTGTCTGGGGATTGTTCGTAAACTTAACGGAAACTAATTCGTGTAAACTCTAGTAAAAGTGGTCAGGTGTGGCCTGGATTTGCCTCAAACTTGATCACGGATGTACAACTTAAGCTTTGGATCTCCTTTGGTAATTGGGCAGCAATAATTCGCCTATACTTTCCCCAGAGTTGAAGCAAGACGTTTCTAAATCTTTTACCATATTCGAAATTTCCTTTATAGAATTTTTTTTTAATAAGATTTATATTATTTTATTTGCCAATGGAGCTTCAAAGTTTAGCTCAACATTTTTATCAAGCTTAAGGTAACATCTGACCAAATGTTACCATTATTATTCAGGGAACGTTTCTTTTTAATTTCCTAACAAGATTGTCGAGAATGCGAATTTCGTATTTTGTATTAGAATTTCCATGTACTTATAATTATTACACTAGTTATGGTTCTGTACAAAGTAACCTTGTGCTAAAATTTTTTATTTATAACTTGTATTTTTATGAGGAGTCTTAATTTGTATTAGATTATCTAATAACGTTATTTGAATTTTTAAGCGTTACAGAAAACTTTGGGTAAATCATGAAAAATCGAAATGTAAAAAGCATTCAGAATAAAGATATTTGCTTCTTACAAATCAATCACGTGTATAAAATAACCTCGCTCTCCCCTACAAAAGTTTTAAATAATACTCAAATACATATGTCTCTTTGAAAGTCATAAATTCACAATATTCTTACCCACATCTACCCCAAAAAAAGGAACTAAATCTCAACCCCTCATTCCCATTTAAAAGCTCCTAAGCATATCTCAATACTGACGTGCATCCATCGTCCTCTTAAAAGACTCTTTTTATCCATGACTGGCTAAAGGCGCTTCCGCAACCCCTCCGCCTCTTTGTTCCGTCTGTCTATCCTGTCTATCTTTTCTCCCTCTTTCTCCCCCCTCTTGGCGAATCGTCATTGTCCGAGTCAATGGGGCGGCAACGAGAGTGGAGAAAAGAGCGAAGAGGAGGAAGGGAATTAGGGGCACCTTTCACGCGCGACCTACCCCTCGAATGATTTGCCGCTAATCGCGTGAGTCCGTAACTGCGCGCAAGCGCTTCTCGTGTTTTTTGGCTACAGTGACGACAATCGTCGAAGTGTACGTGGACAGAGACTTTTTTGGGTTTGTTGGGTTGAGAAAGAAATATGTATGGATGCTTGGAAATAAAGAATATGCAAATTTTTGGACATTATATATAAGTATTTTAACAACAATTTCCTTTTAAATAAGTGGGAAATATGAGAAAAATTAATTCTTTCTCATTTTTACTTCTAAATGTATCATAAAATCTTGATATTATTAAAATTTTGACACTATTTATCAAAGTTTTTTAATTTGCATATTTTGATAATAGCTAAGCAATAGAATTAGTTTTGTACGTTTCCCCTACTTACTAGGCATTATTATTGTGTATAGTAATTATTAATTTTTTCACATTATGAATTTAAATTATAATTAATTATTTAAATATAATTCATATAAAAAGTAACAGATATAATAACATAATTCTAGACTAATTAATAATAATATTATAAAACCGACAAAAATGTTAAAATAGAGAAATAACTGAAACCACGGATAAAAAAGAATGCAAATTATTATTCAATAATAAATTGGAAATATTTAAAATTAAAATTTTCGATATAGAAAAAACTACCTCGACACACATTTTTCCAATAACCACTTTAAAATCAGGCTTAATTTATGGAATTTCTAGTGAAATAGTTGAATAAATTAAAATTTATCGGGTACATAATAAGGCCGTGTTATATTCGCTTGCCCTTGATATAGGTTTAATATATTCAATCAGAATTTTTTCAATAGTGCGGTATGTACGTTGGCGGCATATCTAGACAACTGCAGGTGTTTGAACGATATTAAAGAATTTATCGAGGATAGAGTCGATATATCGGCTCACTCGGGAATTTATTCAAAGCTGACAGAAGCCGGTATCTTTCCTTTTCACGATCACGTCTTACCTCTTTCCGCGAGAAATTGTTTTCTTTGGCAGTATTGATTCTGACTTTGAGGTACGCTACATTGTATTTTTAGAACTGCAGGATAGAAATACAACAAACAGAATTGAATGAAGTTCGCGTCAATCTATTCAATAGCACATTGATAAAGTTAAATTGTACTTTTTATTTATTATGTTTTGAAAGTTAAAAAGGAACAAGTAGAAATATATATTAAATATATAAATATACATCTTTTTATAAACTGAGTTAAAAGCATTTGCAGGTAAATAAAGTAATGAATATTGTTATACCAAACAAAAATAGCGAATACGCTCAATTAAATTAAATGTGATTAAATGAATTAATTATCGAAATTATTTAATTAAACTGTTACGTTTTATATCGTATTTTCTATTATTCTACAAACTTCAAACGCATTTTTCTCGAAATAGAAAAAAATTAACATATACCCCTCGGATTCTAAGCACCTAAATTCATATTGATAGCATATAATTCCAATTCAAATACAATGCAGTAGTATTCAAGCCAAATCCAAAGCGCTAATCGCTGGCGACTACGTGAATCGTCTCATAAAGAAGAGCGAATCTAAAGTTTTTGATTGAAACAAAAGGTCCCGCATCTTCCAACTTCCTTTAGCCTTCAAAGAAATTACAGCTTTTTCATTTCACCATAAATAAAGCGCACCTAAATCTGATAAATTTTTTACGAGACATATCTCACGAGCAGCGGAAGCCAGGGCTACAAAGTTAATGCAAGAAAACTTTCTTCCTCGCAAGAACGAAAACTTTACATTCTGCTTCAATCCCAAAAATAAAGCTCAAAGACACGCACGAATATTCCCGCAAAGCATAAACTTATAACAGGGCTTATTTCACTCTGAGTTATTCCCCAAGACCGCGTGTAATTACTCCGCTGCACGGTGTTAAATTCGCATCGAACCAATCGGCGCACGAGAAAATCCGCACACTAGAGAACCAATAAAAAACGCAGTATATCTATGTATCTCTCGATTGCAGATCGACCGAAAAAAGCGTCCCTTTCATTAAAACCGGAGAGCAGTCGCGACGCGACGAGGGAAAATCGATTAAAGCGCGTGTCGCTCTCTCTCTTGGCCGAGCACGCGCCCGCACTTTTTTCGCTGCACGGCAAATTCGACGATTTGATTCGCGCGAGGCCGACGGAAGCGACGGCTTTATGTAAATTTGTATTTACACTCGCGCGAGCGCGCGTTTCATCAGACTCTTGGGAATTAACTCGGTACAGTGTATCGTGCGAGCGCGAGATCGAATTCCCGAACAATTAATAGGATGCCCCGCGTCGCGATGTCGTACACGGTAACACTTGCTGATCTGGAGGGTGTGTATGATTAAATTCTTAGATTCTTACTTTGAACTATGGATGCAGGTAATTGGTGAATCAGGTATTAGTGCATGGAGAGAATTGTTTGATGAAAATTAGTATGGAATTCGTAGCAAATGTGGAATTAGTATGGAATTCATAGTAAATGTGGAATTAGTATTGAATTCCTAGGAAATGTGGAATTAGTAAGGAATTCATAGTAAATGTGGAATTAGTATAGAGTTTGATAAAAATTAGTCGGGAATTCATAGTAAATGTGGTATATTGTACCTTTGAAGGAAAAATTATCATACGATGAATGGTACAAATTAACGCTATTCTTCATAATTTTTATTGTGAAGTAAGATAAAGTTCACCGCTAATTAAGGTAATTTTTACCGATCAACAGGGTAATTTTTCTCACGTTTACTACGATTTTGACGATAATTTTTGTCATAAAACTTTCTCTATTTAATTCTGTAAATTGTTGTCATAAATGAGAACAAAATTACAAGAAATTCTTTTCTTCAGCGATATCTATTATATGTTTGGAGAAATTAAGAGAAGGCCGTACTGGGATACGAAGCAAGATACACGGCTCTGAACATTATACGTTGAATTTTTAATTTTACAAAATTCTAAAAGTGGTCCCTAATTCTATATAGAACAAAGAACTGGAGACGACTTTGAGAAATTTGTAAATTTAAAAAATGAACAAATAAAGTTCAGAACCGCGAATGTTGTTAAGCATACATGCTTACGACCTCCCCTTGAGCCAATTTCTAAATCGGTTTAAATTTTTTTAAATAAGCCTAATTTAAAACACGTCGTTATAGCTTTTTAACGTTCATTGATGACAGCAAATCTCAGTACAATTCCAATGCTGTCAATACTACAATACGACTTCACGAGCATTCATGTACCGTTCCAGTGTCTTATTTACTCTATGTGATCAAAGTTTAAAGTTACCAAAGAAAACGTACTATGATTACGAGTACACTTTCTTTCGAACAAAAATAAAATTTTCCACTTTTGCTCAGAGACTTTCTAGATAATACACAACTTTTTAAAAGCTACAAGCTCGTCCCAACTCATTTTTCAACATTCCGATTCAAATATACTCAAACCAGTTCATTAAAGCGGTCGCGAAATGTTGGGCAAGCCGCAAGCCCATAAATCAAATCCAAACCCGAGCAACAGCAAGCAACCGAACACTATACACGTGTTCAAGAGCTCTCCAACACAACCCCACAGCAGGTCCGAGCTTTAAACCTAAAGCTTATCACTTTTGGCCAACGCTCTATCCACACCCCCCACATACAGACACACACTCATACATGTATTTCCACCCGAGGCTTTTCAACAAGTTACGTAATCCCCTCATTATTATTAATTGGCAGCGCCTGCCTCACATCTCGCGAACAGCCGCGCGTCTGCCAATTTTTCGACAGCTCTGCTGCACCACTGCAATTCGCATGACGTCAGAGCTTGCGCCCGGCGTTACGTCAGAGAAGGATTCCGATTCGGAAATAAGGTCAACCACCTCGGCGCGTGCGCGCGCTCATTCATCGCTCAGCGTCGAGTCCGCTGTGCGCTGCGAGTTATATACGTAGGTATGCAGGCGCAGACGTGTTTTACGTTATTAATGAACTTCACCGAGACAGTTTGGAAAATCTCCTCGTTTGCTGGCGCTATTGAAATTGTACACGGGCTTTTGGGATAGTAAGATGGAAGTGAGAATGAAACGAAATGTTAGATTAGAATGTAAGCGTTATTTTGTGCTTTTTTACTCTGTATTGTTAGGCTGCTGCATTGTATGATGAAAGGCTTTTAATGAGTTGACTTGTCTGACTTGTCTTTCTCGATTGGGTTTGAAATTAATTTTTTATCTACTTTCCGATAAGTTACAAATTTAAAACTTTCAGCAGATGTGCAAACTCGATGATTGTATACTCTGATGCTGTTTTCGGATAATTGGGTTAATAGTGGGTTGATTGAGAAAGTTTTGGATAACGTCTTAAATTTTGACAATTATCCTAAGCTTTTCTGATATATCTCTTCACTAGAAGTGTGGGAAGAAAAGAATAATTTATAAAGTGTTACGGTCACACACTATCGCCCGCGATTACGACCTACTCCCCATGTAACAATTAGGTATCAAATAAAACTTTACTTTTTATTTGAATGAAATTGATGAGTTACCCGGAGAATGGAGAATCTTACACAATAGGGAAATAAATGAGGTATACGGAAAAGCGGATATTGCTAGAGTTATAAAATCTCAAAGACTGGGATGGGCCGAGCATGTACCGAGGGTGGATAATAATAGGACAGCACTTAGAGTACTGTAGGAAAACCAGAAGACCAAGACGAAGGTGGGAAGACAATGTCAGGGCCGACTTGCGAGAAATAGGATACTATGAGGATAACTGGATTAACCTTGCAAAGAATAGAGAGAAATGGCGTAATTGTGGAAACAAGGCTATGGACTACATAGTCCCATCAACCACGAATGGTGGCTACGATGATGATGCGAACATGACCACAGCAGATATAGGAGCTGCGGTCTTTTAAGCATCATCACTGCTAACCGTTAATGGCTGGCCACGGTAATAATAATAATAATAATATAATTTGAATAATATTTCAAGCATGAGATGCTTATTTGTACATGTTGTATTGACACTTCAAAAATTACATTGTGAAAGCTGCCGAACTCTTCGCACCTTTATTTTTATATTAAAATGTATATTAAAAGTAAAACTGATTAAAAAAAAGTTGTCATAATATTTTTTTATTGTTAAAGATTTTTATGGTAACCTCCCACATTACCTTCCATTATATTGGATACATTATTTGGACGTGAGTTTTGTTTGCCATTGCACTACAATGTTGGATCTTTCGAATGGTCGAATTCTATTAATGTATATAATATTTATCTGGAGCTAATGATGCAAAAACATAACAAGCAGAGCAAAAATTTAATCATAAATGAGTAATATAATGACCAATTAAACCAATTATTTTATATTTTACGCGAAATTGATGGCATTAAAAGCTTACAAAAAATTAATATTCTTGACAAGATTGTAAATTTAAAAATGTTCAATATGCTGGATTTAAAGATTAAGTTCTTACAGAATGCATATCTGTGGCGAATCGGAAAAACGACTTAAGTCTACTTTTTTCAATTTCGGGCTTACACTAGATTTCATCATTATAAATACTCCCTTTTCTCATAAAAATAACAAAATTTACCCAAGTACCAAGTGCAACTATACACGTAGTCCAAAACTGCACAATTCATAATTATTTAAGTCGATTTAATAAAATCATTGCTTAAAATACGACTTAAATTCATCTGTACATGGATCAGACCGCTTATAGTTGATTTTACTTTATTTACGTTAATTTATTTTACTATACGGTACATACTTACATAGCATTTGCTTTTCATAATGTTTGAACTGTGTGTATTAGTTATTTAATATATCGCAATCATCGGTCAACTACTTTTATTTTGCATAAGTTTTTACTGATTTTTTTTATACCATAACAGTATAAGAGAATAAACCAATGAACGATATCTAATAACCTATCGCCACTTACACGCCACCCAGTACCAGGTATTCAAAATACTAATGGTAAGGGAAGAGGGGAGAGAGAGGGAGTTAAAAATTGTTTTTTATACTGTTAGTAATAGATATGTTGTTGCAGTATATTTCTAATCGTGTATCAAAAATCAAATTTGAAAAGAATCCCATACCGACTTAAGTCCACAGTTCGCGGAAAAATGACTCAACTCAACACTTTTGTAAAGTTACTCGAAAAATAAAAAGTATTTCTTATGTGTAATTACTATAATTAGAGTAATATTTGACACTTTATTTAACTTATATAATTTGGCTATAATTTTCCGGTTCGCCACAGATATATACATTCTATAGTTATTTTAGTTACATAATATATCATAATAGTTAATAAAATATATATTTTTACTATACTTGTAATATATTTTTTGGTTAATGGATCTATCCACTATTAACTCTCAGCAGCATATTATCACTGTAATCAAGAAAAATATGTTTACAACTTAGCAAAGGTTATATAACACAAGAGTAAAACAATTAAAAGTTACAGTGCCGAACGTGCATTTGACTCCTTCGTTGCATTAGCGCTACTTCATTAGTTACGATCGTCACGTACTTTCTCACAAAACACGTGACCACATCAGGGCCAATTATAGCCGCCAGTCACACGCTGACGCGTCTCTCGACTTCGTCTTTACGAGTTATCGGCGAGTTCCCCCACTCCATGATTACGTGTTACAATAACGAAATTATGTACTATAAAATATTACATGATATATATTTACATGTCATCATGTATGTGATTTTATACCATCAATATTATGTCATAGTGATTATAGTATACATAAGTAATAATTCATAATTTTATTTGCACCATATGGAGGAAAGAAACAATGCCCAAAGAATGGGGAGACCTAATCATAGTCCCAATACACAAGAAAAGAGATAAAACGAACTGTAATAACTATAGAGGCATTTCTCTTATCTGTAGATGCTACAAAATTCTCTCTAATGTACTGCTAGATAGACCACACCTCTCCCGGAGGAAATCCTCGGGGATTACCAGTGTGGATTTCAAAGAAACAGGTCAACAAGTGACCAGATGTTAACGGTTATGCAACTCCTCGAAAAGAAATGGAAATACGGGGAAACGATACACCAATTACACAACAACGATACACAAATCTTCATGGATTTCAAGAAAGCGTATGACTCAATAATAAGATGCAAAATGTTTCACGTCTTAGTACTGCTAGGAGTAACAAAAAAGTTGGGCAATTTAATCAGAATATGCCTAGATAACAGTCGGGGTATAGTCAAGTCGGGTAAGAGCCTATCACAGCCATTTGACATTCACAACGGGCTAAAACAGGTAGATGCTCTATCAACCCTCCTATTTAACTCAGCTTTAGAATACGTGGCCAGGGTGGTACAAGAAAGTAAAGATGGAATTATAATAAATGACTCTCTAACACAATTACTAGCATTCGCAGTTGACATAGACATTATATGAAAAAAGAGAGAAACGGTAATAAGAAACGTAGAAATACTAATAGAAACAGCTAAAGAAATAGGCTTAAAATTAAGTGAAGAGAAAACCCAGTACATGGTCACTATCAGAACAGGGCCCGAGATTGCTGATACCGACTCGAAAGTCTCTGGCAAAACTTTAAAAAAGTAGACGAGTTTAAATATCTTCGCACGATAAATGACCACAAAAATGAAACTCATAAAGAAATCAAGAAGAGGCTGCATTCGGGAAATGACTTACTAAAATCACGATTACTATTGCGAAAGACTAAATTAGAAACATCTAGAAAAAGCATAATGTCAGTACTTCTATACGGATGCGAAACGTAGGCGTTAACCAAACGGGAAGAAAATAGATGTAGAATATTTGAGAATAGATTCCGTAGAAAGATATTTAGGAGCAAAATAGATGAGATTACTAGAGAATGAAGAATTTTACATAACCAAGAAATACACGAGGTATACGGGACGTCAAACATTACCAGAGTGAATAAATCTCGAAGACTAGGATGGGCTGGGCATGTAGCTAGGATGGGTAACAAAAGAGCAGCATTTAGAGTACTCGTATGGGAAGCCGATAAGAGCAAGAACCCCAGATAGACCGAGACGAACGTGGAAGGTCAATATTAAAATGGACCTACGAGAAATAGGATGTTGTGAAGAGGATTGGACATAACTCGCACACAATAGGGAAACATGGTGTGATTGTGTAAACAAAGCTATGGACTACACAGTTACGGATAGCTAGTCCCAACAAGTAGTTATGATAGCTATGATGATGATCCAAGCACGTCTACAGCCGACAGAAAGAGTATGTGATAGCTGTTGCCCTGCAGACACCGTTGCTGCTTACCATTACTACTTGACCTTTATAATAAGAAATAATAATACTGCAGTTAAAAGTAGAGTAACTCTTTGTGGTATTCATAGATCTCTCTAAAACTACATTTTTAAATGGACCCCAACAATGAACACCTACTCTCTTATTATGAAATAGTGAAAATTCACTGGCAAACAGTGAATATTCACTATTTTGAATAGTTATAACTCAGCAACTAAAAAACAGTGAATATTCACTATTTGAAATAGTGAAATAAATTTTCACTACTTGAAACAGTGAAATTTCACTGTCGAAATAGTGAAATTTTAACATTCAGTAAGTTAAAAAAATAAAGCTGTTATTAAACGCGTATGTAAATGTATATCAGAAGTATTAGATATTGATTATGTATTAGATTATCACTTGAACATTTATATATATTAAAATAAGAAATAAATTAAAAATGTGATAAAAACTTCTGCGATGGGGATCGAACTCTTGTCTACAAGGTTTACAGTCAAACGTCTTCACCACTTGCCTACGTAGGTTGCTTGCATAGAGTAAATTTTATACCTCTTATAATGCTCTGCGAATGTAACTGATATACATATATTGATACGAAGGTACTTCTGATACTTGAATAAATTTTTTAGTTACACATTACAACAAAAATTAATGTTCAATTTAATTATAATTTAATTATGAAAAATTAATTAATTATGTTGTTATTACATAATAAAAATAATACTTAAAGTTCATGAAATAAAAATAATGTTAACTGAAATTAGGTTATGAAATACCAACTCAATCCGGCATAGAGCGTTTCTTACACATACGAATTATACACGTAATTATTGTACACAATTTAGCATTGGTCAAATTATATATAGATATATTTGACCAATGCTAAATTGTGCACAATAATTACGTGTACAACTCTTATGTGTAAGAAACGCACTATGCCCTCAATCCCTACTTTACCAGTTTTTCTACTTATGTATTAACTAAAAAGCTAGTGAAAAATCACTATTGTTCTAGTAAATACAGTTTTCACTGACAAAATAGTGTAATTTTCACTGTTTCGCCAGTGGAATTATTTTCAGTAGCTAAAATAGTGAAAAGTTCACTATTTCAAAATAAGAGAGCATCAGACAGATACCATTAGAATGTAACCCTTATTACGAAGCATACGAGACTACTCCTCGCCACTCATAGATAAATCCTCCCTACAAACTGTCCCCAATTATGCCATTTACCTTATAGAAGAATGAAATATTTGCACAATAACAGTAACAAATGGTGTTTCTATATGTTTGTTGCAGGCGCGGGAGCGGCGGGTGTCCGAGTGCCGGTTAATGAGCGCGCTTAGCAGTAGCAGCCTGTTCGCCAAGACGGCCCCCCGATCAGCGGCCGGGTGCTCGTAGAGGTTGCGCGCGCGCCCTGGGGGATACTTCGTGTTACCTTAGGCGCCGCGCCGTCTGCTTCTTCGCTTGCACCGATAGGCCGCTATGAACGCCAGCGTCAATATTGAGAGGAACTCGTGGAGGCTGCCTCCAGACGAGACCGTCCAGGTTGCCGATCCCCGCTCAAAGTCCGCTCAGGTAAAAGAGGTAATCGATCCAGCTCTGGCAATTCTATTTATTTGTCGTTTATACCGTGTTTATCGTCGTGTTTTCGTGTTTTCGTGTTTCTTTCACTTTTGTGTTTAGTGGTTCTTTTCTGTTCACTGATTTCTTTTTTCTTCTTCTTTGTTTTTACAGAGACACGTTCTTGAAACTATATTTATCATTCCAAATGTTACTCTATTTAAAAAATCGGGCGGTACGTCGCCTAATGTTGTGATATGGTGTATCGGCTGATTCGAAATAGCATCTGATTTATCGTCTAGAATTATCAGCGAGAAAAATAATTTTCAATAAATGTCGAAATACTTAGATCTCAAGTTCCATATGGGTATCATCAGGATAATTATACTTGGTAGATTTTATTTAATCTTAGTAAATTAATACTTTCTATGAAATATTTGGTTGGAAAGGTGGCACTCAGAACCTTAGACAGAGTATTTTTGAAAACGCATTAAAAATGAAATCTGCAAAGTACGCCTTTACAAAAGACCCATAATTAAGGAACATAGATGATTGCATGGAGAATTGTTAAATAATAATCTCAAACCTGAAAATTTTTGTCTTATATTTATCAGAAGTATTAATCTCGTATGTTCTTTTCCTATAAATACGCTTACTTATCACCAAAATATAAGTTTTGATTTGAGGGGCATTTGACTTAACAAGGAGAATATAAAGTTTCACATGTACATATCTGGATGTTTCCAGAAATTTTTGAAAATTTTTTCTCGTGGCCAATATTTTAGTCGATAAAACATATGAAACCTAAATCAGAAGATATATTCTGTACCAGCATCAGGCGATAAATTACCTAATTTATTACCGAATTTTTTCTCTAGGGTTCTGTGAACACTGAATTGTGGTCACTATATTACTATTATACATATTCCATGATATTCTGTAAATATGAATACTCGGTGTTGTGTGTTTAGAAGTTTGCCTGAATAATATAGGTTTGTTTGAATGTAATCATTTAACGAATAAAAAGAGATAATACATTGGAAAAACCTAGAGAACGCACGTACACAGACACTCATATACCTACACGTTTCCGTTCGTAAAATTGTGCCAAGATAAGCTCTGAGTTCATTATAGCATAGAAGACACCGTATTGTGATATGAATAGTACTGGAGAGCGAAATCCTTGGTCAAATTATACGGAATTGTGTGATTTGCATAATAGAGTTCGTTTGCTCACTCTACACATATAGCCTTCCACTAAAATAGATTTTTTTTCAGGTGTTGTACTGTGTGTGTATACTGTAATATAATGTTGTCCGCATCATTGCACGCATGCATAAGATGTGAAAGACACATAATAACAATCTCATTCATAAAACTTTACGTAGTATCACTTTAAATTAAAAAATAAACTTGTATACTTTTTTGTATTCTATAATTTTCTTAAAATTCACTTTCTTCGCGCATTATCATCAAATTTATGATTGTAAATGTAGTTATGTAAATTTGTTCATACGTTCTTTTCAAGATATTATTTTTCTCACATTACAAACAAATTTTTCCATACAACTTAGCCCTGCATCGAGGCTAACCTGTACGACACTTTATTGAAGACTAATTCGTATTGAACGGTTTTGAAATCCTTTAATATCATTGTCATTAGGTAGATTTTATCTAATGTGATTTTACTATTTCAAAAGTTTCGACACGAATTAGTTTCCGTAAAGCGGTAATACCTCTTTTTTAAATGAGAAACTTCCTTTTTACAACCTGAAGATACTTAGCAACGAAAATTGTTACTGCGGGACGAGGTATCAAGGAAAAGCCCCAACTTGTCCTTAACCACTTTTTAATTCTTTTTTAAGACATCATTTCTTATAGAAGCTTCTTTTACAGCTCGGATTTATGCGACTGAACTCTTACGACTTCAATTGCAATCTGCTCATCGGTCTCTCGCCTTCTTCTCTTTTTTCGTTGTTAAAAGGACTCGCGACCCTTTTCCTTGGCAACCGCCGGAGTGGATTTTCCTTCCCCTCCTTTTTCGATCGGCTTCGGATTAAGAAACGTCTCTATCTCTCTGTGGGTACGAGGTGCAAAACGGTCATGGAGGAACCGCCCGTTATTTCGCGCGCGTGGCAGTGAGGATGCTTCTCGCTCGCTCGCGTGTCCCTTTATACTTCTCGAGTTCGGTCGTACAAATATGAGCTTAATGAGGTTCCTTCGGGATAAATTGACCTTGAAGAAGAAGATTTGTACCGTAGCAGATGAAATTTGATAATACGAGGAAATATATGTAAAAAATTGTAACAATAATTGTGATGTTGCAATTGTAGTAATTGCTCATTAATGTGATGTGAATCACTCTCCTCCCATCGCCTCTGTTACCAACGAATAAATGCAGGCACACGTTCATGTAAATTCATTAATTTCAAATTTTAAGAAAATATCTTATTGTTACATTATTGTCTTTTTATGAAACAACAACGTGACGATGAGATTTTTTCAAAAGTTAAAATTTTTTGAGACGTTCTGAGAGGTTTTACATCATCTTAAAGCATACGATTACTTAACCCAAATATTTATTTCATTTTTCGTTCGATTGAATAAAATTACGGAAGATCAATGTGTGGAAAATAAAATTTAATTATTCATAAGTTCTTGCATGCTTACGTATAAGTAATACGATTTTACTCTGCAAAAATTAATTATTTCACGATTTTTGTCAAATATTCTTTGTCAAATATTATAGATAAATGTTTAAAAACATTAAAAAAACTTTTCGGGGTTCAAGTCACTTTACAGAAAAATTTCTACTATTATGATACGAGGGTAGTTCAATAAGTCTTTAGAATAAAGTATAAAAACAATTTTTTTTGGGTAAATTTTTTTTTATTTTTCAACATAATCTCCTTGGAGCTCTATACACTTGGTCAATCGCTTTTTAAGTTTTTTTAATCCTTCAGAAAAGTGCGTTTTCGGAAGTTCCTCAAAATAAGCACTTACAGAGGCAATGACGTCTTCGTTGTCCGTAAATCTCTGTCCACCGAGCCATTTTTTCAAGTTTGTAAATAAGAAAAAGTCACTGGGGGCTAAATCTGGTGAAAACGGTGGGTGTTCGACCAATTCGAATTTTAGTTCTTCAATTTTAGCCATTGAAACGAAGCATGTGTGAACTCGGGCGTTGTCGTGATGAAAGAGAATTTTTTTTCTCGCCAAATGTGGTCTTTTCTTTTTAATTTCTTCTTTCAGCTGCTCTAATAATGATGCATAATACTCACCAGTAATTGTTTTACCCTTTTCCAAGTAGTCAATAAGTATAATTCCACGTGCATCCCAAAAAAATGTAGCCATAACCTTACCAGCTGACTTTACGGTCTTTGCCTTCTTTGGAGCTGGTTCGCCTGTGGAAATCCACTGTTTGGATTGTTCCTTTGTCTCAGGAGTGTAGTGGTGTATCCATGTTTCATCCACAGTCACAAATCGACGAAAAAATTCCTCAGGATTCCGACTTATGCGCGCCAAAAGAGCCTCAGAGGCGACCACTCTATTGCGTTTATTCTCAGCTGAGAGCAAACGCGGCACCCATCTTGCCGATAGCTTTTTCATGCCTAATTTTTCATGTAGAATTGAAACAACTGCACCTATAGATATCCTTGTGGCCTCAGCTAACTCACGCACTTTTAATCTTCTATCCTTCAACACCATATCGTGGATTTTATTGATGATTTCGGGAGTAGTTGCTTCTACGGGCCTTCCTGAACGTGGTTCGTCACTTATTGATGTACGACCACGCTTAAATTCATTTACCCAGTTATAAACCGTTGCTAAGGCAGGGGCAGATGTGCCATGAACTGAGTCCAATTCATTTTTTATCTCATATAGAGTTAAACCCTTTAAATGAAAATGTTTAATTACCGCTCTGAACTCGTTTTTTTCCATTTTTCTTAACAAGCAATTTTTTTTTTTCAATTGGTTATAAAAACACGTAAACTCAGAAGATGTGGACTGTGACTGCACCATATATCTAGTCGGGAGTGGTGCTGACTGAAAACAGATGATTTGGAGCGATTCGCGCGCCATCTGTTGGTCATTCTAAAGACTTATTGAACTACCCTCGTATTATGTTTCTTATTTTCAATTTCTTTGTTCACACGTATGTAAGGTAAATTTTTATTGTACCAGATTTAATCTGCTATAATACAAAGTTTCTTTAACAAGGTTAAATTACATCGAAAGACTCTTTAAAAATGTTCTTATTAAAAATAGTTATTAAATACACCTAACAACGAGTTTAAATATTATAAAATTCAAGTATTTAGTACTTTACAAGTTTATTACAACTAAAGTTTACAATTCGTATTAGTTTATTTTTCGGAAATCATATTGAACATAATTTTGCATACCAAACATTAAGGGGGAACTCAGTTATTTTTAAAAAATCTTTCCCTTTCATCCAATAATATTAACAATTCGGTTCCTTTTTTTGTCATAATTGAAGAAGGTTGTAAAAAAATTTTGAGGATTTTTCATTAAAATTTTACTAGATATTGAAGAAAATACATATTTTTGTAATAAACACAAGGGGTTTTAAAATAGTTCCTTGCGCATACGAATTTAACGAATTTTATTTAAAAAAATTCTAGGATATTTTTCATCTTAAAATGAACAAAAGTTAATTTTTTTAAAATTGTTTAAACTCAATTAATGGTCTAAAATAAATGAAACGTTTTTTGAACTTAAAAAAATATAAAAAATTGCATGTCTCAACACTTACAATGTATAATCATACACTTTTTACAATACTTTAACCGATATTTTCTGGATGTTTCAAAAATATCGATGGTCATGGGTTGCGCAAAGAACGTTTTGAAGGTAGAAAAGTAAGTTTCGAGAAAGGCGCTGTTGAAGTTTTAATTTTGTATGCTATCCTATGTTAATTGTTTCACTCAACTGGCTATAACTTTGGTATAACAAAGAGTTTTGACATCCAGCAGGTCTCAAAATGTTCATAAAAATATAAAATAAAAAATATGCAATAAAAAAACTTCGATGTTTTGGTAAAAAGTCAGTGGAGTTTCCCCTTAAACCTTTATAAATATATAATCTAGGAAAGGACCTTTATACCTACTAAAATATTTGATTTAATGACTTGATGAGAATTTTGATACTTGACAGTATACAAATTTGAAAAAATCGAATAATCATTAACAAGTTTAAATCTAAATTAGGCTCCAAATATTTGCATATTGTACAAGTTAACCCTGTTTCCTCCTACTTATAAAACATTCATACATTATTCATCATTTTAATGAGAAAATAAAAAATATGAACTCACTGGCCTTTAAATATGTATAAATCTTCAACTTTTCTTGCTCTAATTCAATCAAAAGTCTTCAATTAATCCCAAACTTCTTCGAAAATCTCAAATACACTTGCAAAAATCAGGATATCCATAAAATTACCATTTCCCTCGCGATTCCATCCTCTACAACTATTACTACTATCCTCTATCCACTCACTCAATGTCGCAAAGTCACAATACCCTTTCATTACACATCCCCTCCCAGTCCCCATGAAACCCTTCTAGCATCAATCGAGAAATAAGTTAAAAACGCCATTCCACCCACATTCTCGCTCGTCATCAGCGTTGAACGTATAAAATCCAGCGGCTCAATCACATGCGCGCAGATTGCATATCCGAGGCTAATCAGGCGCGAGCGAACCGCCCCTCCGATGTATAATTGCGCAAGCGCACCCTGTGGAATTTACAATGCGGGGCTGCATTTTTTGCGTGCGAGCAACCGCGTGATTGAATAATTTTTACGCTTGATTGACGCTTTTCGGGCTTTTTATCGTCGAGGGCATTTCATTGCGCCTGAACGTCAGTCAGCGCGGGTTTTTTAGGTATGTGGATGGAGGTTTGTTAATGAAAAATGAAGTGGCGAGGGTAATTGATCGATAAATAAATGGAGAGGTGGATTAAAATGTAGAATAGGGGTCAAACTATTAAGGGTGTATCTTTAGTGTAGTTCGTACAGGAAAATAATTTTTTGCAAAAAGAAGAAAATGTAACTTTACTTTTTATGTAAAAACAACTTAGCCCGGGTCAAGTTTTGGAAAAAAAAGACGTCTAAATTTTTAATTTCGTTGTATCTGAATATATAAATAGAACCAGTAGGTTTTTTTTATTTAATTTGTTAGTCTTATTATTAGAGTTTTACAGAAGATTCACACGAGGAGCATATTTATAAATAATAATGTATAAAAATGAGCGGGATATAATTAATGTTAAAATAGATGACTCGAATGCATATTGTAGCTACGGTAGTATTAGACTGCGGATATCTGAATGAAATTTTCTTTATCATAATAAATTTGAAAGTGTTAATTTAAGTGCAGTTTTTGAATCGTTTTGTAATAGTCAACGAATTAACGAGATATAACGCGACCAACTAATTTAATACGTATAAATCTGTTATTCTAACCACAAAATAATGTTTTTATTTTGTTATTTAGATAAAAAGTTTTCCTTATAATTAAATCGATCAAAATAATTTACACATGTTTAATAAAATAAACTTTACTTGAATGTGAAAGAATTATCGAGATAAAACGCCAAACTTCCGAATAAGAAAATAAAATCGATTTTTATATTTTCTTTTTGAGTCTCAATTTTGTTTCTTATAAAAAAAAATTGATGAAAAAAATTGTGTACATAGTTTCTAAGGCTGTTCATTCACTCGCACAAAAATTAGCGAGATAAAGCGCCTAGATAGGGCTACAACAATTATTCCTTACTTTTAGGCTGTTTTGAACCTTATTAAGAATCAGCCCTATTTTATGCATGTCAGATACTTTGTTACAGACCTTAACAAATTGATTCACACAAAAATTGAAAATAGTTCCATGAACATTCCAAACTTCACCTACATAATGAATTATTTAAATAACTGAAAGTAGCTTATTCACGTTAGGTTATTTTTGCATGGAATGGGTACTTCTTGCATAAAGTGGGATAATTCTCGAAAAAAGATCTCCGTACATATATGTTATATTCATTAAAATAATGTTCCTACGTTATATTCAGGTCCCCTTAAATTCAATAAGCGCGAACAATTCGTAGCCCTCCCACAAAGGACCAACTCCACATTGAAGAGCTCCACTTTCTCTCCCCAAGCCGGGTTCCGCAAAATCCGCACAAATCTTACGCAAGCTCGCGAGCGACTGCTCTGCAATTGTAATAACACGCGAGCGAGCGCGTGAGTCGTCGACCGCCCCCCCCCCCCCCCCCTTAACCGTGTACATCCACAGCCGCGAGCAATATTTACTTCTTATAAAACTTTGCGCCCCCGCGTAAATCCGCTGAGCTTCTCAATCACACACGAGCGAGGGAGTGTGCGAATTTATTCGCGCGCGTGCGCGGTACTGCAGGCTGGTATAAGATGACGTAATGCCCCGGCAAAGTGTATTACGTAAATCGCGCAAAGTGGAGGGAATAGCTCGGCCAAATATTTGAATTCGCGAAATGGTTGTGAGCTTAGTTAGACGGGGGAATGATAATTCCGGCTTTTGTTGGATTTTTGTGCTTTGAGCTTGAAAGTGGAGGTATGTAAGTTACGTCAGTTATAATTGCAGGTGGAAAGAGTAATTTTTATTTTAGTTAAGGGGGTTCTTCCATGTAACTAAATGTTTCAGATGCTTTCAAATTTAATATATAAAATTATACTTTTAAAATTTTATTACTGGACAACTAAACAGGGCAGAATATTCTTTGAGGGCTGAAATTGTTGTTCTCTGTTCAATGAATATATTGTAAAATTTCGGTAAAGTAGGATCAAGGAAAAAACTTTTTATCTTCATAGCTTCAAATACATCACTGAAAAAGACCTTGCGTGATTATAACGCCTTTTTTAAGTCATTTTTTAAAGAGTCTAAAAATTACTTTGATTCTACTTTTTTACAAATTCAAAGATCGAACTGAGTAACGTGATCAAACAAATCGTTTGAGACCCGGATGTGTGATATGTTCTAGAGCAATATTAACAGTTTCGTGGATTCACTCATATATTGTCCATTCTAAAATTAATAAACTAATCTATAAAATCCAATAGTTTATATTATTGTATGACAGTTCTAATTATTTGTATTTGAAAGGATGCAGAAATTGCTGAAAATTATCTAGGTGTAGGTGATAGAAATTTGATGATAGATTATCCATAGTTTATATGAGTTATTTTATAATACGAGGGAAAATAAAGAATTAAACCCACGCATATCAAAAATTTGAACTATGAATAATACAGTACAAATTATTGTTACGGTGATACCTCACCTATTTAAACTTCACCTAATTGAATACTCTCATCTATTTAAATTTTTTCATCTGCTTTTCCCTCATCTTCATTATCTCGCGAGAAGCCTTTTTTATAAGAATTCCATTTCTAAATATTTTGCACATGCATTGTATATATTTTATGTTGTACCTAACGCAATTTAGTCTGTTGATACGTTTTCTCACACATGCGCTAATGTAACAAAATTGTAATTGAAAATTGATCAAGTTAAAATAGATGAGAGATTTCGGCGTCGAGTTGTTAACATAGATGAGGTATTACTGTATTCAATTTCTAGCTTAAATGTTTGCCCAAATAGGCTAATGATACCTTTGTAAAAATTCTTCATTAGAAACATTACTAAAGACCCGTGAAATCCGTCCACCCCTGTTCCATCTCGTGTAAAAAAATTAGTCTGGCAGTAGTCTCGCTCAATAAGTCTGGCGAAAGTCTTGCAGAAGTCCGGCAGAAGTCTGGCTTTGGCCACTATGCCAGACTTTAGACAAAATGTGCAAAACAAAAGCATCGCGTCATGTCAAATTGCCAGTAACCTAAATTCTTGTCTCTTTTTTACAAATATTCATATTTTAAACAAGATTGCAATATGCAAAAAAACGTTTCTCTTATTTTATCGAAAAGTACGTATTTTCACTATTCTAGTCGATACTAATAATTAATGTACTACTCTAATTATTTGCTTGTGAAAAATGAGTTATCTTGACATAATTCCAAAAAAAGTCTGGCATAGTGGTCTAAGCCAGACTTCTCCCAGACTTTTGCAAGACTTTCGCCATACTTGTTAAGCCAGATCAATCCCAGACTAGTGCCAGCCTAATTTTTTTACACGGGATATCACAACCACCACAGTACCTTAAAAATTCCGCAACCATTTTACGCAGTCCTCCATTCTTAATTAACAACTGCTTAAGAAAACACCGCGCATCAAGCTCCGGCCGTTACTGGCGCGCGTTTCCCGCCGCGTTTAACGAAAGGCAACTTTTTAGTTCTAAGTTGCGGGAGACAGGCCGACGAACACCGCGGGCCAGTAAGCAAAGCTAATTAACGCCGACCGCCCGTGGCAGCGGATACTTAATTCAATGAGCTGGAAGCGTTACATGCCTCTCACTCGCTCGTTGCAGTCCGCGAACTGTGGCCAAGGCTCGAATGAAACGAGGTATGGTACGGAAAGAGTCAGCGGTTCAAGTTGTTCGGGATGCACGCCGATGCTTTGTCAAAAGTTGACTTGGCCGGGGTAAAAGTTTGCTCGGGAGTTGGGTGATAAACAAGCCGCGTTGTGGAGTTATTGTGTGCAGGTTTTAAGTAATGAATTTATGATGATGGTTTTTTAAAGAATATAACATTTTAAAGGCAGTTTGTGTTAATGGCCGGAATTGTTAACATTGTTCAACATCCAAGTCGTAATACTATAAATTCATGGCTTATAAAGTGTTGTGTAAATGTAAGCGTAAATTGCGAAATGGTTATCCCTTCCGGATATTAGTCACCAACTTCCTCTTCGCTACTGCTGTCAGGTGTAAGCGTCTGCTGTAATTATACCTGTGGTGCTTCGGACATTAGTTAATCTACGACTGTTCTCAATGCTCAGTTAAGGGAAGAAGATACAGCAAACACTAAAATCCTGTTATATCCACTAATAACATGTTATAATATAGAAAAAGATGACATTTTAGACAGGTTTTGTTCAAATTCACCACCCTTTGAAGTAGCCATTTTGAAACAACCTGTAAAAACAGACATATGTTTGATTATCACTGTGCGCAAGGGGTTACGATGGATTGGAATACTTTTTTTTATGAACATTTCACGCTAAAATTGAGACATTTGAAGAGCCATATTTTCAAATAATATTTTTGAACTATTAAAATATGAGGTTATATTCTATATGAACAATTTATTGTATTACTTATATTTTTAAAAATGATATTTTAGGTAATAATAAAAAAGAATTCTCTTTAAATTTGTTCAAAATATGTTAAAAAGAAAGTACAACATTTTTCAGCGTGATTCACGAAGAACTATTGCGTAGGCTTACAAAGTAAGTTATGAAAATTATGTTTTGAGAAAAATGAGATTAAACATAAATATCAATAAAAATAGCGTGGTCAATCATTTATCTACAGCTTCAAATAAGTCGAAAAAAAATTAGTTTTCGCGTAAAACCTTTTACATACTCGAAAGAAAAATGGTTGAATAAGTGTTTTACTACTTAAAAAAATCGATTTTTTGACAAAAAACGGTAGCTTCTTCCCTTAAAGTCTGGTAAATACTGACAATTTTTAATTAGTGAAAAGTTGAGAAAAATTTGTATTTTTGTTATTGTCATTTCAATTATGTTAAAATTAACCTTATATTATAATATGCACGCGATAACTGGTCTTGTGTTTATACTGAATACTCAAAAAAAGATAAATTTCGCCAATGGTTAGGACGATAATATAAATTTTCTTAAACTTCCGGCAAATATTTAGTTATGATTGTATACAAACGTGTACGTATAAAATTTCAACTACAACCGACTGAATAGTATATTAAATATATTTGTTTAAAATTCGCATTATTATCAATATTTCTCTTGGCGCTCATCCGCAATTAACGAAAGAAAGAACTAGTATATTTCTTAGTAAGTAAAGAATCTAAATAGAAATCGAGACAGAAATCACCTATAACCTTTAATAACTTTTTAATGTTCTAAATAAAACCATGATGTTTGTAAGCTATTGTTCGAACTTTCCACACAAAATCTCAAATACCTTGAAAACTTAAACACCCTTGCAACAAGAACTACAGATAACAATAACCACAGCTCCACATCGACCATCACCCAACTTTTCATCAAGATTGTCGCCTAACGTCCCCCGATCACACTCCTCGGCAACTAATTCTCAACTAATTCTCAACTTCTGACACAGATTCCACATTATGCAGCCGACAAGCTTCAACTCCCCTCCCCTCTCCCTCTTGCACACCTTCTTCTCAGCCCTTTCTCTCTCTCTCTCTCTCCCTCGCGCCCCGCGAGGCGACGCGTCAAAGGAGCAACAGTAGTGTAACTCAATTATCCGTCGGCCGCGTGACGCGCTCCATCTCTCTCTACTCCCTATTTCTCTCTCCTCTAGCGTTTACCGCGGACGGGGGGCTTGGCGCGGCTTCTCAACCCGCGCAGTGAAGTGTCGGTCTCGTCGCGCAGTGGTTGTCGCACGCGGCCGAGTGTCGGATTTAAAAGTACAAAATAGATATGATGTACGAGAACCCGATCGACTACTGCGACGAGGTGAGAGATTACGCGCGGGGGATAGGGGCTTAGTTTTGCGCGACACGCCGGCCTGGAAAGAGTGTGTGACCCGTTCCTGCTTGCCGTGTGAATCATGGTTCGCTGCGCGCATATTTGTGTGGTAGGTCGGGGATAGCGAGATAGTCATGATTTTGTGGGTTTTCTGGTTTTTTCTGTGATGTGATTGATGCGGACTTTGTGATTGTTTTCTAATCGTAATCTAATCGGGGTCAGTGTTAAATTTAGAAAATCAGCATTAGTATTATAATTATAAGGAACATTTTTTTACCTACTCAGTTCAATTTCTTTTTATTTTAAATAAGGTGCTTCTGGCATAAGAGGTATTTAAATGGACTATAAGAAGCTTTTAAAAGGTTTTAAAACTCATTATCTTATTTTAATGCTTCGCAATTCTTACAAGCAGGAATATATAAAAGGTTGGTTCAGTTTTTGATACACCGATTCGAAAATTTTAGGGAATCTCCAAAACATGGATATTTACGGTATAAAAAGTGAAAATTTTAAAAATAAGAAAGTTTATGTAAATATTATTCAATTTAGTTCAAATTTTGAGCTTTCATTTCTTTTATGAAGTATACTAATATATAAAAATATAATTTCCTTATTTTTAAAATTCTTACACTGTAAAAGTCCATATTTTCAAGTTTTCTTGCAAGCTCGTGTTAGATAAACAATAAATTGTCGTAACATTTTTTATTCTTCTGCTGTAAAGAATTTAGGATTATTAAAATGAAATAATAATTTTGAACACCTCTTAAAATATATTAAAAGGACCTGTTTTTATGCAAACAAATTTTGAACTGTCCTGCAAAAAGAAAATTGTAATTGAGTTTTTACATTATTTTTTCTGCAAAAATATTCATCGAAAAATATAGCCTTCTGACGGAATACTTCATCCTTTAAAATTTTGTGGCTTCCCAATAAAATGGCTTATAATAAAAATCATATTTCACGTTTTAGAGGTATTGCGCTTTTAATATTTAAATTGATAAGCTGGATCACAATATAAGAGGTAGATTAATTCAAGTATTAAAGTCATCATTATTATTGAATTAAAATCTGTTATAATATTAAAATCAATTACAATTAAATAGGAGATGAATTATTATATTAATCGCAATATGAAACGGTAGAAATACTTTTTTATACTCGACGAAATTTTATTGGTCTTTTGTTAAAAGTCTTGTATTACGTGGACGTAGTCGTTATTCCGGGAACAAATATATTCTCACAATAGCCCGGCTGATCGTATTTTAAGACGTTTTAGTGTGCAGCTTTGTATCGAAGATGTACCGAACGTGCAGTAAATAACTACAGACTATACATAAGTAAATGCTCCAGACGAATTCAAAGATTTTCACAAGGTTTCTTAGTACAAGGTGCAATTCTATAAATATTACACCTTAATAAAAAAAAAGTTATTCAAGCGAAAATTAATTATTTATAAAAAAATTAACTTTTATAAGATCAAGAAAAATATTACATGTAATTTCTAAATTGACTTAAGTCATTACCCCCGCTCATAATTTAATCAAACGAACTTAAGTCTGTATGCATTGTGCCCAAAGTAAAGTTTCATCAACTCTTTTCATTTTTATACGACAAAGACCTATCCAAACCCACAGAATCCCGCGCAAACTCAATTTTCGTAAAAATAGACTCTCCAACCATCCGCAAAATCAAACCCCGACTAAAAATTAAATTTCCTATTCATATAAGCACTCTGTGCTCAACAATACCCATATCTCAACCATCGAATCCTCCAAATTAAATCCCGAGAAATATCCTCGAAAAACATCATAACTCAGGCGCCAGGCACTGCCGCGGGATTCATGGACTCTACTCTGGAAAAAATTTATGCACCTGCATTCGGCGATAAATTCCTCCGTCGGGGGTATAACGACTGCCAGCTGGCGGAAACAAAGTTAAGATAGCGAATTCTCATATATATTATACAACTTGCCCGAGCTTCTTATATCTCCCCTGCATTGTCGCGCAATCGTTAAACATTTCCAGCGGCTAAAGCCGCGATAATGACGAGAATATAGCCGAAGAAAGTCGTGGCGTCTTCCTTTTCCTCCTCGGTTCCTTCGATTTTCTCTCGCGCGCGACGCTCGAATGGAATACTTAAAGACGCTCGAGATCTTCTCGTCTCGGGGCTGGAATTCAGGCGCGCGCGAGGTGTGAGAGATAGCGCGGATGCATCGGGCCGGGCCTTGTTTAGGATTCAGAGGCCGACGCGACGCGAGTCTCGCTCTTCCGAAGTGTGTCTGTTCATCTTTTTTTTTTTTCGGGGCCGACGGGGCTGGCGTCTCTTTCTCGGAGGCGACGGAGCGAACGTCATAATCTTGCGCTTCTTGTGCGGCGTTGATCGATATGGGACGAATTTTTATTTTCTGGAAGAATTTTTCTTAATATATATTTTATCTGAAATTATTTTGAATTATGTTGTGTAACTTTATACAATTATTGTTTTATACTTGTTTCACTGTATTAGAAGTTTTAAAAAATGAATATTGTAATATATGTGCAAAAAAATGCTAGAAAGTTAAATTATAATTTACATATTAATGAAAACATATTTGGAGGCGATTGAATATTTTGAGGTATAGTTGTGTTAAGATCTAGTTATATCAGTGCCAATCAATGTACGAGATTTATTTTAAAAGTTCAATGTTTCATATATGGATTTAAATTATTATTTAAGGAGGTTCTTTACTTGCAAATCAGCCATATAAAAGTAAATTTGTTCACTATCAGATCAGTTCATTTAATATTAGATTAAAAAACACACTTGCGAACTGATGATTTATCTTTAAAACCTTGTTTCTATTTTGCAAAATGTGCTTTTTTGATACTGATATTACTAGAACTTAGCGAACAATACAATAAATACTTTATAAGGCCTATTTACGTCTATATTACCTTTTTGCTTACTTTTCTCGTACTGTGTGCATATTATTAAATTTATTGTTGAAGTCTCATTTATTGTTTCATCTTCTTTTTGTAAAATACAACCATTGCTAAATTACAATTAATACCTTCTTACCCTAAAAGATATTGATGTAACAATAGAAGAGAATTAATAAATCAATGATATTACAAAGAGTCAATAATATTACAAAAACAATTGAAAGCACCAACGATATTAACTCATATTATTCCTCTCATCCTCCAGCCGGTGCAATTCGGAAAACGTCAGAACCGAACGCGCGCAAAAGCCACGTAGGATCTACTCGAATCAGGAAAATTCGGCAGCCGCGCGCGGCACTTTCGCAATTTTCTCCTACACTTATACCTATACGCTCCTCGCCTCGAAGAAAAATTCCTCGTCGCTACAAAATCCTCCTCCTCCATCCCCTCAGCAGCGAATTCGGTTAGCATCGCGGCCGCCGCCGCGAGGCAAAACTTTCGTCTCCTTGCGCCTTCGTCCACGCTCGATTAAACCCCATTGGAGATTCGGCTTTGCCTCGCAGCTGCGGCGAATTCCTTTTAAAACTCGCGAATCGATCCGCCGACGTCTCGGGGCTCTCTTTGTCTTCTTGGAGTGCAAAATTGGAGACGCAAGGTAGGAAGAGCGGAAAAATTTCGCGCCCGAGACCAACGTGCGATATCCGGGCTTTGTTTCGCATTTTGTACATATGAAATTGGGACAGAAGCCGAAATAGCGTATGGTTGTAAGAGAGAGATAGAGAGATACGCGAGGCTATATCGACTTTCGATAAAACGATATTTATGCGCTGGGGGTGTGTGTGCGTGTCTGTGCACGTGGGAGATGCGAAATTGGGAGAGGATGGCATTATACTTGTTTACATGCGTTTTTCAGATAGATCTTTTGTCTGGAGATTAGAATATTTTATACACCTACTTTCTTTCATACATCGTCGACGTACGGTTTCACCTTTTGTGTCGTGTTTATACATATATCGTCGTTTTAGTTACACGTTAGTTTGTTTGTTTGTTAGTTTTGTGTTCGTTTCTCGAGAGCGGTTCGCCATTGCACAGTTGGCGAACGATCTTGGGATCACGTTTTCGCGTGCTTGTCTGCATTTTTGATGAAAAAATTGGAGAGTCGAAGGACACGTCACTAGAGATGGTTTTGATTTTTTCTTTTGCAGGATTTGACTTATTCAGATGGTGGCCACAATTGGCGAAGTATAATCTTCTCCTTGCTGGTCATTGGCGCTGTTATCGCTGGTATTGTTACTGCTATTTATTTGCTTGGGTGAGTAACGACTGTAATGCTTTTGTAATTATCTACGCTACATACAAATATATTGGTGAATGTATATTATGATAAAAATTGTATTGGAATATTCAAATGAAGAAGGCGCAGATAATGGTCCGAAAATAGATAGCCTTTTTTACACTAATATGTCATTTTTAAATACTACTTTGCAATTTTTTAATTGCTATATACGTCATTTTACATCTTTAATTCCTCTTTTTAAAGTCGTTTTTCTCAAAACTACTCTTTTATGACTTATTATCTTGTGCAATGTGTGCAACTGCGTTTGGCAGACCCACTCGAAAGTTTGCAAGCACATTTTTAAAAATATTTATAAGAAGAACAAATAAGAAGGATCATTAATAGAGGATATCTTATCTTTAAATTGTTTTTATATACTTAATATTAAAGATAAGATATCCTCTATTAATGATCCTTCTTGTTTGTTTTTTTATAAATATTTTTAAAAATGTGCTTGCAAACTTTCGAGTGGGTCTAAATTGTTTTTATATACTTAATATTAGACAGCTATTTATTGCTAGAAAAAAAATGATTTTCTTTAGATTAATCTTTGCATAAGATTCTTAAAAATTATTTAAACTAAAAAAGCCCTCTATTTTGTAAGTATAAAAGAGAATTCACATGCAAAGTTCCAATTGAACGATACATATGGTATTTGAAAATCTAACTTGAACCTTCTCTACGATAAAAGTGAAGGTCAAGGATACCTTCTCAGTGTAAAAAATCTTATCTTCTGAACCTCATTCCATTCCATACCTTCCCCCTCAAACCTTTAACCTCTATTGCCAATAATCACAAACATCAAAACAAATTCCTTGTCTCCACCGAACAAAACAGAGAATTAAATGCACATTCTAAAAGACGAAAACGCGCTTTTCACCCAACAGCTACGTCGACGAACTTTTGTACTGGAGTGGCCGACGGCTGACGTTGGAGGAATGCTTACACGGCGACTTGACGCCCCACAGGCTGCCGCCCACCTGGATATCGCACGATAAGTTCGTCTATCAGGCGGACGATGGCTCGCTCGCACTTCTCGACACCTCCAACAACTCAGTATCGCTCTTGGTCTCGAACCACACTCTCGTGAGATATTTCTTGATTTCTTTTATTCTTAGTGTATGATTAAGTAAACTGGTGGTGTTGATGATGACCCGCGGAAAATTTCGGCATAAGTTTTGCTCTGCTGTCGTCGATGAATCGAATGTGTAGGTTATAGATTCCCCAATGTATAACTAGGTACACAAGTGTTTTAACCTAAATTATAATTTATTCGTTACTGATAGAAGCAATAGCTCAGTTGATAGAAAGCAAGTTTACACAAACCAAAATTAAAGTCCGCTGCAATACCAAATCTGAAATCCTCATCGAATTTTTCTTTTTCTTTTTTGATAACTAATTAGTTTTTTCCAAGTTCAACAAAAGTTCGGGGTTGCCTCATTTCTGAAGTTCGCGACAAACTTTTGCTGAGCAGAAGTTATGTCGAACTTTTTCCAAACGTGATTTGTATCACGCTGGGGTATATAGCTTAAATTAATACTTTAATATGGACTTGAGGGAGCCTTGGCCAAAATATTTGTAAATAAACATTTTTTTAACTTGGTATTTGGAACTCGAAGGTACATAACCTCATTAATATAAGAACGTCGTTTTTCTCCATTTTGCGCTAATTTTTGGTACCCTATTACTCTTAAGTCTAATTTAATATTATGTTCCCACCTTTGTCTTGGTCTACGTAGAGGTCTTATACATTCTGGTTTTCCCATTTAAAGGGTTGTTCATTATTTTCTTATTCTAGCTACGTGTCTAACCCTCTTAGCCCGTGTGATTTAATTGGTCTAATAATATTAAGTGACTGGTATACAGGTCTCTTACTTCTTAATTATTAATATCCTATATTCAGCACTGTTCTTTTAGTAAGAACTTGGGTTTCGCATCTGTATAAAACCGTCGGTAGTATTAAGGTTTTATAAATCCTAACTATTAAATTGCAAGTTAATGAGCTTAATTTCAATAATTTGTTGATAGAATGAAAACATTTCTCGAATTTAATTTTCATAATTTCCACTTTAAGCTTATTTTTATACCTCTTTATTGAATAACTTACAGTTCGACGTCATCATTATTTTATCCTATTCAATCAATAAAACAAATATTTTATTGATATTTTAATCAGCTTTTTTACTACTTAATTTAAGTACGCTAAAAGTTAGTTTGTACGCATTTTTTATACGCATTAAGAGTTATTATTTTATTTAAAGACAATCGCGTTTATCTTTATTACCAGCATATTTCACCAATGAAAAACATAGAACTTCGCAATTAAAAATAGATGAGCAATTCCAATTCCAGTCCTTAAAATAGCCAAAGTACTTAGTACAGCACAATATCCATACTTCACCTTTCGATGCACTCATCGCTCAACATCGCAACTGCATATAAACCCTCCCTACGCTTACCCTTAATCACTATAAAAGCCCGTGTTCTCGGAAAATTCTCGCCCCCCTCATTCAAGATTGATTATCCATCCGAATCCAGATCCAGATCCATAAAGCAACCTCCCCCCCTCTCGTTTTTTGCAATAACGCGCGCGCGCGCGTCTTTGCGGTCGAGCGAGTGAAAAATCACGGTCTCGAATCGGCGGCGCGCAGCGCAGTGCACATGCATGCGAGGCCGAAGCCGAAGCTGAAGCTGCAGCCGAGTAGCCTCTCAAGTGAAATTGGATAAATTCCTCGGCCGCTGTTGTTTTCTCTCCCCGTTCGCGGAGCTTTTTTCACCGTGTGCAGTGGAGGAAGAGAGGAAGAGAGGGAGAAAGAAAGAGTTAAAGACGGCTGAGAGCTTGCGAACAAATGAATGCTAGTCACTGCTGCGGGTGTAGCTGTGGCTGAGTGATAGCATTATGATTGTGAGGGAGGAGATTATAGGTACGTGGTTCGAGGAATGCGGTGTAATCGATAGATTAGAACGCTTTTTTTAATCTGAGAGTTTTAGAGCTTTCAGCATTTTGCTGTTGTGTTATTTGGAATTTTGTGAAACGGTTTTCTAAGGCAGTTTCTATAAGTTCTTAGTTTGAATTATTTTGCAATGAAAAGTGAGTGTATATATTGTTAAGCAGAAAGCACCAGAGGGGAATATGGAATGGTAAGAGGTAAACAATAACCGAGCTTTTTGAATAAATAAAAACTTCGAGTATCGAAATAACGAAAGATTAAAACTACGAATTGTGAAGATAAAAACAAACAAAATTCCAAAATAAAACATTGAAAATATGTTAACAGCACTACCAACATAACAAAGATCAAAAAAGTGAAAAATAAAAATTTTTAATTGCAAAATTAAGTTGAATAAAATTCAGAAACATTTTAAATTGATCTTTAATTGATTTTAAATGGTGAATGTTTAATTTTCGGAAGTTTGATCATTTTAATTTTGCAGTTCGTAATTTTACTTTTTCATTATTTTTGATCGTCGAAGATTAATATATTCTTAATTTCGTTTTTTCGTTATTTAAAACCATCCTGAATATTTTCTCCTCTGAAAGTTCCTCAGAAACACGTACTAACGAGTCTCATAAAATAATGATCTCAATTCAATCAAATAGCATGATTATTATTAATGTGTCATTTATTACCGTATATACTTGTAACATTTATTCCCCTAATGTATTTTTTTTTTAAATAAAAAGTTATTTACTGTGAAATTACCTAGCATCTAACATATGAGTTTCAGTTCCATATCTAAATATTACTAAATGTACTAAATATTACTGTAGCAATTATTGTATAAACAAGGCCTAGGTACTAATGAACTATTATCATATTTCTTTTATTTCACGTAATGTTTTCAAGCAAGAACATTTTTTCCGTAAGAAATGAGTATTTATCAAAAAGCAGTACAAAGTACCATTTAATTTTCACCGGGGATTTTTCAAATAGCTTTTAAAGGGTGATACAAAGCATTTCTTAAATGCTTTCCCCCGGACTTCTATCGCCTAGGATCACCTTTCCAACTTTCCGATATTATATGTACAATAAAAATTTAATTAAAATCTTTGCACCTTTACGTGTGGCCAAAGCTCCGGAGGGTTTAATCGGGAAAATGAAATTCAATTACACGACCTGTCCGCGGTTGCGGCGCGTTTAACGCGCGCGGGGATGAGACGTCTAAAATGGAAGGTGCACGCGATGATGGTTACAAATGAGAATAACACGTGGAATAATTACGTGGTGTAATTTGGATAATTTATGTCGCGTCCAGAAATCAACGCCGAGTTTTTGAATCATGGCAAATGTGAGAAGCCAACCATGTTTTTGAAACTGCTAGATTCGACGTAAACAATTACTCTAGCAATTATACTTGTTATTTTACAAATAGTTTCAACATTATAGTTACAGCTGTTTAATTTAAGTTTAAAATTCAAGTAGCCATTTTTACGTCACAATAAATACATGAACTTACTTCTTCAATAAATTCTCTATTTATTTGTTCCACGAACAAGCGCATTCAATCCCATCGCACGAATAAATAAAAAAAATCTCTTCAACGAGCGTAAAAGCACATTTTCACCCGAGAACCGTTCGACAAAAACCATTAGCACCTATTTAAATATTTCTCTGCCCCCGCGTACGTCCGCACGTGCATACACCACGCACAGCGCCCCATACATTTCGCGAAATTACTTTGCACATTGGCGCGGTACATACCCGTGGAAAAATAATCGGTTATGCGAATTATGCTCGAGAACGAGAGAGGGAGAAAATGCGCGCTCTAGGATGTATATATGTATACACCTCGTATCCCGGAGGACTGAAATTGGAAATTGCGATTTCGCCGACGAGTTGTATATCGCCCCGAGCGCGGACGCGTGCGTCGAGTATAGGTTATATATACTCTTCCCTCCCGCGTTCGGTCTGAAATGGGAGGGGAAGGTGAGGGGAGAGCCCGGGGCGAGACGGTTTAGGTGGCTTTTAGGAAAGGAAGGATGTTGGGAAGCTGCGAGGTTTTGGGTGAATAGGGGGAGTATAGTGTGCTGATGAAAAGATGCTTTGTAGAGTGTGTGCAGATGGATTATGGGAGATATTTTTAATTGGATGAATGAACTTTTTAAGCACTGGAGTGCCGATGGCAAAGGTTCTGTGATACGTAAGATTTTGTAGTACTGTGCTTTGCTGGTAACTTCAATAGATTAGATTTTGAGTTATAATACCTTCAACAAAAGTTTTAGATTTCATGGGATTACATCTTTTTCCTATTATAAGTTTTTGGCTGGGAGCTAATGATTTCAATGTAATTAGGACTGAACGCAACAAGCTTTTATGGTATTTGGTCCGGTACTCAAGGGGTTAATCATTTCTTATAGTCTGAAAATCCGAATTGAATTACAATTCAAGCACTAAAAAGTAAGATTGTAGTAACAACTTCTATTGCATACAAGTTATTCCTTTATTTTTATTTTCCCAAAGTGTACAAAAAACTGTAAAATTTAATTTTATACAGTTAAATAATTCTACTGAATCGTACAAATTTGACATCTCTATCAGGAAAGAAACTCGCAATTTTGTAACACCATCCTTTCTATTTAAATTTATAAGTGAAATGCAATATACAAATATTATTATATTCTATGAATGTTTGGCTAAACGTTGTCTGAATGTTGACACTGAATTAAAGTTTATTAAAATATAGGGAAAAATAAATCAAAATACTTTACGTCTCATATTCTGGCTCGTATCTTGAGGCGAGATAGGACGAGATTTGAGTTGCAATGAGATCATTATTTTATTTCTTGTATTTTTAAAAAAGCATAGTTATTGCAAAAGAAAACAACATTTTTTTCGGTCAAAAATATGGCGTTGGATTTCAAAACCTTTCGAGTTCAGTTTGCTATAAGAATAGACCGATAACAGGTTTTGGAATTCACCGCCTCAGCTAACTTGTTTCTAGATAGACTTATTTATTTTGTATAATTTCGAATTTATCCCATGAAAATTTAAGACCCGCCGGTACTTAGAAATATCACAGTAACAATAAGCCTAGATTCACAACTACAATTTTCCATTACAAAATTCCTGTAAAACAATTTATCAAAGAATATCAATACATCCCATTTCACCCCTGCCCCAGTCCCTCCCATTTACTCGCGCACACGCAAATTCACTCGCCTGTATGCAGGAAACCGGACTCGCGCGAATTCTTGGCGCTCCACCGCTACGTCCAACCCGCGGTCTGCGATACCCCCCTCTCTCTCTCTCTCTCTCTCTCTCTCTCTCTCTCTTAACTATACGTACATAGTCGTGGTCGAAAACTAGCCCCGTGTGCCTGGGCGGCAGCCTTACAACGAATTAGGCAGCGCATAGTTCCGAGAGACGCGCAGCGGCGACAGTAGCATCTCTGTATGGTGTTTTTTCATTGAAAAAATTGAGGTAACAAGTTCTTAAAAGTTGGTTGCGCAGTGTTCGAGGTAACGTAGTGTTCGAGGTTCGACTGTAAATTTTTAGATACCTTATAACATTATGTTTATACAAAAACTCTTTTGAAGATTGCAATAGCTGGATAAATAATTTAATTAAACTGAGGAACAAAATTATAAATATTGTTGTATCTAAATGACGCATTACGTAGATAAATATTTATCTAGATAATGGATAGAGATCATCGTTTGCCTAGATAGGTATTTACCCAGATATTGCGTTATACAAATAAAACCAAATTGCTATTTTGTATGGCATCTTATTTAAATCATTTATCTAGATCACTTTTACATTATCAACTGATCTTTATTTTAGCTTAAAGTGAGTGTTCTTTTGTTGTACAGATATTATTGTATAATAAAGGTACTGCTTCTTATCTAGATTCATATCTAGATAAACATATTAGAAACTTACCCAGCACTGCTGACAATCAGTAGATAAGGTATAGGTATTGTCAGACTACATCCAAATCGAATAACTGACATTCTGACGTTTATCTTCAGTTTTCGATTTGTTTTAAATAAAAAACCATTTCTTCGACCTCTCATCTCGAAATTTTTTCCACGGTCAAAACAACGCAATCTCCGACTTCAATGTTGAAATTCCTTTTACAAAGCACAAAAGAGCTTGATCAATTTCGATGCTAGCCGTGAAATGAAAAATAGCGCATTACTCTCCTTCTTGTAAACAAAAAAATAAAAATCAATCTCTCATTTCTCGCAGGGGAAGAAAGATCTCTCTCTTTCTCTCGCGCGCGCGCCCCTTTCATTCGAACCGACGGCCGCGGCGCGATGGAAGGAATTTATGCGAAGAATTGCGGAGGCGAAACCGACTCTATTTTATGCGCGCAGGCTCGGGATAGAAAAAAAAACGGAAGCGAGAGATAGAGAGAGGAACAGAGACAGATAGAAAGCCACATTTTCTGCAATTTTCTGCTCGATAGGCCTCCCGACCTTGCCTCTGACGATGCACGGATGCACCGGCTGATTGATCTCGATGGGCCCTCGCGGATGAAAGAGCAAAAGAGAATCGCAAGAGAGATAGAAAGAGAGAGAGAAAAGGAGGGCAAACACTGACGCTGGAAAAAAGAGACAAGCGCTCGTAATTATATATAGGCTCTCTCTCTCATTTCTGCTGGGTTGAATCGTAGTCTCCTGACTCTCGCTCTTGCTCGACGTACAATTATCCGTCATTGTTGTTGGCATTTTTTCGGCGTTGTGTATAGATCGCGCTCGGCGTCATTATCATTTTCGAGCAAGCGCTGGATATTATGCCGCTGAATAAATGAGACGATATCAAACGCGCGACCCCGTTCAATCATTATTGCATTTGCCTCGATTTCGGGCATAACGAACTTTTGTGCTCGGTCACGAGTGAAACTGAGATGTAATTGATTCGTGGTTGTTTGCGGAGAAAATAGTGTAATGTTATCGAAATTGGAAAATAGAATAAATTTAATATGGATAAACACTTTTATGAGTGTATTGGCTTGTAATTCATTTCGAAATTTGATTAGGACAATTTTATTGGCGAACTACATCGTCGCTACTTACTCGAACGACATGAAACGTACTTCATAAAATCGAACAGCCGCGATAAAACGTTGTACTAGAGAGATTACTCTAATATTTATTTTTTTTTATGGACTAGCTATAGTAGAGTAACTCATTTACTTTATTCGGTTTTTTAAAGTAATATTAAAACCTGCTATATAACTTTCGCATTACATGCATTTTGTAAATTTTCATCTCTTCGGTGATAAATTATTAACGCATATCAATTTGACTGACGCATATTAAACTGCTTAATATAATATATACGCGCTAATAGCGCAATGAGAGTATTGAAAAAATAAATAATGCCGATCAAACAGAATGTGAAATGCGATCGTCATCCGTTTTTCCTTTATACGCTGTATAGATTTTCGTGAATTTCACTAACAAAGCACCTCGTTTGTTTACTCAACCGTAGATGCATGTGCACTTCATGAAAATTGCTCAAATAACCGTGACAAAGCATCACAGTTCAGGCAGGTTAAACAATTCGCGATCGTTTATTCTTTTTACTATTCCCGCTACCTACATAAAGACTTTCTAAAATCATCGTTTTTAAACTGCGAAGTGTTTTTGATTATATCGATAACTCGCTTTATTTAAAAAAAAGCTTCCTGCTCGTTCCGCTACTACGCATTCGACAATCGCTGAATCCTCCTCCGGGAAAAAAAACTTTTTTCGAAATCCCAAAATAATCCGAAGCCACGCAGCAATTCTCGGTCGCTCCGACTATCCATCAGTCGGCAACGCAGCACATCTCGTTCCATTAATCGTCAACGAATCGCCGAACGTAAAACCCAGTCACCTACGTCCAACGTGCACACGCGTGCAAACTTGCAGCTCGTCACAAGGGGAGAACGGGATAAAATGGGCATTATTGAGGCAACATGAAGCTTTTAAGTTTTAAAAATGATAAATCTCATTTTGGTTAAAAGTAATCATCAGACAATCGTAAAAAAAGTATAAGGTGTATATTTTCTCGTCCGATAAGTAATTTATATGACAGCAAATTAATTGTGACTCACGAAAATATTAAAAATTTATAATAGAAAAAGGATCTCCATAAATGTTTATTTTGACGCAGGTCTGAAAATATGTAATTCGTATTACTAAATAATTATCTGTATCTTATGATAATTTAGGTCCTAAAGAACATTCACTAGTTTATGAAATTTCTTTGAAATGTCTTGAAACTTTTTTTTACTTTATGTCAATTTAAGTGTGTGTTATACATGATTGAAATTTCAATCCCTCTGGCGGTATCAGAAATTAAGAAATTCAGTTTCAAAGTTTCAATGTTTAACATGAGAACCCAAACGAACATAACAGAAACATTTTTATAAATTGCAACGTAAACTTTCTTCACAGTAGTACATAAAAAGCGGTAGTTTTTTTAGGATGTAGCTGTCTAAAGTTGTGCTCCAATATTATAAGTATACCTATATCGTGGTACAGTATATGCTAAAGATAATTTTGCACTTCGGTTGTTGGCGTCATTTCATGAATATAATATACTACAATATACTAATATATTCTTAGATAAGACAAAATTCTAATATATTTAGAAGAATAATTGTTCTAATATATTAGATTTCTTCTAATATATTCTTACCTATATTGTAAGATATTCTTTAGTAATATAATTGCTTTAAATTATAAAATAAGTGATTTTCGTTAAAAATACTGCCATTTAGTGATCCTTTTTTAAATAATTAACTTCCTACCTTTCTGTCAGCCGGTGAACGTTCTAAAACTTGGCTTTGACCTAAGTTAATTTACGAAGAAGACAACAACATTTTGGTGCAAGTCAAAACAAACAGTAATTCATGTAGTAGCATAAACACCTTCTTCATACATATTAATTAAGTACAAACTGACTTTAAAATTTATATTTACTTTATTTGTTTTTCTACTTTCCTTTATCGCTTTAGGCAGTGTCTGCTTTTGAATGACCTTCCACACAGAAGATCAAGTTCCCCATAATATACTTCCTTAATAACATCAACTTAATTCAATTGCATTGCGCCCCTCACTCCCCTACCCCAAAAGTTGTGCGCAAAGTTGGCCCCCTTTGCCGCCCGTCGCACAACCGCGCGAGCTCGGTAAAAATGCTCGTGCCGATGAAAAAGAAGCGATCACAACTCCGCGCGCGCGCCGGAAAGTGGAAGGCTTCCAAATCCTCATCCCCCTCTCGAAGTCGTGCGGTGTGGCGACGCGGGCACAGGCCGCACAGCGAGACATTCGCGTTGCACGCGCGAAAGGGCAAACTTGCGCGCGAGGTTCCATCTCCACGAGGTTGCTCTATGAGGTTGCTGCGCCCGGCAACCGCGACTCGAAGGTGGTTGCTAGCTGGATGAGATTGCGAAGAGTTCGGTGTACGCTGGAATGTGAAACATCTAACTGAAAAATCTGAAAGTGATGTTCATTGATACTTATTGATATTAGATTTTAACAGATATACATTAAACAGTCAAAAAGCAGAATGAAGATCAACGGTTGGTTGTACTAATTAAATATAGCAGCAATTAGTCTTTCGCCATGATGATAATCAACTGAAAATTGATTACAAGAATTTTGGCCTACAAGAATGAGTATCATGGTTGTCAGTCTTCGATTTTGGTGAAACTGTAAGATTTGTTTTTGGTTCATAACATTGAAGCACAACAACATCAATTTAACTAAATGGGGCTTAGGACACACGATAAAGCTATAAACATTAACATTATACATATATAGCTAAAATTAAAATAACTGTACATAAAGATTTGCACGACGACAAATTGTTCAAGACATCAGCCGACTCGACGAAAACCTTCCGAAAGCGGGCTTCTTATTTATTTTAAATATAAAGTCTGCTGCCGAAATCATAGTCCATCATATAAGAATATACTTAGCTGCTAATTTAGAGAAGGATTGTCTCAACAACAACATCCTTGGCCATCTGCTTTACTGACGGTAACCCAACCCTTTCTCGCCTGTTGGGTTTGCGGATGAGCGATCCACCCTGATCGAGTGCTCAGCGGCACCTGACCAGCTGTTAATTTCTGATTACATAAATAGATTCGTCTTTTAATTGCGAATCCAACGGTATAAATAACTCATTTTTCATAGAAATGATACAGATAGTGACTTTCTTCATCAGGACGGCAGCCTGGTCGAGTTCTCGGCGGCAACTGTCCAGCAGGAAGTCTAGTTGGCCTTTATTTACCCGCACACTATCAAACAAGATAAACATGTTTGCAATTAACAAAGTTTTAAATAGATTGTTAAGGATCTTAACTTTTCGTTTTATTGACACATGATTTCCTTGGCCTGAACAACAAACACAAAAACTAAATGCGAACTAAATAAATCGTTACTATCCCGCCATAACAAAGTCTACTCCCAGCAGGTAAAAGTCAAGCCCCATTTTGGCATAGTGTCGTACAAGGCAGTAGTCGAGAACTACCCGAGAAACCATCTTAACGATCGTAAGCGAACTGCGCCTTGGAAGCATAAACTCTGAGGTCAATGTGATGCACGAAGCCAAATGGTTCAAGACCTCAGCCGACTGGAAGAAAACCTTGCCATGGCGGGCTTCTTATTTATTTTAAATATAAAGTCGGCTGCCGAAAGCATAGGCCATCATATACAAATATACTTAGCTGCTAAATTAGAGAAGGATTTTATCTATAACAACTTCCTCGGTCGTCTACTTTGCTGGCGTTAAACCTTTCTCGTCGATCGGGTTTGCGGATTAGAGAACCACCTTGATCGAATGCTCGGCGGCAACTGTTCAGCAGGATGTCCAGTCGGCCTTTATATACCCGCACCATCTAACATGATAAACTTGTTTACAGTTATAACGTTACAAAATATATATTTAATGATCTCAACTTTATTGTTTTATTGACGTAAGATTTATAGGACAAATAAAACTAGAAAGAGCCAAATAGTAAACAAAATAGACCCCTAATATCCCGCCATCACAAAATCTACCTGGAAAAGAAAAGTCAAGCCCCATTTTGGCCTTCTACTTTTCATGTGCATATCCCTTATCATCCGTTGAATTTGCGGATGAGAGATCCATCCTGGTCGAGTCGTGTGCGGCAATTTTGATTATCCTTTTGCGCAACAGGCATCGGTGAATTTTGATCAGCTTGAATGCATGCATTCTTTTAAGTAAAACTTAGAAATCTATAATGCAATATTATTTTATTTTTGTTTCTAAAAAAATTCTATAGCTAAATTAAGTTTTTAATTTTTTATTTCCGCAAAAATCACGTATTTTATTATAATTAATGCCGAGCCGAAATTTGTATTTAAACTTTTATCATTGTCTTAGATTTATAAATAATGCATATAAAAAGTAGATTATTATACATTTAAAACATAAAAATAACATCTGGTATGCAAAATGCCACTTATTTAATTTTTTTGTCATGCAAATAAAATATTTAAAAAAAATAAAACAGCTTAAAGAAGTCAAATCTTTCTTTTAAACCTCTTGCATTATTAAGAAAAAAGGTTAAGAAATAGTATAAAAAAAACAAAAATAAAATCGTTTTTTAACAAAAACCTGTATCTTCTTCTCTTAACAGGTTCTTCCGCTCAGCCGTCGATATACTGTTAATGCTAATATCCAGCCATAACAAAAACCTACTCCGAGCAGATGAAAGTGAAGGCCCATTGTTTGGCCGTCTGCTTTGCTGGTTCTAACCCTTTCTCATCTGTTGGGTTTGCGGTTGAGAGATCGACGAGCGTCCAGTCGGCCTTCATATACCCACACCATCTAACAACATTAAAATGTTTTCAATTTTTGAACATGCAAAAATATACCTTTCATGATTTTAAATTTCGTTTCATTCACATATGAATTGACCGAAATAAAATGACTTTATGCCCATCTGAACGAAAATGGCTACTTTTTTCCCTAAAAAGCGAGACCAAAATTATACTTTTTGCCCGCAAATCACTTTTTTCCCGCAAATGCGGAAAAAACGTAATTTTTTCCCTAGGGAAAAAAGTGACTTCACTAGAAAATAGTCAAAATTCCTTTATTTCATCAAGTTCTACCAATAACCCTGATTTTCGATGGTCTTTTAACAGTCCATTAGTCCCGCTTTCCAAGTCAAAAAGTGGCCACAATTGCGATGGGCATAAAGTACTATATGTAACTCGAGAAAAAAGTCGATTTTTCGCTCGGGTGATAATGTACTATTATCAAAATGCAAGTAAAAGATTTTCTAATTTCGTAAACAATAAAACTGGTTAATACCCCGTCATGACAATACCATATTAATCAAAACTTACTTAAATAAAAGAATTTAAAAAGTATTAAAAATTGGTTTGTTTTCTAAATAATAATAAAAGAAAATAGAAAATTTGCTCAAGTTTTAGTGCATATCTACAGGAGTCGAATAACCGTCAACAATAAAGAATTTTGTTGATTATATCTCCTAGAATCGTAGTACATTGCACAATTCCTCAAGAAATAAGGTATTAAAAATGATAATTTATTGTGCCGTGTGCAATTAAAATTTTTAAGTTTTACATTGGTAACTATGAAGTTTTTAAGGACTCATAAATAATAATTTATTTTTATAATTCCAACTTGTATGGCCACCTTAAATAACTAACAATTATTTAAAATTAAGTCATGAGACAAAAGAAATATTATAATTCTGTTAGTTATTTAGTGCTATTTTCAATAAATAGATTCCTAATTAACTTCCTTTTATTCCTGATTTCTTTCTCGCGTACCTCTGCGCTGTTTTCAGTGGTAGTGTCTGTGCGGTGCCGCTCTGGCTTTTCCAATTTATTCCTTGCATTAGGCGCTATGGTTTCTCGGCAGCTACTGTGGTTTCTTATTCGTTGCAGGAGTGCTAATTTTTTCTCTGCGGGTACTTTCTTCTTCTGGTTTCAGAGGGAATGAAAGAGCGTGTTTCATAGGAAAGTAGTATAATATAATCTTGTGTAGTGTAGTAGTATAATTTAGTGTAAAAAGAGATTGTAGAAGTTGATCAAAAAAGAATTAACACTTGTGCAATTGTGTATTTTACTTTGAAATATAATGTATTGGTTGGAAAAATAAAGAACTGTATATTAAAAATTAAACAACGTATGGACAGTTTAACATATAGAACAAAATAGAGTATTTGTAATTGATAAAAAATATAAATTGAAATTTATTTATAGTCTAGAAAATGTAAATAATAATGCATTCAATAGGGAATAATACCGATTTTTAACTAACAGCAGGTACGAGGGTCGTTCAATAAGTCCTTAGAAAATCCAAGAGATGGCGCTCGTAGTATCGAAAATGAATTTTTCTTAGTGAGCAACACTACTAACTAGACAGCTGTTAAAGTTTCAGCCCTATCCATCACATAGTTTCATTTTTACTGTCGAATGAAGTAATCAACTTTCGTTTATTCATAACAATGGAAAAAAGTGAATTTCGAGCGGTGATTAAACATCTATATTTAAAAGGCTTAACACTGAAAGAAATCAAAGCTGAGTTGGATGAAGTTTATGGCACATCTGCTCCTGTGTTTACAACTATTTAAAATTGAGTGAATGAGTTGAAACGTGGCCGTACATCCACAAAAGATGAACATTGTTCGGGACGCCCAGTGGAAGTGACTACCCCCGAAATGATTGACAAAATCCACGATATGATTTTAAGTGATCGACGAATGAGAGTTCGCGAAATAGTTGAGGCCACAGGCATATCGCAAGGTACAGTCGCTTCAATTTTGCACGAAAAATTGGGTCTGAAAAAAATCTCGGCAAGATGGGTGCCGCGATTGCTCACAGTGGAGAACAAGCGCAATCGTGTGGTCGACTCTGAGGCTGTTTTGGCGCGTTTCCGTCGCAATTCTGAGGAGTTTCTACGTCTATACATAACTGATGATGAAACATGGATACACTACTACACTCCAGAGACAAAGGAACAGTCAAACAGTGGAATTTTGAAGGTGAACGGGCTCCAAAGATGGCGAAGAAATCGGCCAGCAAGGTGATGGGCACGGTCTTTTGGGATGCACGCAGCATAACCTACATCGATTATTTGGAAAAAGGAAAGATGATAACAGTAGAGTATTATGCGTCGTTATTGCACCGGTTGAGCGAGGAAATCAAGGAAAAACTTCCTCATTTGAAAAAGAAAAAGATCCTCTTTCATCAAAACAATGCGCGGGTGCACATCTGCGCAGTTTTGATGACCAAAATAATGGAATTAAAGTTCAAATTAATTACATTGATTAATTAATTACAACATCCACCATATTCACCAAATTTGGCACCCAGTGACTGTTTCTTATTTCCAAACTTGAAAAAATGGCTTTTCGAACAACGGAGAAAATGTATAGAGCTAAAAAGAGATTATGTTGAAACATAAAAAAAAACTTACCCAACAAATTTTTTTTTCTATCTTTTTCTAAGGTCTTATTGAACAACTCTCGTATATTCTGGTAGATCATGATATAGTTTCTTTGTAAACTTTTAGAATTTTAACGATATCTTCAAAATTGAAGAAGTTATAGGTGAAACTTTAAAAACGGTGTGACGTCACTCAAAGGACTTTTAATAAGCTATAAATTTCATAAATGGAGTTATATTTTTCAAATTCAAAAAGTAATATATGTTGCATTCGGTTCTTTCCCATTTGCACAAATGTCGATTAAAAACCACTTCCAATTCACTGGTACTTAGCTTCCTCAAACCTTATAAACTGTTCCAATGTGAAATCTATCACAAAGCTTCATGTTTGAGGAAGCAAATTAACCTAACCTATTCAAATGCATTAAAAAACTATAGTTCTTGCCGGATGCTCTTGGCTTTCAAGAATATTTGGCAATAATTTTTTGTGTTTTATTTATACTAAATAAACACTTTAGTTCACGTGGTGAACCATATAATATACTTATTACGTATTGCTTAAATTCGCTGTAATTTATTACATCTTTAACGTTTTTTAGCGCTCACTTTCAAATGACGCTTTGGAAGGCTCTCATAGTTTCAAACTTTGGTCATCAGAGGGACGCCACTTGTCGCTTAACATAGCGAATACAAATTAATTTTAACGTTCATAATATAAGTAATTATGTTGCCAATAATCTTAACCAGGCAGAATACATATTTAGATATTTAATTTAACTTATCCTCATTTCATTTAACTGTAAAGAATGTTTGTGCTTGAAATAGTGTGAAAATAGATCTGATAAATTCAAGGAAGATATTTTAATTAAACTATTTATTTTATTATATAAAAGAAAAACATTATGTTGTTAAATTGATAGAAATTATTAATAGGACTTTAAAAATACAACAAAAGAACTGCAATCCTCGTGAGCTTTATAAATAAAGAAAAAAATAATTATTCCAAAAGTTGTTTAATTTATGGATAATAAAATCACTTAAAGTTATCCTCTTTCTTAAGCTTAATTATTATGTTCTGACGCCATTGCTCCTTATTTATATTACCTTATTGGCTCGTAAAGATCAATAAATTAATTTATTTATTTATTTATTTTCAATGGTATGAATATATTACTTCAGTGCCCAAAGAACGGATGCGTAGAATGTCGCCGCTGTTGCTATCTTAAAAATATTAAATATATAAAATATATTATGTACGTTGAATAATATCGACGTATTAAAATTGTAAACTTTGCTTATAACAAAATATTTTTACATTTTTGAACGTGATATAATTGATGGAAACAATTTTTCCAGCGGTAAGGCTTACGGGGTTTTGTGAACGAAGTATTATAAAGAATATGCAGTAGGAATTTTTTCGGTCGAATTTAATCCAATTAGTATTATATGCTAATAAAACAAGGTATTCAGTCTGTAAAATAAAATTTGTATAGCACGTAATTTATAGATAAGAAATTTACTTCCATAAAAGTGCTTCGTTTTCAGGTACTAAAAAATTATTTCCTTACAAGGAGAGTGCACACTGTACACCTCCGGAAAAGTATTTTTGGCAGACTTTGGGAGGTGGTTTTTGGTACACATAAATGGAGTCTGGCACCTGTAATTCATTCTAATGGGTCCTTGTTGCCGAGATATAAGGTAATTTACTCAAAATATGCATTATTTTAATGAAAAAAGGTACCTCCTCTTCTGACTATAACTGAACAAGTTTTTATTATGGCTAAATAACTCATAGATGATAAAATTTAGTCGGAAAAAGCTTCAATTTCAGCTCTATTACGTATAAAAATATTATTCTGATCAAGAGTTATTAACAATTGAAGATGGTGACTGAGAATGCATGGAAAATGAACCATCCGTATGATACCCCGTGTTTAGGGGGGCCTAAGCAATTTTAAGGTCAGTATAATACGCGTAGGGCCATCCGAATGTAATACCTTTTCCAAGCGAAATCTCAGATAGTACAGTTTTGAACGAAAACTTCAGATAGTACAGTTTACGTCTAACGCGACGAAATAAAAGCTCTTTCCGCCTACTTTTTATCATCTATGGATCATTTATCCATAATAAAAACTAGTAGTTATTGACAGAAGGTGTGGTACCATTTATCATTAAAATAACGCGTATTTTGAATACATTAGCTCATATCTCGACAACAAGGGCCCATTAGAATGAATTACGGGTCATTTTGGGTACCAAAAACCACTTCCTGCAGTCTAACTAAAATTCTTTTCCCGAAGAGTGTGCACTGTTCTTGTTAGTACTTTTATAGGAAAGAAAAATGTTGCCTGTCCGTCCGAACTACCCACACTAAAAACTGTGATAAATAAAAATATAATCGAAATAATAATGGAGCCGTTCAAACTGAATTCAAGAACAATAGATTATTAACATTAAAACTGTTTATATTCTATAATTATAAATTATATTAAATACCATCTCTGTTATATGATGACTAAGAAAGCAAGGCCAGAATATTTGTAAATTTATTATAAACAAATAGGTAGTAAATTCTATCAAACCACTTGTATTATGAATATCTAAAATCTAAACAGAAATGGAAATGATTTATTAATTAATTAACATAGAATTCAACTTAAACTTTTTCACGATCACTTACAAATTTATTAAAGAATTTAACAATACTGAATTCCGTATGACAGATACTGCATGCGCAAGACGATTGAAACCAAATTAAATTTATAATCGTGAATAAGTTATACAATAATACCTCACCTATTTTAACGATACGGGACCCAAATCTTTCATGTATTTTAATTTATCCAGATTTTAGTTATTTATTGTTTATATAGTGAAGAAACAAAAAAAGGAAAATAGATGAGGTATCACTGTATTAAATAGCAAGTTATAAATCTGACCATAATAATATAATATATTACTGCGCAATAAGAATATACATATCTAATAAAATCGACAAGAAGAATTATATTAAATGTATTTTCAATGCATGTGACAAGCCTAAAAATAAAAAAATAAAAATTAAGGTTATTTTTATTTTTCTACTTAAATGTTTATTTCCCCCTCTACACATACACTTTAATAGAGTATTGCTTTATCTTGTAAAGTAGAATAGAATTAGTGCAATCAAAGACGGGTAAAATGTCGAGAAGTGAAATATATAGAGAATGTTTTTCTCTATTAGTGTGTACTACAAAATATTTATTTATATGAGTAGGATAATATTATTTTATATTAAATGTAAAAGCGAAACTATTAAGGTAATTGGGGCAAAATGTAACATCCCCCGCCGCGGCATTGCCGACGAATTTTACAAATGATGTAGAATATTAGGATTTAACTTTTTATTTGGTGTCGACGACATAAATCTCTTCATATTTGGTGTCTACGTCATAAAGTTCGCCCCTTAGGCATTGCATAAGGTGAAATCGAGAAATTAAGTCGATATCTCATCGGGCCTTGATGATTTTGATCACTCTAAAGGTTGAATTTTGGAAAATTTATGCATTAAGGGGTTGATTAGGGACAAACCGTGACATTACTTTTTAGAAATTAGCATTGGTAACCAATAAACGTTAATTATTAAGTCGATATCTCACCGGACCTTGGACATTTAAAATGAATCTGTAATATCACATTTTGCCATTCCTTTTACTACTTTAGGAGTTGAATTTTGGAAAATTTGCCCACTTAGGGGTTCATTAGCAAATAACCGTTAAATTTATTTTTAATTAGCCCTGGTAACACTTCTAAACGATAGTTAATTAAGACGATGTCTCATCGGGCCTCGGAAATTTTGATTGAATCCATAAAAACACATTTTGACAAGCCGATATGTTATACAGAATAGCTATATATAATTTTATATTATATAAAATAAAATAAACAATAGTGATTTTTCTCGTTTTAAGAATATAGCCATCGAAAATTCGTGCCGAATGTTATCTGTATACCTATATAGTACTACAGTGCTATTCAAAAGTTGAAATGATTCGATTCATACCTTTCTTAAAGACTTTTGCATTATTTATATAGATTGTATGCCATAATATAGTTTAATTTACAGTTTGAAGCACAACTAACCTTACTGTAAGGTTATTTATAAAATAAAATTATTTTTTTAACTGGCATGTAACGCTAAACTACCTTAAAGTGTATTTCTATAGACGGGGCATATGAGATATTAATACCTTATTATTTTAACATGCATATCAATTATGCATTTACATAAGTTACGAACTTGTACAAATAATAATATCACTGTTTGTGGCTCTATGAACTTGTCCCTTGTAAGTTCTCATTATATTATGCAAAATTTTTATATGTGCAATTGCGTGAAGCATAATAATATAATATAAAGCATCTATAGTTACAAAACATACCACACTTAATCGGGCAGCAGACATTTCTAATAAATATAACAATACTAAATAATATGAATGCTTGTTTAAATCCCAAGGATAAATTATATATTCTATGCCGCCTTTTTTAATTTTTGTTACATCATAGAAGTTAATAGTATAAGTAGCAAAATAAACTGAAATAAATTATTATTCATAGAATACAGAAGGTAAATAACTAGAAAAAATTATATAACATTTCAAATGAAGTTATCATACGATATTTACAAAATATTGGTATTTGTGTCACTCCCAATGCTATAAAGTAGATGCATCTTCCAATGTTCATATACCGAGTAATTATAATTTTGTGTTTTAAAGATTTGAACGGATATTGGTTCCAATCATACATTACTTCATCAATGAGTATTTTTAATTTTTTTTTATTGCACTTAAAAATTACTATTTTAATGGTCACGGAACAACTAATAACACAATTCATAGTTCTTTGAACCACTTGAGCACGATTCGGAGCAATTATTATCGAAAATGCCGTTGAAATTGTTGTAAACATTGAAAGCAAAAATATCATGAAAAACTTGATGTAGGAACAATATGTATCAGAAAACCACATTCCCATTAATTTCATCGAACAAATATATGTGCTCATGGCAAAGTCGAAACTTGCATCAACTATACTTCCAATCACTTTAATTTTATAAAACATTTTCTACAAATTTTATAAAATTTTTAAAATATAGATAATATAACAAGTAGATAGTAATGAGTTGTAGTAGACACACAAAAAGTAGTTCTTAGTACTGAATTCAAACTGCCGATGAGACTAATACTTGCATGTAGGGAAGTATTGATAATTACATAGTCAACAAACTTCAATGTCGTCTTCATTAAATAAATATTATACTGTCTTTAGCTCTATTTTTTTACCCGACTGTGCTATGCAAAGTAGGGTATTGTTTTCCACGTTTATGTATGTATGTATGTATGTATGTATGAATATATAATGTGCGTTCCTTTGTTCCCACATACAGCCTAAACGGCTAAACCGATTTTGATAGATCTGGTATTAATCGATCGAAATACGATGACGTTCCCAATGTGATAATTTAATTTTTTCAATTATAAGGGACAGAACCTGTATTCAAACGATGTATATGTGATTTAAAGGGTTTTTATGCCACTCTAACCTCAAAATCACACCTTTGATATGATTTTTCGGCGCTCGTGATATAAAATACGGTTCGAAACTAGTGCGTAAGTAGATTATTTACCTCATGAGCGAAAAACGTCACATGAGGCAAATAATCTACTTCCGTACCCGTGTCGAAATGTACTATTGAGGTCGCTATTTAAGAATCTGGCGTCCAACTTTCCAAAAAAAAAATTAATAAACAATATCTTCAAACGAATTTAAACAAAAATAAATTTTTACACAGCTGTTTTCCTTTTTTTTTTAGTAATACCACTTAGCACGAACTCGGTTAACCCATTTCTTCCAACGGAAATTTCAAAATTCTTACTTCAGAATCGGAAAGAGTGGACAATTTTACTTCAGAAAAGTGCTATTGGTTATTATTATTTTTTTTCGACAATTTTTTAGGCAAAAAACCAATCGACTATAAAATGGCCGCTTGGAAAGAAATGGGTTAAAATGGGGAGTTTATAAAAATAAGGCCGAATTGTAAAAGAATATGCTTATACAATATACTTTTTTGAAGGTTTCGTAAATAAGAAATTTTAAAGAACTAGTAAATAAAATTTATTTTTATCATTCCACCCTGTATTCTCCCCTTAAATATAACTATGTAACAATTATTTAAAATTAATTCACGAGACAAAAGAAATATTATAATTTTTACTCATTCTTCAACAACTGCATGACTAGCAAATAAAATACAGTTGCCTTCTTGAACTATACAAGCGAATATGCATGACTTTTAGAGAAACAATTTTTCTAGAAAATATGTACGTTTGTCTGTATCTTTGATTCCCTACTGGCATGACTCGGACACTTGCAAATGTTATGCGATTCTATAACTATTATTTTTTCGTGCTATTTTCAATAAATAGATTTCTAATTATTAACTTCCTTTTACTCCTGAAACTGATTTTGTGGCATTAAAATTAAATTTAATACTTTTCACGCATTTTAAGCTAAAATTTGAATACCATGCACGATTTGCGGGGTCATTGACCACGAATCTCCTGTCCAAATTTCAAAATCTGTATAATCATTACAATATTCATTTTATACATCAACCTTCATTGAAAGTATATTTTTAAGTTTAAAACACAAGTTAACCCTTTGTGGCTTAGTGGCTATTATAATAGCCACCTCTTTCGTCTAAGATTTTTATGTATAAAATTTGTATTTATAGGTGTATATAAATGATTTTACATTCTTCTATTAGCTAAGAGGTTTCTCTATAATACTAATTAACAAAAATTGATATTTTATTTATTGTTAAATAGTTATAAATAAACAAGTAACGAAAAAAGCTGCTTTTTTAAGAAAAAAATATGGGCCACAAAGGGTTAAGCAAAATATTAGTTTCCGCGTTCTCGGATATCTTCCTATCTCAACTTTAGCAGACCGCACTGCACATAGATTCGCGGTCTCTTAATTTTTCAGCATTTTCTCCTTCCTTTCTACTTTTCTCCCGTCGCTGGCGCCTCATACAATTTGTCTCTATATTCCTTTCTCTTGCGGTTGCACCTCGAAGGTATGGCGGGACAGCAGACGGTCCGACTGCAAGGCACGAGGCAGCCGCAAAGCCGGGGAAAGAATTGCCACTCGTGATTTTCGCGGGAGGTGCCGCAGGGCACCGATTTCTTCCTCGCTTCCCTCTGTGCTTTTTTTTTCCAGCGGCAGTGTCTGCGCAGTGCCGCGCTGGCTTTTTCCAATTTATTCCTTGCATTAGGCGCTACGGTTTCTCGCTGCGGCTACTGTGATTTCTTATTCGTTGTGGGAGTGCACATTTCTCCTCTGCGGGTTCTTTCTTCTTCTGGCTTCAGGGGAGGGAGAACGAGAAAGCGTGTTTCGTAGGAAAGTAGTGTAATGGAATCTTGCGTAGTGTAGTAGTGTAGTTTAGTGTAAAGAGGGATTGTAGAAGTTGATTAAGAAAGAATCAACACTCGCGCAACCGTGTATTTTACTTTGAAATAAAATCTATGGCTTGAAAAAATAAAGAACTATATATTAAAAATGAAACGAAAATATAAAAAATGTAACATGTAGAACAAGATAGAATATTTGTAATTGAATACAAATATAAATTGAAATTTATTTATAGTCTAGAAAAATATAAATAAGAATGCATTAAATTGTAATAGGGGCTACAAGTAAATTTAATATACGCATTTATGTGGCAATTTTTTTTGATAAGGCAGGAAAATATTTAGATGTTTACCCTCATTCAATTTAAAACTGTAAATGTTCGTGTTTAAAATAGTATAAAGTATAGATTTAATAAATTTAAAGAAACTATTTTTATTAAACTATTAATTTTATTATAGAAAAGAAAAATATTATATTGTTATATTGGAAGAAATTATCAATGGATCTTTTAAAATTTAAAAAGAAAATAACTGCAATCCTCATGAGATTTCTAAATAAAGAATATAACAATTATTATAAAGGATCTTTGATTTATGGACAATAAAATTACTTGAAGTTATCCTCTCCTTCGTACATTTGTATAGTAAAAAAAAATTACTTACACATCATCTCACATAGAAAATGCAACCCTCAAAATTGTTTATTTCAAGTTAAATCCGGTATAATTCTGTAAATTGATAAGCAGAATGACTTGACTAATTTTAATAGTAAAAATATACTACTTCAGTGCCAAAAGAATGGATGCATAATATGTCGACGTTGTTACTATCTTAAAAGTATTAAAAATATAAAATATATAATATACGTTGAGTAAAATATATGTATTAAATATGTACACCAAAATATTTTTACATTTTTGAACGTGATACGGTTGATGGGAACAATTTTTCCAGCGGTAAGGCATACAGGTTTTTGCGAACGAAGTATAATAAAGAATATACAGTAAGATTTGTTTCGGTCTAATTTAATCCAATTAGTATTATATGCTAATAAAATAAAATATTCAATCTGAAAGAATAAAATTTGTTAGGCTCGTAATTTATAGATAAAAAATTTAATTCCATAAAAGTGCTTAGTTTTCAAGTACTAGAAAATTATTACTTAGTACTGTTATAGAAAAGAAAAATTGTGCCTGTTCGTCCAAATTTTCCATACTCAATACTGTGGTAAATGAAAATATAAATGAAATGTTAATTGAACTGCAATGCGTTCAAACTGAATTTATGAGAAACAGATTATTAACATTAAAACTGTTTATTTTTTTATAATTTTAAAGTATATTAAATACCTTCTCCATTACATGATGACTAAGAAAGCAAGGCCAGAATGTTTGGAAATTTATTATAAACAAATAGGAAATAAACTCCATCAAACCACTTCTATTGTGAATACCTATAAACTAAACAAAAATGAAAATGATTTATTAATTAATTAACATAGACAACTTAAACTTCTTCACGATCACTTAAAGATTTATTAATGAATGATATAATATTAATTTCTGTATGAAATTACTACATGCACAAAGTGACTGAAAACCAAATAAAATTTCTAATCATGGATAAGTTATACAATAATACCTCACCTATTTTAACGACTCTGGACCCAAATCCTTCAACATTTTCAATGTGTCCAAATTTTAGTTATGTATTGTTTGTATAGAATAGGTATACTAATAATCAGAACAAACTCTTCTAATATATGAAATACACTAATTAAAATAGTCGAGAAAAAAACAGACGAAATAAAGATAGGTGAGGTATCACTGTAATTAATTAGCAAGTTATAAATCTGACCATAATAAAACAATGTATGACTGTACAATGACTATATAGATATCTAATAAAATCTACAAGAAATATCATATTAAATGTATCTTCGATGTACGTGACAAGCCTAAAAATGAAAAATTTTAAATTAATTTATTTTATTTTTTTTACTTAAATGTCTATTTTTCCCTCTACACATACACTTTAATAGAGTATTGCTTTAACTTGTAAAGTAGAATAGAATTAGTACAATCAGAGACAGGTAAACTTTTGAAAAGTGAAATATATAAAGAATATTTTTTTATTACGCACCGCAAAATATTTATTTATATAATCAGAAGAATATTATTTGATTTTAAGAGTGAAAGCGAAACTATTAAGGTGATTGGAGCGTAATTTGACTTGCTTTGGAATACTTTCTTCGGATTTTTACAAATAAAGTAGAATATCACGACTCAATTTTCATAAGTCCCTTTTTATTTAGTGTCTCGTGAAAAAAATTCACCCCCTTAGACGCTGCACAAGGTTAAATCGAGAAATTTAATCAATATCTCATCGAGCCTGGATCACATTAGGGGTTGAATTTTGGCAAATTTACTTGCTTAGAGGATCATTAGGGGATAACCGTGAAATTACTTTTTACTTTCTAAAAAGATAATTAAGTCGATAATCTCATTGAGCCTGGAAAATTTTGAATGAATCCGTAAAATCACATTTTCTATTTTTTTACCACTTTAAGGATAATTTTTGGACAATTTACCCACTGATTGTTTATTGAAATTTTGCAAATTTACTCCCATAGTGTTCGAATTTCGTGTGATCCCATCTTATTTGTTAGTATTAAGCCACTAGATTCAAGGGTTTTGACTGAGCGTTGATAAGTCAGTCAGTCAGTTAATAATTTTTATAGATACATTTAAAGGTGCTGTTATCCTGTACAATATAAATAGTTAAGCTCCATACCAAAATTTTCTTATGAATTTTTTAAGAAACTGATATGTTACACGGTATAGCTATGTATAATGTTATTAACAGTTAGAAACACAAATAGCCTTATTGTAAGGTTCTTTATAAAATAAAATTAACTTTTGAACTGGCATGTAACGCTATACTACCTTAAAGTGTATTTCTATAGACGGGGCATATGAGATATTAATAGTACCTTATTATTTTAACATGCATATCAATTATGCATTTAATACATGTACAAGTTCGTAACTTATTATCACCGTTTGTGACTCTATGAACTTGTCCCTTGTAAGTTCTCATTATATTATGCAAAATTTTTATATGAGCAATTGCATGAAGCATAATAATATAAAATAAAGCATCTATAGTTACAAGACATAACGTAGTCAATCGGACAGCAGAAATTTCTAATAAATATAACAATACGAAATAATATGAATGCTTTTTCAAATCTCGAGGATAAATTGTATATTCTATGCCACCTTTTTTAATTTTTGTTACATCATAGAAGTTAATAGTATAATTAGCATAAAAAACTGAAATGAATTATTATTCATAAAATACAGAAAGTAAATATCTAGAAAAAATAATATAATAATTAAAATAACATTATCATATTTACAAAATATTGGTATTTGTGTCACTCCCAATGTTATAAAATAGATGCATCTTCCAATGTTCATATAACGAGTAATTATAATTTTGTTTTTTAAAGATTCAAACGGATATTGCTTCCAATCATACATTACTTCATCAATGAGTATTTTCAACTTTTCTTTATTGTACATAAAAATTACTATTTTAATGGTCACAGAACAACAAATGACACAACTCATAGTTCTTTTAACCACTTCAGCACGATTCGGGGCAATTATTATTGAAAACGCCGTTGAAATTGTTGTAAGCATTGAAAGCAAAAATATCAACAAACACTTCATGTATGTAAAATATGTATTCGAAAGCCACATTCCCGTTAATTTCATAGAACAAATACATGTACTCATGGCAAAGTCGAAACTTGCATCAACTATACTTCCAATAACTTTAATTTTACTACACATTTTCTATAAATTTTATGATAGTTTTAAAATACAGATAATATAACAAATAGATAATAGTGAGTTGTAGAAGAAACACAGAAACTAATTCTACTGAATTCAAACCGATGAGGAGACTAAGACTTTGATGTAGGGAAGTATTGATAATTACAGAGTCAACAAACTTCGATATTGTCTTTATTAACTAAATGTTATATTGCTCATTAGCTCTATTTTTTCTCGACTGCGCTACGCAAAGTAGGGTATGGTTTTCCACGCGTATGTATGCATATATGTATGTATGTATGTGTGTATGTATGTATGTATGTATTGATGTATGTATGTATGTATGTATTGATGTATGTTTGTATGCATGTGTGTAAGTATGTATGTGTGATCCTTTATTCCCACGTACAGCCTAAACGGTTACACCTATTTTGATAAATCGGGTGTTAAGCCAGCCTGAGTTAACTCCTGTAAAAAGTCATTATTTGCCATGAGTATATTATATACATTTAAAAAATATTTTGACGTAATCTAACAAGGAGAGTCCACAACTTGCGGAAGCAGTTTTCGATGAGGCTTCAGGATGTGGTTTCTAGTACCTAAAAATGCTGCCTAGCTTCCGTACTTTCATCGAATTTCTTTCATTCATAGGCCCTTGAGGTCAAGGTGTGACCTTTTGTAATCAAAATACTCGTTATCTTAGTATAAAATGATACCTGTATTTTGAATCATAACTCTGAAAGTTTTATTTCTAGGGAAATAATGTAATAAGATATACAAGTTATCCAAAAGAGATTTAATTTGACTTCAGTTTTATGTAATAGTATATTGTGTACCAAGGGCGAGAAATAGGCTTTTTCCGACCGCGTGTGAGTTTGCTGTACGAGTTGAAAGCAAGTGCGGTTTGCGAACCGGAGACGAGTACGGCAAACACACAAGGGCGGAAAAGCCTCTCACTCAAGTTGCACGCGCCATTACATACACACACACGCACACGCACATGCACACGCACACATACACACACACACACATATATATATATATATATAGATACACGCATAGGGACATACATATATGCACATTTAGAGATAACTATTATTGTATATTAAAGTTTTTCAAGTAAAATAAAGATAAGATAATTTCGTCAATGTTATTTATTTTTTATTTGAATTTGAAATTAAATTCCAACGTACGAATTTATGAACTCGCACGCGCATGCATATTCAAAATATATGTGTAAATAAGTTAAAAATTGATTATTGATGCCATTCTCATGTCTTTTAAGGAGGTTACTTTAGCGATCGCACGCAGTGTTCTTAAAAAATATTTAATATTTAATAAATTATAACAATTATTTAAAGAATATCATTCTTTTACAAATTATTTCCATGCATTTTTCGTCATCATTTTTGATTGTTCATAACTTTGCAACAGAAAAATATTTTTATATGAATTAAAGCTTAAATTAAAGCTCTTTTATTCAGTGCTTTTATCTTATTATATCCTTTCTGTAGCAAAAAAACTTGTAGAGTTATGATACGAAGTATATGATTCGTTCGTTGAGGAGTTATGCGTAAATAGACATAAAAGAAACATACGGGTTCAATTGATAACCTCCTTCTTTTTGAAGTCGATTGAAACTATAAATAAGAAAGCATTCAATTATAACAGGGGTTAAAAATATACATAATAGATGAATTAGTTTTAACGCTTTTCATTTATGTATTTATGTTGTAGATATCTTAACAATTGTCATTCATTTAAATGTAGAAATAATATGTATGCTTAAAATAGTATAAAATAGTGATCTAATAAATTTAAGGAAAATGTTTTGATGAAACTATTTGTTTTATTATCAGATATAATTCTGTAAATTGGTATAAGCTAAATGACTTCGTTATTTGCAATGGTATGAATTTATTACTTCAGTGCCAAAAGAACAGATGCGTAAGATGTCGATGTTGTTACTATCTAAAAAAGTATAAAAAATTTAAAATATATTGTATACGTTTAGTAAAATAAATGTATTACAATGGTACACTTTGGTTATAACAAAGTATGTTTTACATTTTTGTAAGTGATACGGTTGATGGGAACAATTTTTCCAGCGGTAAGGTTTACGGGTTGTTGCGAACGAAGTATCATAATGAATACGTAGAAAGATGTTTCTCGGTCTAATTTAATCCAATTAGTATTATATGCTAATAAACCAATGTTTTCAATCTGTAAAATAAAATTTGTCTAGCACATAATTTATAGATAAGAAATTCACTTCCATAAAAGTGCTTAATTTTCAAAGTACTAGAAAATTATTTTAACACACCCAGCCATAAAGTACGTACTTTTTCCCCGCCGAGCCGGGAATAAAACGCTACATTAAATCCCTTCCCCCACTCTCTCGCATTCGGCTCGGGCACAAACAGCGCGTGGCGGCGGGAACTAGCGTGAGGTTAGGAAATTAATATGTAAGTAGCACTATTTTCCCACTTCGGCGGTGAACGAGTACGAACTTTTTGGTAGGTACATTAAAAAATTGTATATTGCACGCTTGAATAAAGTGAACCAGCAATTGCCAGCGTGTGTGGCCCAAACTACACGCAGGCATTTAATGGCTCACTTTAGTCCCTAGGTGCATAATATACTATTCCTTAGTACTTTGAGAAAAAAAAATTATCTGTTCGACCAAATTTTCCATACTCAAAAACTGTGATAAATGAAAATATAAATGAAATATTAATGGAGCTTTAATCCATTCAAACTGAATCCATAAAAAAAAGATTATAAACATTTATATTTTGTAATTTTATAATATATTAAAAAATACCATCTCTGTTACATGATGACTAAGAAAGCAGGGCCAGAATGTTTCGAAATTTATTATAAACAAATAGGAAATAAACTCGATCAAACCACTTATATGTTGAATATCTAAAAACTAAAAAGAAATAGAACTGATTTATTAATTAATTAGTATAGAACAATTTAAACTTTTTCACGATCACTTACGGATTCATTAATTTATCTCATAATACTTATTTCTGGTTGAAAAATAGTTCATGCGCAAAATGACAGAAAACCAAATCAAATTTCTGATCGTGAATAAGTTATACAGTAATACCTCATTTATTTTAACGACTAGAAAATGAATCCCTTATCTATTATCTAATGATCCCTTATAAAAACAAAAAACGCATATAAAACACTTAAAGTGCTTGTTAATGCTTTAAACTGACAGTTTTTATGAAATACTAATTAAAATAGTAGAAAGAAAAACAGACGAAGAAATAAAAATAGATGAGGTATCACTGTAAGTAAATAACAAGTTATAAATCTGACCATAATTAAACAATATATGATTGTACAATAACTAAATAAATATCTAATAAAATCTACAAGAAGTATTATATTAAATGTATTTTCAATGTACGTGACAAGCCTAAAAATGAAAAATTTTATATTAATATATTTTTATTTTTTTACTTAAATGGCTATTTTCCCATCTACACATACACTTTAATAGAGTCTTGCTTTAATTTTTTAAGTAGAATTAAATTAGTACAATCAGAGACAGATAAAATTTGGAAAAGAAATTTTTAAAAGACGGAGATCAAGCATGATGCTAAAAATATGGAAAGTTAAAAATGTGAATGCAACAAAAATGTTAAAGGTCTCGTCCCATGTATATATAAATAAAAACAAAATAAAATATAATATATTTCTCTATTATTACGTGCCGCAAAATATTTATTTATATAAGTTAGGATCAATATTAAATGCTAAGAGTGAAAGCGAAACTATTAATAGAGCAAAATTTTACTTTCTTTGGAATCCTCTCGCGTTCTTACTATGTCTTTATAGGCGAGCGGAAGATCGACTAAAAGACATTTAGAGAACGAAAAAGTGACCAACTTCGTTCTAGTGGTTAATTTTAATCATTTCTTATGTTTTTAAATATGCTGAATTCGTGTCAGTAATTTTATTTAGATTAAACGATGGCAACCATGAAATAAATGTCCGCGAAGTGAAAAATTTGCAAATCTAAATTTCACAGCAATCGGTTACATAAATTAAGAAAATAAATAAATCTATAGAATAATATAATCTTAAGAAAAGCAATTTATAATTACAGAAATAATATTATATTTTATTATTAATAACATTAGTATCAACATTTCTGTTAAATATCGCTTCCCAAAAAGATATACTACATTAAATATTTTTCAATAAACCGAAATTTTTAAATTTTAAATTTTGAAAAATGGCTACAACAATATTAGTAATAAACCAATTTTTCTCGAATTTTCAAGCACTTCCTAAATCTTGATAACAAACATCCATGCAAAATTTGATCAGGTTTTACCGCGTAGTTCACGAGATACGATCATACTATGGGATCCATATACACACTCATACAAACACTCACGCGCGCGCACATACACAGACACACGCACGCACATACACTCTCACCCACACATGAACGAACATTTTTTGGGAGTAGTTTATTCGGACTTACCAAGTAATATAATATGTTTCGCGCTAAAAAAAAAGAAAATTTTAATCAAAACAATGCTTTCTCTTTAAGAAAGTGATACCTATAGCCATCGAAAATTTGTGCATTATATTATCTGTAATGGTATAGTCAAAAGTTATTCAAAAGTTTATCTCATGCTTCGATTTGCGCCTTTTTTAAGACTTTTACATTATTTATATATATATTATATACCGTAATGTAGTATAATTAACAGTTTAAAGCACAAATACCCTTATTATAAGGTTATTTACAATAAATTAACTTTTGAACTGACCTGTAACGCTACAACTACCTTAAAGTGTATTTCCGTAGACGGGGCATATGCGCTATTAATACCTTATTATTTTAACATGGATATTAATTATGCACTTAATACATGTACAAGTTCGTAAGTTATTATCACCGTTTGTAGCTCTATGAGATTGTCCGTTGTAATTTCTCATTATATTATGCAACATTTTTATTTGAGCAATTGTGTGAAGCATAATAATACAAAATAAAGCATCTATAGTTACAACACATACCGAAGTTAATTGGCCAGCAGTAATTTCTAATAAATATAACAATACAAAATAATATGAATGATCTTTTAAATGCCAAGGATGAATTGTATTGTTTATGCCATTTTCTTTAATTTTTGTTACATCATAGAAGTTAATACTGTAAGTAGCATAAAAATCTGAAACGAATTTATGCATAGTACAAAGAAAGTAAATAACTAGAAAAAATAATTATATAACAATTAAAATAAAGTTATCATATTTACAAGCGGTTGGTATTTGTGTCACCCCCATTGCTATAAAATAGATGCATCTTCCAATATTCATATAACGTGTAATGATAATTTTGTTCTTTGATGATTCAAAGGGATATTGCTTCCAATCGTACATTATTTCATGAAAGAGTATTTTCATCTTCCCTTTATTGTATTTAAAAATTACTATTTTAATCGTCATGGAACAACTAATGACACAATTCATAATTCTTCTAACCACTTCAGCACGACTTGGGGCAATTATTATTGAAAACGCCGTTGAAATCGATGTAAGCAATGACAACAAAAAAGCGAAGGAAAACTTCAGGTAGGAAAAATATGTATCCGAAGGCCACATTCCCATTAATCTCATAAAATAAATACATGTACCCATGGCAAAGTCGAAACTTGCATCAACTATACTTCCAATCAATTTAATTTTACTACACATTTTCTACAAATTTTATGAAATTATATAAAATGGATAATATAACAAATAGTTACTAGTTAGTCGTAGTGAAAACACTGAAAGTAATGCTACTGAATTGAAACTGACGAGGATACTAAGACTTCGATGTAGGGAAGTATTGATAATTACAGAGTCAACAGAATTCGATGTTGTCTTTATTAACTAAATGTTATATTGCTCATTAGCTCTATGTTCTACTTATTATGGTTACTTATTATTTATATTTGCTTTTCATTTAAAAAGTAATTAAATGAGATATCTCTAGAGAACCATTTGATTATAACCAAAATAGATAGACACTCTTAACTTTTCGAGGCTCATCATTTTTCTATTACAGTTATTAATTTCTTAATGTAAAATTAACGCAGAAAAGAGATTTTTTGTTAACCAGTCGAAATTGTATTTTTAACTGTAACTATGTACATTAGTTGGATATGGTTAATCACGTATAAAGTTGTTCATGTTAATGGGGCTGGAGCATCCTCTACCATGTCTAGGTTTGACGGTTTCAGTTCAATGAAAAAATTTGATACAAAAATAGAAATGAAGGAAACGTTGGAATTGAAGTCTCAAAAAATTCAGGTATATTCTCTAGGTGATTTACAACAAAAATTGTTTTTTTTTTTCTCAAAATGCATTCTTTTTGATATAAGATCAAGGGAAATTTTTAGTTTCCCATAACTCTACACGAATTCAGCCTTGGGTATAAAAATATATATTTGTTGTATGCTAATATACCGATGTCTCCAATTTATCAAAGAAATTATGTATAGTACTTACTAATATATAGATAAAAAAGCACTTTAGTTTCAAGTACCAGCCCATTTTTTTGTTAGAAGACAGTTTTTAATACCTACTTAATATTTTGTAAACAATAGGGTAAAGTTCCAAACTCTCCAATACATACATATTGATTCCTCATATGCTTTTCAAAATAATTTAGTTAAGAGGAGTCAGTATCTTCTGTCCTTGTCTAATCTGATTTTTGCTATTTATTCAAATTGTAGTTTGTAAATTGAAAAACTAAAAGTTGGCCCCAATTGGTATTAAAATAAGGAATATTTTGAGATCTTAAAACGTATCTAACATTATTTCCTTTTCGAGAAAACTTTGGAACGGAAAAACTAACCTCAATTTTCGCGTTCCAAAAGTGGTTTTTATTAAATAAATGCGTTTTTTAATTTTGAAAATTTTTTAAAATTGAGTAATAAAATTATTGTTAGTTTATACATTACAGAATCTAAAAATGTGCACTTATTTATAGAAAACGCGTAATTTCCTTACCATTAATATTTATAACAATTCTTTTAAGTTATTTTTGTGAACGAAACATGATTTTAAATTTTTAATAAACGATTGTGCATTAAATCTCTTTGATTTTTGTTTACTTCGAAATACCACCATCTTCGATTACGAATCGAAAAGACGAAAGAGAATGCGAAGTTTTTGTAAATAATCTGTTCTTATATTGCAGTCAGAATCCTCTATTCATTGGCTTAGGCTCCCCGGCATGTCCAATTTTACCATCCCCTGTAGGAACTAAGTATTTGTAAAATGCATAGCACGAGGCACAAACTCGGTGGTAAATAGCTTGTTATTTTATGCTGTTGCAGAGGCAGCTCAACGTGCAGGGCTATCAGTGCAGCACGGACTTACGTTATGTGCTCTTCAAGCATAACGTCAAGCCGGTAGGTAAACACTGGTAGTTACTCGACCGAGCGCCCTTATGTATACTCGCGTGATAGACGCGAACACCATTAACGTTTTTCTGCTGTTACATATGCAAAATATTATGAATAATTTGAATATTGAATAACGATGTGTGCTTTTTCAAAATATTAGTCTATACTATTAAAAATAATCGTCGTATAGTGCGTTATCTATTTTAGAATGGTAGATTGTATACGAGAAGATTTGCAGTATATCGGGAGCTCTCTTGAGAGACTAAGAGTATGTGCATGTATCTTTACCTATATAACTTGATGTTGTCTTTTTAGGTCTTTCGGCACACATTCACTGCTCATTATACCGTGTACGACGTCACGAACGAGTAAGTCCAAAATAAACTTGTATTGTTTATCCTATAATAAACGTTTTATACATTTATACAAGAATTATTAATTATTAAAGATTATTTTTGTTATTATTATCGTTCTAAAGTGTTTAATATCTTCGAAGGTCAATTGAAATTATTTTTATATAATTTGCATTTTGATATAGAATGTATTTTAAGAGTTTAGAATTTAAAGAGTATAACTAACATTTACAAAAAATTAAAAATTTTATCATCAAATAAGCTTAGCAAATTATTTATAGAAAGTACTATTTAAAAAGTTTTAAAAAACTATTCATTTCTCATAAAATAATTAATTTAGAGCACTTTTGAAATTTTTACATACTATAGAATTTGAAAAATCATTATTTAAGTTTTTTAATTTCAATTTTTTTAAATGCACTTTTACCACTTTGCTTTTAAGTACCTCAATCCGTAGTTAAGCTTCTTTTGTTCATAGCGTCATCTACTTTAATCGTGTTTCAAATTCTGCTCTTTACCGTTTTATATACGATGTACGCCGAAAAAGCGAATAAATAGATAATAAGGATGCACGTTCCAATTAGCTACGAGTAATTAGGTTAAAGCATTAAATCACATTTGTCTGATGCATCGTTTATTTTCATGAAACTTTGAAGTTACGCTTTTTAAATAAGTTAACTTTTGATTCGTTCTAGACTTTATAAATAAATACGTATATTAAAAATCAATGTGCTGTAAAAGATATAATATTATTGAAAAACTAGAATACATTTCACATAGCAGATTAACGCTTAAATGACGTAAAAATTAAACGAATCGATCTAATCAGTCTCAATTGTCATTAGCTAGGCTGCTTTATCTTGAATTATGGATGTAATTAAGGTCGCTTTCACGTAAAGCCACAATAAAGTCCTATAATCTAAAGATTTGGCTTACGAAATGCTATCTAAATCAATAGAGTTATTAGTACATAAAATATTACTAACAATCCTAAGCATCCTATAAACAATAAATTAAGGAAATTCGCAAATAGTCCAAACAATACGTAAATCTAAATCCAAATATTCTAAAAATTACCTAATTTCACATCATTTCCCCTTGTATATTCTCCTGAAATACACTACTCAATATCCCTAAATACAAACTCTCTAAGTCAGCTAATACTTCATCGCTCAAGCCATCTGCAACCATGAAATGTTGTAGTATATTTTAAAATGGCAGTTAAGGGTATGAAATACTTTTACTCTTTGTACAGTAAAGAAACTCTTTTATTTAGATATAGTACATGGATATAAATCAGTTAAATTAAATCAAAACTTTTTTAATTTCATCAACATCATTACACTAGTTCAATACAACTATTTTTCCTGCATTAAAAAATAATTTAACCAGTATTAGCACTCAAAAACAGATTTAGCCATTATACTTTTAATTATTTAAATCCACTTTTAAACAGTCTATTGTATGCCCAGTTTTTATATTGCCAAATATTATTATTAATGTTTACACAATGATTACCTTTGTTTACTGCACCTGCGTAAATATGTTTCTGATTTATATGAAGTTTAAGAAAATTGACAATTAATCCAAATGTGTAAATTTAAATCCAAATATTCTAAAAATCCGACAATTCCACATCTTTCATTTGATCTCCTCATCAAACACGCCGCCCAACATCCCACAAACAAAAACCCCCCAAATCAGCTACTATCCCACATTATTCAAGCCATCTGGCATCCCGTCATATTCATACAGCCCCCCGCACCCACGCGATCAGCTATACCTCCTAGTCTGCTTATCAAACGTAAACTCGTCATCCATCCCCAACGCGCACTTGCCATGCAAACCGCATACAGCTCGCACATACACACGTACGATTATACACGCGTCCGTGTCCCGCAGCCACCACACGCCCCTTCGACTGCAGGCTTCGTCGCGCATCCAGCAGACACGTCTGCAGCACGCGGCCTGGCTCGGCAACACGACCGCCCTGCTGATGGTCTCGGACAACGACATCTACGTGCGCGGCTCCCCGAACTCGGTCGAGGACAGCCGGCTCACCGACACCGGCGTCCCCGGCATCGTCTACAACGGCGTGCCCGACTGGTTGTACCAGGAGGAGGTCATGCCCAGGCCGGACTGCACGTGGCCCAGTCCGGATGGCTCGCATCTGCTGTTCGCCAGCTTCAATGACACGAAGGTGAGTGTTACTGATGGCTGTTGCTTATTCTTTTCTTTTATTTAACCCATTTCTTCCCAAGCGGCCATTTTATAGTCGATTGGTTTTTTTAACGAAAATAATAATAACCAATAGCACTTTTCTGAAGTAAAATTGTCCGCTTTTTCCGATTCTGAAGTCAGAATTTTTAAATTTACGTTGGAAAATTTCAAAATGGCGGTTTGAATTTGATGAAAAATCAGAAATACATTTTTTAACATTTTCACACGCTTGTTTAGAATAAAACGGGTTCAACGAAGATCTTGATATGGATTCATGTTGCAAATGATATTATTGTTCAAACGTTTGATGTTTCCAAAGAGCGGACAATTTTACTTCAGAAAAGTGCTATTGGTTATTATTATTTTTTTTTCGACAATTTTTTAGGCAAAAACGAATCGACTATAAAATGGCCGCTTGGGAAGAAATGGGTTAATCCTGCTGGAAAATTAGGAATTACAAGGAGAGTGGCGTAACTCGAGAAAATGCTCTTTCTACGCCTGAACTTTAATAAAGTATCGTTTTAACTGTTATCATTAAATAGTATAGATCCTATTTGCATAAATAAATATTGTGTATTAAGTAAAAATATAGAGTAAAATATCCTCTACTCAGTAGACTTTTCAAAATTTATCTGGCTCTGATTGTATTAATTTTATTCCAGTTTGAAAATTAAAGCGAGAATCTATTGAAGTCCAGGCGTAGAAAAGGCACGTATTTCTATCAGGATTCATTGTTCTATTGGGCTGTTGGATACGTAGTATCTTGGGCTTTTAGATCTTTGACTTTAGGTATCATTGAACTATTGGGCTGCTGGGTTGTCCAAAATATTAGATTGTTAAGCTATTAGAAATGGCGTTACTGGACCTTTGTCTTATCGAGGTTGTTAGGTTGTCAGAGAATTTGGGTTATTGCGCTTTTAAGCTGTGGCATAGACTGTGACTTATCGGGAATATTTATTGGGTTGTTAGATTGTCAAGGATGTAAGGTTGTTGGGATTTTAGGCTTATAGATTGTCAGGGATGTTAGGTGGATGAGTTGTCAGCTATTTTGTATTGTTCGGTCATCAAGCTATGGTATAGACTGCTGAATGTTGGGGAAATTGAATTTCTTAAGTTGTTGGGTCGTTAGGTTGTCCGTTCACCGTTGATGATTTAGAGGATATTGAATTAGGTTTTTCGAATGATGGATATTGGACTGTTAGGCTGTTAAGTTGTTGGGGATGTTAGAGTTTCGGAATATTGGTTGTTAGGAATGTTTGATTCTTGAATCCCGGGTACTGTTATTGAATAAATAAAATAATATAATTGATCATTTGTGAGGTATTAGAGTAAATTAGGTCTAGAAACTTCTGAGATATTCGAGATTACATTTTTGGACACCTTTTTCGCACACTATACTTTATATACAAGATTAGCGAAAATTATAGAAACCCTGGAATATTTCAAAAGTGAATCACAAGTGCTCAATTTCTTTATTTTTCAAAACTATGTTTTTGGAAATCAGAATAGAATAGCAGACTCTTAGAATAGCAGCTTACAATATCTTCGAGTATCGATTTAGATAAGAAACTTAACCCTATTCACCTATCTGTTTCAATGTTTAAAGTAGGACGTGATTTACAAGAGTTATATAGCTTGCGAAAGTTTCCATATGACGGCATTGTTCATGTAACTTCAAACGCCGCCACTGATAGATGATGTGATAAAAAACTATATTTTCTTTCAGTTTGCATAGATTGCAGAAATTCGAAAAATTTCCAAAGGAAGATATGCTATAATATATAATCTATCAAAACATGATATAAGAAAAAGTCATGAATGAATCTGATTCGAATAATATTTTACTGCGGAAACATAAATAAATAAAAATTTTTTCACAAGAGCCTAGTATCAATACAATTTCAAGATTTCCTTTATTTTAGAAACAATTACATATTTATTGATCAACGCGCAGGTCAACGCACTGGAGTTCCCATGGTTCGGCGCGTCGGTGAACTCGGAGACGGTGCGCAAGGGCGTGTTCCCGCCTTCGAGGACGGTCAGGTATCCGACGCCGGGCTCGCCCAATCCGGACGTCGACGTCTGGATCGTCGACTTTTCCAACATCACCAACGGCTTCAACAACGTGACAAACGTCACCAACTCGATGCCCGTCAAGGTGAAGCTGAAGCCACCGCCGGTTTTCGATGGACAGTGAGTATTTCGCTCCTTTTGTTTTGCAATGAGGGTGATTAAATTAACTGGATAAGCAATGCATCGAAATCATTATGAACTGAATTTTAGTTAATTGTGTATTTCAATTTATTATTGAAATTTATACAGAATCTGTGTGATGTAACTAAATTGCTTAGTAAAAATAATAGAAAACGGTATATAGTTTCGGATCCAACTGTACCTATTGCTTTTTTTATGTGTATATATCAATTAAAAATGGTTTAAGCACTAACGCTTGTAAAATATTTGAATAACACGTGCAAAATTAGTTCAGAACATAAATTATTATTCATGTTCTTAAAGCGAGATATGCACTGTTGAAAAAGTAACAATACGACTCCAATTCTTTTCATTCTTTTCATTTTGTTTATACATTAACTTTAATTTTATTTAAAAGTGATATTATGTTTACTGTTTTCTAAATAAACTAGAAGAAACTTAGCTGTATATTATCTCGTAAGAAAGGTTAAATCGCGTGTCGCGCGATCCGGATGCGCGACGACAATTTCCAGGTAAAACCGTTGTGTCGCTCTATTTATAATTACTTACAATGCAATTATTAATTATCAATCCATATTTTTAGCTGAATACGAGGTGTTATAGTTTATTTTATTACTAAGTATTAATAGTACAATCCGAAATTATAATTTGTCGTAATAATAATTATCACCACATTAAAGTTAATAATAATCCACACCAATATCCGTAGTTTTAATTTTTCTATTTTTTATAGAACTATAGAAACTTGCAATCGCAATGATCTAAAGCTAAAAAATCACAAATCGATGTAAATTTGAATTAATTTCCCTACTTTTTAATTGTCATTTAGTACTCATTATTTACAATATTATACAAACAACAAAATCTAAATACCTACGTATCTCCTACAACTCAAGACACAGCACTCCAAACGTTAACCAGATCAGCCTTTCTTCCAGGGAGTACTACCTGATCTCGGCCGGCTGGATCGGCGAGGACTCGTCCCAGATCGCGGTCGTCTGGATGACTCGCTCGCAGAACCTGTCGGTTGTGTCGGCCTGTCGGGCCCCGAGCTGGGACTGCGAGGAGACGCACTCGGAGCGCGCGCCCGAGGGCCAGTGGCTGGACGCCCAGCCCCATCCGGTCTTCGCGCCGGACGGCGACAGCTTCCTCCTGCTCGCGGCGGTGCAGGAGGGCGCCCAGGAGCACTTCACCCACATCAAGCACGTCACCCTCACGCAGCAGAGGATAGCCGTGCTCTCGCACGGACGATACGAGGTTAGAGCGATTACACTTTTGAGTGCTTGCAAAGCTCACGGGAAGAAGAAAGGAATGTTTAAGGGGTTTTTTTAATAAAAGAATTTGTTACGAATGTTACAAACTGTGCCTCCCCTACTGATGAAAAAATGCAATATACATGATGTTCAAAAGTTCTGGAGTTTATGCGGTTTGTCCTTATTTATACCGCACAATCTAGAATTACGTGCTACGCAAGCTAAAACTTTTTCATGAGTCTAGGCAATTATTTTATAACATAAAAATAACGTATCATCATACGTTTTTAAGTTTTGAGGACGCTTACAGTAAAGGTCATGACCTTCAGAGAAAGATAGTGTATATTTTGGCTGTCAGTTTAGACGATATGATAATGATATTCTTGCATTTTAACCCACTGAAATCAAATCTGTGTTACAAATTACTTCATCTTCTCTCTCTGAAGGTCATGACCTTTACTGTAAGCGTCCTCAAACCCTAAAAACGTATGATGATACGTTATTTTTATGTTATAAAATAATTGCCTAGACTCATGAAAAAGTTCTAGCTTGCGTAGCACATTCTAACATACTCTTTGTGTGCCTGTATAATCTAACCACCTACTAGTTTCTTAGCCACCTACTAGTTTCTTAGCCACCTAGTAACTGCTTAAACTCATTGCTCTTTACAGCCACGACCTAAGAAGTTGGTCTCTTGAGAAAGTTCGATTTTTTTAGGGGTGGATGATACCAATATATGTTTTAAGCCTGCACACGAATGGCCTAGACTGCATACGGAAATTGGTTTAGTTCTTCGATAAAAAAGTTATAAAGTTTCAAGGTGGATCGGTCCATATTGAATACCCTCTAAGAAAATTTCACATTTGGACCGTGCGGGATCCATGTGAGACTCATGCGGAATCTATGTGTGATTCATGTGAAATCTCAAGAAAAGTTTTGATATGATTTCTTGCTAGCAGAACGTATATATGTATAAGACTTGCTTGGGATCCATGAGGGATCCTACATAGGACTGTAAAAAATAATTCGTAAATGCTAATTTACTATTCAATACCATATACGGATTTCCTTTTTTAACAAAATCGTCGAAGTTTTTCTGAAGTGAAGAACTTATAAAAATAAAATAAATTCAACAAATTATAAAAGTAAAACATTTTAATAAAGTGAATACATTGATATAGTTTTGAAACTTTCAAACATAATATTTTTTATTATGAGCAGTAGATATATGGCTAATATTAATACCTATAGGACCCACGTGGGTCTCACATAAGTCCCATATAGCTTCCCAGCAGGAAATCAAATTAAAACATTTATTGGTTCCCCGCACATACGTTCCACATTAATTTCGCAAAGATATGATTATTTTTTCATCGAATTTGTACTGACACGATCTTTTATTAAAAACACATCAGATAAGAAATCATGTCCAAATCTCAGGTGATTTATAATCCAACTTTTCAGTTGATCTTTTTCATTGGACAATATTTGAATGACTGGCCATTGCTATTCTTGAAATGAATCTTACTACACAAAACTATCATTTGTGCAGGTGAGCGAGATTCTGGCCTGGGACACGAGGTCGCACCTAGTGTATTATTTAGCGACGAGGGAGCGAAGTCCCGGCCAGAAGCATCTGTACGTCGTGAAGGATCCCATAGCGGACGATCCGCGAAGGCTGGAGCCGCTCTGCGTCACCTGCGACATTGGCGATCTCCAATGGAATAACAGGTAAGACTATTATTAATAAATTATATATATATATATATATATATATATATAAATATGGAAAATATAAAGACCAAAATCAAAAAATGGGTTATATTTAATGTATAATAATATTATTGAATATATTAAGACAATCGTTTATTGTTGATAGTTCTTAGATGTTAGTTTTTAATTTTTAGTTTTAGTTTGCAATTTAAAATGATATTAACTTATAATATTATTCTTAATTGCAATTAATTATTAAGGTTTAGTTATTGTTATTGTTTTGGATTTTAAACACGTATTTTAAAATCTATAAGCAAATATATAATATAATATTAAGATTATAAGGATTGTGTACAGGTAGTTAAACTACCTCCTGCGATCCTTGATGCTTGCCGCAATGTAAAGCATCAAGGTACTCTGTACCTGGTCGAATAATAATAATAATAATAATAATAAATGACTATCTAATTATCTAGATGAACTGTAAATTAGTGATATCGAACGGTTGGTGTTTTTCAGGTATTATTATACAAATTGCACGCACTTCGGAGCCTCGGTGAATCCGCCGCTCCTCGACGACGTCGAGGCGAAGGACGACGAGGAGCTGGGCTATTACGTGCTGTACTGCGAGGGCCCGGGGCTGCCCCTCGCCGCAATTCATTCCATGAGGAAGCATTCGATTGTACGAGTCCTCTACGACACGAGGATCCAGAGGCAAGATCTGCTGTCGCAGCTTGCTCTGCCCAAACGGCAAAGTTTCGAGGTACTTCATTGCGATTCCACGCTGTACACTCATGTTACAAACTAAACACGATTCATAAATGGGCATACAAGAATTTATATGATTTTATGAATTTTTAGAAGAACTTTTATTCAAATTTTCAAATAAATATCGCAACTCCGTTATCCATAACAATCAAGCAATTTTTCGATTTCCCTCGCAAGTCTTGGGCAAGCAGTCATGGTCAAATTTATTTATTTTTTTACAATAGATACAGATATAAAATACTTAAGTATCTAAGATACTGGATACAAGTATCTGTTTTTAAATAATACATAAATCGACGAATACTTTCGACATAAAGACATTGGTACTGAGAAGCATAAATTAGGTACATAGGATCTATAAAAAATGATGCTGTATCTAAGAAGAATGTGTTTAAATAAAGTTGAGATTCAAAGTATCGAAAATCGTATCTAGATACAACAGTACATAAAGAAGTATCTGGATAAAATACTATTTAAAAACGTAATTTAGATACATTTTGCAGATACTTTTTATCTTGTTTTTTGTTTACTTAATTTGTTGTATTCTGTATCGAGTTAAATATATGTATGTACGAATGTAGATGAGACAATATTTTAATTACTAAAATATATATAAGGACACTCACTTTTAACTAAAATAAAGGTCAGAGAGGAATACAAAATTAATCTTTAGCTAACCATTAACTAGATTAATTATCTAATTAAAATACTATGGCAAATCATCACATTTTATTCTTTAGATTAATGCATAAGTAAATAACGCGTTAGATATAAAGGTTAGATGATTTGATTCGGCATTTTAATTATATAATTTATCTATTTTATGCCGTATGATCTACATAATCTAGATAACAGATAATTTAAATAAATTATATAAATTATCTACTTACATTAAAATAATAATATTATCTAAATATTAGATCATCAACTATCTCTCATCTTTATCCATTTTCAAACATAATAATGTCGTAATAATTGAAAAAACAATGTAACCAACCAAGGTGAATTGATCCAGGTACCGCTACCCCAAGGCTGGCGCGCCCAGGTCCAGCTTCTCCTGCCGCCTTCCTGGCGCGAGGAGCTGCGCGACGCTGCCTTCCCGGTGCTCGTCGAGGTGAACGGCCGGCCGGGCAGCGCCGCGGTCACCGACCAGTTCCGCGTCGACTGGGGCACCTACATGTCCAGCCACAACGACGTGGTCTACGTGAGGCTGGACGTGCGGGGCGCCCGGGGCCAGGGCAAGCGCGCCCTATTCCGGCGGATCGGCGGCGTCGAGGTGCAGGACCAGGTGACGGTGCTCAGGCATCTGCTGGACACGCTCAAGTACCTGGACGAGTCGAGGGTGGGAGTCTGGGGCTGGGGCTACGGGGGATACGTCACGTCGATGGTGCTGGGCAGTCAGCAGAACGTGTTCAAGTGCGGTGTGGCGGTCAATCCTATTGCGGATTGGCTCTATTATAGTGAGTGGAGGAATTACTTTTGTACTGGGAGCTCAATGCGGGAGAGTGGACATTTACTCGTTTTCAGTGATTTCTGATCTATGACTATGAGGGGTATATAAGCAACGTTTTGCGAGTTAAAATTCGTTTAATGGGTAAATTTTACATGATATCGAGTTAATGATCTCTTTTTAATTTGATTGAAAGAATAGTTTTAGAAAGCTAAACTTTATTGTTCCGGCACAAAGCAGGATTCACGAGAAGAAAAATTAATGATTCAATTACAGTTTAAACTTTCAAAATTATATTTATTCAAATGCTTAGCCGATATATTCCTGTAACGCATTTACGCTAAAAAGCCGATTCTTTCCCTAATAGTCACACGATGTGAACCACACGAGAGTCTAACTGCACTGCCTTGTTGTTGTCGAGAGCGCCAACGCTGGCCCTTTTTTACAACCTTCTTTCGGGAAATGCACTTGAGACAAAAAACACATGCTCAACCTTTACGCGTAGCCGATTTCATTTGGTTCTCTTTCTTTCATAACGCTGTAGTTAATACATTGCATCATTTCAGCACTGCATATTTATTTATTATCAATTTCACATTATTATATTCGCCGTCAATTTTACTTTACAATAATTATCATTATTTCTGTCAGTAACATTTATATAGAGTGAATTTTCCTCATATTTAAGAGACAAACGAACCAACATTGGATTCAACATTTACTGGATAAAAATGTAGTTTAGCACTCTAAACAGTTTCCTAAAAATTACATCTTTACATCGAGAAAAATTCACTTTTACAGAGTGATTTTTCAAACAATGAAATTGAAAGAGTTTTTTATTTGACTGTTAGACGGGTTTTAAATAATACACAATATAGCATGTTGTTTTACTAGGTTCTAAAATACTCTATTTTTAGATTGAAGAATAAATCTGCCACATAAATCTCTTGATGGGTTTATCTACATTTAAAGTGAATCCAAGTTTTGATAAAATTCATTTTTATTTGAACTTGCGCAAGATTTTTCTTGAAAAAATAATTATCGCTTTTTAGTAACGTTATTTGTGTAAAAGATATATAATGTTTTTTTTAATAATTTTTATGCGAAATTATTTATAGGTTTCGAATTATTGTGCGAAATGCAGATACCCACTTTCTTTATTTGTTCGTCAAAAATCCCCCTTATCTAAATTTAAAACTTAAAATGCAGCTTGTAACGTTACTATAAAGGTACTAGAAAATTTTATGAAATTTAGTTATAACTAAAAATGTATTGTAATTATTACCATAAAATTATAGCAAATGTAAGTTGAAAAGGTCTTATTAGTTATTATATTTAATTTTAATACTAAAAATTATAGTCACTATTACAAATAAATTGAGTAAAATATATTAAATTAATTTATAGAACTAAAAATAATTTTTAATAATAAAATACAAATCTCAAAGAAATTTTCTGTTTAAATAGTAATATTTAGTTTACTTCTTTTTCTATTAAAAATTAAAAATTAATTACTCAACAAGTTCAGTATATAATTAAGTAAAAAGTCTACTATTGTTACTACATTCTCTACATCTTTTGTTATAAGGATATACTTAGTATTACAATAATGTAGTTGATGATCCTAAAAACTATTGTGTCCACAATTAAATTTCTCTTACTGTCAAATATAGTAACCGCTAACAACTTGTTTTCTCCGAGTTCGTTTGCTTTCTGGCAAGAATTCAACTCAAACCTATCCGTTCAAGCTTTGGCAGAAAAAGATACTGCCGATCCCATATTTTAGAATGTTATTTTTAAAAAGCCACTCATACACTTTCGAGGAATCATCCTAACTAATTAGCAGTGTAAAAAAAAAGTCTGAACCCGCCATCCATTATTCACGCTGCGATTGACGCTGTCGCGCGCATGGCTCGACGAGTTCTCACGCAACGCTCGGCGTAAATTTCAGATTCGGCGTTCACGGAGCGGGTTCTGGGCCCGCCGGCCGAGAACTACAAGGGCTACGTGGAGGCCGACCTGACGCAGCGCGCGCGACTCGTGCCGAGCCACAGCCTGTACCTGCTGCACGGCATGGCGGACCTCAGCTCGCCCTACACCCACGGCATGGCCTTCGCCAAGTCTCTCACAGAATCCGGCGTCATTTTTAGATACCAGGTGCGTCGTTTTTTTTTAAACCTGTATTTTTCGCTTTATCGTAGTTTCGAGGAAAATCTATTATGTTAGATAAGCAGCTTACCTATATTCGGATTATTGTCATCGGGATGGTGTTCACCCGTAGAGAAAGAAAAATCATGTGATTTATCACAGGTTTTTTTCTACTGCTTCACCACGTGATTCTTTTTTAGTACGGACCGTTTGTACTTTTACAAAACATTTCATTACGTCACACGCATATTTACACTTCTCTACCCCGGAAGTGATCCACTAGTAGGCGAGAATTTTTAGCAAACCGGAAGCGATCTTAAGTATACCGGAATTTTCTATTAAATTAGTGTTGTTGTCGAACGGTGTTACCGTCTTTTTAAAATTTTCCGATCTATCGTTAGTCCATACGTGTTTTTTAACTTCTATAACTCGGGCGTAAACCTTAACTGAATTGAAAATGTCCAGAAATGAACCAAAAGTAGCTTAAAGTAAACCGAAACTAAAGATTATTTTAATATTCATGTAATATTAAAGGCTATGAGCTGTTCAATCAAAAAATACCTATGTCGCTTTTGATTTGCTACACAATAAAATGAATATAAGAACCAGTTTAATATTGCTAGTTAATAAATATAATAAATAACTAACTATTTTCAATATTCAGGCCGATCAATAAATGGAAATTCAGTTTGAAATTTAGCTATATAGATTTAAAATGCTAGATAATCTAAATATCGTCTTTTTACGCAAATCCCAGCTAGAAACAAGATCTAGATTTCAAAACCAGCCAAATCCATCTAGAATTGAGTCAAATCCAGGTGGACCCCAGGTGAAATCCATCTAGTGTTTTTCAACGCAAAACCAAATTTCAAATAATTACCAAAATGGCTTCGATCGTTCATTGAATGTACGGTTGAGTTATATATAAATTATTTCCTTTTATACCCTCAACTTTTTCTAAATATAATATTTATATTAATGATTATCTTAAGCGTGTATGGATAATAGTAGCAGAAATTATTATTTTCAACGAGTAAATATTTCGATACTGTATATATATTTCTATACTCTATCCTCTTTCAGTGATATCTTTCAAACCTAATTTTGAATAACCTTCAACAGAGCTATGCGGACGAAGATCACGCCCTGACCGGCGTGCTCGAGCACGCCTATCATTCCATGGAAGACTTCCTCGGCGAGTGCCTCGCCCTGGATCCCTCCTAGTGCCTCAGATCAACTATCTTCCTCGTCGCCGTGGACCAGCCGCACGGCTCGCCTGGCTACGCGAACCAAGCTCGCAACGCCCACGGCAACCGCAGAAGCCACGATCATCACCCAGCCGGACGTACACCAGAACATCGCCGACTACCAACGCCACCAGCGCTACTCTTCACTTCGCTAGTCTTCGCTCCGACGTTCCTCACTCACTCTCACTCTCACTCTGCACACTCTTCGATGCTGGCAATTGCACGCGAGCACGCGATGCTTCTGCTCTGCACGCGCGTCGGCGTTTGTATGTCCTAACCTCTCGTGTCCTCCGGCTGTATGGATCGTGGACGGGGTGAAGCGTTGATGGAGGGACATAACGATGAGAAAGATGTCAATTCGCGCGCGGTGATCGCAGTTTGCGGAGAAGGCGAATCACGCGAGGAGCTTATCTTACTCCATTGTGAATATCTAGCTGGAAATGTAGTTGGAAGTCGACCCAAAATCAGATGGACTGATGGTTTGAACTGGATTTCATTGAGGATGACGACGACCTAGCAAACTTATGCTAGAGGACAGCACGGATATGTAGGATTTCAGCCAATCAGAGACAGCGATTGCTATCTTCTCATTGGCTGGAGTCTTATCCCGCTTGCGCTATCTCGTGACTGGAGTTTAGCGCTCGCCTATCTCATACTGGTGGATTTCCGGGTAGATTTGATTGAAATTCAGGAAGATTTCTAGGTAAGCTTGGTTGGAGTTCAGATTTCTAGTTGGATTCTAGGCTTAATCCGAATAGACAATTCAGGTAAATTTCTAGTCAGATATTAATGAAATTTTCATTTCGTACTGGATTTTTAAGTAAAATTGACCCTTATATAGATGATACCAACCTGATGGTAACACCCTACGTCGCCAAAAGTGGCACCTTACGTAGTAGGGTGTCACTTTTGGCGACGCAGGTAACACCTTAACCCATTTCTTCCCAAGCGGCCATTTTACAGTCGATTGGTTTTTTGTCTAAAACCGCGATTTTGAAATTTTCCAATGGAAATTTCAAAATTCTGACTTCAGAATCGGAAATAGCGGACAATTTTACTTCAGAAACGTGCTATTGGTTATTATTATTTTTTTTTCGACAATTTTTTAGGCAAAAAACCAATTGACTATAAAATGGCCGCTTGGGAAGAAATGGGTTAATTGATGATCAGCTGAAAAAAATGCCTAAAGTTGATTTGAAATTCCGGTCAAATGCAGCTGTAGATTTGAATTTGACTAGAAAACTATATGAAAACTTACGTAGATTAATCCTGGAGTCTACCTGGAAATTTATCTGAAAATCTATCTAGATCAAACCTGGAATCCTGCTGGAAATCTAGCTGAATATCCGCCTACATTAACCCATTTCTTCCCAAGTGGCCATTTTATAGTCGATTGGTTTTTTGCCTAAAAAATTGTCGAAAAAAAAATAATAATAACCAATAGCACTTTTCTAAAGTAAAATTGTCCGCTCTTTCTGAATCTGAAGTCAGAATTTTTAAATTTCCGTTGGAAAATTTCAAAATGGCGGTTTTAGGCAAAAAACCAATCGACGATAAAATGACCGTTTGGAAAGAAATGGGTTAAGCATAGAAGTCAGCAGGAATCAGTCAAATCCAAGTGGATTACATCTGGATTTTGCATGGATTTCCAGTTGGATATTGTCAACAGAGTCCACTGTGCTAGGCGATATAAGTAATTCGTTATGCTGCGATGTACAATGGGACAGGCGCGCGATTATAAAAGACAAACGAGAAAAAAAAATGACAACGGAATGCGTGTTTGTGCGTGCCGCTTTGCGCTAGTGTGCATGTGTGTGTTTATTTAACGCGATAAATGAGCTGAGAGTGAGAGTATATGATACAGAATTTTCTTTCGAGTTGATTTCAAATCATACGTACACTTACGTGACAGCAATATTATTGAATCGTTGAATTTCCGCTGATGACGTTCCTATAGTGTTGTTTGCTAACGGAAAAAAAATAAAATAGCGAGGTTTAGTTTTTCACAGATCTATTATCAATGACAAAGCTTCGGAGGTTTCCGCTGTATAAAACGATATTCGTATTAGAGCCTTCGTTACGACTAGAGATGTAAATATTGTAATTTTAATGACTATATTCAGATCACTTGGATAATCGCACTTTTCAAAGTTGATGATATCGAATTGTTTAACGTATATCTATACGCAGTTTTTACTATATCATTTGCCACCGGCTAATCAGACGGATTACTTAGAAGTCTTCGAAGTATTCGAACGAGACGTTATTCGTTTAGCAGCTCTATATTCTGGACGCGCAAGAGAGAGCAATTACGAAAGGTACGGAAAATCCAGGGAGATAAAGATCCAATTCACTTTTTCCTGAATAGCTGAACAAAAAAATAGTAGAGCGAGTACCGTCACTCCATGAGTGCCCGAGCAACGAGTCAGAAGAGGGAGAGAGATTTATTTCGTACAGAAATACTTTATACAGCCTATATTTCTTCCTCTTTCTCTCTCGATCTCATTGAGTCTGGACGTAACTGCCGTATCATCGCCTACTCGCCGTTGTCCAGAGCCATCCCCGACGGAAGATGAGAACAAATAATAAATAACCCGCGATACAATCAAATTGAAAACGAACTGTCGATATTTATCAACTCCTCGTTTTTTCGAGCACTATATAAACTATATATATATTATATATATATTCCTGATATATGATTTTTCGTCGTTGCGTAAGGCTTTCCGCGTCTAGTTGCGTACTAAGGAAGGTAGATAAGGGATGACGACCGCAAGATGGAAGGATTATTCGAGAGAGAAAAATCGATGTAAGATATGAAGAGTAAAAAAAAATGTACCGTGTAGAGAGCGAGTTATCCACCTTCGGCCTCACCATAACTACACATTAAAATGATACGAAATCACATACGACTCTTTGAAAGATATTTGTACATAATTGTTCTACGTGCATCACTATTGTTATTATTAATTATTGATATTATTACGGAAAAATGAAAACGTCGAACTCTACTGTCATTACTTTGAATAGTATAGTTGTTACTGTTATTGTTATAACTGTCATCGCCATCTCGTCATCACTCCTGTGTTCTCGTTATCGTCTCGACGCCGGTCGCCCGCTTCATCCTCGCCTAAAGTGCTTGAATACAATGATAAAAAAAGAGACATTGAAATTTTACAAATTGTATAATTTTAGAAATGCGTCGTTTTGTACTGTACATGAAAGTTTTACCGCTCGTTGAATATCCTTGACTAATGGGCTGAAAAGTCGTTCAATTATGACTCTGCAGACTTCAACTTCACACGACTATCATGATCATAATCAATCATTATAATGAAGTTTTACTATGCAACACGCAACTTTTAATAAACACAAAATAAAAGCAACTACATAATATTAAAGCATTAATTGTGCTAGATTCATTAACCTTTTATAAGATAAATCTTTTCATTTGTATTCTGATTGCAAACAATAAATTGTTAGTTCTAACGTATTCTAGCAGAATTCTTAATATAAATAAAATCTTTGAATGAGAAATTATATCACTTTGAAATTGCATTTTTATATACTTTTTCTGGAAATGACACGGTTGACGCTGAACTCGGGAGAGAATTTTTTCAAAACAAACAGTGTACAAATTTTATATTTCGAAGACAAAAACGTACTTGAGAGCTTGGATCGGGGGACAGTTGCGAGATCGACGGGAACACAAAAGAAAAAAAATCGCGCTCGATGAATATATCGCACGCCGCAATTATACGCTGTGTGCCAACAGCCCTTATATGCCGACAATCAAGGCTAGTGCAAGTAATCAAACAATAAATAAATGAAGAAGAAAAAAAAATAAACTACTAATAACTAATTATTATTATCATTACTTACCATTAATTACGAATCATCTCGTATATCGCTGTGAGCCGATATATAAACAGTACCGAATAAGGGAAAAAGGTGTTGCTTGAACGTACCGTTTAAAACAAATATAAAGAAGATTAAGATAAATAAGTTAACGAATAAACAAAATAAATAAATTTAACAAATCAGACGATGAACTTTTTCCCCTTAAAGAAAGCCTTTGATAATCGCTGAACTTTTTCCGCGACCGAAGAAAGGTCTAGTTGAATCGAGCTTTTTTCCTTTTTTCACTCGATAAATATATGCTTTTCACCTCTACTTCTTCTATAGTTTTAGCGTAACGAACTAAAAAGAAAAATCGTTTTAAAGTGAAATCGAAGGTTATTCGACGAGATGATTTTATTCCGATTGTTATTTAAATCAACGTAATAAGAATAAAGCAAACTTATGTGCAACTGTAGTCAATGTAATGTTAGCTAAATGACTAAGACAAACCGGTGCTGTTGCTATTAGCTATAAACGAGCCATGTGATTACTAAGAAGAAAACGATGATCGTGTTCGTGCATGTTAAACAATAAAAAGAAAGCAAAATATGGAAGATGTAATAAAAACGTACGTTCAATCCGAGCATTCGTGTGCATTGCAATACGTAAGGAGAATTTAAGGAAAAAAGCAAGTCGCAGTAAAGAAGTTTTTTCGATGTGTAAAACGATTGTGTCTAGGGCCCTGATGTCATGTGTCACGCGATCTTCGACGCTGCGTGACGTTGGAGTTTTTCGTCCTCGTCGTAGCCTCGATTCAATTAATTTTTCTTCGCCGGTGCACGTGCCCACGCATTTTGTGGTCTATGCGCGATTCGAAATTCGAAGGGTAAATGAATGTGAAGGGATAAACAAACGTAATTTCATTATCTTCATTTTTCTCAGTCAAAGACTACTTTAGATCAATATTTATAATTGAGCATTTTATTTTTCTACGACAGTCAAAATGTCCGAATTGGCAAAGAGAAAGTTAACGAATAATATAAGAATCAAAGAAAGTATAAACCAATTTTACGCTTCACGATTCCACGTCATATTCCTTACGCTTCGAAGTAAACTTAAAAGGAAAAAAGAAAACCGAGCTTGCGCGCGATTATTCCGGCATGCGGCACTATAGATAACTAATTGAAATTAAAAAGTAAATAAAACAATGAGATTAAGAAAAAAAACAGAGTTATTGAATTCTCAGTTATTCGGGGCGAACGCGCGGTTCTTTTCCCCCGATTCCGGAGAAAGAAACGCGAGAGAGAGATGCGCGCGCGCACGTGCGAGAGAGAGAGAGAGAGAGTTCGGTTCAACGCTTCTCGATTTTCCCGCCTTTTTCGCGGAGAATCCGCGTTGTTCCTACCGAAGGCTGATTATATCGTAATTTAGAGAACGCTTTTTCGGTAAGAATTTAAAAGTAATTAAAAAGGTTTAAAAAAAAGTAAAAAAAATAAACATAAAAATGGGTGAAGAAGGAGGCGAGAGTATAGAAGGTCGATGATTTCGTGCTGCGATCAATTATTAAGTGTAAAGCGTAAAAGTTTGGGCGTTTTTAGATGAAAATATAACAAATTTTTAAGTAAGTGCGAATTTAAGCAAGTTTTCGGGCTCTCGAGGAAATTTCTACGAAATCTTCATTACGACGTAGGAATGCACTAAATAGAATAATTCTGTTCTACGTTTGAGAAAAATTCATGTTTTTGTATCACGCCAAAATTTTTGTACACTAGAGAAATTTTATTATATATTAAAAATTCAAATAAACTCTATCCACTAGTGTGTAATTGACGTTTTCCATTATTTATATATTGTTATTTTTTCGAGGTAATAAGTATTATAAATTTAAAAGGATGAGAAAGACAATCTTTGCCATCTGAGTATATACCTGACGAGTTGACTACGAATTCATGTTATATTGTTAATTTTAAAGTATTTCTAATAATGTTCAAGAATATCTTTTCTAGTATTCCAAGAAAAACTAATTATCACGATATGACAATTGTTTTAAGCAATTGTTTTAAAAATACACAAATATTTGAGCATTGACACTGTAAATGTATGTACTTTCGCATCCTCTTGAATTATTGCAATTGCAACGATAAGCTCGTTACCACAGTTTTCATAATGTAGTAGCGATCATGTTTTACACCGAAAAGAATTAATTGTAAAAAGTCACGACGTTTGTAGATATGAGGAAAAAGAAAATTGATTTCTCGTTATGATCTCTCTGAAGAAAAATCTTGAGCCCACGCAAATTTAATGCGATAGAACGTAAATACAAAATGAAAACGGAATCACGGCGTGCAGCGAGTGAGCGAAGAATCTTTTCGGTAGCAGCGCATAGAGATAATCTATAGCTTTGATAACGTAAATAAACAGCCGCTATAGTCCAATCAAGGAGACGCATATACCGAGGAGAGCGCGAAATTCAATCAAAATCGTTTTAGGAATCTCAAATTTTCGAATTTTCTACTAATACTTCATCCCTGATATATCTATACTAAAAATCCTTTCATTTGTAAAAAAAAAAACTGAAACGAACAAAAAAAAAGCTTACCCTGTATCTTCTTAACGATCATTAAACGAGAAAGTTGCAAAAATTTGAGTTCTCTAAACCACGTTCGAGGAGGAATTTTTACCCGCGCGCGAAAACTCGCAGGCGGCGCTGAGAAATAAAAAAGTAAAATAAACAAAAAATATCGCTTTAATCGTCGCGGCTTTTAAAAAACAAGACTTTCGTACGAATTTTTCAGACTCATTTCCCGAACTAGAGAGAGTAAACATGACAGCATCACAGAGCCTATCAGAGATATTAGGATAGTAAACGTTCAAGGGGGGGCTGGAGTATCGAAACTCGAGGAAGAGTCTGCGTCAATTACAATTACGAGCAAAGAGAAAGAGGTCGAGGCGTGTAAACGTTGCAACGACACGTATAAAAAAAAAAGCAAGTACATACAAAAATATGAAAAAGAAAAAAAAATAATAGGAGCTACGAATATTAAGGATGTCAGCGCCGTCGAACTTGCGACTCTAGCACCAGTTATCTTCCACCGTAACATTCACGAGATAATCATGTTACTAAGACTCTGCGTTTTTTAATATCAGCGAGACGAGACTCGGCCCGGGTATGTCGGGCGGACGAAATGTTTTCAATAAACTGTTACATTACCTGATTTGTCGTTGTTGTTCTTTTAGCACAAAATATTGCTAATGTATTTGTCACCATTAGTAATCACTTTATTCCTTTCTTATACTAACTATTTATTTTTTAACCCGGATAATTCCACTTTTGGCGAAAATTGATTTTATGGGTCTTTTCGTCATCATACATTGTTGTCTTCATATTTATGATGTTATTCTTATCGTATCTATAAATTTAGCCATTAAAAGAAAATCTAAAATACGATATTCCATTGAACCCTTTTACTGCGGCATGACTCATGCAATTTTCAAACATATATTTTTAATTTTAATAAATAAATAATTTTACATAAAAGACAACTACAAAATACCTGTTAGTGATTCTTCAACTATTATACAAATAGAAATATGAAATATCTTTTTTTATATTTTTAAAGCCTTATGCAAATTTTCGCTACCAATGTAAAAAAAATGTTAAAAAATGCCATTTTTCTCGCCGCAGGGAAAACGTTAAACTGATGGATAAAAAATACCATTTTTCTTCATTTTCTCACAATTAAGAAAAGTGGAATTATCTGGTTTTATTCGCCAACTCCTCATGTTAGAGAAACCTGTTAAAAATAAAAAATTTCTCTGACGTTTATTTTTATTTACTACTTAAAAGAAAAACAATTGCTTGTCGTACGTAAAATTAATATGACATTGTCAAAAAGAAGGTTAGAAGTATGACTATTGCATTTTATACAAAAACAAATATTTCCACTATAATGGTACATCTGTCGTCATGAAATTAAGAGAAATTTTATATTAAAAAATATTTTGGAATAGTGTCCACCACGCATCTTAGACATTCATTAAGCAATGAAGGAAGCAAGAAATGAAAGCAATAAAATATCTCAAAGAGTCTTGCGGAGAAAGAAAAGGCTATGCTACACCGAACGTCTCAGTACGAGAAGTCGCCCACGTTTACAACAACACGGGTAAATAACAAGCAATATTTTTCCTTTCCGCGGTAAATCATCATTCGCGAAATTTTGCTCAGGCTACATCGCAAAAGACACCGGTCCTGGGATCCCAGCGTGAATTTGCGAAACAGCGAGTCTCTGCTGACGCTGCAGAGGAGATCGAGGCCGAATTCGGCGTCCAGCCTGGACAGCGTCGTTTACCTGGGCAGACGCAGAAAAGTTCCGCAGGTCGTCGTTCTCGACGACAGCAGCGACGATGAGAGGCCCAGTAAAGTGCACAAGAGAAAGCACCGCAGGCTGCGCAGCTCTAAAAGCTCGTCGTTCGAGACGCAAATAGAGAAAAATTCAAATAACCCACAGAAAAATTAGTAAATTAGCTTGTTGACTATTGAAATTTTGAAATACATTAATTAAGGCAAGTTTATGAAGTTTTATTTTTTTTTTCTTGTAGTGTGTACGAGACTGACCTTTTGAATATGCTTCAAGATATGCACGTCGGTACTTCGATGATGAATACCGTTTTTAATTGCACAAGCGCATGCGAGTTTCCAAGTTAAAGGTGACTTTTTTTTATGATTTTTGCCCGGTCTGCATTCATTTTTCGTTATTTTTATTTATAGCGGAAATAAATAATGCGCTGAAAATTCTTTATATATGTCGTCTATTTTCGTAATAAAATTCGTACGAAAAACATTTTTTTTACATATTTTCTTAAAATAACTTAAAAAAGATGTATAATTTTTACAATATAAGACATTCTACGAACACACAAGTATATTAAGTAATTAAAATAAAACCTACTTTAATAAAAACGAATTTGCAAATTTCTCTTTAAATAACTTAAAAAAAGTTATATCATTTTTAAGTAAAAGACATTCTACGAATACATAAGTATGTTGATTAATAAAAATAAAACATAGCTATTTTTTGCGTTTTGCGTTTGATAAAAATTATTCTTTTTTTTTTAATAATATAGTACCTTATATTTTTAATCGTTTTCAAATTTCCAAGTCATTCTTATTAGATATGTTTTATAGTTAAGATGCGGAAATAATGCAATATTTTAAAAGTATTCCTCCTTTCGAATTTTCGTAGGAATAAAGAATTCCGATAGAAAGTGCTTTATTGGTTTATTAACCGATTCTATTTCGGCTTTGCCCATTTTTAAATCCGTCAAATGTTTCGAAAAGTCCACGTTTACGTAACTACGAGTTTGCAAGTCTTCGATCTTTTTCAAATCACCTTTCGTCAACTTAATTCTAGGTATACCCAATCTGCACAGATCGAACTGATGTACCCCTAGCCAACGCATCTTCGGGCATAGAAGCTGCTGCCGATATCCTAAATTGTTTAATGTTCCAAATCTGCAAAAAAAAATTTAATTTGCAACATTACGTTATTAACCCTTTAAAAGTTTAAAACATTTAAATATAAATAAGTTTGATATTCATCAATTGCTAGTAAGTACAATTATTATTGTTATTATGATTATTATTATTAATAATATTATTATTATTATTGTTATTATTACTATATTTATTAAATACATTAATATTATTAATAATAAATAATTCACAAAACAAACTATTTTTTTAGATAAAAGTCATGAAAAAAAGTTCAGGACATTTACATTAACAACTCTTTACATTTATATCTACATTAAAATTTATAAACTATTTAACTAAAGGAGACTCAGTCTATTTCGTATGTACACTTATACTTGTTTTTAATACTAAAATCAAATGTACTCATCAAATAAATAAAGAAGCGACACTTTGAAAATCTTTCCATTTAAATAGTAAAAAAAATAAAAGTTTAAAAAAGACTGTATGCAGTAGCCTTGGAAAGAAGTGCTTTTTCCATGGGTAAATAATGAAACAAATGGAAAATTTGTTTAGAGATCTTTGTTGTATATTACTTGTAATTTTGCAATAGAACAGAATAAACCAAAAGAATTTTGAACGCGTTTCATTCAGTTGAAATCATTTTTTTTCAAATCGCCTAGCAGCATAACTTAAACAATTTGTATTCGATTCACTTAATATTTTGACGGAAGTTTAGAAACTTGTACATTATCTATTGAAATACATAGGGATTTTGCTTATTGTTTTATGAACAATACGAAAAGTCATTTAAAATACTCAGCATTTCTACGAAATTTAATTTTTGAAACAAACTACGTATTTCAGTAGCCATTTGTATGTTGAATAAGAGAACTTTATTTTTGACAAATAGTCTCACCCGCATCCAAATTTTAGTGCCGCCATTAAGTAAAAATTAAACTAGCTGTATACAATAAGAGCCCACAAACCAATTTACCATATGATTGATTATTAACCTACAAAAGAATTATCAAATTTACTGTATACACTTTCGGTTATCAGAGTGGTTTCAAATAACTAAAAACGCCTTACAAACTAAATAAAAAAAAAAAGGAATAGTAAAAGTGAAAAAACAAAGCACCTCACCTATAAACGCACATAATTTCAAATCCGTGTGGATTGGCATCTACCAGTGCGTAAACCGGCAGCTCGGCCTTCTCCGAGAGCAGGTGCACAAGCATGCGCGTCGGTATGTCAGGGTAGCCTTTACCGGTAACGAGGATCGCGTTGTTGTAAACCGTGAAGTTCTCGCGCAGGAGCTTCTGAAAGACCGAGTCCTTCTCGACGACGAGGACGAAGTCGGCGCCTGTGCGGATGCGCGTCACGTTGGTGACGACGTCGGGCACCGCGTGACAGGCGCGCCGCTCGTAATTGATGATCCGGGTGTCGCCGAGGTGGAAGGACAGGTCGCCGGCTATCAGGCCCTTGCTCGTGGAGATGAAACCTGGAGGGGGAAACCGGGGAGTTGGAATTTTTTACCGATAGAGGAGAGTTTTCGAGTATGGACATCCATGGCTGTTGGGAACCAACCGTTATGATGGCGGTACATTATAATATATGGCATAGTGCGTTTCTTACACTGAAAAAAATTTGTGAAATCTAAGTAAACGTTTCCTTGAATCACACTGAGAAAAGATTTATTTGATAATAGTAAATATTTAATTATGTTTAGACTGGTATTCATCAATTCAATAAATATTTACTAAATTTAAGAAATATTTACTAAATTTAAGAAATATTTACTAAATTTAAGAAATATTTACTAAATTTAAGAAATATTTACTAAATTTAAGAAATATTTACTAAATTTAAGAAATATTTACTAAATTTAAGAAATATTTACTTTATTTAAGTAAATCTTTTCTTAGTACGATTCTAGGAAACGTTTACTTAGATTTAACAATTTTTTTTAGAGTACACATAAGAATTGTACACGTAATTATTGTGCACAATTTAGCATTGGTCAAATATATCTATATATAATTTGACCAATGCTAAATTGTGTACAATAATTACGTGTATAATTCTTATGTGTAAGAAACGCGCTATGCCTAATATATTGAGTATGATCAGAGCTTCCTTTAGGCACATATTGCGAAAAAAAAGACAATTAGATACTAATTATTTAAGGAAACATTTTTTTCGATTAATCAATTCTTTTATTCGTAAAATTTGCAAAATCTTTAATTTTACATTATAAATATGTTTTAGCAAATTCTAATTAAGTTGTTCGCGGATTAAGTTAAATATTCATACTAAAAATACTGATTTATAACACATACATACATGGATTCTATAACTACCATTTTTAAGCATTTAGATAAAATAACTACTAAAAGATGCAGGTGTCTATATTGGGAGACAATTTTTTGAATACTCAAAATCTTAACTTTTCGTTTTCTATTAATACTAAGTTTAGGTAGTTAATTTTGACAAAAAAAATTATAACCCCCAAAAGATTCGTGAACGCGATAAGTTCCATTTTGAAATATTGATTTTCACCGAAGCAGTTAAAAGTTACAATCAAAATAACTATGGATATCCGTACTGAGATACATACTCTCCTCAATATTATATCTCCTATATATTAGCAGTTTCCGATAAACTAAATTAAAATTGCGAGTAAAATTGCCATGTGACATAATCGAGGGCTTAGATAAAACTGAATAATAATTTTCTACCAGGGTTGCTACATTTTTTATGGAAATTAAATATGCTTCTGAATTATTCTTAAATGTGCTTCTTAAATAAACTTTAGACTAAGTTTACTTGAAAATGAAAATAAAAGTTAATTCAAGTCATTATCTTCTAAACACCACGCACAAGAAAATATACCTGAATAAATAATCAGATAAGAAAATCAAGTGATTCATCATTTAATATTTCACGTCATCTGTATCCTGATATAAAATAATTAATTACCTGATTTATCGCCAAAAAATATTGTTATACGTATACGAAAATAAATTTCCAGAAAGTGTTAAAAATGTTGAAATACGCTGATCTTAAATTTCATATAGTTATATACTATCATCCTGATAATGATTCCAATATTGAGTTTTATATTTATATTTATATCTACATAAGAATAAAAAAAAATTTTAAAAAACATAAGCTTCGATATCACAAAAGCTGCTCCTTTGTAAGGTTGGTTAACAATTCTCGTACAGAATTTTTAAAAATATATTTCTAATTTATTACGATATTTTTATATTTTTAAAATGACACGTAAATAATCCCCTGATCATTCAAATCGTTTATCTCCCAAATTTCCCACCCGATCAATCACTTTTTTGAATCTAACTACGCATATCAAATGAAAACCCTACCATCTTCCTTAAACTACTAACCGATTTCCCACGGGCCACACTCGAGCATCATCGTCACCTCGTTTATGGCCCACTCGACCTGCTCCTGCTTCTCGACGAACCTCTTGATCGGCTCGTTCTTCAGCCCGTAGAAGAACGCCCTCTTCGTGTAGTAAAAGTCCTCCTCCGTTCTATTGAGATTCTTCACGAGGTTGGCGTGCACGTGCGACAGCACTCGCATGATAAGGGCGAACCTCTGACGACTCTCGTTCCCGGAAAAACGGATCGTCTTCACGTGCTCGGTGGTGTTCGCGATGGATTCGCTTTCCAAGTTGATAATCGTGCTGATAGGGTTGCTGTTCTTGTTGCCACTGCTGTTGCTGTCCTGGTTGCTGATGCTGTTGCTATCATGGCTGCTGATGCTGTTGGTATCAATGTTGCCGATGCTGTTGCTATCGTTCTTTCTGCTTATATTGCTGTCATAGTTATTGCTACTGCTGTCGTTGTTGCTGCTACTATTGATATCGTTCTTGCTGTTGCTACCCGTGTTACTATCAATGTTGGTATCATTGTTACTGTTGCTATCCATGTCGATATCATTGTTGCCGCTGCTATTGCTGTCCTCGGTGCTAATACTATTACTGTCGGTGTTGCTGTTGGTGCTGATCCAGCCGGAATTTTTGCCACCGTCGTAACTGAAGCTCGGTTTTTCATTTCGAGCGATGCTTTCGATCAATTCGCGCACTCGATCTTCGATACGCTTCACTAGAATATACCTGCAATAATAAAGGGTATGAGATAATTTAATAAAAAGTTTGTTCCATTTTAAAGTTAAACTGTTAGGTTTTGTCTATTATTTCGTACGACCGATAAAATATTTATGTTACTTATTATTTTATATAAGTTAACGAGAACGTTATACGTAATAAAAAAATACATAATGGTATTGTAACGTTAGTTTATTATAACTACAGGAAACTGCAAATATTCTATAAAAAAGAAATATATTTCAAATAGTTTGAATAAAAAAGAAAGATATTTCGAATAGTTTGAATAAAAAAGAAAGATATATCGAATAGTTTGAATAAAAAAGAAAGATATTTCGAATAGTTTGAATAAAAAAGAAAGATATTTCGAATAGTTTGAAAAAAAATCAATAAAACTTACCTTCGTGCTTGTATATCATTTTGCGGTACTTCATAAACTCTATCTTTTGATTCTTCGTCTACCTCCATCATTTATATTATTTCTAATAGTTATTTATTCAACAACGTAACTCTTACTATTCTATTATTCTATTATTAACGTTATATTTTGAAAAATCGTATACTGCATTGACTGAGTAACTGTAGTAGTTGAATTCTGGCACTGCTGTCAGATGTCGCCACGCTGCGGTAAACTAACTCGGTCAAATCTACCCTTACCGACGGATGCGCTCGTTACCGCGAAATTTTAAATTCTGTTTGCATCATATCGACATTCTATTAATTCTATTTATAAAATAATAATTGTTATTTAACTCTAATACAATAATATATAAAATAAGCATTTTTATAATCAATGTACCATGTTTACTAGTATTAGAACTATTTTGAATGTTCATAAATAAAGAACGCATTTTTAATAATTTATTTAAAATTGTTTTAAACTGTTTTAAATATGAATTTGAGAAAAAAGTGTGGTCAAAGATAAGAAAGGTGAAAAAAGTGTTGTGAAGGATTTTACTACGTTCTATTATATGTGCGTGTAGAGTATATACAAGGATCGTACGAACATTTACGACCGTAAAGAATGAAAGTGCACCTTGACGATCGTTTCGTGGTTCGTCGCTTTACAGTTCCCTACTCCAACGCCATTTCTTCTCTTACAATCTTCTTTTATCTCTTTTCTTCCTACAGTATTCGCGTTCTTTAAAATCGTATAGCTTATCAAACTAGTCATTCTAGTTTATTTTATAAATACAAATATACATCATACATATCAATACAATTCTGTGGCTTCCCGGCATAACCGAATAAGACCACTTTTTATGATTTGGAGATATTAATATTTTAATTTTTTATTGTCCATTTAAAATAATGCTAAAAAATTCATAAATAGTAGATATAGTAACTTATTTTTACACTTTCCTTCTTTTTTGCATTTTTATTTATATCCTTTCCATGTAAGGATACCAAAATTGCTCAAAATTCAATTTTCAAAAATTGACTCAACCCGTTCATAAACCCAGACAAACAATATATAGAGAATTATTTTTGTTATCATTTTTTAAAATTATATTTAATTTAAAAGTATTTAAATTCATTAAATATATTTAAATTAAAAGGTTATTTAACATTTTCAAGAACATATTCGTATTAAAAATTGTAATTAAGCACAATTAGCGTAGCCTGAGTACTGGACGAGCACGCCCCAATAAAAGCAGCCGTTCGACACCAATACTTACCTATCTACGAAAAATTGGGATACACATAATTGAAATGTACCCTATTTTCATATATGTAATATATGGGGTATACCAAACAGTTTTATAAGTCTATCTTTCATAACAAAATGAGACAAATTACTTATGTATCAGCTGTATATTTGCAGTAACACTGCATTCAATATCTCGCATTTTTATGATACCTATACGTCTGTGCCAGTAGTTATTAAAAGCGTAACAAATAAAAAATGAAAAGCACGTGTAAAAAGGGCATTACTATTTAAAAAGGTAAAATAAAAAATAGAATAGAATAGAGCAATAGAAAATCTTTAATACAATAGAAATAAATAGTGGGAAAGTCGACCAACATAATATTTCCTACACAGATAGAATTTTCTGATAAAAATTACCGTAAAAATCATTGTAAACGTGGGATATTCTGACTTCATCGGAAAAAATATCCTACTGAACGGTAAAATTTACCGTGCTGAATGGTAAAATTTATAATGAATAACGTTAATTTTTACCGTTCAGTAGGGTAATTTTCCCCTTGAAGACAGAATATCCCACGTTTACAATGATTTTCACGGTTATTTTTATCAGAAAATTCTCTCTGTGTATACACGGAGAGAAGAGATGTATTAAAAATTACTATTTACTGTATAAAAATTACTATTTTATGAAGGAATGGTGAAATTTACTATTTTATGAAGGAATGGTGGAATTTAATTGCATTCTAATGCTTTTTACTGTATTTTGTAGCAGTTATTGTTAAACGTATATGATATTCTGCAATTAAAGCATATGAAATTTTACTATCTACTTTAGTCATAGTCAAAAAGATGTCATTTGTAGAATTTACAAAAAAGTGTAGTAATTTGTGCTGAATATTATAGCAAGAAGTACTTGAAATTATAGTAATATTTGTTATATTTTCCAAATACTATATTTTTGTAGTAAATTTTACGTACTTACGTATTAAATTCTCGTAAATATTTTAGTAAACCGTCTTGACTAAAAAAATCGAACCTCTAAAACTTATACGTAATATTTTGCAACTGACCACGATATTTTTAATTCGATGATACAAGATCTTTTTGCCTAGTGTAAATTATAAGGATGATTCGAAGTATAGTAAACAAGGATCACGATGGCGCAATAGGTAGAGCGTTCGCTCCAGAAGCTGAGGATCGCCGTTTCAAATCTTCACGAGGTCGGTTTTTTCGGTAAAAATAATTTTATTTATAATTAAAGTGTACAAATATAAAAAATATAATATCTAGAATAAATAATAATCAGGGAAACATTAAATTGAAAAAAAAATTTTATAAATGCGAATTTTAAAATTACTATTTAATATTTTAGAAAATTGCTATATTAAATAGTAAAAATTGATAAAACACAAGTATATCCAAACATTACAACAGAAAATAGTAAAAATTCATTCTTATAAATAAGAATTATAACACCGTTTCTCTCCGTGTATTGTGCGCGTCACTTTTTGAATGTACTAAAAATTTACATTTTAGAAAAAATTAAACTGTTTATTTATATATTTTTAACTTAATGCAAAAGATATTCTATAGGTTTATATCTTTGTGTTTTCTGAAAAATGACTTAAGTTCATTTTTTGAAAATTAAGTTTTGAGCTATTTTCGTATCCTTACACAGTATATTTTCAAATAAAAATGCAAAAAGTCAGAAAAATGTAAAAATAAGTCACTGTATCTTTTATTTATACATTTTTTAAACAGGTTAAATAGAAAATAAAACCTTTAAGGGAAGAGTATACGTTTAATGATTACATACATAAAGAAAGGATGTTTTAAGCCCTACCCAATATAACTGCCATGACCGTCATTTACAGCTATTAAACCAGTGATAAAACACGAATTTTATAAAATCTTCCTGCGTAATAATTTTTTTTGAAATGCAAAAAACTAATGACATATGATATATTTTATAACAGTATTGAAAAATGTACAGAGAGAATATATTTTTTTCAATTTATATTTATTATTACTGATGTTTAAGATTAATTAAACAATTTTTGCAATAAATTAGCTCATATTTTAGTTAGAAATGTCATAAATTAACCTTTATATATTTGTTTCAGTGAAATATATCTCTGTAGTTTTGTTCAAAATGTGTCAAAATAGACGTGTAATACATTTTCAGACCGATTCATTTTGGAGGAACTATTTTGAAGTTTCAAATTTGTAGTTTTTAATAAAATGTATAGTAATAACGAATGTGAGAATTTACGTTTTTCTTAAAATAAACTGTTTTAAGAAGGTTTAAAAATATAAAAATTATGTATTTTTAATCATTAGCATTTGAACTTGCATCGTTATAATGTTCTCCATTTCTCACTTTCTTTCTTATGTACTTTTCCTCTTTTGTTCCATTTGAAAATAAGCTATGACGTGAATAGGAATTTAAATGAGTCCTAAGAACACATATTTTAAATACTTATCATCATGTAGGACTGATTAAAAAATTTAAAAAAGAATCCCAAAAATCGGTATACTTTTTCCTTAAACCTTAATATCTCAAAAACATGAAAAGTGAACTTAAGTCATTTTTCCGGGGATCCACAGACATATTACGGACAAAAGGCCATAAATCCATTTGATTCACTTAACAGTCGGATGCTATTTGATAAACATTTTTAAACTCAATTTTGATTAGTAGATTTCCAGTATTTCCAGTATACAGTCGACTCTTCCCAATTTACAGCATATTTTTTGGTATTATTTATTTTCCATAATTCTTTTTTCTAATAGGAAATAAACACAATTTTTCCCTTTGTCTTCTTTTACAAGAAACGCACTTTCCGCATTAAATACCTCTTTATCAAAGATCCAAATTCTCTTACACCCGGAATTTCCAATTTCCGTATTTCCCAACTCACTCCTCCGCACAAACCGCACGCGACACCTCCGAAAAAAAGGCAAAACCCACGGGCAAATCCTCACTCGCGCACACATACACACACGCATTTCCCCAGTCAGCAAAAAGAACCATAGCCACACACGCACATAGAATCTCATGAGCCATGGGAGAGGCCCGCGCCGGCAGACACAATGGCAAAATTCAAGTGTCTTTACCCGGCGAACAGTAGCTATATATACCCAGCGCTGCTCCATCGGCTGTATCCCCATGCATACTCCATTCAGCGCTAAAGGAGCTCACAAATGCGCAGCGGGACGTCCCTCTTGCACGCGCGAGAATATCGGGGACTACATTTATGTCGAGCACAGGTCTCTCTCTATCGTGAAAGTCCGTTTATTCGGGCGTCGCGCGCGTATATACGTATATACGTTTATTGCTGTGAGAAATGCTGCACGCACGGATAGGCCCGATTGATGCCTATCTCTATTTTCTTCTCCACCGTGCTTCGCTGTTTTTTTTTTCTCTCTCTCTCGTCTTTTCTTTTCTTTTCTCGAGTTCTCGTGTGCGCGACTCGCACGAGGATGGCGCAGTGACTCTTTATTTTGACGTTGATAAGACTGAATGAGGCGCTTTTTACCTCGGTTTTGACGACAACCTTTATGCGTTTCGGGAGCTACGCGCGTGTGTTAAGTATGCGATAAATTTGACGGCGGGTTCTCTTTTTCGAGGTGACAAGGAGATGCGTAATGTACTGTGGGACGTAAAGTCTGTACATCTTGTTTGCGCGATGTGTGACTCCCACGTAGAGTTTCACGTGAGACGTATCAATTTAGAATTTTCATTTGAGAACATTTTTATTGGAGAAAAATGAGCTAGGGAAAACCGGGGCGAAATTGACCGTGGGTCGATTGGATTAATGTGAATATTTTTAAGATACATCGAATGCACGGATTATGGCTTTGATGAAGTAAGGATATAAGGATATATTTTAAATGATGTTAAACAAAGATTTGTTATGTATCGTCATTGGAAAAATATAATAAATATACCTTCTTATCCTGAATTCAGTTTTAAATACTTAATGTTTGTTTATTAAAAAAAGTAATACTAACATATTTTAAAACCGTCATAAATATTGTCGAAAATACGTCTTATAATAATCTCAAATTGACTTCTTAAAGTTGTCTTAAAATCGTCTTATAAAATTAAATAAAATTAGTCTTAATTCTGTTTAAATAAGCTAAATCGCATGATCTCAAATCAATCTCAAAATCAACTCAAACATTAAAAAAATTTCGTCTCAAATTTCACTTAAATCTATCAAAATAAGTGGTATTAAATAAATCTTAAATTCGCTTTAATTTTTTCAACGATTTCATTTCTTAAAATGTATTAAATAGTGCCATCTTTGAGACATGTCACTTTAAGATCACTTTATGATCTTAACTTTTTATACGCAAAAAATACATATTCAGACATAGGTAATTCTTTTAATATTAGAATATTAAAAGAATTACCTATGCCTAAATATGTCTCTTTTTTACATTTTATAAACCTTTACCTTTAATTAGCTACAAAGATATAGCTAGAGAAATCAGTAATAAGAAATAAGGGAGGTTTAGAAATTAGGGTACTAAAAAATGAAAAACACTTAGTTGAGTAAAATAGATGAAAAATGTATTGTCTAGTAAAAAGTATAGTAATAACATGTATTGACAAGTGCACTCATCATGTAGAACTAAAAGTATATAAAAAAAGGAAACTTGTCTCAAATTTTGAAGGACGATCTGTGAGTGCCGGGCACGCGCATGGGCCTGGCCCCAGCCTGCTTGTCCTCCTCGTTCCCCGACGTGCCATCATATCCCGCGCTCGCGTTGCTATTTGCCGGCTGCGTGAGCTGGTTCAGCTTCACTCAGAGAATACATCGGTCAGACTTGCTGAACTGTTCGGTAGTTTTGACCGAAGTGAGTTCGGTAGTATGTATACGGCAAAAATAACGGAACAAGTTCGGTAGCTGAGTCTCCGTAACCTTACTTTTTCACAAATAATCAATATTTTAATGAATTTCTTATTTTTTTCTTACTCTAACCTTTTTATATATGATTAGTTAGTCTAAGTTACATTTTCGATGTTCTACTTTAACCTTACTTCTGTTTTACCTTATGACAAACGTGATAATGAGGCTACAATAAAGCGCAACACCACACATCACTTTTAATACACATCCGGCAAAACAGCCGAACTGTTCCGCAGTTTTTACCGAACTCCTCAGTGAGAATGACAGACTATGGCCTCCGTAAACTTAGCAATGCGACTTCGGCAAGCCTAACTGAACCATTCTCTCAGTGTAGCCGAGGCTCAAGTCCTTCGCTGCTTCCGATAAGCTGAACTCGCGGCAGTTCTCCAGAACGCGCTGATCCTTGCCCAGTAGATGCATCAGGATTGGATGTTGGCCCAGCGGGCTCCTCTCGCTTTTCTGCTGCTGCTGCTGCTGCTGTCTCTTGCTTGCAGACTCCATCATTTATTTACTTTCTTTTGCTTCCCGTGTAAAAAAATTAGTCTGGCACTAGTCTGGGATTAATCTGGCTTAACAAGTCTGGCGAAAGTCTTGCAAAAGCCTGATAGAAGTCTGGCTTAGGCCACTATGCCAGACTTTTATTGGAATTATGTCAAGAAAACTCATTTTTCACAAGTAAATAATTAGAGTAGTACATTAATTATTAGTATCGACTAGAATAGTGAAAATACGTACTTTTCGAAAAAATAGGAGAATTTTTACATATTGCAATCTTGTTTAAAATGTGAATATTTATAAAAAAAGAGACAATAATTTAGGTTACTGGCAATTTGACATGACGCGATGCTTTTGTTTTGCACATTTTATCCAAAGTCTTGTACAAATATTTTTATCTTATATACCAAGTTATAGTTTTTAAAATAACTAGCTAATTTACTGGATAAATTATTTATGTGCAATGAATAAATAATCAAGATACGTGTTGCTCCTTCCAAAGACGATCGGACACTAACTGACACTTTCGCATTTTCAAATGTATCTTGGCTTTTACAAACCTATGCCCAATTTAATGAGTGTATTCCTAGCTGCATCGCATATAAAACAACTGACCCCCGCTAATTACGTCTTGCTACCTGTATTGCATGGGATATAAGAGTATCATTAAGTATTCCTTTTGAATTTACTTTAACGACATTTTAATATCGTCGTTATAGTATCCATACTTACCTAAAAGCGTTAGCTGAACGTACTCACATAAACTAGATCACATATTTTCAATTCCTACCCACATACAACATAAATACAGTATAAATAACCAATTACACACAATCCCTACTCCCTCTACACACTCTCAAGTGTGCACCCCCTATTACCGAAACAGCACACTACCTCCTACCCCAAAGCCAACCCACAGCGGCACAAAAGCCATCATCCGCGGAGTCCTTCTCTCGACAGATGACGATTTGCATCTGCGACATCCGCCAAACGAGCCCCGCGACAAACTACAAATACACAAACACCCAAATACAAATTTCCTCCCATAAATATCGCATCGACGCCCGGGGGAGACACCGCACGTCGAACGGGACATTAACGAAGCTGCACTCGCTCGCTCGCAGGGGGGGGGGCGCGTGCCAAAACATTCGGGGGGGCTTCCCGCTTATGTCTCTCGTACACACAAGGACCGTTTCCACGCTTTAAATAATGGCGCGGGACGACACGCGCCTTGACACATTCGCCGGTAAATTATGTGCTCGTGTGTGCGTGTAAGATGCGACAATGCGGTTTTGGCTTTGGCTTTTTTTTTCGCCCGTTTGCCGCGCGCGTGTGTTCGGTTTGGAGGATAAATGGATACGTGGCGATGGGCGACGTAACGAGTCGAGATGAGAATTGAAGTGCGGTGTAAGTGTGGGGTAATGATATGCGTCGAGGTTGGGAGATTCATTGTAGGTGTAATGTGTTATTGGAATTTTAAGGTAAGATGGCTCCCCGGTGATTTTTGTTTCTTCTTTTGAGGAAAGGTTTAAATATCATTTTTTTGTGAGAAGGTGTTTTTAACCCTTATTTTAACAGGAAATAGAGTTATTGATTTATTATGATATTTACATATTTACATTCCGAAATATTTAAACCCGAGCTCAAGTCATATTATGAAATGTTGGTAAATTTGTAAAATGAATTGTCTTTTTTTATATAATCAATGTTGCATTGCAAAATTTATATACCAAATTAAAGAATCTGAATAAAACTTTGAGGATCTATACTGTTTAGATTTATGTATAATAATTATTAATAAAAGTAGTTCATCTTAAACAAATTTTAAATATAATTACATGCGTATTTCTTTAGCCAAATGATAAATTATAGGGTGATAATGCACCTTTTTATTGCTTTTAACTTTAAAAATACGATAAAACATTTTTAAATCTGTATTCCAATGCAGTAACGTATGTACACTTGCCGGAAAAAATTACTTTGAATATCTCGAGTAGGTTTCGCAATGTGTTAACTGACAAGGAGAGTGTCGTACCTTTGGAAAAAGAATTTTGATGAAGCTTTGGGACGTGTTTTCTAGTACCTATAAATAATGCCTAGGACCTGTAGCTTGTGCCAATGAGTCCTTATATTCGAGATATGAGATATTTTAGTTAGAATATTCGTTATTCTAGTGAAATAGAATACCTCTTCTTGTGTTAAATAACTATGCATAAAATAAAGCTCTTTACGCTTACTTTTAATATTATTCGGGTCATATTTTTAGTGTTAATACGTGTGTCGTTATTAACACAAGAAGAGGTACCTTTTTTCACTAAAATAACGTATATTCTAACTAAAATAGCTCATATCTCGAATATAAGGGACGTTTCGCAAAGGTATGACACTCTCCTTGTGAGATTATGAAAGATTTATGTACCTGCTAATACAATATATTGCAATATATTACAATATATTATGTATAACCTTTCAAAATCCCAATTCACGACAGCAAAATGACCGAAAATTCCCCGCCGTATATTTAAATTTATTTTTTCCGGCGATTGTACAACGAGTATTTTGCGAATATAGGTACCTCATTTGCAATGAGAGTGAAAAAATAATACATAATATTGAATAATTTTAAATATACTAGAAAAAAATTAAAAATACACATTGTATAAAATCCACTAGTAAGCCACCTAAAAGATCATTTAAAAATCCATAAATACTCTACTAATACGGTTAAAAAAGCATACATTTACAACAGGGACAGACTCATATATAATATCCAATTATGCCAATAAAACTCGTTGCGTGATTGAACCAAGCGTAAATCGAGTGTACGAAATTCAGACACTCAAAACGAAGGGCAAAGGATATTAATTGAATCGACCATCATACAGACTCCGCCACACACACATTTCTTTTTCCAATGCCGGCATATTCAAACACCAGAAACCAAAATGGAAAACGCACATACACACATCCGCATCCACTCGCAGATACACACATCAATCCGCACAAGCTATAATTGCTCCACATATATACTTGTTCCTCTCCTTTTCTTCGCACTCATCCCTCCCCGTGCGCGGCATGCATCGGGCTCCCTTAAAGGGAATTTATTCATGGAAAAATAATACAGAACTATACGGTTACTCGTGCGCGCGACGCTTAGTTTCGCATTAAGGCACTCTCGCTCGCTCGCACAATGGCCCCTTGGATAGTATTACATTGTGCAACAAGTACATTCGAGAAAAACAAGCGGCGGCGGCGGCGGCAGCCCCTCGAGCCTTCAAATAACCCGTATGTATCGTCGTCGTGCACGGGGGGACCCAAGTGCAAGATAGTGTCCTCATAATATCGGTTGGCCCCCGTGCTTCGATCTTGGGTATGCAACGTCTCGACTACTTGCGCGTACGAGAGAGCGAGAGTATAGTGAGAGGTTGATCGGTTATTTTGCGAACTGGAGGATGGGATCGTGCGATATTTTGTGGGGTTTGGAGATTTCCGATTGAGACCGTGGTTCGGTAGGGCTGGGAAACGTGTATTTTATGCGTGATTTACTTGCGTAGAGTCATTGAGAAATCTATGTTTTTTACAAAAGATACAAATGCAAGGTACCGACGTATCTTGGATATATACTTGTATCTATAAATATCTTCTTTTTGTAAATGGTAAATAGATGCTTTTATATAAGAGTGCAAGTAAATATTATACCTAATTGGCACAGAAGTGCACACAAACGTATTTAGATATATCTTGATACTACCGTATGATTTGTATCTTTTTGACGTAAATAGTTTAAAAAGTAAGTCCTCTTCTTTTCTGCATACATTGTACTGTTCATTTTCAGACAAAATACTTTTAATATATCTATTACGTGTCTCGGAACATATATATCTTAGCTACTGACTGCTTATACCTTTATTGCTCATTATTCTTGTTTGTAAAATAATACTTCTTACCTCCATAATAAGAATATGACAAACAAAGCTTCTTTGATGAACTAAGATAATTCCGATTAAAAATTATTATTACTACATTATAGATTCAACTGATTGTCACTGATTTTCAAGATTTAGGTATAATTTTTTTTCCTTATGACTTTATTGCACTAAAATCAAACTTAAGAAATGTTAACTTGTTATATAGTCTTGCAATCTGTTGCAAATATGTCATGTACACTGAAAAAAATAATAGGTTATTAATAATTGAGTGCTTTCAAAATACCTTCAGTTTTCAAATAAAGTTAAACAGAATGTATTTTTCGTTTGAAAAAGTTTACTCGGTCATCGAACTCTATAAATTCATAAAGAAATTATACTACAATATGCCCTTGTCAAAATACTTGCTCGGATTTGAACGCAATGAACTTCATTCACACTGCACTGCTCGAGATTTCTTCCAAACCGAATATCGACCCCAAATGCGATTATACCGTAACTCGATACCGATAGGTCGCATGCAAATACCGATCACGCAGGTATACTCCTCACACTTTTCTAAAAAAAAAATAATCCCAAAACCAAATTTCTCGGCACCCCGTCGACATCTCGTACACTAACCGCGTTTCTCTCCTCGCGCGAGCTTTCTTCCGGTCTTACGATTCTCGAATCGAGATTCCGCGTGGGGATTAGAGTATAAGTACAGCAGCCGATGTGAGAGCGCGATTTTCACGCTCGATTTCACGCTGTCCCCCTCGCAGTGCAAGGCGGGGAGAATGCGAATTGTCCGGGCGCTGCAAGTGCGCGCGACGATTGACAATTCGCTCTTTTCTTGGCTGATGGCTTTGTAATAAGATAGCATCGAATTTGTCCAGACGGGAGGAGGCCAATTTCGTGGTGGAACGGAAAATGCGCTGCTTGTCGGTTATGTAAAGCTGACAATGGGGGGAAAGGCGCCGTTGACGAAAAAACGGCAATGAGAGTATGATGATTTAAAAAATGTTGTAAAAAGAAGAATCTGACGAATATTTTTATTATTTCGTGATAAAATAGAAAAATTGACTGTTTTTGTTAATTATACATTGACTGCAATAATTTGGTAATAAATACTATGTGTAATGCCAAATATAAACTTTTTGTAGAAAAAGAAACTATTTTTAATATCAACGTATAGTACTAAATCTGAAACATTTTAAAGTAAAAACTCTTCTGATTTTCAACTTTGACATTATAACTTTTTACTTCTACTTTATAAAATTGTGCATAACATTTTCATTTCTAGTATAGGCTATCCAAATTTTCATATAACTAGGATATAAAAAGGTTGTACTAGCTATTTCTCTCTAGAAAGTCTAGTATTTTTTTAGTGCCTGATATTACATATTATATTTCTCTAAATGTTGGGAAATTATTTATGTTTTTCTAAAAAAAATATCATACTTATATTAAAAATTAGCACATTCAAAAGAATGTGTCTCAATTGTACAATCAGTAATGGTAAATTTGGATATACAATTTATTTAGCCGTATCTATACAGGCAAATGTAAGATGTTTAATTAGTTTAAGAGTGCGAAATTAGTATTGTGATTTAATTTTTATTACTTCATTCTGCAATTTTTAGAAATTTATTAGCTAAAAATGAAGTAGAATTAAGCTAAGATATAGCTAGAAGCCAGTTATGATTCAAGACAAGAGTTAGCTAATAAGATGTAAATAAAATAAGGACTGTTTAACGAATACAGTTATTATTGGTGTTATGACCGCATTGATGATTAGCATATTCTATAGTAATCTCATTACTATCGATAAGCACTATAAATCGATCTAATCGTAAACGCTCTCAATTTACTTTGATGTAATCATAATTAATCTTGCAAAAAATGTATCTTTTCACTCGTAATTCAGCGTAGCTAATATACATTAAGTTACAAGAAACCAATTTGTAAAAAATCAGCTAATTTCTACCTAGAAATCCGCTTAGATTTCTACCAGGTCAACAGAGAAAGCGAATCAATAAAAACCTTTCTCCCCCCTCCGCCCAAAAAGGAATCGGTGTGAAAAATCCTCGAAAAGTAGAGTCATCGAAGTCAGGAAGCCCATCCCATCCCTCTCCAACGCCCAAGGAAATGTAAATCTCAATTAGCACTCCCAACCAACTCGTAAAAAAAGCATTCCCCGAAGTCCCCCGAATCTCCCAGCAGACACGCACTCACACACACACACTACTTTAGCCTGGTTCCTCCTGGTTTTCCGGCGCGCAGCGGGTGGCAGCGCGGCATCCTCTCGAGCTCTCCGCGCTGTGCTCGTCGAGTGTCCTCGAGTAGCGCGAAATTTCTCCGTGCGGAGAGAGAAAGAGAGAGGGGACAGTAGCTAGACGAGAGTTTATTGTTGCGACCGCCGTGTTCACACACTCCGAGGCTTTTTGTATAGCGCGGTGCTTGACTACGGGCGACGCTCTTGCAGGGTGTGGACTGTGTAGATGCGTATAGGTGGCGCGCGTGTAGTCCGGCTTTATGGGAAAGTCCGCGGGCGCGCATCGTTATAGATGCCGAGCTTGGAGTGCCGAGGTGCTATCAGTGCTTTTGGGACACCCGTGGAGATTTATCTCTGCTGGCTGTGGATGATTGGGATTGCGGAGTCGAGTGGGTGATGAATTTTGATTTTAGCATAACAGAGAGTATGACCCACTTAAGCTTTCAATAGTTTTCAAAATTGGCGTGTGAAAAAATTTAGTTTTTTGCAACTGGATGTCACAACGTGTCGTGAGGTAATGCTATCGGGATGCTTAAAAAATAGTACAGGTAACTGAGCAGTTTGTTGACCTGGATACTTTCAACTAATCTCGATGAAGGAAAGCGTCTGAAATAGAGACTGTTCAGATATTCCTACATGCCCTGGTATTTACTAGATGTTCTTTTTACCTACACTGAAAAAAAAATTGTTAAATCTAAGTAAACGTTTCCTTGAATCGTACTAAGAAAATATTTATTTGATAATAGTTAATATTTAATTATGTTTAGACTGGTATTCATGAATTCAATAAATATTTACTTTATTTAAGTAAATCTTTTCTTAGTACGATTCAAAGAAACGTTTACTTAGATTTAACAAAATTTTTTTTCAGTGTAAATAACAATTAAAAAATCAGCAATTTAATTTACAAGTTACATTTTTTTTAATCGATGATGAAGAGTTGGAAAATTGATAATGGATCATATTGGATATATGTATAATTCAATATGAGCCATTCTTAGGTTAGTTTGCGATTAGTTCGGTCAGTCGTGCAATCGACCAAAGTATCTTTTTAGGTCGGATTACAATATTAATAAATTGCAAGAATTGCACCTTCCAGGCATTGAAGTGCAGAATAACGTTTTTATTCCCTTTGCCGATACTGTAACGAACCTCGGTGTTGTTATGGATTCTAAATTAACATGGAAACCGCAAGAGGATGCAGTTAGTCGGAAGGTTAACAGGGCCTTATATGGACTCTGATCTTTTAGATCCTGCACCACCGAAGTGTTACGCAAACAGCTCTCAGGTGCTATTGTTGTCTCTCACTTAGATTATTGCTCTCTTGTATACCTCGACGTATCAGGCGAGCTACAGACCAGGCTTCAAAGGTTGCAAAACTCCTGTGTGAGATATATTATGTGGTGTTAGAAAGGATGAGCATGTCTCTCCCTACAGGAGGAAACTGGGCTGGTTGACTGTGGAGATAAGAAGGGAGTATTTTGCGGCGGTAATGTTTTATAAAGCAGTTGTCATGGGACAGCCTCCGTACCTTGCGTCCTTTTTTCAACAAAATCAGTCTAGAACCTCAGGTAGGAATCCCAAGGAAATAAAAATTCCAGGGTCGCGTACTGATGTTGGCCTCCTTCAGAGCCCAAGGTGCTCGCCTCTAGAATTCGCTCCCCCGCTCTATTAGCCATCTTCCGTCTCTAAATAAATTTAAAACGGCAATACGTAGGCATAGTATTGAAACCTGCGACGAACGAAATGTGTTCTGTGATAAAAATTAACTGTGTTATACTGCTAAGTAATTATTTAATTAAGGTTCTATATCGTAACATGATAGTTACGACTACTGACATAAACTGTGCATTTATAATAAGCATATGTGATGAAATCTAACGATGAATCTGTGATATGGATACAAATTTAATTTAATGTATCGAAACTATGTATATATGATGTATATTTTTGACTTGTGCAAAATAAATCTTAATCTATCTATCTATCTATCTATCTATCTATTTGAGTTATTTAATACAGTCATAACCAATTGTAATAAATAAATATATCGCGCCTATTTGACTTTTACGTTTTATATGGACAGAAAATATGCATATTATAAGAAAATTATGAGTGTTAATGTTAATTAATAAAACGTCCTTGTTGAAACTATCCAGCTGGAAATGTGACTGCAAATGAGTCCATGTTAAATCTAGGTAAAATCCAACTGGATTCTACTTGAGTTAGACTAGATTTCTGTTGGATCTGACTTCCTAATCTACTTGGACTTTCAGCTAGATTTGCAGGTATATATCCAGGTTTAATCTAGATGGATCTCTATTTTGATTTATAATTATCTATCTGCAAATTCACCTGGAGTAAACGTGAAGTATCTATATAAAAATCTAGCTGGAAATACAACTGAATTCCAGTCGCATTCAGCGAAATTCAGTGAAATCGAGCTGAGTTATAACTGGATTTCACATTTTAACAGTACTAATGTAAATCGATCCTACTCACCGAGTATTAATGAAATCGATTTTTATGTAATCATTAGCCCTCCAGAGAGTTATTTAAAAAATTAGAGTCTGTAGTTTTGAATATTACAGAAGTCTACAGAATGTGTGGTTACACGTTCACATTTGATCAGATTCGAATGTCCGAAGAATTAATATTAACAATATAGTCGTCGAAACGTTAGTGAAACTATACCAAAGGATTCTTACGAGTTAATTGTAGAATTTAGTAATAAAAGTCTTTATATAAGCCTTGAGGTCGTAGTCATTGAATTCATCAAATAATTTAACTATAGCCAAGATACCAAGGGTGGGCCATATTGGTACACGCACTACATTAAGCATAATTACCTCACTACCTTACAAAACTTGTACACAGCTGTCCAAAAACTGATCAAATCAGAGAAAAAAATCTGCAAACCCGTCGATAAAGATGCAAATGAACTACCGCGCATCGGCGAGCTCGCTCCTCGATAACATAATTATCAATTAAGAAAAACCGACAGGCGAGCGCATATATACACGCGGAGAGAAGCGGAAATATTTTTCTCGGCCGGCCGGCGCGCGCTAATTGAATCGACGGCGACTGCGCTCGACCAGAAGCCGAGAGAGAACAGCACAAACGCACCGCTTAATAGAGCGGTTAAGTCTTTTGCCGCATTGCGGAGCAATCAGCCTCGCGGCGTAAATTATCGTCGTATATACACACACACATGTGTACGCACTCGCGTATACATGCGTTATAACGCAGGGACACATTCGAAAGGGCCGTTTGATTCAATTATTCTCGATTCGGTATTTTTTTCGTCGCTCGAGCGATATTCGGTAGCAGTCGCATACAAAGACCTTACACGACTTATTGAAACGATACTCCTGCGTGTTCGAACACACGCGGAATCGCGCACTCGCGCGCTGCGGAGGATAAATAATATAAAGAATGCGCGCGCCCAGCCCACGTCGATAAATCAGGCGCGCATCCCGAGCGTAATACTCGAGCAGCGCCGATATCAGGAAGTGACTTCACCCGACAGATTGTTTAAATACATTATTACGCGAGTGAGCGGGACGAGAGTTTGCGCGAGAGAGCGAGAGCCGAGCCGAGCCCTAAATATATCGCCGCGGCAGGGGTAAGATTTATCGCCGTCGTCGTCGTCGTCTTCGTCGTCCTCGCTTCCATGTCGCTTGTGTTGGTCTCTTTTCTGCGCGGAGAGAGGCTCTGCCGCCGCGTGACTTGGCTGCTTCGCAGGTGCTGCTGTGGTGTATCAGGCGGCGGCAAGAGTTTTTTGAGAGGACGACGGCTGCTGGATAGGATTTAAAAATTTCAGGAAAGTGTATCAGCTGTTTTTGGAGAGCTCTTTTTTTCTGTATATCGCATTATTGAAAAATGATTTTTCTTTGATAAAATTAACCTTATTTAGCATATGTTACAATGAATTCTCTTGCTTAAAATTGTTTTAGGAATAAGTGTGTTTGCAGATACAATTGTTTATTAAACCTTTCAGCTTATAACTTTTTAATTCGTCAAATACCGTAGTGAATTTTCTGTATGGTGAAAATTATCAGCGATTAATCTAATTTTGGGGTAAGTTTTGGTTTAATAGCTCTAATTAAGCGAGTTCTGAAAGATTATTTTGGCCGGGTCGGGAAAGCATCGTATTTTTTAAACTTCCAATTTATATTAAAAAAAGTAATGAGATATTGATTTAGAAATAATAGAATCTTCTTTTATTAACGATAAACTTAAAAACTTTTTAATATGTCTTCCACTTTAAAGTTATAGCCTCCTATAAACTATAAACTTTTTTAACCGATATAATAGTGATTAATAGCTTTTTTTTATCTTAAATTAGACAAATTTAATGTAAAATTGAATTTAAAATAGGTTTTGTATGTGAAAAAGTTAAGGTAGTTATCCCCTAAAATCAAAAGTCTCGAGAAACTTCTGAAATTTTGAGTAAAATCAATTTTTATCTCAAAGAATATCCCTGCAAAATTTCAGATAGCCATAACATATAGATTCTGAGTTATACTTATCCAAAGTTCATATAGCGATTTCAACGAAAAATCCATGAATATGAATTTATTTCAGCTCTAGCGACTCAGCAAGTCTCGAGAAATGTCTGAAAATCTGGGAAAAAATAGATGAAACTCTGATAAAAGCATATATGTTCATTTCCAGACGCTGGCCCATACAGTAATGAAATAATACTAATCCAAAGATCGTAAATCTCACTTTTGTTCATAACTACGTGAGTTAAAGTTGATGTTTCCTTTGTAATTTATATATTTTTCATTTCAATTGCATTAAAACAACATGAAAATAATTCTTTTGTGCTATTCTTATTTTACATATAAAGAAATTCATGCATATTGAGATTTTCTTTAATGTCCTTTAAAAAGAAATGTTGACCCAGAGAGTCAAGACATCATTTATTTTCTATTAATAACGCAATAATTTAAAATATATTTATTAGAAAATTGAATAATGTATGAAAATGTTAATGCTACATAAACTACACAATATTTATACACAACCATAATACCGGGGAAATAGAGAAATCAAGCCTGACAATCTTTTCAAAGCCATCTCCACGGAAAATGTGTTTATTTAAATAAAACAAGAATAAATTGTCACCGCTAAAAGTTGTTAAACATTTTATTTTAAGTATAAATCAGTCCCACGAAAGAAACAATGAAGGAGTATAAAATCCCGCGCGTGGAAGCAGCAAAATCCAGGCTCCGCGCTGCAAAGCGAATTCGCCTTTAATAAAATATTACGAAGTTTATTGGGCGTTACACGTGCAACGGTGGACGAAGTAGGCAATAACTTCGTCGCGCGCGGACGTTATGCGTTTGTATACGTGCATGCACGCGAAACAACGACTGGCACGCGTCTTTTCGCACACGCGCGCTCGCGCGCCGTAACAGTATAACCGAGTGGCAGAGTGTATAGGTATCTATGAACGCGCACGCATCTGCCATGAGACTGACGTGGCCACCTTTCCTTATGTTTCCAGGCTCTCTTCTTTTATTTATGTTATTTTTTTGCGAAGATTGTGCAGAATATAAAGTTATTACCTACTGATCGTAACATGACTGAGGCGACGTTTTAATGATTATAATTCTATATTCTACATTCTAATCGTAAAATATAAGCTGTTCATTTTTTTATTTAATTTTATGATTTTTACATTAGATCAGACATATGTGAAATGTCGTAGTTAAAAGATGAGAAATTGAATTTAAAGCATTTTAATATACAAGAAAAGGACACTCCCTTTGAGAAACGGTATGTGATGGTACTTTAGGAGATTGTTATTGGTATTCAAAAATGAAGCCCAATATCCGTAGTTTTCTCGAATGAATCCTTGATCTCAAGATATGATCGATTACACCTCAAACATGCGTGGTTCTGATAAAATTGGTACCTCTTAAGAGGTACTGATGAAAAACGCATTAAATATTAAGCCCAGGAATGGTCGACATGTTATACAGGTCATGTCGGAATTCATCCTCGGTTCTTTCCAAACTAATCCGTATCCTTCCTGACCTTTCAACCAGGGGCATGTTTACCATGTATACATTTATCTAGTGACGATTACTTATAATTTATTCAATTTAAATAATTAATGTACACTCGACGAACAAAACATCTGATTCGAACAATTTGAATTTTTTGGAAATTCTCCATTGACGTTAGCGAAAATGTGTATTCGATCAGTGGACTGAAATTCCAATATTTCAAAAAAATTTTAATCGCTCGAATCAAATGTTTTATCCATCATGTGTACTATATACTTTACTAACAATGTTAGTCTAAACGTATACACCGAACGCAACACAAGCATCAAATGGTGATAAAGCCTCGTATTCATGTTATTTTATAAATGATTTTAAATTTCTGAATAAAATTTCGTGAAGTTCCGAACCAGACCTATCACCATGTAAAACTCACAATTAACGATATACATTCCATTTAGCAACTTGCAAAGCATCAGAAATGACTTAAATTGATAAGTAATTTATCATAATAAATACACAAGAAAGCATATCTTATTTGTACAACTCCAGTTAATAAATGAAATTTCCATGTACAAAATATCAAATACTACACTCCGCACTGAAACAGTCCTGCCTAAAAGGTCAAAATAAGTACAACAAATAAAACCCATCACCAGCCACATTTTTATTAACACAAACTCACCACGAAAACCCCTTCATCAAGGCGAAGTTCAGCGGGTCGCAAAGTGGCCTCGGGAAACAATAGGGTGCGTGCGCCTGTCAGAGGTGTGCAAAAGTCCGCGCGCATATTACGTATGGGCCATCGGTGAGGTACGGGGCACGCGACGCGCGCTCGTAAACGCAAGCGCATTAGCATACACCGGCCGCAGCGACGCAACGCGGACCACCGCCGTCGAGGGACATCATCGCTCGGGTGTGTGTGTGTGTGTGTGTAGGTGTAGAAATATGTGTGTGTGTGTGTGTGTGGATATTGCGATGATTGATATGTTTGCGAGTGCGTGGTGCGACGTAGAAAAATGCGGATTTGGACGGAGAGATGCTGGTGTGGATTTGGTCGAGGGTTTGGTCAGTTGAGATCATCGGTTTTTGCGTGTACTGCTTCTGTACAGTCTTAGAAGTGGGCCCTTGGTGATGGTAATTTAATAGAATGTAGAATTTTTCAGAATGCAATACATGGGTCAGAATGAAGATTTTGGAGAAAGTAGGAATCCGGACTTTTGTTCCAATTTGACGTGTAATTTTTATAAGTTTTAACGAATTCTGGAAAATTCTGGCAAAATCCTTCAAACTTTAAGAAAGTTTTTCAAACTCCAACAAAATCTTTCAAACTCTAATAAAATATATAGTTCTCACTGATATTGTCAAAATTTGCAGAATTAACCCGAATTCCTCAGAATTGATCAGAAGTAGTTGTCATATTCAAAGAAATGTCAGAACTCATACTGCTGATGAATTAGACAGAATTCTGACAAATTATTTTCACCATAAAAGATTTATATTCGTTTGAGAATGCGAAATTACTATTAAACTATTTTATACTTTCGCAAGGTATTTCCTTTCAAAACATATTTTATCTAATATAAGCGTATATATTGCTCTTGCAAGTTGTTTCATTCAACATCAAATGATTTTAATCAAGTACAGAATAAGATTCTGGCAAATGAGAAGTTGAACATGCAAATGAAGAGATGAGAAAAAAAATAAGATGCCTGAGAGGGACGAATTCAATTAGGATTGGAGAAAGTATAGAATTAAGGTCAAAATCAAAAAGTGTCCTTCAGCGCAATGATGAATTAATGAAATATCACTTTGGATTCGGATTTAAACGTTAAATTGAAACACGCGATTAAAACATAAAAGTTAATAACTCCACGTAATAAATAAATTCACGGAATGAGTCGCTTTTTTTCTTTCCATTAAGAATTCAATAAAATTGAAGCAGGCTCGTGTAATTACTTCATTTCATTTCTTTTAATAAATATATTAAAGTCATTCCTATTTTTTTTAAACCAAACCCTTTAGCAGAAAATAAGTGCTTTGTACGAGATAGTTTGCTATTTTTAGCTAGTTTCATTTAGATTCAAATTTAAACAAAAACTCTCTAAGGTAGTGATTGATCAACCACAAACATCAACTTCGTAAAACTTCATTATTATTTAGATTTTATAGTATAAAATTATAGTTTATTAAAAGAGTATAATATTTATGTAAATTCTAGAATTTTTTCATAAATATTTATTGTAGAAATATGTATAAAATACAAAAGATAATAAATGAGGTTGATATTCAATTTTAATAATTACCCAGACTTTAGCCAGTTTGTCGAGCAAAACTGCGGCGAGATAAGTATAGTAGTCGCCTTACTAATTTTAAAAACCGTTAAAAAAACTAGCAAGTTTATAAAAATCTGGCTACAAACTAGCTAAGTACTCGCTAATGTTTCTCTAAAATTTTTGTTAAAAGACCAGCTATAAACATATCCACTAATTTAACTGTTAATTAAACCAATAGAAAATAAAAAAAAAGCCAACAAAAGACCTTTCACCACACTCGCAGAGAATCTTACCAAGCATCTCGCTAACCACACAAGTGCCACCCGCGAACCGACGTATCAGCAACACGCGTACACATTCTCCTCGCGGCGAGTGTAAGCGGCGCTTAGCAGCGTTCGCTTTATCGACACCTCGAGCGAGCGGCGACTTAATAGCCGGGATTAGCGCGGTGAGGGATGAACGGCGGGATTCTCCCGCCCCGCGGCGCGCGGATCATTCGTGGCTCGATAAAAGCGCGCCGGCAGAGGCGATAAGCGCGGTAGGCTACAGCTTCCGAGGCGATCCGAGGCGAGCGTTGATAAGGTTAATTATCAACGGATTCAGGGAGAGAGTCTTTTTTTTCTCCTTTTTCCGCGTTCCGTCCATTATTCTTGTTCTTATTAGGGCTGGTCGCTTCCGCTTCCTCTTTGGTTTCTGAGCATTAGATAAGGAGATGAAATGTTTGGATGTTAATAAAATAATTTTGATATTTGGAAGCGACATGCTTGGATTCCGTTTTTTTTACTGTGGAAATGGAACGTTCATAGATTAAACAACGTAATTAAAATTTGTCTTTACATAAAATACTTGTAGTTGTTTTTATAATAAAAACAATTTTGAAGAAACGAATAAATAAAGTTTTAAATGGAATTCTCTAAAAGTTTTCTATTCTTATAGATTATATCTGTGGGTTCCCGGAAAAGCGACTCAAGTCCACTTTTCATGTTTTTTGAGATATTAAGATTTAAAGTTTTCAATTTCCATTTAAACTAATGTTAAAAAAACTCATAAATACTAAATATGGTCACTTATTTTTACACTTTCTTGTCTTTTATTTTCATTTTTATCTAAAATTATACTATGTAAAGATACCAAAATCGTTCGAAACTCAATTTTCAAATAATGGACTTAAGTCGATTTTCTGGAAACTCACAGATATTTTGTCTTTCAAAATGTTGCATACATCAGAATCCTTTATATGACATGTTTAAACTTTTAGAATACAATATGTTTTGCTTTCTCAAAGAGAAAGCTTTTTAATATTTAGAAAAAAGCTTACTTTGGTATTAATTGCGAATGGATTTAATAACATACATTTGCAGTATAAGATGCAAACTATACCATATCAATATTTCTTATATCATTATTTTATATTTTTATACAGGAATTAATGAATAAAACATTGCAAGTAAAGCTTACTTCTGTAATTGCGCTTGTCAAAAAGTAAGAAAAATAATAGGGACATGGATTAATGGTTTTTTATGTAAGTTCTCTATGGCGGGCACTCACGATCGAGTGGATGATGCATGTGGGATATTCTACTATTATGTGCTTGTGCTGATTGTATTGATTAAAGCAGTATTTTTATCTTTAACTTTTATATTTAAATGTTGAATATGCGACAATTAATACTATTTCATCCCTAATTAAAACAGTCTAAAGATACGCAGAGCCTCCGTCTTGAAATAAAATAGTTTCGACATGAACATACAAATACTTCACAATATTTTCGCAACAAAACAAAACTGTTTGCCCCATTAATTCCTCCCCAACACCCATAAACTGTAACCACTCCAACCCAGCTCTCCTAAAATCGACATCGTTAAACAAACTAACATCACAAAGAAAACACACACACGCACACTAAACTCATACCCACCAACCAACAAAAGTCAACAACATCATCCCAGCAGAACATAGAACTCCAAACTCTCGAGCCATTCCCGCCGAGCACTCGACTCTCGAGTGGCTTGGCATTCACACGCCGCATCCCTCTCTCTCTCCCTTCCGCAGATTTTATATTCCCCATCCGCGCGGACACAATGCTCACCCCCTCGGCACCACAGCATATGCTTCCATCTCTCAAAAAGACCCTACGTCCCCGCACGCTCGTCTTTATCATCACCTGGGCGCATGCACTGGAATTTCCATTTTCATTTCCAGAAAGAGTCGTCGATTCACGCACGTCCAAGCGGGTCCGGAAAGGGTTGCCCATTCTGCGCGCACACAATGGCAGGCTGGATTGTGCTCTTGATGCAAATGAAAATCCATTTAAAGGCGCACGATTCACGCCTACGCAACCGCAAGGATGTGTCGCGCGTGGCGCAAGAGCCGAACAATGGGGTTGTTTTTCGGTACCCCTGGTGGGTTGCGACGTTTTGAGGAAGACGCGTGAATGGGGACCGTGAAGGGCGAGACGAATTCTAGGTGGACGACGGTGAAGTAGCGAGAGGCCCCAGGTGAGACGGACTGGCTCTGAATGGGGTCTTGACTAATTTTCTGGCGTGCCTGGAGTTTGCGCGATTCAGGTTTGGCGTTTTTGAAGTATAGTGGATAGATATCGCTGTTGAGTGAACATTATTTTTTCTAAACTAGTTCATTGCAAAGTTTGACAGCGTTTATGTAAGTTTAGCAATGATTGACAAACTCAGGCAGTGGTACTTTAGCCAAAAGTAAATATATTTTTCTACAGAAAAGCCACATGCTGACTTTTGAGTTGATCTTATAATTTTCATTATATTCGTTACATTTATACTTAGAGGTGCTTCTAAAATTACAGTAGACATGCATTTTTAAGTTAAAGTAGCAAATATACTGTAATGGATACAATACAGGATCAAGAACAATAAATATTATCTGTTGTGAAATAATTAATTAATAATCTTTTCCTAAAAAATCAAAGAGAAATACTTTTTTGGAATTCTTTCGACAGTAAGAATCCTCAAACTAACTTATTTGTTGGTTTACTTAATTTCAGAACAAGAAGAGTTGTATAACTATTTTTGTGGTCCATTTCTAAAGCTCTAATTGTCTTGAATAAACTATTCGATACAATTAGTAGGAGCGTTTTGAGAGATGTCATACCACTTTCCACGTATTTTTTTGTGCAATATAAGTTCCTTGGGTACTAGAGAGTTAATAGGTATTAAGATATTGAATAATTTTGTCTACATTTAAATTTACTCATTTGCCAAACAGTTTTAAATCATACAGTTATATAGCGTAATGTAGGTAGTTGGTTAATCTTGACCTCTTTTTGCGTAAGTATGCGTATCTTTGACACATTTCATTAAACTTTATCTACATTTTCATATCTTTCAATTTTTCTGAATACATGCATAGCTTGCCAAATTTTGTAAATAGTTAAAATCTAGCATGCTTTCGCAATAATCATTATCATCAAAACATTACTAAGCACTCCCGGAATTTACTTGACTTTGACTAATTTGACTAAATTTCGTCTTACTTTGGGACGCGCCCGAATTTAACTAATTAACAGAATATTGCTTAATTCATCAAGGTTTGTCAAACAAACGTTTTCCACTACGCCACAACGGTAAATAAAAATCCCGTAGTACTAAAGCAAGTCACAGGTTCATCAGGCTCAAAATCGAGTCTGTCAAGACTCTCAAAACAAAAAGATTCATTTCTCTCCACAAGTATAAAAGAACCAAGTAAAAGAAGAAACCGTCACATCTCGCGTGAGTGCCATACGCCGGTGATACTTAATTTCGCGTATAAGCAGGTGTAATGCCTCTCTCTCTTTCTCTCTTACTCGCGTCTCCCGCGTGTCATAAATTGCTTTTGCGCTCGCGCGCGACTCTCATTATACTCTTGCACTCTACCTTCCCTCTCTCTCTCTTATTACATTACCCTTCTCACTCTCTCACTCTCTGCGCGACCATTTCTTTCCACGGCGTTCGTCCCTCCCCTTCTTTTTTTTTCCTTTTTGGGACAGCAAGAAGGAAGGAAAGATGCCGAGATACCGTAAATCACGGCTCGGTCGATACGTGCGTGAGAGACGCGGCGGAGTTTACGAGGTGGCGAGTCGTGTTTTGCGCGTACACGCGGCGTATATCGGAGCTTTGTGTAATTACAACGCGTTTACGCCTTACTTATGGGCGCCGTAAATCAGCCGTCGATTATGAGCGGAATCGTTTACGAAGAGGGATGGAATGCGTACGAGCAACCTGTCTTACCCGCGGAGATTTAGATTTCTTAGGTTTCTTTTTTGGGTTGGCGTTAGACAATGTACTTGTTGCTTTAGAGTGCTTTTATCTAAGGCGAGGATTATGTAAATGTGATACATTTTTCGCTGTTGGCTATGTATTTATACTGGGAATTTTTTACATACACACGACTGTGAGAAAATAAAAAGATTCAATAACAAGATAAAGACAAATTTATGAGCGATTTCAGTCATTGCGAGCCAATGCGACAAAAAGACAAATTTTTATACTTTCTCGAGAAAAAATTATGCCGCAAGCCTCGAATCGCTGATCGGTATTTAAGAAAATATATTTCATGCCGCACTTCTGGTTATATTAACCAACCACTTCATAAGAATTTACAGCGTCGACGAAATTTGTCAAATAAATAAGTCATCATACCCGGCAAACCGATTGATTCATTAAACTCTCTCGCGCAAAGGCAAAGAAGTAATAAAAAAAAAAACCAGAACGATCGAAGAGTGTATTTACCCGATACATTAAAGGCATATATCCGCGGCTCGTTGCGCGAGTCAGATTATAATATTGTCTCGTAAATACGTGCTCCGCCAATTATCATCAATAACAGATATGAAAACGATCGCCGCCGCCGCCGCGTGGTTTAAAACTTGTCGCCGATGTCGCGCGCGCGCGCGCTCGGCCCGATGTCTCTCTCTCTCTCTCTCTCTCTCTCCCCGAAACCTGATTTCGGAATTGTTAATCAGGCCGATGATAACGCGGCAAAATTCGAGCCTCTAGCGGGCCTTCCTTTTTTTTACGTTATAAATGAGCGCGATCGAGGGGATATCTTGTCGGCCTCGAAAATTAAGCTGGTGTGTACATGTGTCGCGGCGCAAAAATCCGAGGGAACAGAAAATGAAATCGACGATACAACAGCAAGCAATGGTTGTTGGTACGAAATAAAAAAAATATATGCCGAAGATTGTATTCGTTATCTTATCGTCCGAGATGTACGGAGGATAGTAACAACACAATAAAATTCTTGTTAATTATAATTTAAGGCATTAAAGTGATAGTATGCGCAGTTGTAACATACAATTGATTAGTGAAAAATATATGTTATCTTTGAGAAAAAATCGTTTAATGATAGTTGCTAAACAATTCAGTGATACGATTTATTTAGGGTTACTGGAATTTTATAGGGAAATTCACGAATTAATTAGAATGTTAATTTAGTAAAAACAACTATTTATTATAGAAATTTATTCAATAGTTGAAGCTAGAATATTTGAAAGTAAACTTAAATTTTCAAATTTTTATCCTTAACTTTTCATGAGTATTTGAGAAAATTACGAATCATTCTCACTTGTGTTAATATACGGTACCCAAATTTTCTTAATAACTGTTAGCAGAAAAATTAAGTTATTTGAAATTTTCATTCGAAACTCTAGTACTATTCTTAGTAACAGTTCTTATATGATTCTCTGAGTAATCTATGCTGGAAGTAGATCTTCATTAATAAAAAAAAGGACAGCTATAAATTCTTTATTGATTGACTATATCATTAACTTTCGTTATTCACTATAACTCAGAATAAAAATCTCAAGAACCGCTTAAAGTACCATTAATCTTCCGGAGAGATCATAAAAGAATGATACAACTCACGGAAGAAAAGTAAACACCTTTTTTTCAATGATTCTCCGCTTCGTTTAGAATATCAATAATAAGCGAATTCAGTTTTGTAACATACCAGATAATGGTTAACTTTCCTAAATTTACCGATCTATGTTAAACTTATTCAAATTTTGCCGATTTTAGATTAACATTTCGTATCATTGAGAAATTTTACTAAACATTGCCTAAATTTTCAAGTCTCGGCCAAACCTTTTTGAAATATACCAAAGTTTTCGTAACTCCACTTAACTTTACTATATTATTTGTTAAACTTTGTCAGAAATATAAAAAATCTAGAATTAATTAAATATATTATTGCCAAACTTTGCTAAACTTGCTTGAAAAATATACTTCTCATGTCATACAAGTACAAAAGCACAGTCATACATTATTATTCAAAGACTATATCATTAACTTCCGATATTCACAATTTCCCATCATAAAAATCTCAAACACCCGAAGCACCATTAATCTTCAAAAGACATCATAAAAAAATGATAAAACATCCAGAAAAAAAGAAGAAGAAGAAGTCAACTCCTTCCTATCCCAACGTCTCCCCATTTCCTTCCAACCCAAGCCAAGCAAACTTGACTTTCCGGCTGCACAAAAGCCATCACCCTGCGCCTTTTTCCCAAATCCTCTCCAATCCTATTCTCACTCCGACAAAAGCTCCGCGTGCTCGCAGGTATACACACACAACACTCTCTTCTTCGCCCCCCCCCCTCCTCCAGACATTTGTACGCTTCTAAGTGGCAGGTTTGCGCAGTGCGGTCGCGCGGGCCCTTCTCCCTCCTCCTCGGTCTCATTCTTCCTCGAGACACCCCGAGATCTTCATTCATGCGTGCGCATATACGCACACGCACACATGCCATGCGCACGTGTGACTCCGTACACCGAACAATTTCCATTGTGAGATCCTCGTACAAGATGTAATCGCCTGGGAATCCGCGAGGGCGCAGGAAAGGAGTCGAGGAAGAAAAAGGTCAACGAGGGGAGTAGGAAGGAGGAAAGTGAGGAAAAGAAAAGAGGGGCATGAATGAAAGAAGAAGAAGAAGAAGACGGGAACGGGAGTTCACGAGAGTTGGAGGGGATGACGAGACGCTGCCGCTGTGCCACGCATCGAGGAGCAGACACAAGTCCCATATTAGTGATCCATCACGCGCAAGAAGCGGACTTGTAAAAGGGCAGCTCTTAGCCTTTTCACGGAGGCTCGAATCCCACATTAATCTGCCGTAGGTGGGATCAGATAACAGGACGACGACGACTTTTGACCCCTTGCGTATCGCGAGTATCCTCATTTTTTTTTATTTTTATAAGGGTGAGAAATAAAAAAATTTCGAAGGAAAGATCGATTCGGACGCGCTCGATCATCGATTCATCAGCGAGACGCGCACGGATTTGATTCTTTCGTCGTGTGTGCGCAAAGGATAACCGAGCCTTTCGTTTCTTTTCTTTTCTCTTTGATGTCTTGAGTTTTTGAGGGATTGGAGAACTCTTTGGGCGGGTGATGAATTCTTTAGCTGCCGTGTGGGTACTTGAATTTTCCACGCTCGATGTGTTGGGAGACGTTCATTAGGACGAAATGCGCTGTGAAATCGGGAAAATTGAATGTCGCAGAGTGGGTGAAGACTGGAAAATGCTACATTAATAATGCGCATTGTTGGTGGCATCGATTTGATGTGCAATTGAGTAACTAAAAGAGTCGATTGGGATCTCTAATTCATGCATCAAAACGCATACTATAATCTGCCACTAAATTATACTGTTGCTATAGAATTTTACTGTAAATCATCGTTTAGAACAGAAAAATGGTTTTTATTTAGTAACTACCTAAATGGTATTATTCTATATACTAGTTGAATCTAATATTTTTATCTCGGAATTCGTGTTTTCATATTTAAAATGACGCACTCTCAATACATAATTGGCAGGGAATAAGTAAAATAAAATATATCAACTTTTAACTTTAACACAAGAATTTAGTTTTGCTCTTAAATTTCTATCATTCTGGCATACTATTACGGCCGAATTCAATTAAGTTGCGGTTCGATAAATTTCGTCTATTTATAAAAGTTTTGGATACGTATTAAATATAAGTTTAGTTGAAATAAAGCAAAATATGAAAAAAAGAACAAATTTTTAAACAACATGTAATTCTTTAGGCATTTTAGGCTGAATACACAGTTATATTTATAATACCATTTACTGTTAATCTTAAATTTTGACACTGTTACTTATCCAAATTAGCCAAATTTGACGTAATTTCGTATACCTTCTTCCCTTACATTTAATTATCCTTCAAAATTATTCGCAAAAATTCATTATATAAATGAATATTCATAACATCGGGATCAAAATAACTTATCAATTGTCACAGTTAGTCCCAAACTAAAACGAAAAAAAGAAACCCTCAGAAAAATGAAAGGTTCTGAATTCAATTACGCGGAAGCCTCGCGTCCTCAAGACCTCTCGTTTAAAACTGGCGTCCCCCCGTCCCCTCGCTTCGTTTTGTTGGCAGCGCTTTTCACGCGCATCGAAGTTAATTAAACCGGACGCTATCCGACGGTAATTATTAAATATAGGCGGCGCTCGCGAGGGAAGATCGAACGGAGGTCGTAAATTGCCGGGCGATTGACGCGCGGCGTCGAATTAATTGGACCGATTATGCGCAGTAAGAAGGAACCGGCCGCGCGCTCGCCGCATTATACGCGCAGAAATGTCAAGTTCCCTCGTCCGCGCACTCGGCGTTGTTGTTGTTGTTGTTGGCTCGCCCCTTCCTTTTTCGTTGCTCGAGCTTGCCAATTTGTCAGGTCTATTAGCGGTGGATTGAAAGAATGCGTAATTTATATGGGGATGCGTGACACGCCGAGGGTGATCGAAGGTTTGTAAATAGTGTTTATGCCCGTCAGTCAAATTGATTTATTTTATAATGCAGTGAAAATGTTGTTGAACTAGGGCAAGAGTAACAGTTAATGAATAATAAGACATTTGTCAATTAAATAATTTACGTTAAGAGTAAATTAGTACCTTTTGCGATATGACTGAATACTTGGCATTTATTTTAATGAACACTCACTCTTTAAAAATGAAACCGTGAAAAGTATGTCTAAATTAGTGAATATTCATTGCTGTATTAGATAAGGTTTTTATCCAAATTGCAGTGAAAAGTTAGTATTCACTACTGAATAAGTGTTAATACCGGTCACTGTTTCATTTCTAGAGACCAGTGTTAATGAATGAAAACTGTGCCAGTGAAAGAACATTTTATTATTACATTGCTAATAATTTATCTAATGCATAAAGTAATAAAGTATTTTTTACAACACTTATTTTATTTTATTTTTAAATAAAATTAATACCCTAATTAATATTAAAAATTTTCTGACATTCTGAATCGACTTTCAGTTACTTAATTAACTGTTTCTTTTCAGTAAAATCGTCATTCGACATAGAAAACGATTTGTAAACCACAAACCATTAAAACATTTTCCAATTCTCTCACCTGTAAAATTGAACAATCAATCAAGATACAATAACCTTCTCATTAGCATAAATTTCAGGTATGCATACCTATACGAAAAGTCAAAACTCCGGCAAATGCATAAGCGAGCCAAGGGCGGACAAATTATCATCCGGGGAATCCTCGCTACATTACGAAAACACCTAGCACGAAGCATCAGAAGACGCAGCCAAAAGTCGAGAAAAAGAGAAAGAGATCGTTTCGCTCTTTCTTCGTGCTCTCCAACTGTGATTTATCGTCATCCCAGCGGAGCTCCCGCTCAGGGAATCTTTGGTGGTCGAAGATCGACACGGACTGTATACACCTATATATACATTCTGTCCCCCGTCCGTCCGGCGAACAGTGGAGGAGATGAAGAGGTTCCTCGTTTTTTTTTCTTAGGAAAAAAGAAGAGAAGGACAGGCGCGCTCTGCCACTCAATTTATATTTATTTATCTTTTCGCTGGCTCGCTTTTCAGGAAGGATCGCTCGCTCGCTTCTGGCTTTTTGTTGCAGCTACTTCGCTTTTATTCCTCCTTATTCTTGATCGAGTGGTGTCCCATCATCGACGCGAGTTCACACGTTTGCGACCGATTTCTTCTTTTTTTTTCTACGGCTTGGCTTCCGCGCGATGTGTCGGGGAAAAAACGCCGAGAGAATGGATTGGGTTTACGAGCGACGGATGCGTTTAAGGATCGTAATAGAGAAATAATTTTGCTTTTTCGAGATGCCGTGAAAGAATATAAATAGGTCTATAGAAATATTTTCTCTGTTCGTAATTCAGTTGAAAGTATTTCAATAAAAGGATGTGATCTTAAATTATTAGTTGTTGAGAAAATAAATGTTTATAGTGTGCATAAGAAATAGTGCAATTTAATGAGTTCGTATTTAGTATGTGCGAGGCAGTAAAAGATACTTTACTCATAAAATGTCAAAAATGAAAATGAAAACCGGCGATTTAAATAAATATTAACCAAACCGTTAACCAAAAGATCTTATTTATGATAAGAGAAAAATATCTGTTTTAAAATCATTACCTTTAGAATTATCTCAAGTGAAGATTGCTACAATAAAAATTATTCCGTTTATTTTCGATTTCTTTCTCCTAATTAATTTTCACATTATGATTTAAAAAAGACTGATAATACAATACTACACATCGCCGATTAGAAACTATTGGCAGCTAAAGTACTAGAAATAAATGCCAAAAAACTAATTATTTAACATAAGGTCCTGCAGGACCTTTAAACCTTTAACACACCGAACCAGATCGACAATCTCTGACAATCAATCCAAAAGTCATAAAAACAGACCAACACCAATGCACGCAATCTCCCAAAACCCGAGATCCCCGAAGAACCATCTAATCGCCCTCCCCAAAAAGAAAGCACCTTCCTCATCGAAAAAAAAAAAGATGAAACATCGCATGCACTCGCGCGTGCCGTCGCCGGGCTATCTCTCGGGATCTCGCAGCCGCGGGAGGGCCGAGCAACTCCGGGGAGGTCAAATTGCAACCCCTTGGAGAGTATAAACAATGCGATGTCCACGTATCGCGCGGGGTCATCTGTATCGACGCGCGCATCTGCTTCTTGCGACGCGTGCACGCGTGTGTCAAAAGAGAGACGTCGAGCGCACCGGGGGACTCGTGTGTATATATACTTTTTTCTCCACCGTTTTGTGAGGAAGAGGTCGGTGGGAGGTGTAGAGAAAGATGTTTTGACTTCTCAGATCGTTAGGGAGCGGTCGGGTGTAGGTGGACTTTCACGATGGAAATTTCTTTTCTTTTGGGTTACTTGTTTTCGAGGGTGTTCGCTTTCGTTAAGGTGTGTATATATATTGCTGGGTAGATTATTAATCATTTGTAATTAATAGTAATTCCTTAGAAAGTAATAAAAACGAGCGTTCAACGCACTTTTTCTAGGGTGAAGATTGCATATGAAAATAGACTTACATGGTTTCTTTATAATAATAGTAAACGTTATAATAATTATTTTAAAAAATGGTTAAAGTGCTATAAACTTTCTCAAAAAATTAATGAAATAAATCCTTATGGCATTTTAAAATCCGTTACATGCCTGTTTAAATAACTTTAGTTAAGTTTCATTAAACTTAATTTTTTTTTACGGCACAGATTTTAATAAAATGGATTTAAGAAGAGATTTATTTTAGGATGTAACAAGGTGTAAATTTAATTTTAAAAAATGTGCTTAAATGGTTTTTCCAGAAAGCCACAAATTTGATTCTATAATACAGAAAAAACGTAGATAAATCATACTATATATAATAAATATTTGTACTGTTAAAAATTTCCCATGTTTATCATATTTTTTATCCACCATATAGGATCTACCATCTTGAATTTTACAAATTTAACGCTGAATTCATAATCAGCGACATCGAAAACCTTCGAAATTATGTTACCTGAATATTCTATTTGAAAAGTTTATGACAGAGCTCAATTTAATCTCAAAATTCAGATCTTCTAAAAAATTCTACCAATTTTCTATAAAACGTAATAATATACTTTATAATTTTTTCTGTTTAGTGAGAACCCTTTTAAGCAAGTCAAATTTCATATCATAAAATCCAGATTTGAGATAGTTATGAATTTTTTTATATATATACGATCATATATAATCGAGGCGTTGAAGGAATAAACTTATATGTTTTAATTATTTATCTTAAAAGTTTAAATCGAATATCCAATTCGAAAATTTTAAACTAACTGATTAAGAGTTAAATCTCGTCGAATATAGCGCAATAAAACGCACAAACATTAAATACAAGGAAATAAATTTCGAAAATCTTCCGTCATGATTCAAAAGAAGATAAGCAGAAGCTGCATCTCAATAACGAGTAATGCAATCAAAGGCGGAACCGCGCAGCCAGGTGTAAACTGTCAATATGGATCACTGAACAGCATCAATTGACCAGAAAGCAGACTAACAAACTCCGTAAAAACTATTATAAAACTACTAATTACTAACATAAATAACAATAATACTGTTATAAATAAAACTATACGGCCTGCAAATCTAAAAGCACATACGAACCGAAGTAATAATAAATTTCCTTGTAAGAAACATCGAAAGAAGTAAGTATAAATTAACTCGCTTATCTTGAAACAGTGATTGTACAATGTATACATATATACATACAAGCACATAAAACTCAGCGGACTCGTACACCTCAAAATCGGCAAACAGAGAAAACCGACTCCCAGCGCAAAATGAAGAAATCATTACGCTGTTTATAGTCGAAGGCGAGACGCGCGCTGATTAATTCGAACCACGCGCGCGCGCGTCGCGATGCAGCTTGCATTGAAAGTCACGTCAGATCTGCGAGATATAATGCGCCAGAGAAATGGATCGGAATCTCGCGAATAAAAGAAAACTCGTATCCTCGGAAATGAAGAGAAAAAAGAAAACCGAGTAGCACGAGAGTAGGGGATTTCGGCACGCAACCACAAGGCGAAAGAAGAAGAAGAAGAAGCAGAAGCAGAAGAGAGAAAAGAGAAAAACCCGAGGATTAAGAAGGAACGAGGAGAGAGAGAGAGAGAGAGAGCAGCGAACGGCGAGAAGTCAAGGACATCACGAGCGAGGAGAGCAAAAAGTTTTGAGGAAGCTGCAGAGGAGCGATGGAGGGGAGAAAAAAAGAACGCGTTACGTTAGCCTTGGAATCCCTAACCCACATCAAATGCGCGCCTGCATCTTATTTTAGCGCGCAATCGCCAACCAGCTGGTCGCGATTTAAACCTGAGATGCGGAGAGTTGAAAAAACTGGAGTGTATCGGGATTTGGGGAGAGGAAAATGATAGTGCGGTTTTAATTTATTGATTTGACGACGTGGGGAATAATTTATTGGTACTTGGAAAAAGAAGATTTGACAAAGCTTACGTGGATTCTACAGGAATTCCTGTCGATACTACAGAAATTTACGCAGGTACAACCGGCTATTTAGAAAAGTATTATCGGATTGTATGCTCATTTTCGCTAATCTCATTGGAGGATTTAAAAAAAAAAAACAAATTCGATCAGATAATTATTTTGTCGAGTGTATATTACCTTATACAAGAATGATTATTAGATTTTGATAAATATGTGGCTATTATTAAATGAATAATTATTACTATAGATGTGAATATGATTAATTAGAAACATAATACTGCTAGCAATTTTTCAAAATTAATACATACGTACCGCATTATAGTAATGATGATAATCTTGTTATAAATAAAAGCAACAGGAAAACCTTCACATTAAAGTAGACAACTTACATCCACAACTCAATTACCCTCAACATATTCCGCTAATTTATCTACAACAATTCCACACCACGCAATAATTACTTTTCTATCATAACTCTCGCAGCGCTACTAAGTATACTTAATCACCCGTAACAACCACCTCAACGAAGTTTCTCATTAAACCCCGCGGAATCCCCCCAACCTTAAAGACTAATTTATCACCCGCTAAATACCTCCGCGAGTTAATTAAATACCTCCCGATAAAGAAATTAAACTTAAATTAGCCTCTTCCTCGTGAGCGCAAAAAAATCTGTCCCCTGGAGTATCAATCTGAAAAAAAGAAGCACACCTCGATCCCGCGCTGCTCATTTCGGCACATGATTAACCGGAACATCGAGCGGACAGCTTTGAAACTTAATCAGGCCCCCTGGCCAAAGAAAATGAAAAAGAAGGCAGAAGCGGGGCGCGCATGGAAGCCGGCTCGTATCCCTTTTAATGATATTATTACTCAAGCGCGGCGCTATCGACGCCCGATCTTCGCATAATTAAGCGAATTTCAATTTCAGCGGAGAACGCCGCGGCGCGACAAATCACGAGCGATGACGAGCCGCGATAATTCGCGAATGAGAGAGTCACAAAGGAGCGGCGCGGTATCGACGCCGGTGGTAATTTACGACTCCGCCGGATTATCGGCTTATACGCCGGCCGATTATGGCCTGTTGGACGTGGCGATGAAGTAGCTTTCCTGCTGGCTATGGGCAATTTCTGCGAGGTGTTCTTTCGATCGGGACTGGGAAGTTACATCCTGGTTGTTTCTTTTTTGCACGGTAAAATCGCAGGGGAGTGAAATCTTACAGGTTTTTTTGAAAGAATGCGGTAAATATTTTTTTGAGGAATTTCGTAGTACTTTTTGAGGGAATGATCATTAAGTGTTGAGCGAAGGTTTTGTTTAAATGAAGAGTGAAGTTCCCTGGTAGAAATCAGGCTCATCTCGAACGAGTAATCAGCTGCAGATTGATTTCTGCCAGAGTTGTAATCATCATTTAAGTGAAAAATGCACTCTAATTTTACGGATTATTCACTCAAATAGAGTAATAAATTCACTTTAAACGGCTAATTGAATCTTTTCTGATAAAGAGTGAACATTTTATTCGTTCATGATGTTTAACATCGAGGTTTATATTTGAACTTGTTCCGGTACAAAATATCTTGATTTTGTAAAATCTGTTACTTTATTCATTCGTTTATTTGGATCTGTTCGTTGCCCTTTCTACAGTCGAGGAAACATTCGACGTACATTAACAGTTTCAAAATTTAAAAATAGCATGTCTAAAGACTAAAAGGATTATTAAATATGTAGCTAAGTATGTATACTTTGTCTAGCGCTATACTTATACATTATATGCGTTAATCTAAGCACGATTCATTATTTATTTAATAATAAAATTCATCTATTTTAACATTGCGCTTCTGACGGATGAGATCGGAAAACTATTATTTATGTATATAAGTATATTTATCAACACAAGAGAACGTAAAATAGAGATTGAAAATAAAATTGGAGATAAAGTGAGTAAATTTTTATTAAATTATATATCGAACGCTCAGTGATCTTAATCATATACGGTATCGTAACATTATCCATTCAGGATGTGTCGTTCGGCTTTTAATGTTTCCATTTTCATAGGATTTGAGGTACACGAAGAGAAAAAATATGATTTTTATTTGAGAAATTATTAAAAAATAAAAGATTCCTAAATAATTTGGCAACTGTTTCATAAATTTATAATTGCATCAATTTTACTAGACTGTCTATTAGCGGTTGTTTTTTCTCCGTGTATTAAGGGTGAACTCCGCGGATTTTTTACCAAAAAATCGAAATTTTTTTATTACATATTTTTTATGTTTCTAGTTTTATGAACATTTTGAGACCTGCTGAATGTCAAAACTTTTTGTTATATCAAAGTTATAGCCAGTTGAGTGAAACAAGTAACATTGGATAGCATAGAAAATTAAAACTTTAAACGCGCTTTTCTCGAAACTTACTTTTCTACCTTCAAAAAGGCCTTTGCGCAACCCATGACCATGGATATTTTTGAAACTTCCAATAAATATCGGTTAAAGTATTGTGAAAAGAAGTTAATATTCTGTTTTTAGGTATTTTGATGGTAAATGTTTTATTGGTCCATTGTAAGTTTTGAGATATGCAATTTTTTATGTTTTTTTAAGATCAAAAAACGTTTCATTTATTTTAGACCATTAATTAAGTTTAAACAAGTTAAAAAAAATTAACTTTTGTTCATTTTAAGTTGAAAAATATCCTAGATCTTTTTAAAATAGAATTCGTTAAATTCGTATGCGCAAGGAACTATTCTAAATATCCTTGTTTTTATTACAAAAATATGTATTTTCTCCAATAACTACTAAAACATTTTAGTGAAAAATTCTTAAAATTTTGTTACAACCTTCTTCAATCATGACAAAAAAGTTAATAATTTTTAATATACTTGAAGGGAGAGATTTTTTAAAAATCAGTGGAGTTCCCCCTTAAGTGATTCAAAAGAATACCCATTTTCTCAACATTATTTTTATTTTGTTGAATTCATATGCGAATCCTTATTTGATTTCACCGTAAATATGTTCAGTGTTACATTTGAACCTTCTTTCGAAACCTCAATTTAACTAGAGCAGTCACTTTAGAACCACCTAAAGTTACCAATATTTGCGTAAAAAACGTAACTCATGTCACAGTATTACAAGAATATGAAATACGTTGATCAGTAAACCTTCAATAAAACATCGGAATTCATTTCTAGGCCTACAAACCAAACTATCTTTTAGAAAACGACGAATAAAAGCGCGACACTCGAGCATATCAAAAGTTCAAAGTTCTACGGATGTTCTCACATTCGACCCAACCTCAATCAAACAATTCGCCGCACTTGATCATTCTCAAGAAACCCCCCAAGAAAGAAAGCAAGAAAAAAAATGGTTCCGCCAATCCTACCACCCCCTCCTTCATCCTACACCAGCTTTGCTCCTCCTCGTCAGCCATATTCCCCTCTCTCCTATCACCCACTCCATATACCTCTACACCCTCCACGCGCGTGCGCAATCTCTTATCATCCTCGCTCTCTCTCTCTCTCTCTCTCTCTCTCTCTTGCCTCTCCTCGCGGTCGTTACACGCGCTGCACACGCGTCACGGGCAGGCAGGTGTCTTACCGCACGCCGGCGCGCTCGCTCCTCTCTATTTTCGAATTTCGCATCGGCGTTGCGTGCGCATGTGTGTATACGCGCGAGGTAAAGGTGAGCGAGCGCGCCGTTACGAGAGATTGCGCCGTACGGCGGGGCATTCGGAGCACGTCGTGGAGCGCGATGCGGGCTCATTACCGTGCGGCACGCGTGCGCGCGCGCGCGGGGCACGCGTCGTCTAGCCCCAAAGGCGCCTCCGACGACTGTGGACTGTTTAACGCGCGGGTATGTGTGTGTGTGTGTGATGGGTCGCGTGGAGTGATCTAGGGGTATGCTGGGTTAGGTATGAGCAGCTGCTGTCGAGGTGGAGGAGTGAGAGAGAGTGTATTGGCGAATGAGGATTGGAGGGTTTGAGACTTGGGTGGAACGATCGTCCGAGGGATGTAGATCGATTTTTGGCATTGTGAAGCGAGTGAAAGGAGTGGTGTATTGGCGTATTCCGAGATTTTTTATGACTCGAGGCAGATATGTAGAGCTTGCTGGGTTGAATATTGAAAATGAAAGTAGATGTGTATATATGGATTCAGGAAGAAAATAGGTACAAAGAATGCTTTGAATTATATAACGAATATATTGTATAGTAATTTGGATAACAGTAAACCTATAATAGTAACTTTCCTTGATTTAGCAAAGGCGTTTGATACAGTGGACCATAAAATATTATTGGATAAACTATTCTGTATTGGAATTGTATTATCTTAATAACAGATATCAAGCAGTTAAAATAGATGGTCATGAAAGTGGTAACTTATTAATAAATACGGGAGTTCCTCAAGGTACAAGTTTAGGACCTCTGCTTTTTATACTGTATATTAATGATATCTTGAAGGAAATCCCCCTGGAATCCATAATATCATATGTAGATGACACTGCAATAATAGCCACTGGAAATAATTGGAATAAAGCGCAAGAAAATATGAATACGTTTTTACAAGTAATATATAAGTGGTTAGCGGTAAATAAATTATCATTAAATGCTGATAAGACTGTATGCATGACGTATGGTAGCTATATCGATAGTGTACCTACACAAATAAATGTAAAGATACAGGATAGAAATATAAACAGAGTGGAAAACTACAAATATTTGGGAGTAGTTTTTGACTGCAATTTAAAGTGGGACAAACACATTCAATACATAATAAAGAAAACAAAATATCTAATATATATTTTTTATAAAATTGGTAAATCAATGTCTACAGAAACGCTTAGATTGATTTAATACGCATTCTTTCATAGTTTAATAAACTATGGCCTCATAGCCTGGGGTAGAGCATATAAAAATGCTCGTGTTTAGTGCAAAATTTACAAAAAAAAATTCTAAAAATCATCAATAAAAATAACTTTGTCATACGAGACATTCCTTTTAACTTAGAACAATTGTTTACATTCGAAGCACTTAGATTTCACTACTATGACCTTAAAATGAAGTACCTCACTTCGTCTAGTATTACGAGAAACAAAAACCTAAATATACCTGCAAATAAGAAAAGAATTAGTGATAAGAATTGTTACAATAAAGCAATTAGAACTTTTAACGCTCTACCAAACGAGCTGAAGGTTTTAAATATTAATAATGTCTCACAAAAAAAATTATTAAAAATTGGGTTAAAGCAAACTGTTAAATATATTGAAACCAACCAAATTATAGTAGTTAAGAAACCTGATATAGTTTTTTAAGATCAAAAGTTTTATATGTATATATGCTGTTAAAGGTAGATAATGAAATGTATGTAATCAGTTTTAGTTTATAGTATTTAGTTTTAAGTTTTAGTATTAAGCTTTGTTTATCTAGTTATATCTAGTTTATTTAAGTGTTCTTATAAGGCCAGTGTCTGCGAATAGATAACTTTATTTATCTCTGCGGAGGTTCGGGTATATGTAAATACACTCTGTAAACTATTCTGGTGTAAATAAATAAATAAAAAATATCGCCGCTATGGAATTGCTTCTGAAAATGAAAACTTTTTTGGGGAAAATGTGATACTGGACATTGGACACAATTCTCTAAGTTACGTTGTTCTCTAAGCTGATGCCAAAGTTTTAATGTCAATCTTCAATCACAGACATATATTTGCGGGGTTAATAAGGGTTAATCGATAAAACTAGAAAAGTATTAAATTTGAATCAAAATATTAGTCGATGAAGACGAATTCTATGTAAAATGTCATATTCACTTAGCTTTTACGACTGTTGTTTGGCTAAAACTTATTATATTGAAAATTTCATAGATTAATAGGTTACTGGACAAATCGTTCAAAATTAGATCCAAATTAGACAAATGCGTGACCGATGAAAGTTGATGTAAAGATTGCGACTTTAGTAATTTAAGCAATTGTAAGTTGAAATAAATGAGATAATTATTGACCTCGCTACATTAAAAAATGTTCAAAAGATGTTATATTTTATCTACATTAGGACCTTATACAGAATGAAAGTGAAAGAGGAATCAGTGAAATTGGCTTAAATGAAGTATAATGTAGATCTTAATATTCCTACTAAAAGTCCTCGTGCACTCGAAAACTAACTATTTTTAAATCTTTCGAACTCAAACGACTACTTTTGATCGAGATTTCATGAACGGTATCATATGTAATTTAAGCTCATTTCACTGTACCCTACTTCGGTGACTACCTTCAAAAGAAACATTTATATCTTTAAAAATTTATGTTCCTTTTCAAGATTAAATCCAGGATGGGTACCTTAAATTAACATTACGTTCAAAATGTCTCAGATTAAAAAGATTTTTTTAATCATTTCATCCTTATTAGAGTACAGTTAATGAGTTCGCAAAATGAGCTCCCAAAGCTTTCGATTCGCATTCTTCGCTTGACCCAAGCCTCACTTCGCCTTATGAATATAAAACAGCTTAATAATGCTGAGTTTGAGTTTTAACATAAAAAAACCTTGAAACTACAAGAATATCTTCTTCACTTTCTTAATAAAACTCCAAGTATATAAATAAAACCTTCATATCCCTAACGTATCAAACACCAGACCAAAAAATAAAGACGTCTCCAACAGCAATCGACTTAATATCAGGGGCACCTCGGCCGTTTACTCGCGTCATTAGACATCTGTCAGCACACACACACACACCGCAGATGAAAATCTCCAGATAACACCCTAACCAACCCACGCAACCACACTACACTACGCTACGCGTTACCTCACACCCATCCACAAAAGAGAAAGAGAATGAAAAAGAAAGCGAGAGGGTTGCAGGGTCTCCATTCGTGGAAGAAACTCGAGCTTTCCACCGCGTCGATCGAGCCGGCCGATAGCGCACCGGGAAATTCACGTGAAAGTCGCGTGCGGCGCGCGCGCGCCTTCTTTTCTTTCTCTCCTTCCTTCTCCCGGTGACAAAACGGCGCTCGCTGCACCTGGAGGACGAAAGGGAGATGCGGTGAACCGCCGTCGGTCTTTAACGCGCTGCCAATATCTCGTAAAAGCTGCGAGTCGTGCAAGCGCGTGCCCGGTGTAAATTTCTATGGCGCACACCGCACGCGAGAGAGAGAGAGAGGGGTGTGTGTATATGTAGGTACGACCGCGTCGTTTCTTTCAATGTTGCGCGGTGTGGACGTGTATAGAACTGTCGTTGTTGGGACTCGATTTGAGAGAATTCGTGAGGTGTATGACCAAATTTAAGTTTTTTGAGCTGGAAACGTCGCGCGTCAGGGGATAATTATGTGGAGTGGAGATGCGGTTTTGAGATGTTGTACGTGATTTGAATATTGTGAGATTTGAAAATTATAAATCGAAGAGAAATTTAAGGAGTTTCGCTGTTGACAATTATGTAAATAATGGTGTTTTTTGCTCAATTATAAATGACAGTGAAAGAACTTCCGCAATTTTGTTTCGATTTGAGAGTCTGAAAATCCATAATATTCAGATTACGTTTCTAAAAGATAAAAAGCTATTCGTCATAACTATTATATATAGCAATTTTTAACTCAAAAAATAACTTTTAACGGATATTGTTTAGTAATTAAATACAACCTTAAGGAAATTTATGTGTATGAGTAAAACCTCTGAAAAATATCAATGGATGTCCGTCGATTGAAATCTTGAGGCTCTCAGTTCAGTCTAACATATTAACTGGAAATTTTGGTTAAATAGCATTTATCGTAGTATTGAAAAATTTATTTGTAACTATATGTAATAATAAATTACTTTATGTGACAATAAAGAGGGGAAAATTATTTAAATTTATTGTTCTACTGGTAACATTTAATGATGAAAATTAGGATTTTTTAATCGATTTTGACAACCATTTAATCTTTTAGTAAATATTGTACCGATATAGATTGGCTAGAAATAAAATTTTTAATTCTTATAATTTGATTTATAAAAAAGAAATGTAAACTTATAAAATAATAAGATTTGCTTAACATTTATTTCGGTACCTATAAGGAATAATCGGTAAGATATTGGTAAAGATCGAGACAAATCTTTATTATACATAGATTTAAATGTCTCACTAAAATTCACCTCGTGCCACTAGACGGGCCTTTTCTTACAACTTTTTGTTTCGAAGATTCCGGAAAAAGTTTGGACTTCAGTCTTAATATGATAATTAGAGAACTAAAGTGCAAGGTCGAAATAAAATACTCAAGACTTTTCGGAGGTACCTTTTAAAGGCAGAATCGTTCATAATATCTATAAAACATATAAGGCCGAATCCTTGAAACTCGCATTACCAAACCTTACGAAACTTCGCCTTATTAATCTCCCTCTCTCGCATCTCTTTGCATTTGTCAGCAAATAATACGGGTATCGACCGAAGCAACAAACCAACCAACCAAAGGAATAATTACGCAAAATTCGAGGCACCGCACGTACGAAATAAATCAAAAGTGTCGCTGACCACAAGCAAGAAAAGCAAAAAACCCCTCTCCGGGATTAATCCATCGCGCACGCAACGCACTCCGGCCTCCCGGCACGACAATCAACGCGCGCCGAGGCACTTACTTACCGAACTCCTCCAGTCCCGTAATTACACATTTTTATTTCAATTTCAGCCGCGCGTATCTCTCTCCTCTTTCCGTAGCTGCTTTCATTTCCATTCGTCGTGCGCGTCGCGAAGTTGATGGATGAAAAACAGCGAGGGGTACACGTACATATACGAAAGGCCCCATTTACAAAGAGCGGCGTTGCCGTGTCTTTTTTTTCTCGTTTTCTTGGGTCGCGATGTGCGCGGTACGTACGTTTTGGCACGCGCAGGAGCGTAAGCGGATACCCCACAAAACGCTTTAAATCGTGGGCATGCGAAACCCAATATCGCGCGCGCCTTCGCTTGGTCTCGATGCGACGGGGGAATGAGATGAGACACGCGGACAGAAAGAGAGAGAGGGGAGGTATAGGACTGATGATGTGTCCCCCTCCGGGAGATGCACCGCAGAAAAACGCATTCGAGCTCGTAAGTGAGGCTGTGTAGCTTTATGTTTGCGGGGGGAGTTCGTGGATTTAGAGCTGTATTGGAACAAAAAAAAGAATTCGATGTGCGCAACATGTTTCCTTATTTGTGAAATATGTGGGGGGTTGGGGTTGGGGTAAATGACTATTAATGGACGATCAATTGACTTAATTTTGGAGTTGCAAGGTCACGGTAGTGACTTTCGATGGAGCAGTGTGACTAAGCACATTTGACAAAAAATAGATTCATTTTATTCTTTCATTACAAATAATTTATCCTAGGAATAATAATTAGGAAAGAACTGTACATAGTTTTCTTTCGCGTTATTTTCATAAATTATAAACTTTATTTAAATTTTAAAATCTACTCAAAAATGACTTTATAAGCTGTTTATAAATACTATGGAAATGTTATTTATTTATTTAATTAAATACACGGGCAGATGCCCCTTACATATTTTAATTTTAATCAATGATTATTTTTGTTTGCTGTTTTTTTGTAAATTCCGATTGATATATATAGGTTCTCATTAAACGTTGTTCAATAAATTTGAGTGTCGGTTTATACATCAACGATGAAAAAGATCGCCTTTTAGTAGCTCACTACAAAGTCAATACTATTTGCTTTTGTTATGCATTTTTGTTGAAGAATAATTATTTTTAGTAATTCTTTATAATACTTTCATTATTTTTTAATGTTAATTATATTTTTTTTAAAACGTTGGTTTAGTTATTTAAGAAAATATTTAAAACAAGGATAAACAGCTACTTTAAAAATACCAATCAATAAATTAAGTAGTCCAACAAAATTTTAGGCGGACTTATTAATTATTTATGAATAAGCAATATTTTAAAGCTACCCGTGTAAAAAAATTAGTCTGGCAATAGTTTGGCTCAATGAGTCTGGCGAAAGTCTTGTAGAAGTCCGGCAGAAGTCTGGCTTGGCAACTATGCCAGACTTTAGACAAAATGTGCAAAACAAAAGCATCGCGTCATGTCAAATTGCCAGTAACCTAAATTTTTGTCTATTTTACAAATATTCATATTTTAAACAAGATTGCAATATGTAAAAAAACTTTTCTCCTCTTTTATCGAAAAGTACGTATTTTCACTATTCTAGTCGATACTGATAATTAATGTACTACTCTAATTATTAACTTGTAAAAAATTAGTTTTCTCAACATAATTCCAAAAAAAGTCTGTAAAAAAAAAATTTTGCAAGACTTTCGCCAGACTTGTTCAGCCAGATTAATCCCAGACTAGTGCCAGACTAATTTTTTTACACGGGTAGTCTACTTTGTTATATTGTTGAGCAAAGAACTGTAATAAATTTGAGCATAATGCCACAAATCCCTTCAAATATTGTGAAATACCTACTTTTACCAGGCTAAGCCATTACTAAACTTTCAAAACATAACCAGAAAAAGTAAAGATTTCAATATTTTGGATATAAATCTCCCTCGAGTCAAATTCTATTTCTCTCACTACTAAACAAATTCACGCTCAACGACCATTTTAACGCCCCATCCACGCGACCCGAGTAATACCGAGTAATACCGTAACACATGTTCGCACAAGCACACCACTCGCATATAGAAAAAAAAGAAAAGTAAAAATAGTAAACTGAAAATCCTGCAGATGCGAATTGACGCGAGAGTCGTTTCTGCGAACGCACCTGTCTCCATATACCTACGGTCTCTTCGCCGACACGATGTAGGCATTACCCGGGCGACAAACTACCGCGCGAGCGTAAAGGATGCACTGCACTCACCGCGCTCAGTGCGTCTATACGCGCGTCGAGTAATTTTGCGCTGCAGCTGCTGATGGCGGTAGTCGTCGGTTGCCGTGTCGCCTCGATTTTTCTCCCGGGGTTTAGACGAGCAAAGAGGAGTGCGGGGCGTAAGCGATGGTGTAATCTTTGGTGGAAATCGCGGAAGCTTTTTATTGATTGCCCGTGGGATTGAAGAAGTGCGCCGTGCGTGCGTCGAAATGTTTGAGAGTCGTCTTTATCTCTTTATACGGGAAGTAGCTGTTGCTATGCGCGCGGTATTTCTTTCTTGTGTTTACCTATTCCTGACTTCGTTGGCTTATAAGCTTGTTTTAATTTATAATGCTTTTTATTTTTAAAATATGATATTGAATTTTGACATTAGAAATGTGACAATGATAATGAACATTCACCCTCCGTTTTTCAGCTTATTTTGCAGCCTCCTGCCTTTACCTATAAGTTTTTTTTTGTCTACGTCTTTCTTTTTAAGCACATTTGTTTTTAAAAAATGGAAAACATTAAGGTACTGTTCAAGGTCTCTATACTACATTATTCTATTATTATTAATAGTTTCCGAATTCAAATTTAAAAATCTGTAACCCAATATCCACCCTTCTCCAAATCTCGCTGAAGTTTGAGCGCAAAATTATGTCTTGGACAAAAATGGTCCAGGTGAAGGACAAAATGTTAATTTTATTAAAAATAGACAAAAGTATAATAACTTATTATAATTTTAAAAATATGTAGATGGAATAAAATTAATATATCGCCGCTTCCGTGTAAAAAGGTAGCAACTCAGAATCCGCTTGAAAATATATCAAATCGGAAGCCGTTCAGAAAAGGTATCATTTGGCAAGCCAAAATTTGTTAGCTGATTTTAATTTTTCAGCAGTGGTGCAAGCTTATGATACCTTTTCTAAGCGGCTTCCGATTTGATATCTTATCAAGTAGATTCTGAGTTGGTACCTTTTTACACGGAGGCGACGATATTCTAGTTCATAAACAGTCCTTGGTAGAATATTATCTAGTTTTATCTAGACTTCCTACTTATTAGCAATTTGTCAGTATCTTCGATAAAATTAGAAACTTTTCTGCCAGAGATTTAAAACTATTTTATTTGAGTTTCCATTCAACATAAATGCTGAAATTCAAATATCTTATTATTTGCATAGCGCCTTTTTAGAAAAGTATTCATCGCACACACGTTATATTAAAAAAGATAAATAATGTTTTAAAATTCATCAATATCCCCATCGCATTGAAATTATTACACATTTTCTTCTCCAAAGCCAACATTTCGCAGAAACACTATCTTCCCCAAAACTAACAAAGCAACCAAGCACGAATAAAAGAACCATTAAACGACAGGCACGTCCACCCTTAAACTCGTCGCCCCCGCATCGGCCAACCATTCCTACCAACACCTACGGCAATTCATCAAAACGAACCAATTAAATTCCATCACCCCGCAGTGCCCTAGACCCACACCCCACAGCGCCAATTTTGTAATTTCGCTCGCTCGCGCATATGGAGTCTCGCGGTGTCGCGTGGCGATGATGCTGCACTAGCGCGACGAATCGAGCATCGCCATATTGCGGCTGCGGTGCTCGCGGATGCAGGTACCTTTCCTCATCGCCCTGGCCTAACGAGGGGTTGATATTCGCACCCCAGCGAAGAGAGGAGAGAGAGAGAGAGAGAGAGAGAGAGAGAGAGAGATAGGCGACAGACGGGAGAGTTATAATGGACGTTAGTCACGCGTGCGCGTGCTGGTGTTGTTCATTATCGCGCCTACTTTTGCCTGTTGTTGGGTTGTTGTGGATGAGTTACAGGTATTGCTGGTTATTTTATTGTTAATGGGGATTGTTGAGCAGGTAGCTGTAATGGATAAGTGGTGACTTTTAGTTTGTTTGTTGCTTTGGAGAATTTACTCTCGGCAGAATACTGTTCGAGTATTAGTTGCCGGCACTACCAGTACTTGCAAATGTTACAGGTCCAGCACTGAGATATAACGGAGATAATAAGAACGGGCCAGTACAACACTTTTCTTCTTGATGTATTCAAAATTGTACAAGAAATATACATTTTTAGACACACGCGAGACACTTCACTCAAAGTTTAGTGTAACAATCATAACTACAGATTACTATTACGCGGCCGAAAATTTCACGCAAGCTTAGTAATTGTACATTAAATTAATATTTTATTAAAAACTAGCCTAAACAAAAGGTTAAGTTACGCTTGACGATTTCGCGATGTTTTGTTTTCTTTCAATATCGGCAAAAAATATTGCACCGACTCTGAGACGTTTTTTGGGCCAACGTCGATTCTTTTTACTAGCCTATTCTTATCAAAACAATATAATCCCTTTATTGGTTCAGTGCCGAAAAATAATTTACTAGTGTACAATATTCAGCAAGAATCGGCCCGAACTATCACTGCTGGAAAATTTTTACATGGAATTTTTTGATATCTGAAGTTGAATTGTTATTTTTTTAGTCGTTAATTCTTTCTTGAAATTGTGATTGTTATCAATTATATAGGAGACTAATTTAATAATGCCATGAAATTAATGAAGGGAACCTATAATCAATTGGTCCCCCCATTCTCTGTAGAAATTGATAAGTCATCTAACGAAGGTCTAGGTCATTCGCTAAATCATTTACTAGAAAAGCATTACGAAAAATAAACAATAAAAATGATAAATGAAGAATAAAATGTTACAAAAAAATACATTTATGACTACAATACAAATCAATATTCTTAATATACGTATTATACCAACACATATTATAAATCTTACTTTTCTACACATACATTTTAAGCGCAACTGCGAAAGCCATAACACTTACTTAAGGTCTTGGTATACTTGCATGCGCAGCGCGACGCAACGCGGACGTCCATGGAAAAAGTTCAAACGCAGTGTACGCGCGTTTTATGCGCCCGATCTCTTTACATTGATGCCTGCGTTGCGTTGCGCTGCGTAAACGAGTATACCAAGACCTTTAGTACACATTAAATATCAAATATGTTATAACTCAATCGATCCTATTGGAAATGGGTGTTAAATAAATGATAATACACGATGTGTATTTCAAATAAAATATCTTTCGTTTATTCAAACTCGCACAAGGAAGGAATAACGTCAGTAATGTGCGACTGCTCTAGCTAGATGCTTTAGTACGACTAAAAACACTTGACAAAAGGGCATAAGAAAATATCGGGGCTGATGCATATAGTTCCCCACTCTTTTCTATATCTCGCATTTCAGTTTATGCCTTTGGAACATTTCTTAGTAAGCCGATTCATTTGTGTACAAGCATGTAGTAGAGTATAACTACAGTTACACACATACGTATGCTAAAGCTTAGTGATATTCTAACAGATCCCTATACATCGATCAATATTTATTTTCACCTATCAACAACAATCCAAAGCGTCGTTTTTCCACAACCCTCTAATTCCGATAGAAGCCTCCAGTCTAAAAATAGCGCAATTGACGGGCACGCGCGCGTGCAAAAAGCACGTCGTAAACAATATGGGAAATCCGTCGCTCGCGCGCGGATAATCAACCCGTATGGCTACAATCGTCGCTTGTATTTGTTTCAAACATTATCACTTCCAGTTTCGCGTTTCACCTGCTCTCATAAATATCGTGCGCGCGTGTATATAGCGGGACATGCTCGACGCGACGCAGCGCACGGCAGTAGTAGCGCGACTCTTTTTTTTTCTCTCTTTTTTATCGAATTTATCAGTGCTCAAAAATTGAAAAGAGAAAAAGAGTCGAGCGAAGCGTGTCTCTTATTTGAAAAATTATGCGCTGCTGATGAATATGTATGCGTGATAAGTGTGTTGTGATAGAAAAGGAAGAAAAAATAAAAATGAGAAAATGTGTGATGTTTGAGGAGTGAGATAAAGGCGTAATTAATAGTTTTGTAAATTAATATTTTCTTTTACGGGAAAGAAGAACAGTTTTTTGTCATTTTGGAGAATATGAGGATTTGTTTTTTGTGTGCTTCACACAAGGTACAAAAGTTACCGATTTAAGGTTTTTTGTGTATAAAATCTGTGTCCCTTGGTCATTTTTAGCTTTACAATATTCCTTGCAGATAGCTTTTAGTACTAGGAAATAGTATAACAAAGTTTGATTAAGGTTAAGTCATTACAGTATTTTATTCCAATTCAATTTAATGTAGAGATCAGGCTTAAGGTCGCCTATTTTGGTATAATACAGTATCTGACTTTGGGACACTTTTGTTAAATTATAATTTAAAAATTTTAATCCTATAAATATTTTATTAATCATTTGTAGAGGTTTTTAAAGAAAATATTGCCTTATTATAACAACTATAATAATTTTTACGAGTATATGTACTGATACTGGTGCATTTATTGATTATCTTTTATGTTTCATGGGTGTTCTAAACTTAGTGCTAAGTATTGTACAAACTTATACCTGAATGTCTGAAATCTTGTTAACAGACTAAGTTTTTTATAATGTAAGTTCAAACTAGGCGCCTCTCCCCTATATCGTTGCATTCGAGTTCAATAATTTTTAGAATAAAATAACGGAATTCGTATTATAGGATTTCTATCAGTAGAATCCAGTAACAAGAATATTATTACTCATTCTTGTCAAAATTCATGGTATATTTGAAATAATCGACACCTTTGTATATATGGTAACAACTCGGCAAGTATGTGACTTGCCCTTTTGATTACATCATAAAATATTATAAATTTTGATTTAAATCGTACTGAATATTAAAATGTCAATTGGTTTCAAAGTTCAAGCAATCTTCTCAGTCTTGTCAATTGTCATGCTCTGAAACTGCTTATAAATTTAAAACTCATCAAATTTCGAAACAATTAAGAGCTCAAATAACTTCCCGAGTGATAACGGTAGATATATGTATCGAATTAGCGTAAATTAGCAGAAATTCTGAAATACGAATGACATTTTTTGGTAAAAACAACTCCTCCTTCTTTTCTATTCTTCTTCAAACAAGTAAAAAGTATTAATTTGTTATTTAACGTCTAACATATCTCGCACTTGTACTACTTAGCAATCCACTCGATTATTCAATTTCTAAAAAGCATAACTGCTTAACATCTCGTCCTCATTTTTCTCTCACTTACCACACACATCTAAACAATCAGCTTACCACCGCTGCTTCTACCACCAACACCCAGCTACATAATCCGAAACACAACAAAAACAACAATCCACCTCGTGCATCGCTCGCGCACAATAAAGCCCAGGATTACTTTCGTTCCTCGTACGCCGCAGAATGTAAAAACAAACCCCCCACCCACAAGATCCATCGGAATGCGTCATCGGCAACCAGCTACGCGCTTGCCTCGATTAATACAAAGTAAAGACAAAGCGGTAGAGGACACGTATACGCAGAAATCTCCCTGCTCCGTGAAAAGCGCCGGGCGTGTACGTATACATTTGCCTATGAAAGGGCGCGCGGACGTCGAAGACACCTGAGGCGCCACACACGCCGAGGGTAACCCAAAACGCGCTGCCGCTGCCGCTGCGTGACGCGGACCCCCCGAGCCACGGGGAACGGGGCACAATGGTATTGGACTTGGGCCTTCTTTTCAGCCCCTCTCTCTCGCGTGCATGCTCGTTGGGGATCATCTTTCTTTCTGGAGCGAAAGAGGGATGCGGAGGAGAAATGCGCGCGGCGAGTGCGCGTTGTGTGTATATGCAGAGTGCGCGCGTGACTCACGGGGTTGATGTTCCATTGTGGAGTGCCTGCGCTGGGCATTCGATGGGTGATCGAATATTTTTGTACGATTTTGATTTTGTAACCCTTTGACAGATCTGGAACGTTGAATGGATGGATGGATGGGTGTAGGAAACTGGGGTAAAGCGGATCATGCGTATTATTTATTTAGCAAATTATTATTTACGCATAGTTTTAATTTTAGTGAAAGATTTAATTATGCAAGGATGATAATTAAAAAGTTTCACTGCATAACCATTAATATTTTATGAAAGAAAAGAAATTGTACTTTTTGGCCTTAAAAGAAAGTTTATAATCAATTTTATTGCTAGATATTTTTTCTAATTACTTCAAATACGTTTTGCTTACTATTATCAAGAATGCAGAACTTTAAAAGAAGTTTCTCTTTTCTTAAACAAACATTTTAAAGAATCGACGTCTCAAGGTAAAGTGGTCCGGAAAATAATGCGATAGCACTAATTTAGGCGCGGCCAGATGGAAAATTTAACAAAGTATTAATTAAGGTGAGTGTTAGTGTAGTATTATATAAGGTCTTTGTTGCAACGTATTTCGTATTTATACCAAAATCGGCCAACATAACCTCCATATTTAACTGTTTCGTATTTTAGAGTATTTTAAAAGTTTTAAGATGTCTTTTTAGTTTTATTATTATCTAAATTAACGTTTTTATCTATTCTTGCACAAAAACTAGTAAAATATTTTCAAAACATTTAATTCTATCCTCTAATTCACTTTACCGCGCACTGAACGGCCCGGGTAAAGTGAATAGGTATTTTTTAAAAAAAAGGTAAATAATATTAAACTTAATAAATGATTTTTTTCTAAGTTGCGAGTATGTTTATAGATGTAAGAAGATTCTTGTGCAACTTACAAATTCATGTTTTAAGTCTGATAGATACATTTCTTTCGACTTTTAGAGTTACTATGGTCACTTTGCCCCAGTTTCCCCTACTGTTTATTTGTTAAAAAAGAATGTATGTACCGTTATTTACATGTGGAAAGTAGTACAGTTGTACAGTTAAAAGTGCATTTCGCATTGCCTGGTAAAAATATGTGTGTACATACAAAGACTTATTAGTCCCTGTAGTGCAGCTCGTGTTTTACTCTTAAATTGTCAGTTTGATATATATAAAATAAAAGTAAATAAAATTTCAAATTCGTTATAACGTATATCTGCAGAGATAGAGAATACGTATATAGAGATAGATAATAACATGGGCATCATTTTACGGTTGTTCTTATGAGAAAATAAACTTAAGAAATTTTGAAACCGAACAACTCAAATAGTTTTAAAATTTATTCTCCACTAACTATCAATCTAATAGAACTGTTCAATCGTACGAGATAAATATTCAGAGTTTATGTTCTATAAGTATGTACATAACTAGTAAGAGAAACCAGGACTAATTTGTTCGCTAATACTCACTTTGAATAAATATAACATTGAAACTTTTTAAATAGAAAGTTTAGAAAATATAAGAGAAGAGAAATAAAATAGTCCTAGTCACCCTTATTCATTTTGTCTAATAATTATTAACAAATACAACAAAAGTACATTTTTGTTACAAGGTTACTAATTTTTTAATAATATAAATAAACAATCAAACAAATATACACATCACCTAAACTTAACAGAAAAGTTTTAATAACTGAATATAATATATTTTATAATTTTATAGATACGAGTATATACTTCATAGAACCGATAAAGGGTTAAGTTAAAATGATGACTTAATAAATTGGTCTAAAAATCTTTCTAATATTATTAAAATAATCAAGTCACACACTGATGTAAAGCTACATATCCTCGAATTTCTAAAAAAAGTTCAAAGTTTAATTCAGACAATAGTAAGCTATCATCTGACAAATTTAGATATACCAATTCGATTAATATCGCCCGAGCATAAATAGAAACACAACAGCACCTAATTATATCTCTCTCCACTAATCTCCATGCACACACGCACACACACCGATATCCCCAACCCCCTACCAAATGCAAATTAAGCGAAATTAAACGATCCTCTCTGTCATTGCCAATTCAATTCGTCCACTACACCCATCGCGCGCTCTTCATCCCAACCCCTCCCACCCGCTCTCTCAATTTTCGCCGCAATTACGTAATATCTTCATCGATTAATCGCGACTGTCCTCGTTAAAAACCCTCCGCGTAACAAATACCACAGCGGGGAGACACGCGACGCTGGCCAGCCGAGCGTGAAAAGCGCGCGATGAATCAGAAATTTCCATGCGTAATTGCCGCGATCGGTCGTGCATATACGTACGCAACTGGTGCCGCGCGTACCTACCCCCAGCGAATTGTAGAACAAAAAAAAGAGGAAAGAATGTTTAGCCGGGCGGCGAATGGGGTGTCGAGAGCGTTTAGAAGTGGACGGGGGGGGGGGAGACTACAAATTGCCGACAACAGATGTGCGGAGGAATGCGGTGCGACTGAGCGACGGAGGGGGTGTATATCGTCGCGTTCTTGCGGAGTGCGCGTGTGTGTGTGTGTAAGTTTGAAATCTGATGTATGCGAGATTGCACGCACGTTTTTGGCTGGGCTGAAGATTGAGATCGGAGTAGTTGGCTTTTTATACCGCGTTTAATTTGTAAATTGGGGTGTTGGTAGTATTATGATGATTCAAGCTGAATGTGTCTTTTAATATTGTTAATTTTTAGTAACACAACTTTATTTAGGATGAATGTTCGAACTGTTTGAACCATTGCGTAGAAAATAGAATATTATTAATTTTATAAAAATTAGTCTGCTTCATATGTTAATAAATCAAAAGCAATGTAAAAATAAAATGTTTATTTACAGTTTTCAGTCATCGGTACTGTGTGGTCATTCACTGGGTTTTTAATGTTCTTTTATATTCTATTTCATTATTTATATTTATAAATTACTTATTCCATTTAAATTAAAAATTGCACAAAAAAATAAATTTTAAGGATTTATTTCATTAAAAGTCATATACCACAAAAAGTTTTTACTACCTTTTATTTAAAAAAAATTTCAATGATATAATTGCGAAATATCTTAACCCTTTTATTCCCACTGTAGCCATATGGCACATTGTATTGTATTTATTTGCAATGTATGTGGAACTTTGAAGTAAAGTTGCATTCGCGTATGTAGGTCCACAGAAAATACTTTCTTTTATAAGAGAATTTTCCTAGTCAAAATCCAATTTTTAGAAAATAATTGTAAGAAGAAAGGATTAATTGTTCATTCTGAAATATTGGTGTTCTTACCCTACGGGTAGATGACCCTTCATTAACTAATACAATGGTACAAAAATAAAAACAGTAAACAATTATGAAATACATCCATGTTACGTAAATACATAGCGACGATTGTGAATCACCAAGAAATCAACTAAAAATATATAAGTTGCTTTCAAACTTAAACCGATCTAAATTAATAATATATTTTTTTAAAGCATCCAGCCAGTTTTATTTTGATAGATCGCCTTCCGGTGTGTACATATGAATGACACTCGAATTTAGACTCCCAACTAGTTCTAAGCACAGGAGCAGCACAAGCCTAGGGTAAAAAAAATACACGCGCACAATTGAGATACGCGGAGAAACGTCGGGACGAGGCACAAGAAGAAGAAGGATACATCTTTGAAAAGCCTGCCGCTCGCGCGTTAAAAGCCCTGCATGATTCACCTCTTAAACACGGCTGTCGCTCTCTCTCTCTCCTACTCTCTTTCGATTATTAACGCTCGCTCGTCTAAATGAATATGTACACGAAACTCGGCCTAACTCAATTCAGGCTCGTTGCCGCGCGACTTGGGGGAGAGAGGAGGACAGACGGATGGTATATAGGCGGCTTCAATAATTGTATTACGCACAGTTCCTTCGAATTATACGGCGTTTCGTAGTGGAATCCATAAAGAGTTTAATCTGGCTGGATGTAAAAATGTATAAAAATAACACGGGAATTTGTCGGATACAGTGGGGCTTTAATTGTTTTTATGTTTTTTTGAATGGATGTATGAAGATTTTTAAGAGTGATTCAGCCAAAAGAATAATGAATTTTATTATGGTAAATATAGTATTAACAAATGTGAAGGGTAAACAATAAACTCATCAGGTATTAATTTAAGAAGATTCATTTTTGTTTCTTTAGATCAGAAGGAAGAAAAGTATATTCTGTTAGTGGTATAGTTCTCGAGTGTTGCTTAACTCTGTAACGCCGAAAGTATTTTAAAAGCGAGAAAAAAGTTTTTTTGCATTTAGTTATCCTTAGAATGGTCTTAAATTTAGATTCCAACAGTTAATAAAACTAAAACTAAGCTCTAAATATGATTTTAGTAGTGGCTTTTAAAAACGACTAAACGTCCCCCTAGTCTTAAATTAGTTAAATTTGAATAACTAATATAGTAGATCATCAGTTTAAGTGTCTTTACACAACAGTCCATCGATAGAATTACAAAATTTGTTTCTTTTTTGTATTTTTATGGAAAAATAAGTAGCTCCATACGCATTGCTTTCCCCATACGCATTGCTCTGTTGTTATGCTAACACCGTTTTGAATTTTGCAACAGGCAATGAAACTCTTTTTTATTCTGCCGCAAGCAATGTCTTCCTTTTGAGAAGGTGGAGAGAACCTGCCCGATTCAGGACATTAACTTTCGGTATTTCCATTATTTCTAGAAAGCCGAAAAAAATGTATATTCCCTGAATTCTTAACAAAAACCGCTGCCAATTAATTGTCGCTCAGCTTTTTTAAATGTCAGTAATCGTTCGAATATGCAACTATTTATGTAAACTGCTATTACTCTGTTAATAATCTTATTATTAGGCATAGCAATATACTAATATAATTGAAAATTCCATAATTAGTATCCAATATACAGCCTATATAAAAAAATACTTATTCTGTATATAAAACAAATAACAGCGATGGCTAAAGCGTATGCGTAAAGAAGTGGTAATTTATAGTAAACTTTTCAGTTTTATAGTGATAAAATATTATTTGGTACAATTCGGAAATAGCCATACTTATTATTTATTACGATAATTTGAAGCTTCTACTTTAAAATGAGACAGTTTGAAGCTTACAATTTTATATACAAGCGAAGATATAGCGGAAATAGTGAGCGAAGAGCGTCAAATGATACTCCTTTTGCACTAATTTTGCAATATCTCGGGTTGTAATTAATTTTTCTCAAAAATTAGAAATCTGACATATTCTTTATGATAAACAATACGTTTTAAATTTGGTTGGATATTTATAAATTAAATAGGTAACTTATTATTGTCGTTTAAGCAATTAAATTGCTAATAACAATTAATTTGACCACTTTCAGACCTTCCACCCTCGAAATCGTATTCAGAACGCAAAAATACGTAAGCAACACCTGGTTGGAGTCGTGGCAATCAATCGGCCACGAGAACGTACATTGCGCCTAGACTATATATGGGGTTAAGCGGGCTGGGGTGAGTTTTCAAAGATTACTTGAAAAAATACAACAAACGCGTACAATTATCTTGATGATAGGGGATACTTGCCTAGTACCGACCTTTGTCTAGTACTGTCCACCAGCCATTCCCTCTCTTCCACGGCTAGATGGAAGCTTTTAGGTACGGTAATTTGTTGCATATTATACAGTGCTATTAAGTATTTAAATCTTTATCTGCTAAAAAAATCCTTGGTGTCACGATAATTCCTTGCCCTCGCGCAGTACCTACTATCTAAATTGCTAAAATGAATTTCTTGCCTAATACCGACTACATACTTATTCCTAGTACCTCCCATATATTATTATATATATTTTTCGTAATTAAATTTTTGGCTTCCTCCTAAAGGAAGCTTTGCAATTGTAAAAAAAATAACTTTTCTTAAAGACATATTAGAAATACGTTTTGGGCTATTTGGAATCGAAATAGACTATTTTTAGAAAATGATAGTATGGATGTGTGTGTATGTGTGCGGCACTGACACATACATGTACACACAGTATACATAAACATACACAAAGATACACACACACACACACACACACGCACACAGACACACACACGCGCACACACACACACTCACACACACACGCACACACACACATACACATCTATACAGACATTTTCTAAAAATAGTGTATTTTGATTCCTAATGTCTGAAAACATGTTTTTAAAATGATTTTAGCATAATTTTTTTCTTGTACCATTACAAAGCTTCGTCTACAAGAAAAAGCAGTTGAAGATTTAAGAAGATGAATGTAGTAGTGCTAAATATTGAGTAATAGATAGAAATCATAAAGAAAACGAAGAAATTGGTATTTGGATGTAATATTTTTATTTTTTTATTTTTATTATCTATGGATATAAGATCGACGCAGTAATCCTTGCGTGATTGAGTAACAATCAATCAATCACATTTTATACAATTAAATAATTCATAGTGCATTATTCATCGTGCGGCATAATAAACGTCTCCAAAATAACAACAACGCTCCACCCCCTTCAACTCCAGGCACTAAAATAACAGTACAACCTATACCTACACAATCCTCGTTAATTACCGCGGCACAAATAAAAAAGACAAAGCCCTTGCCCGTTCCAGTACGCGTATGCGCACAATACCGCACGATCCCGGTGCAATTGCGCGCCTTGCTTCGTGAAAGGCATTGTCCCGGCGGCTGCAAGTGCACTTCGCAAGAAACGGCCTCGAGGAGGGGGTTTTGCGCTTTTCTCCGCCGAGCAGGAGAGAAGAAAGCGGTGCAGCAGCTCCGAGGAAGAAAAGACGCGCGTTGATGGTCTTACGAGGTGACGCGACGGTTGTTCGCCCGAGTTCAATGCCGTAATTGCGTCTCTTACGGCTGGTTCGCTTAGTCTTTGTGGCCGTTGCGAAGTTGCGATAGGGGATGAATCGAGTATCAGTGTATTGAATTTTAATGCGTTTTGAGGTATGAAATAGAAGTGATGATTGAAGGACTTTTTTGTGGTAGATGTTTCTAGTTCTTTGTTGTTACTTGAAGTGTATGTAGTTACAGTAAATTTGTATTGTCCACGAAACAGTGCACACAAGTTCTGTTATTTTTTTATGACAAATTTTGCGAGATAACGAGATAGCTTGGCAAAAACGTGCTACATATTTATCGCTCATCCATAATCAGTAGTAAAACGTAATTTTCTGTGTACTAGAAGAATAAGATATATATATATATATATATATATATATATATATATATATATATATATATATATATATATATATATATATATATATATATATATATATATATAATAAGAAACATAAAATATTAAAATACATATCATACAAAAATTATACAAATTAGAAATACGTATTATTAATCAACTCAAATCTCTATTTATATAGAAGAAATGTTCTGATTGACTCACTCACTCATTCATTCATTCAGTCACTCATCAACGTACAGTTCAAACCACTGGATTCATAAACATGAAATTCAGAGAGTATATTTCTTCCATGATAAAACAGTTACTTTTTTTAAATTAGACCTCTAAAAATGAAAAGGACTAATATATACTTTTGCTACTACAGTATTATTTTTCCAACCAGATAAGAAGTCAACTTAGTTTCTGTTTACAAAAGTTACTTATAAAAATGCCTAAAAACCAAACCAAGCCAAAAAGAACGTTTACAAACGAAATCTACACAAAATTTCTAAAAACATCATGATCCAGGATATACCCCTATATTAATCCCTGAAACTGCGAAACTGAATTTGGAGTTAAATTGTAGAATTCCACTACTCTATATTTTCATAGAATTACATCTTTTCTTTTTTCGACGTACAGATATATTATATTTATATACAGCGGTATATTATTATAATAAACAGACAGTTTGCTTACTAAAAAGATTTTGTTATGAAATTTTAATGATAACTTCTTTGCGTATCTTTTCGAGTGTCTATAACAATATATTTTTATGGTGTATTCATAAAACCAATTCATTCTATCATTAAGGTGATGCTAAAGCCACCTGTCGCCGACAAATACGAGGATCCACTTTCCTCATTTCATCTTCAATTTTGAGTAAATATCTCTATGGAAAGTTGTTGTTCCAATCGAAAAGAACAACTTTCCATAGAGATATTTTCATAAAATTGAAAAATGAATGAAAAAAGTGGTTCCCCGTATTTACCAGTAACACAGGGTTTAACATCACCTTAAATCATAAATCACAAAACAGTATACCATCATTTACATAATCTCATTATCCAACTAAAATCTACTCTAACATTCATACCGCAAACCTGCACTCGCCACACAGCCCAGCCTGTCTTTAATACACATCTCCCTGCGACCGAGCTCCTCCGCACCCCTTACCCCAACTCCGCAACTCCACCACGGCCAACCACCGCAGATAAACATCTTATCCCCTCGGACGTCTCTCCACCGCTGCACCGCATCACCTCTTGGCTTACTGCACGCCTGTACCCACCACTGTCTTGCGCAACTATACAGCGTGTTACGTGTACACGCGCACGTCAAGCCTCGGACTTTGTGGGCTTTGTGCGGCCCGGCGAAACAATGGACGAGGAACAACAACACAGTAGAGAGAGGGGGGCGTGTTTATGACACTCGTGCAGATAAGCAGTCGAGAGGGAGAAGCTTGATGCGAGCGGATGATTTCATCCCCCATGAATTTCGAATTCCTGCGGTCAGCGAGCGCGCGATTGCGACTGGAGGCTGGGGTGCAGCCTTGTAATGAGATGCTTGGGGATTTTGATGGGATTAGGGATGTTTAGTTTGATCGTTGTGGTGTTTGGTTGATGGTAGTGTTGAGTGTACAGTGAAATTTACTTCATTCGAAACTTAAGGGAAAGGATGCATTTTTTTAATTGTATAGAGGTCAAGTATAGAAAACTTTTGAGTTGTAGAGAATCAATATAATTGTCACGTTGAATAAAGTGAATACATGAATGATGGTGATAGATATCGTCATTTGGAAAATTTTGCTGTAATAATTTTGTATACTATTAAATTGAATTGAATTTGACTTTTACAGACTAATAGATAAACAAGGTGTACGATGTGCATCTTTATAATGAATAATTAATTATATTTTGATTAAATTTGGAAAATGTGAGTACCTATTTGCTATATCTCGATATTTTCCTGTAAAAAGTTACAAAAGCCAAAATTATTGTACAATGTTTTTTCAACTTTTTACAGAAAAATATTAAGGTAAGGGTAACAACTAATAGCGACTTAATGACAATTGTTAAGAGCCTTACCCTGTATATATAGGTATTTTTTTCTCATCTACCAAAGACTGTCATGATACTGTACTGACTCTATTCAAGTCGTTCCATTCCACCCAATTTCTTAAAGGTCTTACTTAACATTGAGGTTACGCTCTGAAAATTTCTACTTGTATAGGTAAACTCTAGAAATTATCAATCGTAGTGATAAACTACTAAAATTTATCATCGTAGAGGTTAAATGCTGTTCTGGATTATACGAAAATAAATCAAATTATCTTCGTACTTATTTGGAACTATAAAGGCTTTCTAAAGAAACCAGGCTTGACTTCAAATTAAAGAATTTTAAAATTTGGAGGTACACTTAGGTACTTACTTATGTATTAACATTTTGCACATCTGCAGAAATTTGAAGCAAGTTTCTCGTATTTGAACCTTACAAAATACTAAAATTATAATATCTGAAAAAATTAAGCAGTCTCCACTCAAGGTTCCGTAGATTACAAATGCAATTACCCTAATTGAGTGAATTTCATTGCAACTCGCAACAGAGAAACAAGAAATAGGAAACTCAAGTCTCCAAAATCCCACGAAGCCATGAGAGAAAAAACGAACCACGTGAAAAGAATCCCACAAACCTCCGCACCTCCCGCCAACCCAATTCAATTAACCTCAAAAGACCTCCCAAGGTCAGCCAACCTTCCCGATAAAATAAAGCCCAACTCCCCAGCTCCTGCGCATTTTTACCCCGCGCTACCACCGAAACTCGAGAACTCTAACTAACTCTAACCCCGCTACTATATCCAACCAGCTCGTAAACAGGAAGGAATTTATGTGTGTATAAAAGTCCGGGGCGGCGCGCGCTTAACCGGCTCGGCGGTCGGCTCTTCCCACACCAATCAAAGAGCCGCGCGGTCCCCCCCTCGCGCTCGCCTGGCTCGTGACTCCGGATCCCCGGGGAGTTATCTACCCCTTGTGGAAGAGAGAGTCTATCGCTCGCGAGATGCGCCGCGTAGGGCTTTCGCGCGTGCAAGAGGGGAGCCGCGATGCGTGTAAGTAGCGTTCATTTGTTAGGTCGTAGACTCGTAGGTGAGGACACGGGATGGGTCTGGGATTTGGAGGGCGCGATTTTTGTAGAGGATGGCTTTTGGTTGGGTATATAAGGTGAATGTCCAGATTTCTGCTCATATAAGCAATTTGCGTCAAACAGAAAGGTTTAAAAAGTTATTCTAACATTAATTTATAAAGCAGATATGATTATTATCTTAGTTATGAATCGAACAATAAAATGTAAATGCGTAAAAACCAATTTAAAGACATAAATACTAATAATAGTCAATTAAAAAGTGTACTCAAAATGCATCTATTTCTGTTGACAGTAAAAAGCGGTGAATTCGATGTGTACCTATTTCTGATCACCGTCGATTTTAAAGACTTCATTCATATGATTTGTATCTTTTTATTGTACTAGTATGTTAACATGAGCAAATACTTCACGATGCATAAGTAGAAAACAGTGTACATATTGTATAAATACAACTAAAACGTTATTTTTTCGTGATTAGAAATAGGGACATGCAGAATGCATCTACGTCTAACCTCAAACTATCACTACTATCAAGTTTTTTAATCAGAATTTACAATATTTTTAATTCAGCACTACAGATTTTAGTTGTAATACTAAAAATGTGTAGATAGCTTGGGTATAATACATATTAAAACAATCTTCATATCTATAATAACAGAAAAACTTCGAGTGATTAGAAATAGGGTCGTGAGCAGAAATGTGGAAATTTACCTTAGTGGTGATTTTCGGGAGATTGACGTATTTTTGGAATAGGATTGGGGAGATTTTTAATGCGACTCGGACGTAGACAGTACAAGAGGTTTCGTAGTTTTTACGCGGAAAGAATTTTCTGATGAATGTTACTGTGGAAATTATAAACGTGGAACATTCTGATTTCATGGTAATTTTGTCCGTGAATTCGTAATGGCATGTATGTACTTTTAATTACGGTGTGTATCATAAGTACTTTTAACAGACAATTCTCCGATATTCTCGAAATTCTCTGTGTAAAGTAGTTATACTACGGAGTAATATTTTATCACGGGACAAAATGTTGCCGTGATTCTTAATAGATTCAAGTTTTATTAGAACCCTGCAATGAATGCATTGAAGCATTCATGTTATAATATGTTTTGAGTTCGAAGAGGCTCTTTTTCTGTTTCCTTTTAGCCTCATTAAATTTCGGCAATGTAAAATGAGGACAATACCACGATCGTGATATTTATAGTACTAAGCAATTTATGTCTTCCCTCAATTTGATTAACAAACATTATAAAAAAACCATAGATTATTGAATGACAGTAGATAAACAATACGCATATTTTTACTTTTAATGCAGTTTTAACTAACGGACTACGTAAAATATCCCAATTTCATGAAAATCACCCGTATATGGTAATGAATGTTAATTTAATCGAACGATTTTTCAGCTTTTTTCTGTCCTCACTCGAAAACAACCAAACGTGACAGACGCACGCAAAACAATCATCTCTTCATACAGCATATCAATAATCGTACAGCAGATGCGGATACCAATAACCAATACGCACCGCAAATCTTTCCCCTCGCCTTCGCGCATTCCTACGCAGCCGAATAACAACCCATCCACGGCAGTAAATATCCTTTAATAAGGTCCCCCGCTGATCAGGAAACGCGCACGACTTCTCGCGCCGGGTATATTACTTACAAAGTACCATACCTACACCCAGAGAATCACAATGAGCGGACAAGAGCGTTAAACGCTGCGAATATCGAGCGGACATCGGAGCTCATTGTCGAAATGGCCGGTATAAATTCGTATAATGCAACTTCGGACGTCGCTTTCTGTCCCCCTCCGCGCTAAATACCACAGTTACACGGGGTCAGCAAAAGCAACAATTTCGGGCACTTTGGCGCTAGAACACTCGACTCAAGACTCGGACGGAGAAAATGCGCGCGCGCATAAAAGAGGGGATGAATATAATGCAGAACAGCATGTTTATGGGGATACAGCTCTCGCGCTAAGAGAGAGAGAGATGGATAGATATGTGCCTCGGGCCGAGCGCGACGGGGGGCGCACTGCGCGTGCACACGGCCCCCATCGTGCATGCGCGCAGGAGTGGAGTGTAGTATAGAAGAGAGTGGCGAGTGGTCCTCGGCGAGAGAGAAAATCGCTTATGTATATCCATGGGAAACGCTTAAATATTGGTTTATTTGCCCTGGCCAAGATGCGCCGGTATATACGTGTAGTACGTGCGCGCTTGTTCTATCGCGAGCTGCCGACACAATGGGCTGCCACTCGAAAGAGAGAGAGAGAGAGAGAGAGATGTAGGGTATTTGTTCGACTTGGGTGTGATTTATTTTTGCTTTGCATAATTAATTGACTTGGATAGTTTTGAATTTTTATTTTGAAGAAAAAAATCTTTAGCAATGCAAATTATACCAATTGTAACAGAAATGTATACAATTATTATTCTATTATTCATTAATCAACATAAAAATTGTTCAATCTCTTCTTAAGGATAATCATCTATGAAAATAGCTGTTCTAGCCATTTTCATTATTATTTAGCATTCTTTACATGCTAGAGCCATTTTCTAAATTTTCTTATAAATAAGTAAGAAATTGCACGTTAAAGAACTGTCACAACAATCATGAGGTATTTTTTGGACATTGTAATTTATTTATTTTTCTATTATCTATGATAAATTTGTATAAAAAATGTTAATATTCGATCATCAAAAAAGTATGGCAAAATTGTATTTCGTTGCAGTTTTGGACCAGAAACAAAAAATAGAATGCATCATGTTTTGTTTAAATATTTCTAAGCTAATAAACTTGTTTATAAGAGAAATGACCTTAACTTAATAATGTTCTATAATGTATAATTTTGAAAAAGCTTTCGCATGTGTTAGAAATAATGTCCTTATATCTTATATATTCCCTTCTCCCTATTTCTACTCACATTTCGGTTTTTTACTGTTCTTTTCGTTTATAAATATTTAAGTATCTTGAGATATTTTCAAGGTGTAATAAAATATTAGAAATAAAAGATAAGCTAAGTGGAGCGGCTGTGGAGCTCAACATCCACTGCAAATCCACTCCTCTTTGTAACCTTGGAAACAAGTTCATTTATATATTGATATACAATACAACACGAACCTAATATTTAAAGTAACAATAAAACTTGGATATGATCAAAAACAGGAAAATTCACCTTACGTCACCTAACGTAGATGCAAAGATAAATAATGAAAAAAGCTCTAATTTCAATTTTTACAGGTGCCTCCCCTCGAATGCCTCAAATCTTCCAAAATAAAATACACTTAACTCAACTATCAAACAATCATCAACTCCTCCAACGATCAACAAAACCCCTCTCCACCACTAAAAAACAAATTCCCCCGAAAACTCAAAAACCCGGTTTAAAAGAAGCCACTTACAATTCATACCTCTCCCTTTCTCTCTCACTCTTCACCACGCATACTTTTCCGGACGATAAACTCGCTTGACTCCCTCCCCGCGCACACCTATGCATGCCCACGCGCTTATCACGGTGCATGGGCGTTTACGCGCTAGCCGATGCGTGACTGCGCACGCGCCAACGGGGCACCGCACCACCTGGTGCAAAAAGGGCGCACGTGTCGCGCGCGAGCCGGACATCCATGAGGGTCGAATGTGTCGAATCGCTTAGCGGCTCCGTGTCTGTGTGTGTAATTAATAAATTTTCGGAGTGGGCTTTTTTTGTGTGCGTTTTTTGGGTGGATCGATAGGAACGGAGGGTGCATCGGAATGCGATTATGCGGTTGGGGTGAAGGGTGGGTATTGTTGTTTAATGGATTTGTGGGGTATTGATGCAAGCGCCGTTTGTGATGCTGGATGCGTGTTTTAAGGGAAAAAATTAGTTTTGAGGAGAGAAACTGTATAATGCATTGCGTAAGAATAAGTGTTGCAGAAATATTCGTGATGCATGTAATATATGGAGTGCGAAAGTTCAATTATTACTCATTTTTTAACATATTTATAAATTGAGAACACAGGGCATCAGAGATGTAAATTTATGCTGATATTCGAGTACGTTGTTATTCGTGCACCACTCGAATAAGGAAAAAATGGAATAAATATGTTTCATACATATTAATATACGATGTGACAGATAATAAAACAATCAGCATTTTCATTATTACAAAATTACTGAAAAATTATACTATTGAAATTCGTACTAGTAATTACATTTCTGTGGCTTCGAGACATAACATAACTTAAGTCCACATTTTTAGAAAATTGAGTTTTAAAAAAAGAAAGTTTATTTATAACTATTCTTTTTTTATAATCTATATGCTTTTCTTTTGCATAGGTCTAAATGAAAATTTGATAATTCAAACCTCGATATCTCAACATTTCGTAATTTTGTAACTCTGTAAACAGCTCCCTGTCCGTAAATTGATTAAATGAACAAAGAAGTTACGATAAACTTTTCATTCACTCAAATCTATACATACCCGAAATCGTGGGAGGTATCGGTGAAGATTCTCCATGGGAAATGGAGTCGCGACTTTCATGCATGTGGACAGGATTGACGGCCCAATAAGCCATGGCATGAGCGATCAGTTTACCATTTTCCCGCTATCTTTTCTCTCTTCCATCCTTATATATCTTATACCCGTATCTTTTCCGCGGGTGTTCACACGAGTCGGCTTTAGGGGTGAAAGGGAGCGGTATAGCAGTAGCTCTTGCGTAATCGGGGTTGATTAGCGTATGACGGGCCTCACGCCCCCTTCTATTGAGATTTTTATTCATCGATATATAATGTATCGTATGATTCGTTATTTTTCTTATTTGATTTTCGTATTGTTGATGTACGAGTATAGGTTTATTGTATCGACTAGTACATTCTTAATTAAGCATTTTTGGTTATAAATAGGTCACCCTGGTAGAATTTTTTCTGTAAAATAATAGATAAAGTACATAAGAGTGCAGAAAGAGGTCTGAATTTAGATAATTTATATTTTTAATATTTTCAACAATACCTAATAATGCATAATTCGTTCTCCTCTTTCCTATCATTCAATAAAATTTATACAAAAATATGTAAATAATATACCTATAAGTAAATAAACATATACAAAATTAAGTGTTAAAAAAGTAATAAAATATGTGAAACTGTAAACTATTCCGTAATAATGTATACGAAAATCTAAAAAAAAAAAATCCAAAAACTTTCATTCAAATCCACACTTTTTTACACTTTTATGCACTTTTATTAAATACATGTTTTACAACCGTTTACTTTCTTTATAGAATATCAGAAATATAACTGTTCATATCCCAGTCTATAAAACTTTAAAATAATGAAGTGTTACACTTCAAGTATATAAGTATTCAAGCTCATCAATAATCATCAAGAAAGATTGAAAAAGAAGCGTATCAACGTTCCAATGCAGAAATCCGATCACCGCGATATCCGAATTTGGCTCTTCCCACCCCCGCAATGATCGATGTACGAGATAGGAACACATGCAGTAGGCAGTCGGCTATGAATGGGGGATTCTCGTGTTTCTCAAAATCACGAGAGGCCACCGTCTGGCAATTATTTCGAACGCTGGCGGTTGGCTCGGTTAAGCTGCTCTACTACTAGCTGTGCATCTGAATTTTTAGCCGGGCGCACACGAGTCTGCGGTTTCCGCTATTGAGCTTTGGCTCGTGGCTGTCTGTCGGCATACCGGATTTTTCCCCAGTGGCGTCGATACCCCTATTGTGCTTCTTTCATTATTATTCAAGTTACAATACTCTTTATAATCTTTATGGTTTTTCGCTCACAGTGTCTAATTAATAGTTTTATTTTATTTCTCTTGGATATTGGTTGTTTAAATAATCGAAGAAACCTTAAGAATGTATTAAATTCATATTAGAAACATATTTGAAAAATTTAAGTATATTCTATAATTAATATTTTTATTATCGACCGACAGGTTAATATTTGCAGTGTGTAAAAAAATAAATTTTAAATTATAAATTATACGTAAATTGTAAATAAATATTACAAATATTACAAAGTACGACCAAAATCTTGATATTTATTTATAATTGTTAGGTATTATTTATTGATCATATTTAAATTATGTAATTGTTAAATAACATATTTGACTATTTATTTCAATATATAGAAATAACTAAATCATCCTTTTTTATGTCAGTAATGTAAAATGTTAGTGGTATTCCCAAATTGTATCAACTATGGTAACACAAAATAGTTCTACATAGGATAATGTTTATATATGTATAAACAAATACTGGTTTTCTTTCAAATATTGGCCTTAAATAAACATCTTTGAAAAAAGAGATAAACTAATTAATTACTTTATACTACTTAAATTCTGACTCATCGAGATAATCCACCAAGAAATCAACCCAAAACCCGACATAATGAGTATCAAAACTATTCGGATATAGGTAAACCAAAATCACTTCTCCACTAAACGAAAAAAAATCTACATAAATAACTCCACCTCCCCCCAGAGTAAGAAGGCAAAAACCCACCCCACCGGTAAATGTCCAGAGCGCTGAATCGGATTTCCGCCGGTCTATTGTAACCTCCAATGGCGCGTGCCCTCGCACTATTGTATATACCTATATATATATATCCATAGAGCGTCGGACCTCCGTTACACAGTCACGTGAAAATCTCTGACCGATCCATCACGAGGCGCTCGTTACGGGGCCCATTGTCGATCTCGGACATGGGGCTCGCGTCTAAACGGCTAGAGTCGCTGTCATTGTCGTCGAGTGGGCCAGCTTTGCGAAAAAAGGAAGAAGAGGAGGATTGTGTATGTAGATGATGGAGTCCGTACGGAGCTTTGTGGCGTTTCCTCGACTTTCCGAGTAGCGGTTTGTGCGGGGATTAGAATGGACTCGGGGGATTATTTGTAATGGATACGGTTGACAATGGAGTGGAGTGTGGGCCTTAGTGGGGATGGTTGTGGAGGTATTTTTGGTGAAGGGGTAAGTCGCGTTGGTTGACGTCGTTCAGAATCTGCTTTTCTTTTGATAAATATTCTGCTATGTTGGAGTTTTATTTGACACACACTATAGGATGCTAACTTTATTTCGTTGAATTCAGTTTTAATTTGTTAATCTCGTTTAAGATTAAACTTATTTAAATTATTCTATTTTAAAATAGCTTAATGCCCAAGTTTTTCAATTTTGAGTTAAGGGAATGTGAAAATCAATTCGAAATTCAAATCAATAATTACGAATAATTATAAAAATCCTTACATTTATATGAAACACAAACTCAGGGGCTTTTTATTAAGTAATAATAGACCTATGTACGAAGTTTAAGACCTCAGTATCAACGAACACTCTAAAAAGTTATTGGCATGAAATTTTGACAACACTTCGGAATCTTCGGTACACTCTAAAAGCTAATTTACAATATTTACCTGTAAATTTGCAATATCCTAAAGTTAAATGTAACCATTTGAAAGTATTAATTTGACTCTATACAGTATATAAACATTATTTAACGAGTTAATAAAAAATAATTTTTATTGTTTTTCTAAAAATGGATGTTTATGGACTTAATATATTTTCAATAAACAAAAGAGTTAATAATTTCATAGAACTTTTCATTGAAAAACGTTCAACCATTTGTAGTTATTCTTCATAAATAAAGGTCCTATCTATTATTTGCAAAGACTATATAAAAGAATATTCACATTTATAATCCACATAAAAAACTCAATCAATTTCAACTAAATACATAATCTATCAATTAAGTATTAAAAGCCAGTCCAATCAAGCATTCATACACAGACGTCCAACCTTAAAACGTCCATCAATTAATCCGACTCGTCTATGAGTATTTAATGCCCGTTTCTACGAACGCATTAAAAGCAAGACTCGAAGGGCCTTGTGGAACACTCATTTTCTCGGTTGCGTATAACACTCAGCAGCGCCGAAAAACCCAAACCCACCCGATATCCGCGTCCATTGTCCGGCAATTGAGGCTCGTTAAAGGCGGGGGTTGTCGCTGCTAAATTGATTCAAATTGCCCCGAAGTGGAAGCGAGGATAAATAAAAAATTATACAACTTACACACACCGAATCCCGAGGATACGGGAGCATTTAGCCGGCGTCTTTTCTTCGCCTTACCTGCGACTTTTCACTCTCTTTTCTCTCCCTCTCTCCGTCTTCTACGAGCGATCGTTTTTTTCTTTTCCGAGTTTCGGTGGAGTCTATTAGTGCGCCCGTATGTAGGCTCGGCGCTGCAAATCTCACGAAATTCCTTATTCTGATTGAGCCCTTTTTTCTGTAAGCTACGAGGCGCGATACAAAAATCGTGCATGTGGGAGCTTTATGATTTCGTCCGAGGGTGGAAGTACTTTTCGCCTTGAGAAAGTTTCAAGGAGGAGCGTCGCATGGTTGCGGGGTCGAGCGATCGGTTAATGTGGGATGCTCTTCGCTTTGGGAGTATTGTGTTGTGGGTGTACAGCGTGAGAATTGAAATGTGGGTGGTTTTATTGACGTTTGATTTGGTTATTGATCGTTCATTTTTCTTTTCATTAATATTCTGATATTGCCGGTATTTACGATAGTTTACCATAGTGTGTTGATTAACAATTAAAACAGTTGGAATTACCCGAATGAATCGTATTGTCCGAAGGAGAAATGACAAATAGTCAGTTGGCTCAATAAGTCTGGCGAAAGTCTTGCAGAAGTCCGGCAGAAGTCTGGATTTGGCTACTATACCAGAGTTTAGACAAAATGTGCAAAGCAAAAGCATCGCGTCATGTCAAACTGCCAGTAACCTAAATTTTTGTCTCTTTTTTACAAATATTCATATTTTAAACAAGATTGCAATATGTAAAAACACTTTTCTCCTATATTTATCGAAAAGTACGCATTTTCACTATTCTAGTCGATACTAATAATTAATGTACTACTCTAATTATTTACTTGTGAAAAATGACTTTTCTTGACATAATTCCAAAAAAAGTCTGGGATAGTGGCCTAAACCAGACTTCTACTAGACTTTTCCAGACTTTCGCCAGACTTGTTAAGCCAGATTAATCCCAGACTAGTGCCAGACTAATTTTTTTACACGGCAGGTTATTAAATAATCATTGTATTTCCTTCAATAATAATACACCCCCAATATACGAAGTTTCAACCAAAATTTTTAATGCTCCTCGAAAAGTCATTCAACTTATTCTGATAGCATTCGTCAAAAGATTGAAACGTTTGCTTATATATATTTAAATAAAACCAGTTACCATATTTCACGTTTGGTAAGATTTGAGCAGGAGAATTTGTATTTTTAATTGATTGTAATAATATCCTAATAGGGAATAATGAAATAGTACTTTTCGATACTACACAGAGAGAATTTTCTAATAAAAATTATAACGAAATTCAGGGTAAAAATTACCGTAAATAACTATAAAGCTGGGACACTCCTACTTTCTGGCACTTTTTACTAATATTTTACTATAAAAATTACCTCATTGACTACAAATTTTACTGCACAGACTATAAATTTTACCGCACTGAATGGTAAAATTTGCCTGATTTGAGAAAAAGAAGACAGCTGATAAAGAAAACAACTGAGCGTGTACACATTTTAGGTTAACTCAAATATAAATGTGTATAATGTACTTATTTAAGTATTAATGATACTGCTACAACAATTGGAAGAAAATCCAGATTTTAAAAAAATATTTCGTACAAACTTTACCACAAATTTTGGTTTTCTCTAAGATTTATACAGGGAACTTTTACTCTACGGCAGGCAAATTTTACCCTTCAGTACGGTAAAATTTATCGTAAATATCAATAAAAACTGCCGGAAAGTTAGAGTGTCCCAGCTTTATAGTCATTCGCGGTAATTTTTACTGCGAATTTCGTCATAATTTTTATTAGAAAATTCTCTCCGTGTAGTGCGGTTATACTGATTCTTGCACGAGCGTGAGTTTGTCGCCCGAGTGAAGCGAGGCTGACATTTACACTCGTGTGAGAAGCACTTTTATCACGTATATCGAACATTATTTTTTTATCGGCACTTGTATATATGTCGGCTTAGGCTCTATCTTCTTTCTCTCTCTATTTCGTTCTGTATTTTAGATTAACGTCACATTATTAAAAGATCAAATGATGCCGGCCGAGTGACGTCACATAGAGTTTTACTTAAATCTTTTTCAAATTTGACGATATCGTAAAATTTCTTAAAATTTACAAAGAAACTATAGTTTCTCTCTTAATTTTAAATAGTGAAACCTCGGCAATTTCACTGTTTCATAGTGAGAACTCAGCAACTAATTCATGTAGTGGCTGAGTTTTCACTGCGAAATAGTGAATTTTCACTATTTCAAATTAAGAGGGTATAAATAGCCTAGAAAAATCCATTGTAAACTACAATAGGTATCCTTTCCTACTGCTCAAATTTCCTTTAATCAACAAAAGTGTCCGATGAAAAACTAGTCCAGTACCCGACACAGCAATTCAGCAAATCCCTACTGACCTTCAGCGGGCAAAATCACCAGACCATCACGTCCATCTCCCACGGCAGCGCGCAATTAAAAAGCCAACTCCACGCGCAGCCAGACTCTCCAATAAATACCACTGACCATTAACCAGACTTCCGGCCGTGCACGCATATGCGAAACAAGGGTTGACCAGTTCCAAAACAAAAGCGACGTCCCACGGCGCGCAATATCCGCCGCGAGTTCCACGGGACACGCGCGCCATAAATCCCGCGCGGATCCTTCCATTCGGATAAAGACGAGAGGACACACGGGGAAGAAACTCTCTCCAAGATTTTTTAAAATCTCACCCCACGCGTGTGCGTGCGCGTGTCGCGCGGAGCGTAATTCAATACGGCGGACGTATCAAGGGGTTATAAACAAATGTGTTCAAACATATAGGGTATCCCGGGTTGTAGGGAGAAGGGTTGGTGGTGGTAGCAGGCACTTTTCCCTTGTGTCAACAAGCAGCGAGTCTAATCCTCTCGGGGGACGGACGGCCGGCTGATGCGCGCGCGCGCGATTCTAACCGTTGAGAATTAATTCTCGAGTGACTTCTTCATTTCGTGCCCTGCGTGCGTGAGGATTGTGTTAGGGAAATTAGTACCTTGTACCTATTTTGTACCGGTCCTTGTGTGTGCTTAGTTTTGTAATAGAACATTTTGTTTGTAATTATTGACTTGTGTCGTTAAAAGCATTTATTAGTGGGATTTTATAATGCTATTGTTATTTAGATACGATGAGCTGTTTAGGGTATAGCAGGTACTGAAAATTTTTGTAGAATCATCAAGGAATCCAAATGTACGAAAATGTTATTTGTTCATATTAAAGTTTCTCTTGTTTACTATGTTTTCTGTAAGGATTTAACCATAAGTAGAGGTATAACTTTAAACTTTAAGGTGGAATTCTACCGATATTTTGACAGAAAACTTAACTTTTTTATTGACGTTTCTTAAAATTTGTAATGAAAGGAATATTTTAAAACGTAATAGATATAAATAAAGAATTAAAATAAACTAAGTTATAATAATTTAAATAAATCCATTTGCATTAATTAATTACTGTAATTAATTGTATATTTCATGAAATTGAATGCTAGTTACATAAACTTTGGTGTAAGTGTGAATTAAATTTAATGTAAATATATGTATATATATTAAATTTACATTTTCTTTACATTAAACATTTTTTAAATTATTTCAATTTTATTCTATAGGGCAATAAAATAAGTTTTAAAAATTTCGGTATATACGCTACCCTCAAATTTATCTCTTTTTCTAGCGAATCATCAACGAAACAATGAGAACCCAGTGTGAAAATCAATTTTCCCGAAACACCCGAAATTCTCGATAGAGCACCGAGAGGGGGCAAGAACGAATGAACTGACCCCCGGCTCTCGCAAGAGGGATTCAAATTCGTGCATGGATCCGATAAGCGATAAGATCGGCATAATGGATGTGGGAGAGCAGATAAGGCGGCAGGTATAACCGCGGGCCGTGTGAACATCGGGAGTGAAACCGAAGAAGAAGTCGGGAGGCAGCGTTTAATGAAATTAATAGGAGTTTATATGCGATCGATTCGATATCGAGGTTTTCCACGGCAAGTTTAATTGACGTGAGAATAGACGTTTTATGCGCTCTTGTACTGAATTCAACTATGGCATCGGTAGTTACTTATTTTTATTCTACAATTGTTAATAAATTATATATTTTTATGATAATTTTGTAAAAAAATTAAGGAAGGTTATATCTCTTCTATAAACAAATCTTATACATATTTATAGTTAAAAAGCGGACTCTAAAGAATATAAGTGGTATAAGTACATTTGAAACATTTACAAACGGTAATTATCCAATCAACATCCATAATAATTTCAGTAATCTAAATAGAATAATATATAAATTTTATTTAGTACATAATATTTTTCAACTAACTGTAAACAGCGGTTTTGCAAGTTTTTAAAATTATTATTGTTTATACAAGGTCGAAGATTAAGTAAACTTTGCAGATTTTAATTTTTTAAATATCGTAATTTTTTAATAAATTATAATTAAATCAATCAAATTATTATACAATATGTCGTCCATTTTAACATAATCACGACATAATTATGCGTTTACAAAATTTTCAACTTCGTCGTTTTCACATTAGTTATAAACAGTCTAATTATAACAATGAGGTCTAAATAAAATACTTACACCCAAACTATCCATTGTAAACTTCTTCATTCTCTCATTAAAGTCTACTTTCTCATCCACGCCAATACGATCAACATGTCAGTACACACTCTGTACACACACCCAATACCTACATTGTCTCCTCGCTACCTTTTTTAATAATAGGATAGAGTTTCTTGTTTTTGTACTTTTTTTCCATCACAAAAGGAGATCTCCCTCTATCTCTATCTCTCTTTCGCTCTCGCATTATTGGTACATTATTCGCCGCTGCGCGCCGGCATATGTTTGTGGGGGACCCGGGGGACCGCGCCGGCGTGTGGCTAAACGTTCGGGGGTGGCTTCCCCTCTCTCTCGCTCGTTCTCTTTTTTTTTTTAGAGCAGCTCAGAGCTGATGTTCATTTGGGGGGCGTGCGCTTCCGGAGTGCGAGGGTCACGCGCCGAAGCGAAAAAACGGGGCCGTAACGCTGTAATTTAGCGGCGAGATTTGCATATTTTTTTGCCTGGTTTTGGAGAGTTTAATGGATATGGAGGGGTGTACGTTTGCCCGTGTATTTTTGTTATTGCGAGAAAGAGTTGTGTGAGAGTTTTTAAGCGTGTCAAGGTAAAACGTAGCATTAATCATAGAATAATAGACGATGCACATTAAATGTGGTTTTTTTCTTCTTGACCCTTTGATTCACAATTTTTCCTTTCTTATAAAGTTATCAGAGATTAATTCATTCCATATTATTTAAAATATTTCTTTGGAATATAAAAAAATTAAAAATTAAGATTTGATTTGTATGGGATATGAAATAAATTGCAATAAAGAATAGTATTTAAAAGTTCTATTATAATTTTTTTTTATTTAAGTTCTATTTATTTTTTTTAGAAGTGTTGTAGCTATATTGATAATTTTTGTTGAAAATTCTCCTTCTTCGTTTATCATAAATGAAATCAAGTTCGTATTTTTGTACAATAGTGTTTAAAGCCACAGTAATTTATTTATCAGTACTGGAAATTAAATATCAATATAAAATTATTTTTAAAGCACATAAAATATTCACAATCCATGTATGTACACACCATAGGAAACACTGAAAATATAAGGGTTAAAGATAAATAAGTATTTCGTTGTAAATATCTGTGGGTTCCCGGAAAAACGACTTAAGTCCACTTTTCATGTTTTTGAGATATTAAGGTTTAAAGTTTTTAATTTCCATTTAAGCTAATGTTAAAAAAAATCATAAATAGTTGATAGGCTCACTTATTTTTACACTTTCTTGATCTTTTGCAGTCTTATCTGAAAATATACTATGTAAGGATACTAAAATCGCTAAAAACTCAATTTTCAAAAAAAGTGGACTTAAGTCGATTTTCCAGTTCGCCACAGATATAAAGTTTGAATGTATCTAAAAACCATTGTTTCAATTTACATAAAGAAAAAACATTCTGATTCCATACTTTGACGGATTCTCCCTTTCCCGGAAGCTATACCACACCCACACACAAAAACCCCGTCCGGAAAACCACATTACGAAACGCACTTTCTTCCTGCCACGTCGTAGCCTTTGGGGCCCGAAGGGGGCGAAGGTGACAGCAATAGATTTTTAAAGAGCGTTCGGAGAGCAGCAGCGGACTTTCGCCGCGCTCTCGGGCGCACGTGGCTTGACAGGTGACAGAATTTTTAAGCGACCACGCGTCCTCTCCCCCTCTCTCCACCTACCACTTCCACCCATACCTGGTACACGTCGTCCCGGGCACGCGACTAGCATTCTATGCAAATCGAGAAAGGAAGAGGGAGTGGGGCAGATGTTCGCGTGGCCGTCGCAATGAAAATTCACGCTGTGTGCGAGCGGAAAGCCATTCGTGACTTTTTGGGGATGGACGGATATGTGCGAGGCTTCTTCTTTTTTGCTTGTGGAGGAGCGGCTGTCGAGGCTTGCGTGAACGTGGCGGATTTTTCAATGGGACGAGGATGAGGCTTTGAAGAGGCAAGGGGTTGCCGAGTTGATGGGTTTGTCATGATGATTGGTTTGGTTTGTCGTATGGGTGCTTGTATCAATGATTCCTTTAAGAGTTTTGATTCTGTTACTTTTGTTTTAATCGGTAGAATGATAATATATTATGAGAACGTGCTTTACGAATAGTAGCAGGTTTTATTCATGAAATAATCAGCTGTTTTATACGGGTAGGTAGTATCAGTTTTTTTTTCTGCGTTGTTATCTGTTAAAAAGACAGTTGATCAGTTAAAGTATTGAAATCTTAACCAATATAGTAAAGTTTTTCGTGTAAATGATATTATTACAGAATTATAAAAAGTGAAAATTTTATTCTGAGAGAGAAAATTAGTAGCCATTACTAGACCCTCTAGTAAATCCATTACGAAGTATGAAAATTTTACTCATTAGAAATTTAGGACTGAATACTAGACGTCTTATTTTGATTGTACTAGAGATGCTTGTGTTATAACTTATAATATAAGGTTACAGTGACAAAAAGGATTGGATATCGCATCAATACTTTTATATTTATATGATAACTATACCGGTATTGCTCGAGTAACCATACATACTGCTGTCGTAGCTAATTATGGTTGTCGGTGATATTGCATAGTTGCCGCAACAAAATAATATAGTTGTGAGGTGCAATAATAAAGTATTGTTGCAGTAGCAATACGTAGTTGAGTTCGATCCACCGGATTAATTTAATTAATTAACATAATTGTACTCAGTCCTAGGTTGGCTGTGAATCATTACCAACCGTACCACATTATATTTTTTTCTTAGACAGTCTAGTAATTCTTCCTACCCCCTGGTTCAAAATTATGATTTTCATCATAAATTTAAAATGCGCTAGTTTTCGTAACGCAAATTCAGATATAAAAAGATTTCATACAAAACATTTATCTCCAACATTTCATCCTTCACAATCGACGTCAATATCAACACTACCCCAATAAACCATACAATCTCCACTACACCTCCTAAAAAAAGACCCACCACCACCTCCTCTTTTTTTTCCTTTCCATTCTCGCGCAAACAAACAAAGCCCCGAGCAAAAAGATCGGCGAGTCTCATAAAACTGCATAAAGATTCCCGCCTCTCTCCGGCACGCAGCCAGCAATCTCCAAAAAGCAATATAAACTCGTCGCCGGGAAAAGCACCGGCTAGGCGCGGAGCCGCGAAACTCGTTGATAAAGAGCTGCGTAACGAACGAATTCAACCAAGTCTCCAAAAGCGTTTTCCACGGCAGCAGCAGAGCGCACGCAGAGATAGTGTCAGCGGCAGAGGAGAGCGGGAAATTTCGCGGCAGCGCATCCCTATGTACAATAGACAGAGCAGAGCAGAACAGAGAGCGAGAGAGAGGGAGTAGAGAGCCAACAATCAAATCGGAGCGCGCCTATCAGTCCAACCCCATTATCCTTTGATCCGCTCGCGCGCGGCTGCAAACACACAGAGCTCTCTGCTCTCTGCTCTGTCGCTGATTGCCCAGCCTCCCTCACCCTTGTGTTTAAACAGGCCCGAACTCTCTCGCGCAGTTCGCTCTCTCTCTCTCTCTCTCTCTCGCTCTCTGCGGTGTTTAACCGAGAGAGAGAGAGAGTCCCTGTTCGGGCGCCACTTTTCCCGGGGATTGAAAGAGTGAGGGAGGGGGGAGAGGGGTATGTAAGGAAGGTATAGGTATAGAGGGCGCTGCGGAGGGTTTGCTCCGGAATTTTACTTGCTTGGTGGGCTTTATCCGGAGGAATTAGCCGGCTCTGCTCTTTTGGGCGCGAGCGAATTGTTTGAAGTCGTGTTCTACTTGGATTTTACTTTGTAAGTGTACTAAGTACTTTTCTGTGCTAGAATTTAGGTTTAAAATACAGGCTACTGATGATATTATACATTTTCGTATTTCTTAGTCTAACGAAGTAAAATTTCTATGCTACATGAAAGATGATTGACACGAGGTGCTTATATACACATTTTTATTTGTTTGGTCCACTGTTTTGAGATTTACTCGAAAAAATCTATTTTGTATAAAAAAATTAAATATTGTCTTTTAATTTTCTAAATAGATATGTTTGTCACATATAACACAAAAAGGCTCTTTAGAACCCTGTATTATTTGATATTAGCTAATGACTAGATTGAAGCATCTGTTTTTATGTACATAAAAGAATATAGGATTAAACGTGTTTCAAATTTCGATTTTGCATGCTATTGAATGTATAAAATATTCCACTCGAATTTATATAACTTTATCTATTTTTATGATTAGTCATTCAGTCGATATTAAAACATGCTTACTGCGACAAACTAAAGAAAACAGACATTATAATCCTATCTAAAGTACGTAGGGACTTGAATTGCACCGGAGTAATATTTAATTTTTTCCATTTTCCAAAATTGCCATGTGATGAGCTTAAAATTCTGCAAAATTATTATGTTGATTATTTGTCATAAAAGGAGTCAAAATTATTGTAAACTCAAATTATTGCAAATAGGTGTCTAGAAGAAAGTAACGAAAAAAATTATAAAATTATAAAATATTCAGAAATTTTCTCCATACAGGGTTAAACATTACAAATTCACCCTGTAATTTAAAAAAAGTGAAAACACCAAAAACTCGAAAATGCTTTTAACGAGTACAACTTTTTAATGCCTTAATTATCAACCGAACACACACTATTCTAATCTACAGGCGTTTACAAGTTGCGCCGGAGCTTTCTTTTCTTCGCACCTGGGGGCACGTGGTCGGAAGTAGCGCGACTCCGTGGGGTTGCGCTATCGCTGGACGGCACACGTGCCAAATCACACATGCATGAAGAACCAGCGACTGTAGATACGCGCGCATCGAGGGGAAAGTTATACGAGTTTCACTAATGTCGTGTCGTAGGCGGTCGGGTGCTTCTGAAGGATTAACCCCTCTGATCACTGACTGTTCACTTCCACAGGATATGGTACAATTTTGTTTCCTTTCTTATTCATAAAATAAAGAAATAACCGTTACAGATTAAGTGCATTTTTTTACATTTAGCAAATGTCTATCAGAATCTTGAATTAAGAAAAAACATTATTAATCTCATTATACAGATTGATATTTTTATTTGCAACTTTGTACAGTGATGCATAAATATAATAAAAGGAAGGACAATGATGCCCGGATTTTGCGTAATTGTATCTACGTAGTTGGTTAGAGCTAATTTTTTATCGTTTAATCGCAAGATTGATTCGATCGGTGAAACTGGACTTTGACACCCCTTAATTATGGTTATAAAATCGATCAAATTTTGCTCTTTTTACGCAGCTATGAATGTTGAAACGATAGTGACAGTTTCCAAATTCTTCAAAACGGATTTGTTCTATTATGGCTTTGAACCCTTTATTCATTTTCAATTACTGATTCAGTCATATAAATTTATAACGTATCTTAGAAACCTACATCAATATTCAGAATACAATTTAAAACCCTTCCAAACTCCCTCAATCGTTTTACACCCCGTATACGGATCACAACACTAAAATCGACGGTAAAAGGATTATCCCATCTCCAGCAGTACTAATAGTTTCTAAATAGCGTGCACACACACGCACACATTCGTGCGAAGCTTCGGTGACGATTCCCGTGAGTATCGCTTACTTCACCGCGGGTCGACTGCGGCACACAGAGAAAAAGAGAGGGTTGCCCCCCCCGAAAATCGAGGCTAATTGCGATTTCCGTCTCGCCGAGTAGCGATCTCTCCTCTAAGCAAGCGCATACGCCATAGAAAGTCCTTCAGTAAACAATGCCCTCGTGAAGAGAGCGAGTGAGGATCAAACGGCTGCGAAGAGAGCCATGGAGACCAAAGAGTTTTATTGGATTTAACAATTTCAATCCCGATTAACAATGGATTGATTAGGATTTTTGTTTAGGAGGCTCTTCGCCGTTTCCTTCTATTTGTGTATGATGCTTGGGAGCGTCTTCTGATTCTTGCGTGATTAGGACGATTAGTTCGGGTGATTAGGTGTAATGTGAGAAAATATTTATTTGCGCACAGTATTTTTAGAGATTTTTAACGTTAATTCGTTTATTTATAATAATTTACTCGATTAAAATGAACATTAAATGTGTGTGTAAAGATTAATAATTATAACTTTAATATGCTACTTGAGGCTTATTACCATAGAAAGTTATGTAAATGAAAGAGTGAAAATTATTAGCCATTTTATAACGCAATTTCCACAACAAATTTTGTTTAATATTAAAAAAATGATTTTTATTTACATATCATGTAGAACACAGTATAAAGTTATGCGTACGGAACCTTTAGTATGTGTGATTTTTCTCATACACTATATAAGTAAATATGTCTAATACCTATCAATGCGAAATTTGTGCCAAAATTATAGTATTCACATTTATTTCTATTATACAAAATATTAACATTCTATTCTCCAAAAGATAAAGTCATGACTGAAAGAGAATAATTCTTGTACCTAAAAATGAAGTCTAAATACCCGTGGCTTTATCCGATCGTCCTTTGCAAAATCTATGGCACTTACCACTGTCGCAAATACATTTCAATTTTCAAAATGTCGTAACTTGATAGGTTAATATTGCTTATTCACGTCTAAACTATAATAGCCACTTTATTGACCCGAAACGCGAGTCGAAAATGGTACTTTATTCCCACAAATTTACTTTTGAACAAAAATGTAGTATAAAATAAAAGTTTTTCGAAAAAATTTCAAATATGATTTTTTGGGTTACTCGAGAAAAACCTATTAGCAGGCATTTCCGATCTATCAAAACTATGGATTTTTTAGTAGGTATTAGATTGAAGGGTTAAATTACATACTTAGTTGTTACGTAAATTCTATGCATTCTACTTTTCACGACACTAATTTGGCTTCGAATCTTTAAAAATCATTCATAAAAAAGAATAAAAGTCTAGAAATAAATAAATATCACTCAAACTCGACACGATACGCCGCTAAAAGCCACTAGTTTCCACATGTCCCAACTCTCTCTCTCTGTCTCTCTACTACACATCGGACAGCCGGCACGCGCTTCTCTCCTCTACACATCCACACACACACACAGGCAATCATCCGTATTTTCGCGGCGATTGCTCGAGGACGCGCGCGCGCGTGTCGCGGGTTCACCTCGCCAACTCCACACACACACACGTACACACGCTTACATCGAGTTCGCGTTCGATCCAAGTGTAACGGGCCGTAGTCGTCTTGGGCGCATGCGGGTACTCGGGAGGGAGAGACCGGAACGAGAGCTGCCACGACGATAGAGAGAGAGAGAAAGGCACGAAATTTCCTCCGTATTACCAAGCGATGGGATCCTCCTACGAGTATGCTATTATATGCTACTTTGGATTTGAGGGAGAGAGAGAGAGAGAGAGAGAGAGCATCCCTTCGGGTTTGGACACTTCCCACGGCTGGTGTTTGAGGGCGCGATGATTGCGGGAGAGAAGCTTCTTTTCCACTCGGTGGGACGCGGGTGTGTGGATACGTGTGTGCACGTATTGTGCAGTGTTGATGAAGTGATCTCTCGCGAGGAGTTACGTGGGATGTCGTTCGGTTTTCTGTTTTGTATGGGGGTGGGAGTTTTTGGATGGAGAGGAGTCCAATTGGTATACTCGGATTTGTTTGCATCGTGCTGGTTAACGTAGTTGCACGGGAAAGAGTAGGTGGTTGCGATAAAAATAGGAAATTATTGAGCTTATTAAGACACTTGGTGAAAATTTAGTTGGATATTGAAACTACATACTGTGAACGTCTTCTGCTAAAAATTACTAAACATCCTGGATTTAAGGAAAAAACCACCCTGGTGAACGGTAAAGACTGCCATTTTTAGTGTAAAATTTATGTAGCTGAATAGTAAAATTATGATAAATAACGTTTCCGTTAAGTCAGAATGGCCCACGTTTACTAACCAGTTTTACGGATATTTTATCAGAAAATTCTATCAATGTATGGCGACGATTTTTCTTTGTTATATATATATAATTTATGGTAATGATTAGAAAATATTTCAAGTTATTTTATTGTAGCTATATTTCACGCGTCCTTAGAGAATGACTATGGCTCATTTTTAAGTGAAAACGACAGATAGTTTAACTAGAAAGCTTGTTTCTGCACAGCTAAGTAATTCCAAGGATTTGTTGACGACATTTATTTATCTGAAATTTTGCGATATGCGAAAAAGGTCAATTTTACATCAGTTATTTTCCTGTTCCAGAAAAATAAAGAATACGAATATTGATTTTATATTGACAATAATTACTTTTTTATTTCTTTGATTTTACATAAATCGAATGCAAAAACTATACTTGTCTATTTATCAGCCATCCTTCTTCGTTAATGCCTCAGGTTATTGTCTTTTATAATAACACAAACAAATTTCAATGCAAAAGTAATTTCGTAATTCAAGAGTAAATACTAAAAAAACATAACGGGTTTCCGTGTTTGACCTAAAATTAAAACATTGTCCTTTCTATAGCACGATCGTTTAAAATTCTGGCGATGTAGCACACCAAGTTTGCGTCCCCTATGTGTTTTAATTAAAATACAGAGTAAGCAATGTTCCTTAGTTCTAATGCGTAACGCAGCATCGAAGATGAATTATTTGTATTATTTGTCTGTTTGTTTACAATTGAAACGTTAAAGACTGTCAACAAATTTTGAACTTTCCTTTGAAATCATAACTATATGCATTATACATCAACAATAAAGTATGTAGAGAAAAAGATAAAACTTATGTAAGAGAACAACCGACATGGATCCAGATTCTGATCATGGGAGTAGTTCGTAATCAGGCTATACATAATTTAAATGAACTTTGTTGAATTATATTCTATCCCAGAAACTTAGAAACTGTAATTTAATGATAAAGAAGGATACATTATAATTGCAAAAGTGTTTAGAATAGCTAGGTAGCTTTGATCAAGAACTGAGTCCGTGGCTTATTGCTTTTTTGACCTTATAGTTTTGTAGGATAATAGGAGAGGTTTCAGTCTAATAAGTATGTGAACATAAAATATGAAGGGATAGGATAATCTGAATTGAAAACACCCATGTTCATCTCAAAACTTATAGAAATGGATTTTGTATATCAACTACTTCTATCGAAAAACAGTAAGTGAGAATGGTTTTATTAATAAATTGATAATAAAACACATCTTTGTAAGGTATAACTTTGTAACCTATTTAATACGATAAATAACTTTGTAATTACAGGTACTCTCTTAATCTGAAATAGTGAACTTTTCACTATTTTAGCTAGTGAAAATAATTCGACTGGCGAAACAGTGAAAATTTCACTATTTTGTCAGTGAAAACTGTATTTACTATAACAATAGTGATTTTTCACTAGTTTGGTAGTTAATACATCAGTAGAAAAACCGGTAATGTAGGGAATGAGTTGGTATTTCATAACCTAATTTCAGTTGACATTATTTTTATTTCATGAACTTTAAGTATCATTTTTATTATGTAATAACAAAATAATTAATTAATGAACGAATAAAAATGGTGCAAATAATCTCTTAATTATGATTCTAGTCCATATTTCCTTTGTAAGAATTTGACAAAGTTATAGTGCTTTTTTGTAAATTGTGTCCCCCACTCATTTAAAAGGTTCAGTGCGGCTAATGCAGTAGCCCATTTCCACAATCTTATACAATAAAAAAACTGTAATTACTTACTTTTACATTTAATACAAACTCGATGTTTCTAGCTCTACTCAAGTTTATAAAAATAGCATTGCATTGCATAAATTCAATAAGCATGTATATTTTTACAATGCAACAAAATGCAAAAAAAGTGTGTGTCAATTTATAGCACATACATAGCCTACGGTTTACTCAAATCGACATTACAAAAATAAAAACTTATTCAAGCCTAAGCAACAAGTAAGATTTGTTAGTATCATCAAACGCGTGCAAATAAATGCCTATATACAAATCCATACTACTCGTATATATATCTCTCTCTCTTATTTATTTAATTTATTTTACGTGTTAAGTGTTAAGTATGAATGTATATATTAGCGTGAATTGTAAGAGTGTCATATGAATGAGTGTGTTTTTATTTTTTTGACGTGATAGATTTACGTACAATTTTTTGTAAAGTGTGTGTATGTATTCCTTTTATTTTTATCGTATTTTGTTATCTTTATCATATTTATTTTATTATGTATTGACGAAGCATATTCTGTGATGTGCCATTTGACTATGACTAGTTCATTATATTTAGATTTTATAAACTGACGAACTGTTACAGCGAATAATGTTATTTTTTATATAAGAAACGCAATAATTGAATGTTAAATGTGACATAACAAATGTACAAACTGACTGATATTTTATTTATTTTAACTATACATATACATGCAAGTGTACACAGAGAGAATTTTCTGACAAAAACCGTGAAAATCATTGTAAACGTGGGATATTCTGTCTTCAGGGGAAAAATTACCCTTCTGAACGGTAAAAATGAACGATATTCATTATAAATTTTACCATTCAGCATGATAAATTTTCCCGTTTAGTAGGGTATTTTTTCCCATGAAATCAGAATAACCCACGTTTACAATGATTTTTACGGTAATTTTTATCAGAAAATTCTCTCTGTGTAAGAATTTCGTCATTGATAAATAAATAGTACATCTATCTATCTATCTATCTCCCAAAAAGCAATCCACCTTTTACCCATCAACCCTTCGTCTCATCCAATCCCACCTCAAACCCACCTCGTACTCCGCACACTCCATCCGACAATTAACGCCGACACACCGAACAGGCAGTATGTTACAGCTCGTAGCCTCGGCCCCGAGGGTAGGCAACCCCTCGCTCGCTAGACGCACACACAACAGCCTGAACGCGCGCAGCTCCCGATTGGCCGGGCCACGCCACTCCCCAAGGGCGGAGTTGTACTCGCTCCCTACTAGAGAGAGAGAGAGAGAGAGAGCATGTGTGTGTACGAGCTCCGAGCCCCGGCTCCGGGTCGGCAGTTCGACGCGCGACACCGTGTCGCACGCACGCACGCACGCAACTCGTGTCCACAGAGCGCAGAGTATATACAACAGAGTGTGGGGTGTTATAGAATCTATAAGTATATACATACCTGATATACCCAGGAGTTTCGAGTCGCTGGATATTCTTCTTGGACTTTCGATTACTTGTGGGATGAGGTGCTACTGTTTGTGAGAGTTTGGGATCCGTGGGTATTCGGAGGTACTGCTGGAGTTTGCCGTTGGTCAGTGAGTTTTCTTGGAGGGGTGCGTATGTATACGCACACGCGGGGGAAGGAGATATAGTATACAGTGCTGGAGGAGGAAAGCTGCTGCGGAGCGAGGGATCCCTGGAGGTTGCTGAGGACAAGGATCCAGGACGTGCATCAAGGAGATTCGACTATGGTTGTGCTGTGAGTATTATTGGTGGCTTTTTCCTCTGGAATTTGAGTTTTATGATCTGGGGTGAATGCTGAATGTGGAATCGGTTGGTTGCGATCGGTTTCTAAGGTGGCAAATTCGATTGGCGTTGTCTGGTTGTGATTGCATGTGCGTTATCGCAAGTGTTATAATTATATACCGTGTATGGTTGAGCCTGTCATAGTTGGAGTTTATTAAGTACCCGATTCTTAGAGCTGACGATTTCCAGCAGTGGTCCAAGTACACAGTATACGTGATACTATAATAAGAATCGTTGATTCATTTCCTTAGAAATTCTTAAAAAGTAATTAAGAAAATTTTACGAATTGTAATCATCTGATGAAAAGTGCTGACAAACTTTCATATTTTAGAATACCTACACGTATATGTGCATAATAAGTAAACCATTTTAATTATTTTAACAAAACTAGTCATCCTGTTCATGTAATAAACTACTATGTAGGTAGTGTAAAGAACATTGTGCCAATCACTCCAATTAACCGATCTAATTTTAACCATCGCGTATCAAAATCCCCATAAAGCTTTCCAATCAACAATGAGCCGTTCCTCCCTCTCCTCCAGAACCCAAGAATAGCCCCGTCCAACAAGACTCAAGAAAAACCCCGAGAGCAGATTCCCTTTCTAAAAAAGCGATGACCGTAAGAAGTCAAGCATCGAAGCACATTCAAATTCGATGTGATTGGCTATTTAATAAGGGCGCGAAAATGACAGCTAGTCGAATTTTATATAGTCTTGATTATTTTGAAGTTTGAAGTCAATATCGTCTAATAGTCATCAGACCATAGTCTTAATTACATATTTGGAATTTTGTAGTCGATGTCGTCTAGTAAAAAATCACTCTACTTATTTGATTAGTAGCTAAATTTAAGCTTCAGTTTGAATGTGAATATATAAATTTGAGTCTGACAGGCATTCGAGTTTTATCTAAAGGAAACATTATAACAAATTAGTTTTTAGATCGTTTGCGGATTATAGTTGTGTTTATTTTTAAAGAGGTTCGTCTGGTACATAACTAGTCAAAATGAATGTGATATTTTTTAATTTTTTTAGTTTGTAAAGTATAAGGTAAAAGTACCGGTTATGGGACACCTTCTAAACCATGCTCCTAACATGGAACACTAAACATAGTGATTAAATAAAATGTGAATATGATATATATAAACCAATATAAAAATCACATGGATATATAATTATGTATGGTTCTCAAATTTAAAAGAATATATATTGTTACACAAGCAGTAACATTGAAAAAAAAAACTTTTATCATCCGTGTCTTCAATGTCGCACAAATTCGTCGTTTTTTGAGCAATAACAGTTGATTCATACAACTTCGTTTTTTCACTGTATTTATAAATCTAAACAATTTTATAAGATGTATATTAGTTTAAATAATAGTTTTCGGTCCATAGATTCAAGTTATAACAATGTTATTTTAATATTGATACGATTTATATTAAATATTTGACTGTTTCATAATGGGTACATATAATTACGTTATGTCCATATTTATTGAACACCTTTGCACGAACATTTCTATAATAATTTAAGTTGACAAGGTATTGTTTTTTATATCATAGTGTTATAAATATTATATTTGAATGATTTATGCCTCATAAATGTGAAAAATTCAATGTATTAATGTATATTGAATTTGAAAATTCTAACCTACAACCATCAGTCAATTCAGCGGTGCATATAGGTATACTTAACCCTATATATGTTCATTGATTGCTACTAAATAACTTTTAGAAAAGAGCGTAAATTTAATGATTACTTCCTTCCTCGTGTGCATTGTATGTATTATTAATAATCTTTATATCACTTACAAGCGAAATCTAAAGAGTAAAGTCATATTATCATATAATTATTCGTTCCATAATAGGGGCTTCAATCTTGGAACACAGGGACAAGCTAGGAAAACGGTGTTTCATAATAGGTACATGCTGTTGCTTTAGTTTTTTATTTATAATAATAAGAATTCGTAACGAATTTGCATTTTGCAGGTTGTAAATGAATCTACTATACTCAGCCCTTCGAACCATACCCAATACTTTTCTTTATTAACATTCTTAATAATGAAAAATTAGACGACAATCTTAGATTGACCAAAAAGCGTTCCATAACCGGTACTTTTACCTTACTTCATTTAACGTTTTGTATAAATATATTTATAAGAAATTACGATTATACATTTAATATATTATTGAGGTTAAATGCACCTTTTTTCTTCTCAATTGATTTATTTTTACATTCAGAAGCATTCAATGCACATTATTAAGCTCCATAAATGTTCGTCAAATTTTTGTCTTATAACAAAAAAATTTTCAAAAAAAAAACTCTAGTTCTTTGAAATATGCAAATGAAAACGACAAAAGTGCGATTTCTCACAAGACTCCACGCTAAGAGTCTCAAAATAAAAATATTAATATCTCGCTTTCTATAGGTATCCTTATCTTCCGAAAATTTAACTGAATCATTTTGAGAACTATATCTATCGATATACCATATGTCACTAAAATAGATTCATTAATTCCTTAAACAGATGAACCACCTTAAAAATGTACCTGACTTTTTATTCTATTATCTATTTTTAATAGATCATTATTGTCATAACAGTTTCTAACTTCATAATTCAATTATATATAGAAATAAACTTTTCTCTTTTTACTGTTATTTATTTTATTTTCACGTTTAATCTTGTTCACATCCTAGGACATGAAATGCAATGTCGTATTTCTATCCAAGGATGTGTAATGATAAAGATATATTATTTAATCTTATATTGCTAATAATCTTAATTTTTATTATTCAAAATGTTTTCAAAACACGCGAACAACTCTTACGCTAACAAAAACTTGTCGCAAAAAATGAGACAAAAAAGTCCATTAAAAAGCCAGCTAGCAAAGTATAAAAGAAAAGCGAAGAGCACCACATCGCGCTCGACCCGTTCGGCTCGCGTCTATCTAATCACAGTGGGCGTACTCTATACCATCCGGCTCTCCCATTGGTACGTGGGCGTCCTCGCTCTCGGCTCCCATTGGCCCCCTCTACTCCTCGCAGCCGCGATTGGATCTCCACTACTCTCTCCCGCGCTCTCTCTCTCTCTCTCTGTCTCTCTCGTCTAATCCTCGCCACTGCCGCCATCTTTAATCAACGCGAGAGAGAGACAAGCGCGATGACGTGATTTAGGACGCGCGAGAGGGAACCGACGACGACCTAAATCAGGATTACGAAGTTAGTCGGGATTTTTTGGCGGCTCGGTGGATCGGTAAATCATGCGTTTTTTGAGAGACATTGAGGAGAGAGAGAGAGAGATAGAGATAGATATTGCGAGCGCTTTGGGAACGGGTGAGTGCTGAGTTTGAGGCTGGGAACGAACGCTGAGTGTATATATGGCGTGTGCTTGCAAGGTGAATGATTTAGGTGAGTGTCGTTAGAGCGTAATTCATTTGAGTGTGGTTTTAAGTTGGAATTTATTAATGGGGTGAGAATGATCTTGCTTGGATCTATGTTATGAGATATGGGAAAAGCTAAACGTACATGTTAAAGATTATTAAGAGGATCTCGTAATTAAAGGTAGTTTCTTACGACGTGTTTTTTGTTTTTTAACAATTAATTTTCAAGTTTCCAAATTCATTTTATCAGAGACATAATACTTGCAATTTGTAGAATGTACCTCTGGTCGAAAGATTTAGTAAACTTAAAACTTCATTTAGAACGACAAAAAATTGCTTATTAGAGGTAACTGTAGGTGTTCGGCATTACCTTTATAAAATAATAAAGAGAATATGATTTATTGATAATTGGACCATATAATTAAAGAAACTTTTAAAGTATGAAGTCCACTCATCATTTGATACTCGACAGATCTTACTTTATAAGAATGACTGCAATGTTTTAATTATACTGCTATTATTGTATAATTACAACATTGATATAGGTACTTAAATAGACTGTATGTAATTTTTGAACTATGATCAGAAATGCATTTTTTTAGCCATATTCTACTAAAACTATTGATTTCTTAATTTTAGACCACACATATTTAGATAAAAAATATTAATTACTAATTATACTTTTATCAACTACAACGCACATTAACCTACAATTTCGCCATAGAGCATGTCTCAACCCAGTGACTAACAACTAACGACTTACATCAAAGGCGAAAGAAAGCTCTAAATATAATTATATCGCGCTTGCGCGCGATAATTCGCCTACCGCCGCGGTAAATCTTATTGCCACAGGGCGCTGTGAATAATGTGTATCAGGCAGGCGCGCGACGGCTCGCGAAAAACAGTTAAACGAAGTGCGCCGTCGCCGCTCGAAAACGATCTTCTTTATCTCGCGCTCGGATCGCAACTTCGGCTTCGGTCCCCGCGAGAGCTCAGGCTTTAGCTTTATAGCTGTGAACGACGGAGAGAAGGTGGCATGTCAACCTCTCTCTCTCTCTCTCTCTCTCTTTCTAGAATTCAGTTTTTCAAATTGACTAGTTTTGTAGGTGTTTATTAATTTCACGTTTGGCTCTTTTATGAGCTACGAATGAATGATTCATCCGCATTTTAAACTGTTGTCGTAAGTCATAACCATTTCATTTCAGAAATGCGAATTCTACATTTTTAAGCAAAGAAATGAAAACTTCATTTTTGTTTGTCAAAATGTGGCATTTGATATTTCAAAAAACACTTTTAGTTTACTTTTATTCAAATACCTTTGAAGGTTAATTTTTCGGCTTAAATTGACTAATACATCAATAATATAGCCTTTTCAGAACTATGATGGAATAAGTCTATTTTCGTAATTTAGTAAACGCTCATCTAACTTTTCATAAATCACGAAGTTATGAATTTATTATTTTTCTGATTATACTATGCAATTGATGAATAGCTCATTCATAAAATATTACAAAATTATAGAATAAAAACTTTTGAAATTAACTTTTTTGTTATGGTTCTGGACCCTATCTACAGTACATTCTGCTCTAACTATTGTTCCGACTGATTATATTAGCAAAAGACATTCTCTTATAGAACTAACTAATCAATTGCTTATTGCTCAATTCGGACAGCACATCAGAACACATCAAACAATAGAACAGAACTTATTGTGGAAAGGGCCAAAAACGTACTCTCTAAATCTGAATAAGTGAAAATCACTTAAAGTAAGTGAATATTCACTTATATAATAAGTGAACCAATCTAAAATAATCTTACTCTAAGTGATTTTCACTTATTTGGATTTCTTAGAGCACAAATTCAAGAAAAGTTCAAACTTCCGGGAAAATGCTGAAATAAACAACTCTTGAGTGTAATTTCAAATTGTACCCAAAATCCATCATTAGAAACTCACACTCTAATCCCAGGAACAGCAAGCTCATTTATATCCCCCCCGAGCAAAACGAACACCAGCCGAGAAACCTCATCGACTCGCAGAGCGCTCATTACAAGCTCTCGATTTTGGCGCGCCGTGTAATTGAGAGGTAAATATTGAAGATGGAGAGATTGGCGGAGATACGCGAGATGGTATCTGGCAGCGCGCGCAGACACTGCACAGAAGCCAGAAACGCATCACGCCTTCGTTAAAGAGAGTTTGCGTGGGGGTTCCCGTCGCTGGCAGCAGCAGCAGCGCGGCAATATAAACGAGAAAGTATTACGCGCGACGTGTTTTAAAGACATACTCGCTCGCCTGTAATTAATGTCTGCTTACGGAGAGAGAGTGAGGCGAGAATCCATTTAAGCGAAGCGACAGCCAAGTCTAATAACGGAGATTCTTTTGCAATTTATCCGTAGGACGCGAATCTGTACGAATAAGGATGGTTATATCTGGCGAATGGTGTGTTTCAAGGAATGGAGATGAGGGGATAGTTGATGTTTATAAGTGATTTGTTGTGAATCTTGATGTTGAAATTGTAAAAAATTATGATTGATAAAGTGGCTTTACGATAGGTTTAATCACTTAGCTCGTGATATGAGTAAGTCGTTAGTATCAATAGGCGAGAACAAATTATTTCTTAGCAATTAGATAGTTGTTATAATTCAAGTCTTTCGTAAAATAAAGAGAAACTTGAAACTCAAAAATATCAACATCTTTCAAGTGAAAATCAGTTAAATAGTCTATTCTACAATTCAATTGTAAGGTCAATAAGATGTTATTGACTAATATTTTATTAACTCTTCATTTTTTACTATAAAAGTTTATAAATATTTTTTAGAGAATATGGATTGCCAGTCTCTTCCTTTATCGATAACAATCGGTATAAGTCAAAAATATTTCAAGCAATTGCATTACTATCAATGCAATACTTATGTTTTAAATTACTTCAATCGGTATGGTCCAAATATTCTTTAATGCTTTAAAATATTGTGACCAGTTTACTTATAAAAATAATTATTGTTATATATTTAAATAAACACGTTTCGATATAAAATTTGCAACACAATATGTTTCATAAAATAAGATTGATTTCAAATGAATCTCTCGAGGCTTTTCGAATAAAAATATCACTTTTCAGAAATCGGACCATTTTTAGAATTTTACAGAATTTTCAGACCATTTATAGATAAACTATCCAAAAAACATGATTATTTCAGTAGTAAACACGTCTCAAAGTCAAAGACTTAAATTAAATGCCAAACAATCAATCAACAAGCAAATATTCCTGAAACGAGACTCAGCACTGATATTCACACGGCGATAAGCTCGAGATCGCATTGTAAAAGCCACATATACGATGCATATAAGAAAACCGCAAGAACGAGCGAGCGAGTGAACCTAATATAACGGGCGTTTCTCTCATGCAAACTGGTCGCGCGCGCGCGCGGCAGATATTAAACGCGAGATATCCCCGGCGACGAGAAATAAGCGAAAGAGAGACAGAGAGAGAGAGAGAGAGGAGAGCTAATAAGAAGAAAAAAAGCGTTAGAGAGAGATAAGGATTGTGAAGTCGCAGGTATGGGTTAGAATTTCTGCGGCGAAAAAAAGGGAGAAAAATGCGAGAGAGAGAGAGATACACGTGTTTTCGAATCGCGCGCGACTTCTACTCTGTCCTCGGCTGCGTAAATCACGCGATCTTTTTGTCCTCAAGCGCACGCGCGTATAATTGTAAATTTTATGCGTGAACGTCTTAAATCACCGCGGGGTATATTTAGTAGTGTGCTGCTCGCCGAGAGTTTATGAAGATAGTAGATATTGATAAATTTTCTTTGATTTGTGCACTGGGAGTGTTTTATGAGAAAAATTCTATCCATCGTGATTTTCACTGTAAGGTAGCGTAAATTACATCAAGAATCAGCACACTTCTTCAGAAAATGATAGATATACTTTATTTTTGAGCGATCAAGAACCGTCATATTTAACGCACTCTGAGTAAATTTTCGAGTTTGCCATAATTTACACGGTAACTTTTAGCATTGAAGTTCTTGGCTGCCTACAAAAAGCCAATTAAGGGGGTGTCAAAGTCAATTTTTATCCTTCCTACCTTACCGACTCGAGAGTTATAAAATATTGGCTTTAATTAAAAGAATAAGTATAATTATGAAAAAGTAAGTGGCCATTGCCCTCCGTAATACAATTATCTATCACTGTGCGAAGTTTCAAACAAAAACTTCAAAACCTCTACGAATGGCTTTCGAGCGAAATTTGAAGGTTCGAGTCTAGACTAATAGATTAATTAAAATTTCGTTCAAATGTCATTCGTAGAGATTATGAAGTTTTTGTTTGAAACTTCGCACAGTGGTAGATAATTGTGTTATGGAGGGCAATGATGTCTTGGTTTTTCATAAATTAGTTTATTTATTAATTGTAATCAATTGTTAAAGAATTTGAGGTTAGGAATATTGGCGGGAAATTTGAATGGTTTGACACCCCCTTAAATATCTGATTTCAATTCGTAATATACACATCTTATCTCCAACTCCCCGTTTCGCTCTACAACTCATGTATTACAAACCTCAGGAATTCCGAAACACGAAGCACCGATAACACTCCACTCCAGGCCAACCGAATCTCCGCACTATATCCGCGACGAGAATTCCCGAAAAGGAAAAAAGGAGAAAGCGAAAGGGCGACACTCCGCTCGCGAAGGGCACACGCCTGGTGGTGCGCACAATAATTTAAGCCGAACACGCGCGCAAATTAAATTACGCCCGCGAGAGGGGGTCAATGGGAGAAAAGGATTCCCGCGAGAAAATCGAGAAAGCGCGCGCACGCGGGTGAATGATTGCCGGGGATCGGCGATAAAGTCATCGCCTCGAGTAGGGACGAGTAAGATGATACATCGGCCGCCGATGCCGGCCCAAGATTGCAACTGCACGCGCGTGTAGTGGCGCGTTAGAAGGAAGGCGAGAGGTGTCCTTTTGGCGGAGAAGTGTGAGTGTCTTCTCTAATTATGAAATGTGGAGTGGAATGAAGGAAATGCAGAGGTGTTTTGATGAGTTTATTAGAGGATGGGGCGAGGGATTATCGTATCGTTGTCTCGTTATTGTTTTGCTAAATGGGCGTTTTTTTACACTTTTACGGTAAGAATCTACCGTTTTACCTAGATATTTTAGGATGTTGTATTATAAAAAAGTAAGGAAAGTATTCAGGTGTTCAAAAAGTAACAAGCGTCAAAACCTTCTTTTGATTTGTGGTTTTTTCATGATTAATGTATTAACATGATCTCTTCGAAGCTCTAAATTTTGCTTAAAATATCGATTTTCTTGAGACGGTAAAAATAAAAATAAAAATAAACGTTAATTACTTGTTAATTTTATTGTTTATTTCAATTTTATACGAAACTTTCAACAATTGTTAATAAACAAAGTTAATAATAAAAATTAGTTGTACCTTAAAAACATTCTAACTTTTACTATTACTTATTCTGAAATCAGTATTTTAGTAAAGTTTTGAAATAAAATAACCCATCGAAGAAATATAACAAGTTATTCATACAAAGAATCTAAATCAATTAATTTTTAGGACTATTATTCTTAATTATACAAAATTAAAAATTATTAGTGATAGCCTCACCTGACTTCCCAATACCAACAAACCACTTACAAACTTACTCCCCTCAAAATCCCACAAAATCCACGTTAAACACACACATACACACGCACACCGCTCTTACCTGCGTGCCGCAAAATCATAAAGTCTTAATAAACGCAGCGACTTGGCCGATAAATCAAGGCGCGAACGATGACGGCCTCGCGCGCGCTGGGGAAATGCCTCACTCGAGATTCCTCTCTCTCTCTCTCTCTCTCCATTAATCGGCTTGTCTATCTCGCGGGGCGCGCATAAGCTCGTGTGTCGCCCCGCGCGAGGAATTAACTTGTTCGCACGCGCGCGCGCGTAATCTCGCCCTCGGATCCGAATACGCGAGTCTCTTGCCCATGGGTCTCGCGTGTGTGTGTGTGTGTGTGTGTGTGTTTTTAGAAGAGGATGTACCTATACGGATTTGTAGAGATGTGCGAGAATGCTTTCCGCGCCCTTTCTCGTTCTTTCGGAGTGGAGAATGTAGAGGAGAGTGAGATGCGGTGTACGGTGATTCATAGGGAAGAGTTGCGAGAGGGGTATTGTTTAGGAAGTGAGGTTGGATGGAAGTGACAAATTCTTGCAATGATGTCTTACGAAGGATTGTTCTAGCTGTGGAATCATTTACCCTTTAAGTTATTTGAGATTCTTGAAGTAAGACTTTTTAAGATTTCAAGAGATTACCTATTATTTTTGTTCGTATTATCTTTGAACGTATTTTTCGAAATATCATTAGGTTAATTCATAGTCCATTAATTAGCATTCTTCTATAATACCTATCTAATTACTAATTTTTTTATAAAATTGTTGTTATAAGTATATTGTAATTAAAATAAGCTCCATCTTAGATTCTTATAGAAAATAATGAATAAATGAACTCTCTTAATTTGAAATAGTGAAACCTCGGCAATTTCACTGTAAAGCAGTAAAATCTCACTGTTTCGCAGTGAGAACTCAGCAACTAATTCATCTAGTGGCTGAGTTTTCACTGCGAAACAGTGAATTTTCACTATTTCAAATTAAGAGGGAATATAAACCTAAACGTTTCGGGAAAGTCTTTCCCATTCAATAAATTTTCCAACGTAAACGCTTTCCATTCCAGATCCATCCCATTTCATTCATCTCTTACAAACTGCATAATCTACACTATCTAACTTCCGTAAACTCCGAAGATACCTATAATCAAAAGAATCTTACAGCTCCTCGATTAGCCCCTCCCAACGTATTACTCAAGCATCACCCTTCACGCGCACTGCACCGACATCTCGACATCTCACCCAAATCCCCAAAAGACATATTCTCCACTGTCTCCTCGTGAATCGCCTATACACGACGCGTCGCCGCGCGCGAATTCCAGGAAGTCCGCGGCTGTCGGCCGGCCACCCACGAGCAGCCATAAGTATAATGCGCGCGAGGCTGCCCCATAAATTGGGATTTTATCTCGATCGTTCCACTCGCGAGTCTCTCTCTCTCTCTCTTTCTCGCGTCGTTGCGCAACGCTAAATTAGACTTTTCTTTCGCCGTGCGATTTTCGAGAGGTGTATATAGTGTACGTGTGTGTGTGTGTGTGTGTGTGTGTGTGTGTGTGTGTGTGTGTGTGTGTGTGTGTGTGTGTGTGTGTGGAGGGCGACACTTTTGGAATTTCGATGAGAAAGAAGGACGGCTTGTGGGAGTGGAGCCCTTAAAGTGTGTATAACTTAATCATCGCGGGGAGAGGGTTTGATTTATCGCGGTGGTGAGTTTTATTTGGGTTTCGTGGGGAGATCGGGAATGGTGGTTTATCGGGTGTCTGGGATTCCTTGAGGTGTCTTTTTGGATTACTTGGATTCGCGAATATGTTTATTGAAGTTCTTGAGAATTTTGGATGGAAAGGATGAAAAGCGAGTTTATAGGATTAGATGATGGCTAAATAACTTCATCACAGCTTTTGTGCTTATAATACTGTTAATAATCTACTACTGTTAATAATATGGTATATTATAAAATCGAATATTATATATATTCAGAAATTGTGTTCATACACAGATATATAATGGAGTCGAAGATGCAGTTAATGCGCACTTTTTTGCGGTTAAGTTGCGTTATGTGGAGTAACGAATCATTTATGCTAAATAATCTGGCGAATTAACTAGTAAGAACTCAAATGCACAAATTCTTAATTCGGTTCTTGCATGCTTTTTTATTATTTTATATTCAAATAGTTTATTCTAAAATAATTAGGTCGTATTTTTTATTTGTTCAATTTTACGAAAATTTAAGTAATTACAGCTATTTCAAATTTGCGTGACGTCACGATTGTATATTTTCATGACGTCACGTAGCATTAGTGTATATCTATATATACCGCAAATTTGGAAACTTTAAAGGTCTGTAACGTTCAAATTATTCATTTTTATGACAGAAGAAAAAATATGTCCTAATTATTTTTCGCTACTCTACCCATTTCGTGCAAAAGATCAACTTTTTATTTTTATGCAACATCCTAATTACAAAGAATCATTTTTCTCAGTGTAGATTTTCTTGGGTTTAGACTTCAAGTATACTCCTCATTTTATTAATATTTTATAATAATTATTATTCTCGAAAAACTTATTTTTGATATGTAATGTATCTCCGAGTATCATTGACAAAAGAGCTAGTCGAGTTTCTTAATTGATCCGAGAATACATAAATTACACTCCAGCAAAAAAAGACGATCAAGCGCGAAAAATAGCTCAAAGGTTCAAGGGTGAGAGCGCATCTCTCGCTCGGGAAACAAATGCCGCTGTTAGCGCTCGAAATAAAGCGGACTTATTAATCACGATACGCGCGCCTCGTACGAGAAGGAGTTTAATGCCCGCGCGCGCCGTGCGCGCGTGTGCGTACACGCGTGTATACCGCGTCGCCCACCGCGTGTCAATTAAATTTTGAATAATAATTTCGCCCCGGCGCGGTAGGCGTGCGCGCGTATGCCCACAGTCCCTCGTCCTATAGAACCCACTTTGTTACGACAAATTACTTTCGATGCTGTCGTTTGCAAGGGTGTACGTGATGCAGGATTTCGCGGGATTCTGATAGATGTTGGAGATGTTCGAGGAGAAGCTTTGGTTCTTTGTGGTGTAATCGTTAAGGATGTATGGTGTATTTTTGGAATGTAAGGTTCTACTTCTTTTTAATAGTAAATGAATTATAAACTATTATAAACCAATTATAAATAAATGGGTCGATGTATTCATTGAACATAAGTATTTTTTTTTATTCAATTAACCCTTCAATTCCTAGTAGACTATTCACACATATGTACCGATTATTTTCTCAACCAAAGAAAGGTATTGAATCAATAAATTTATTAATATAAAGTATTTATAGGATGATTTCATACTTGTTCTTTCAGAATCCAAGATCAGATTTTTTATCAGTCATTTTATCAATTTTGACTATTCGTATTCGATTATATTATGATGAAAATTCAAAAATATATGATTTTTGATACCGTAGAGCACATACTAAATCTTCGAAAGAGTCGCTTTTTGTTATGATTTTACTAATGTACTTATTACCTAAATAATCAATTGGTAAATAATTAATAAAATTATTAAGAAGTTATTATCAATTTTTCAAACTCACTATATAACTTTCTCGATTCTCAACGTGCCCTCTGCAAATAAGCATTCAATGAAACTCTGTCATTGGAATATCCATTAACTTTAGCACCATCAAAGCGCATATTTCACGCAAAATCCCTTCGGTCCCGATACTCTCGCAAAGCCACAGAACATAACCGACCTCCTCCTCCTTTTTTTTTGCTGCATCTCCTTTCTTTTTTCGCGCTTCTTCTCGACCTTTCTCCGAGCGCGCCGCGCGCGAAATAATATTAATGCCCCTCGCGCGCTCGCGCCAATTAGCGTCGACGCTCGGCTCTGAAAAATCGACGCTTGCGATCTCTCGCTCGCCCTTGCCTATATAGATGCATTTGCATTCCGAAATATGTATGCATGTGTGCGTGTGTGTGTGTGTGTGTGTGTGTGTGTTTTTGAGAAATGTGAAATATATTATGCGAGGGAATTTCGTTTTAAAGCACGTTTGGTGGGTTCTTTTGGGTTGCAGGAGTCGAGTTGGGTCGCCGACGATGTCAGCGACTGTTGCCGGAAACCAGCAGCAGCAGTATCCACATCAGGAGTGGGACATCAACGACTCTAATGTGCCAAAGGTACTATTCAATTTCATTGTGTATTACAGTTTTATTTAGGTTAATTTTGTTTCAACTATAAACTTGTTAAAGTTTGGTTTTTCAAACAAAAGTTAATTAAATGTAGATATTTTCTGTATAAATTTCAAAACAAGATTTTAAATATAGTTGTTTCATTCCAAATATTAAAAAGCGGTGATTAAAAGATACAGAATAATATATTATTTTGTAGTGGCATCAAAGTTAAAGAATACTCGAAACTATTTTAAATAATCATACGTACATTATTGATTGCAATTGGGATAGATTGTTCTGAAATTACATGGCATATATTTTAGTACATACCGATTGAGTTTTGATTTAATTTTGTTAGCATCCTCAATTGTCCATTCTTTACTTGTTGTAATAAGAAGTACATTAGCTTTTCTTCCTTATAATTGGTATAAGCACCATGTTAAATATTAGGAATAATCATTTTAAATGACCATACCTCAAAACCCTACGTTTTAACCCAAATATTAGATTAAATTATAAATTAAAGTAACTGCCATTATTGAAATCATCAGAAAATATATTATATAAAATCTGCAAACTGCATTTGTACACACAAACCGACTAGAATCTTAATTAAATATACTGTATAAGTCCCAGCAGAATTCGGTATTAATCATCGCTTTTTAACCAACCACCTCAAAATCACATTCAAACTCCCCCCTCTCTTCCCCTCCAAAATCTCTCATCTCTCAACGCACAGCCACCAAACTGAATATCCACAATAAGCTTAGGTTTATTCATACCTACACCCAAAGCCTTGAATAATAATAATAATAATAATAATAATAATAATAATAATAATAATAAACAAACTCCTTGTTCTGCGTTGAAAGGTCGTGGAGTACGACGGCTGGTGCGAATGGGCGGACGGCCACGTGCGCAAGGTGTACGGCGCGGACTGCGAGGAGGCGCGCAGGCACGCTTCCGGCTGGGCCATGCGCAACACCAACAACCACAACGTCAGCATACTGAAGAAGTCCTGCCTGGGCGTGCTCGAGTGCTCCCTCAAGTGCGTGCTGCCCGGCGGCAACCGCGTACACCTTAGACCCGCCATTTGCGACAAGGTGAGACGATCGCGATCGATTGCTCGTTTTTCGATTCTAGCAATTTTAAGATTTTCTGATTTATACTGACGAGAACAAGGTGTTTTTGAGAAATCTGAAATTGCTAGGCTTCGTAAAATCAATATAGAAAAATTAATATAGAAATATAGTTTCTTCATTGAACCTGTACTTAGAAAGTACTTGTAAGAATATAAAGATGGTACGAAAATACTTTATTTCTTTAATTATGTCAGTAGCTATGGAAAGAAATATTTTAAATTATTGATTTATACATTTACAACCTGTATATTAACTATTAGAAAGTTTTAACCAATCTGGCCATTTTTTACCCAGAAATATCAACTACATACACATTTAGATTTAGCGTAGAGTTCTGAAAATAATGTTCTTAAAGAATTAAAATAGATATATCATCTCATGTTTTTAGTATGATGAAGTGTATGATGTAAAAGTCCTAAAATATCTACTCAGCTCGTGTATACAAATAGAGTTTACTTTGTCAAAAAACAATTTTTATTGTCTAGTTAGTTAAATCAAAAAGAATACACTGTTAAAAACAAAATACTTATCTGATATATTTAAAAACGACACTTCCGGCTTTTACGTATTTTGATAGTTCTCAGCAGAATTTTAAAAATAAAGAACATTTCTCTCGATATGACTTTAACAAATCATTTACATCTTACTATTATTTTTTGAAAATCTCTTTTATACTCATAGAAACAGAACATAATATATCGTATTTCCCGAAAAATACTAGAAGAACTCTTGTGCGATACATACCTCACGATCCACTTAAAAAATTGCTTAAAAATGGTTAAGAAACCGCAATACAATAATAAATTCAAATAAAAAATGCAACTCCATGAAACCATTGCAATACACCCAGAAATCTCACTGAGAAATCCATCCGTCTTCTTCCAGGCCCGCAAGAAGCAGCAGGGCAAGCCCTGTCCCAACCGCCAGTGCGCCGGTCGTCTTCAGATCCACGCGTGCCGGGGCCACTGCGGCTACCCGGTGACGCACTTCTGGCGCCACACCGAGCACGCGATCTTCTTCCAGGCGAAGGGCACGCACGACCATCCGCGGCCCGAGGCCAAGTCGACGTCGGAGGCGCGCAGGAGCGTAGGCGCGGGCAGGCGCGTCAGGGGCCTGGCGGTGCTGCTGGCGCGAGAGGCTGCACTCGGCTCGAAGGTGAGAGGGGCTGATATTTGGTTTATAGTAGGGCTTGTACATTATGGGGTAGGTTATTTGTGGACTTGAAGAATTTTTGAGGTATCTTTGTATGTAATGGGGAGGTGTTTTGTGAACATTGAAATTTAAAGAAGAGAATTGGGGTTCCAGTAATTGGCAATAAGATTTGTATGAATTATTTTGAATGATGACGTTGCATTCTTATTGTTAATCATGATATTTATAATTAAGATTCAGTTTTTATACGGTAGGTTCTGGTGGAAGTAAAAAGTTTTTTGTTACTTTACGTATCTACTTATCGAGCTAAATTATTAGCTTGATCGCGACTTAGTTATTCTGATTATTACTTTTCAAAGCTTGTTTAAAAAGTCAATTCTTTTTATAAAATGTTAGCACTTTTCCTAATGGTTCTTGTACAAAGTGTTTAAAGGCATTCCTTTAAAAAATGCCTCTATTTCTTGTTTTATAATAAGGAAAACCAAAGGTTAAATTTAAAAAATCGTACTTTTAAAAAAAATGTACATGTTTTTCATATGACTCAAAGCAATGCTTAAACAATCAAATGTTCTAATACTAACTAACAACTGCATTCAAAAATGAAAATGAAAATGAAATCAAGAGTTTAAAGTTTAAAAAGATTAAATTAAATCCCACGCGCAAACCAGTTTTTAATGTTCAGTACAGAAAAATGTATTCAGAAACATGCTTTTGAAGGTTTAATTTTACGTTATCAATTTCTCTAATTCCAAAATCTAGTAGATCTAAAATAGTAATAAAAATATTTTTGTCATTTTGGTCAAAAAACGGCAGAATCCTACCTTAATTAATGTAAGCTATCAAAATTATATTTATATATATCATCAAAATTTTTTATATATCAAAATACATATTATCGAGTGAACACTTAGCCATTTACTCTTTTGTTCCTTACATTCATAAAATGCCGATAAATAATAAACATCTAAACTCCATACCTCAAAAACCGAATGTAACGTTCCTTTATCTTTTCTTATTCCAGCTAATGACACTCCGGGGCACGAAACGGCCCAGCACCGATCCCCTCGATCTCCCACCCCGTCCAAGCCAAGTCCCAGCCCTAATCACCGACAAGGGCTACTCCTGCTCGTGTTCGCCCTTCGAGTGCGTCTGCGGCAACAATCTCCAGCGAAGCTACCCCAGCACTCCGTCCTACCAACCCCCTCACCAACAACAGCAACAACAACAACACCACCAGCAGCACCACCAATCCCACGACCAGTTAACGATCTCCAATCCGACGAACCCGATGTACAACCCGCACGCCCAACAGATGACCGGCAACGAGGCACCGGCCTACTGGCCCCAGGAGCCCTCCATGGAGCAGACGAGCCTCGGCTACTCGTGTCTGCCCCAGGAGGCCTCGGCGTATCCCAGCGCGGACTTCCCAACGGCCTTCGGCAGCGATCTGTTTCAACCGGAGGAGATCTTCCAGCTGGACCAGCCGATCAGACCGGACTTCGGGGTGAACGGTGGGAGCAACGAGGTGGCCAGGTCGCCACCGAGTTTGCTGGACCTGGGCAGTGGGACCATCAAGTACGAGATGCCGGACATGCACGAGCAGACGTATTGGACGCAGCTGCTGAGCGAGGACTCGAGCAGTAGTCATGTCAGCGTGTCGCAGGTTGGTTTCTTTTGTCTTTGTCCAATGGTTCGAAGCGTAATTTCGGGGTTGAGTTTCTGTCATTTTATTTCGGTCACGTTGAACTGCACGGATGCCTAGATTATTAAGGTAAAGTACCGAGTACAGGGACAAAATGAAAATTGGGAGCAGTACTGGGACAGCAGCAAAACACTTCTATTACTATTAAATCTGATAACAGTATTGATGCATTAGCGTTGTTTATGATGTTATCTTTGTAGTTAAGACGATATTTTGTTAATTTAGAGTTTAAAATTATTATAAAACAAAATACAAATCTTTTGAGGTTACGTTTCAGAAGCGTGTATAGGCGAATTTTAGTCCCACTTCACGTGCCTCTCAATTTGCATAACCTAGTAGTGGGACACATTTAATAATATATGTCCCACTACTGCATCCAAAGGATGTCCCAGTACTGCGTCCAGGTCGATATAGCCCGTCCCACTTCTGTATCCTTGTGTACATTTGCTCAAACATACTTTTTTAATATAAAAAAGCATTTTAATGTCTTTGTATGTGCATAAATAAGTAAAATTGATTGCAAATTAATGGTTAGATTTAAATGTTTTGAACAATTTTGCTTGTTAGTTCTAAAATCGTTGTTCGCTCGTGAATCACATTAAAAACTGTCCCAGTACTGGGTACTTTACCTTATACATTTTTTTCTTTATTGATTGTATTAAGGCAACATTGTAGTGATTATTCATGATAAAATCAACACATCTTATTCATTTAAGGTGATGCTAAAGCCATCTGTCACCGACGAAAACGAGGAACAACTTTTCTCATTTAATTTTCAATTTTTAGCAAATATCTTTATGAAACGTTATTATTCTAATCAAAAACAACAATTTTCCCGAGAGATATTTTCTCAAAATTGAAAATTGATTGATATAAGTGGTTCTCCGTATTTGACGGTGATAGGGGGTTTATCATCACCTTAAAGCACAGTTTTCCTCAATTTTATTATCATTGCTTTAAGCTTTTAATTCATGTTTTTAATATATTAGGTATTTTTTCAAATTCTAACTATTCATCAGGTTCGCGACGACAAATTAGTTTACATTTCACGTCATTGCAAAAATTAAAATTAATGAAATTATTTACGTAACGGTTTTTTTTATTCTTTACAGTCTGAAATTGATGTATAAATATCAAGTTTTTATAAAATGTTCGAAATTTCAATTAATTTTGAAAATGATTGCGAAAATCGACCTACCCATATGAACCGCCGAGAACCTGTTAATAGGGCCTTACAATTAGTTTTAAAGTTTTTGATTTTTGTTTGTTGGAAGACTTTGCCGTAAAAAAATATGCTGTAGCTGTAGAATTCTCGTTTATACTTAAACTTACACATTCATCTGCATAACTTTGGATTAAAATTTATGAAAAAATATATTTCAATTTGGATATAACACAAAACAAATGTAAGAAAAATGAGAAAAACCATTAAAATGTTACTTTCTAGACCTTGTCAAAAGTAAAGGTGTCAATTAACAAAGTAGGAACGATAACTAATGTAAAATCAGTAGTACGATCCAGCGATATAGTTAGGCCAAACATTGACAACATTTCCTAAAAAATTGCTGCTGTAATAAAAGCAATCCGATATCAAGTATCACACCAAACCACTGAGCAATCACCCAAAATCTAACGATCGACAAATCTCCTTCCAGGGTCACGAGAGCGAAAAGGACGTCAACCAGTCCCAAACCTGTCCTCCCTACAACACCTACCAAGCGCAGCAACCCAGCACCTGGCCAAGCACCAACCACCAGCACCGTCTGGACTACACCAACGCGCCAGCGCCACCAGCGGTAACCTCCACCACCTACGAGCCAGCAAAGGAACTCCGCTCCAACGCCCAGCTCCTCTCTAGTCACTCCCCGGTCTCCGAGGCCCCGAGCTTCCCCAACTACGACGACTACCAGCAGATGATGCAGCTGTCGACCGGCCACCAGCGAACGGACACCTCGCCCAACCACTCGCCCCGCATGCTGGACGACAGGCTGGGCTACAACAACGCCCAGGTCATGCACTCGCAGACCAGTCCCGAGCCCTTCTATTACCAGAACGCCGCTGCCGATAGGTCCTCCTGTCATTATACCTGCGAGGTCCTGGACACCCGGCTGGCCCAGGTCAACAATGGCCTGGGGTACGGGGACGTGGTGCCGGACATGGACCTGCCGCCGTTTGTGGATTACACGCTGGTGGGGATGCTGTGCAGCTCCGGGGACGAGGAGCAACAACAACAACAGCAGCAGCATCATCATCAGCAACAGCAGCAGAGTAGTAATAATGGGATCATGGCGGCGTGTCAGCAGCAGGCTGTGGTGCATAGTTACGTTCCTCATCATTAGACTTGGATTTCGTTGGCTCGTTGATTGTGTTGAGTGAGATGATGGATGATGAATGGGTGTAGGGGATGTGAAGGTAGTCATGTGTCGACTGAAGTTACACTGAGAAAACAATGTCGTTGTTGCTGGGGGGATATATCGTGGTGGTTATGAATATTATCGGGAAATCAAGAATTCATTAAGAGTCATAATTCAATGCGTACCTAATGCACAAGTTTACTTTGATAAGGAAAAACGTTATGAGGCAAAGTGTACGATATTGAAACGGTAATAGATTACGATATGATTTTATCAGTGTAATTATTCCAAAAAGTTGAATAACACTGTTAGAGAGACAAATATACTGGTGAACTTTACATTCTCCAAAGTGAAGTTTCGAATTTTATTATCTTAGTGACTAGAGGAATGCGATTGTTTTTATCGATTGAGTAGTATCTTCGTACAACGTTTGCTTTATCTCTAAAACGAAATGTGTACATAGGAGTTGCTTTGTCGTTATACAGAAAGACGAGAAATAAAAAAAAATATTTCTAGTACAATATGAATAATATAATTAGATTGTATTACCCAAAACATTTCTGTTGCGTGAAATAGAAATGAATTTATACGTACTTATTTTAAATCGGTCGTGAAAAGATTGCAAGACTTACGTATATAAATTATATAAAAATTACTACTCAATTGGCAAAAGGTAATTGTTTCGTGTTTTTTTTTAACACGAAGCGCTAGAACGCGCAACTTTGTACTATAGCGGATATTAAATATATTGTTAGTTTAGTGGCGTACTAAAGAATGTTTTATATATATAAGGATAAGGATAATCATTATCTTCCTCTTGTTGTTGATACAATAGGAAATGAAAATGTTTACTTACTTCGATTGTGCATTTATTAGCGGCTTCTTGTAAAAGCGCCTCGATTTTAGTTCCTTCGAAATTACTATTAAACGTTTAGAATTTTGATAGGTAAATATGAAACAAAACAAAAAAAAACGAGTATGAAATTATTACTGTTTTCGATGAAAATGCAGTATTGAGTCTTTGATTGTACATAATATTATTACTTAATTAAAAAATTGTACATATATGAATGACACTGTTAATTTAAAAATGGATTAAGAATGTCAGGTTGAAATAAAAATAAAATACAAGTCATGTCTCATGTAAAAGTCACTTGTCTTTATTATTAATTCATATATAATTATTTGTGAATCCTTTAGTTTTAACAGTTATTTTGACGATCACAATGCTTCGCATGCCTAAACGCTCGGTTTTTTTTTTATTTATTTTATTAATTACAATGTCGCACTTGCAACGACGCGATTTTCGTAATGAGAAAAAAAGAAAAAAACAAACATCACTTGCTTAAAAAAAAATACTATGCATCTTCTTTCTCATCCTTCGCACGTACATTTCTTCGGTCCATTGCGTACATTTGTATTAAATTTTTTGTTATCTCCTAGATTCTAAAGTTCTGTAAGTTAATAATCAAACTTTTGCAGTTTCACTTCTTTTAAACGCCTCCCTACTTACGTACTATGAGTTTTCTTTTTTTTTTTAAAGGAGACAAAATGTGTAGCCTTTAGCGGTCTGTGCTGTGTTTACTTTCTCTAGAGAGGTCAATATAGTATATCACCTATTTATATATCTTAAACGACATTTTACTCATACGTGACGCATTTAACTGCGTGCAAAGCTGAATTCGAACTATAAGCAGTCGATCTCTGAAATGTTTGATATTATTTTATTTTCTCTAAATTTTTTCCTTCTGCCTTATAATTTTTATTCTAAAAATCATTTTACAGAGGTTGAAGAACCATGTGTATCGATCACGACCGAAAAGACAGTACACGTCTTTTGTTTTTGTATTTTACAATGTTTAGCAGGCACGTATCTTTGATGTTTGGGCTTATCATCTAAATGTTTATTATCTTTTTAAAAAACTTTACGTAAGATCACTATTTTCTTTTATTTTTACCCTCAAATTTGCAAATATTTTCAAGACACTCGCGACTTGAAATTTTCGAAAGACGTGCGAAGGTCCTCTGTATTATAGTTAAGAGAAGTACAAATTAAGACTTCTGAAATAGAAATGAAAAAAGTTTGAAGAACGACTGGTCGAGATTTTTCTTATTATCATTACAGTTAGGGACGATAAAAAGCTCGATCACAATCGTCACCGCTACCGGTGAAATTGTCTAGTATTAAAAATGAAGTATAAATTAAAAAATGAACGAAGTGCATTTTTGAAGAATCATCGTTAGGAATCGAAGTTCATCAAAGTTTTTTTTTGTTGAGTCTACAGAGTTCTTTTACGTAGCATTAGATAGGGCTAGAAATTTCATTGTCTATCACCTCCACAGAAAAACTCTACTTTCTTCTTTTACGCTCACATGAGATTGAAGTCACTAGTTACTACTTAGACGTGAAAACGTTGAAGGGAGATTAATAGGTGCGCAACCACTCCGTGGAAAATCTTACCAATCGAAAGTCGTCTCTTTCCTTTGAAATAAAATTTAATTTTTGTACAAGATTAAGAACTAAAATACAAACATGAATATTTTTTTATCCTTATAAAAAACGTAAAAAAAGTTTTGATGAGTGGATTTTCCATCGAGTGATGACGCACCGAAATGATCACAGCTATTTTACGATACACTATGCAAAGTGTCTATACGTGCATCGGTAAGAACAATCGGTGCCTAATGTCCTAAATGTAGAAATTCGAGTCTCACACGATCTATTATGTCAATTTTTTTTTATTTTATAGAGAAAGACGATAAAGTAAAGCCAAGGACAATGACCGCATTGTCATCGGCTTCTTTTCGTCCTGTCTCGGGAAATTTTTTCTCTACGCTTTTTTTATATATGTTTTTGATAAGTGAAAAATGGGTGACGTTCGGTCACTGGGAACGTTTACATTTTTTTGGGGGTACTTTTTTTTGTAGAGAAAAGAATTAAATCGAACTTTTTTGCTATGAGTTACTCGGTCGGTGCATTTTTTTTTTATTTTTCATGCTGAACTGAATAGTAAAAATGTGATGTGGAGCAACACTTTATCAAAGAAGCTCAGCGAAACATCTAAAATCAGTCATCATAAAACTTTATAAATACGAATGAAGATGATGAATATAGAGAACCTATGTAGTTGCGTCAGTTGCTTCCTATTACTAAAGTATGTCGGAATAAAGTTTGTCTTTTTTTTATTATTTTTCGTCTTGAAAAATCATTCGTCAACCCATGGACGCTTTTATTATTTTCACACGTAATCTATTGCACGCTCGAGTGAGATTTCTTAGACGAATAATAGCATTTTTTTCATACGAATATATATTATTGATAAGCGCACATCGCTGCGATATACGATTACAATATATAAAAGTATGACCGAAGCGAAGTAGCGTAAGTTCATATAGGCTATAAAACTTACGGGGCTAATTCTCCACGAGGTGCAAATATTAACTATATACTTCTCACAGTAAAATTACTTAGAGTTCGCATTTTTTTTTGCTTTTACGAAACGACGATAGAATCGAACCTGCACCGAGTTTCCGTCTTCGTCGTTTCAGTTCGATGTTTTTTTTTATATTGTTATAAAAAAAGAATTGCCGACAAATGTCGTCAGTTTGTTTACAAATTTAAACTAAAATGTTAAAAAAAAAATTAAAAATTAACGGCATAGCTTTGCGAGCGTCACTTGGGCTCTCTTAAATTATCCAGTTTCTTTCCAATCATTCGTTTTCTTGATCTCGTCGCATCTCTCAGAACTGAATGTATCGAAAACAAACAGAACGTTTACAAACTTTACTCTCGCACGGTCACAACGATCCACAGCATTTGACAAATATGTTTCACTCGCATTTTTTTAATCTGCTTTCATTTTTTTGTATTTTTTTTCAACTTTAAATTACTTATATCACAATAAAATGCCAGCGCATCCTACACTGTTTTTGCTTTATCCTCACAACTTTGACGCACACGTGTTTTTTCTCTCTTCTTCACATTTATTGGCATCTTACGCAACACTTACGATAATCTTGACGGGGATGCGCCCGAGGCTCTGGCAGGTTTTGGCCCTTCATAATCAAAGCTTTTCTTTTCTCTTCCGAATGGTGAGACTTGGTTTTATTTAGGCAAAAGATCCTTCGAGAGTTTCCAGCAGACACGACACGCTGCACACCTTAATTTCTATTGGCTCTTACTGGCCGCGGCGTGCCTCTGCAGCGGCTTCACACGCACTCGATAAAACTTTGTTCCCTGCGGAACCCTGTAGCGATTTTCTGACTGCAATGGAAAAATAAAAGCGTTATAATACCTGTCAAACACAGTTCGGCAAGAATTCGATCACAAAATTTCGGCGAGTACGTTTCATATCCTGTAAAATACTCAACGAAATAAGAAATTTTCAATTTTTAAATGTCTCACATGAAAAAATAAGGCATATAGAAGTGGTTCCAAAAAGTATTTGGAAATTTATTCGTCGAATAATTTTTTCGAATAAGCGATTATAAGAATCAACATAAACGTATTAATACTTGTAAATAATTTGACTGTATTCCTGTACACATCAATTATTTTATAATTGGTTTTTTGTCGGTTTATAGATAAATGTTCAAGGAATAAACAAAAACTAAATATTTATTGAATTGATAACCTTCTTTTTAAAGTCGGCTATAAATAAAATCTGAGACAATAAAATTAGATAAAAATTAAAAGACAACTTTATAAGAAATATTTCCTGTACTGAAAAGCAATGTCTACATTTCCATCGTTCGACGTCTTAATTTACTAACAAACTATAACAAAAATTTATACGTATAAGATAATTCTATTGGCCTCTACCAACCACAATGTATAACGGAATATTGCAGTTATACATAAAGTTAAAGAAGATAATACATTTCGCATCTCTAATATTTAACTACAATATTTCCGTTATAACTTTTGGGTTGTAGAGCTCAACAGATTCATTTTACACGCTTAAATCCTAATTTCCTAATTTTAAATAATAAACTCTCATTTAAGATGCGAAAGGGAAGATTCCTACATTACCGACCCTTATGTTTTTAATTTCAAAATAATTTTTAAAATAATTTCTTCCTTTATCAACCAAAGAATTTTCAAGGAATTCCATTTATTTGATCACTATGGACTTGTCTTCTCGTTATAAACAACCGTATTCGGCATCTAGAACGAAAAGTTTCCAAATGATAAATGAATAAAATGTCTTGAATTTTTTCTCGCCGATTCTTCATTGCTAACGAAAGGACCCGATGTATCGTTTCATCCAACACTGATTTAAAAAACTGATCTCTCCCCTACCTTTCTAGCCGAGCAATACTCCTTCTCGACGACCTCGGCGACCGCGAGGAGCTTCCTGGGCAGGCCATCGGAGCCCAGCTTCAAATCCAGCTCCGCGATGCAATCGGAATTGAGAAAGTAGAAGGTCGTCGAGTCCTGGAGCAGGGTGTAATTGCGATGGGTCTGGTCCCAGAGGACGAGGACTACGTCGCCGGGATTGCAGGTGTAGTTGATCTTGCCCTGCTGGATGAGATTGGTCGTGCTCTTGGTGAGCTTGGTCGCGAAGGAGACCTCGCGACGGCCGCGCTCGGTGCTGGTGGCGGCGTCGACGCGCCCGGTGCTGATCAAGGAGGAATCGGAGACGACGGAGACGGAGGCGTTCATGTCCTTCGGGTCGGAGGCGGAGGCTATGGACGAGGTGCTGAGGGACTCGGCGGAGAGGTTGCGCTTCGAACGCTCTTTCACTGTGGACGAGAGGAATGTAATCGTGAGATCTGTGATGAGCGATGGATATAATTGTGTCTTCAAAGGATGAAAAGACGAGTCAACTCGAATTTTGCGTCCCATTCGAAAGATACGTATCGGCATCGACTCTCCTTCAATTTTGAAGAAAATCGATTTAGAAAAAGTTCACTTATTTATTTTATAAAAGTTCATTTATGATTGTTTTTTAATTATGCATCTAATCGAAATTTCCTTTTCTGATTGCTTTGTGTTGTATAAAAATAAAAACGATATGGTAAACTTGTGAAGGAAGTAGACATAAAAGTGAATATATGTATTTTTCGATGCATAATTTAAATTTAGCACAAGAAAAACGAAAGTGACTTATTTTTCCAAAACAAAGCGATTCTGGAAAGGAGAGTTTATTTTGATACGTATTTTTCGAATGGATCAATACGAGAACTCCGACTTTTTTTATTGCATCGGCACTGTACGCTTAAAAATATACAGGTTAACGTAGGAAGTTGTAAACTTTTAAATAATTTTAATTTTATTGTGAACCAAATTGGTATACCTAGATTAGGTCGTATTGTGAAGGCAGAAAACGGTTTTAGACTAAGCTAATTTTTTATTATTCAATGATTATGTGAAATTCAATTAAAACAAAAATTTTAACTCATTGTGCTCAGTCGTCTGCTGTCTGCAGTATACATATATGAAATCATTATATATAGATATACTACAGATAGCAGACGATTGAGTTAAACAAGTTTCTGTTTTAATGGAATTTAGCATAATTAATTTAGCACATTTATTCTGCTTTTGCATTCAGAATACGACCGAACCTATACCAATTTTTATCACAAAAAAATTAAAATTATTTCAAAGTTTATAACTTCCTATGTTATCCTATGTTTTTTGTCAGTTGTACCCCCATTAGCTCAATCCCGATTCCGCCACAAGCGTCGCTGACGCTCCTTTAACAAAGTGATTTCAAAACTTAGCTATTATTATTATACCAATTAAAATTAAAATAAAAGTTTTAAAAAAAAAGTGAAAAGAATATACCTTTACCTAATTCGACTTCAAGACGAACTCTCTCGTTCTCCAGAGCTTCGACTTTGGCCTCCGCGCGCTCCTTACTCTCCCTGGTGGTCCTCAACTCCGAGTTCAGCCTCTTGTTGTCCGCCTCGAGAACGTCGACCCTCCCGGGGAACGACACCAAATCACTGTCCGCCTCCAGTCGCACTTTCTTCGACTCGGACACCCTGACCTCGTCCTTCTCGGGCTCCTCCATCGTCTTCAGGGCCTCGCCGAGCTCGGTCTGGCTCATCTTCAGCCGCTCGTCGTTCAGCTCTCGCCTAAGCTCGTCTCTCTCCATCTACAATGCAATGTAATTAGTTTTACGCAAACGTATTTTAATTGGGCTATCTTTTGCTTTGAAATCAGGTGGACGCAAGACAATGTAATCAGTTGATTTCTAATACCATGACAGATAGGTGCAATAAGAAAGAGTTTCTAAGGTGTCTCAATATTCGTTTCAAGTAGATTGTAATAATGAATAATAATCCAATGATTTTACCAGTATTTTTAGATGTGATGAGCTACTTTAATTATTTTTGTTTTGTATAGGCATATGCCTCGTCTTCACTGGCACATTAATTGAGTCTCAATTTAACTTTTAATATAAAATAACATTCCAGTGATAATTGCTAGTAAATTTTAAAGACTTCTATATAGTAGAGATTTGTTTATTCTATTTTTCCATGCTAAAAAAGTATAAATGTTATTCGATATTGAAAGTTAAAGCGAGACTCTATTAAACTGCCAGTGAAGACGGAGACATTATACGTTTATAGAATTACAAACTTTATAATTATATGATTATGTTTTCTAATGCTATGCATGAATTTTCTAGGCGTTTCACGTGGAAAAAATTATTCTAAAGTTGTTTTATACTAAATAATCTTTTTAATCAGTATTTTTAATTTTCAAGTCTATTTTATTAAACTTTGAATTCTGTACACGCTCAGAATCAGAGTTCATATAGCTAATAGTTATTGGATAATATGGTCAAATGATTATATGATTATTAAGTGACATGATCAAATAGTTATACATTGAGAACATCTTTACGTTAAATCCTACTTCTATGCTTTAAAAACGTACAACTTTAGATATGGCCAAAGACACAGTTAAAACAGTTAAGACGCAGTGTCTTTCGATTAAGCATTCGTTCATTTGGTGTAACGAACCATTTATGCTAAATAATCTGGCGACTTAACTGTCAAGAACTCATGCTTTACTGTTACATCTTTTGGATTTACTATAAATACTGCAGTGAAAATAATTCTAAATGCACGAATTCTAACTATAAAAAATATTAGAGTTACATGGTTATTGGATTATGCAGTCAAATGGTTATTAAATCTTAATGCTTTCTAATATTACACAGTACGTAAACTTCGAATAGGTGCATATGGTCGTAATAACTTCTACGAAAACTATTTCAAATAAAATCTCCAGTCCGGAGTCTCGAGACACAAGTATACTCCGACTGCCACACATTCGCCGAGGTATTGAAAATATTTGCTCGAAGGGAAAAAAGGTCGCCCCTCACCTCCAAGTGTCGCACATGGATCTCGCGCTGCTCGAGCTTCTCGCGATCGGCCGCCAGCTTGAGCTCGAGCGTCGCCTTGTCCGCCTCGAGATTCCTGATGACGGACTCGGCCTCGCTCAGGCGCTGCAGCGTCGACTTGTAGTGTCGGCACTCCTCGAGCAGGGCGACTCCCCGCTGTCGGTAGACGTCGATCTCCCGCTCGTTCTTGGTGATGATGTCGTTGGCGAGGCGCAGGTCCTGGGTGAGCGAGGTGCGCTCGTGCTCGATCGCCTCGCGCACCGCCTCGTCCTTGTCGGCCTCGAGGTCCTTCTTCGTTTGGGCGAGGATCGTCTCGTGGTTGACAAGCTCGATCACGTCCACGCGCTGTGGATAGATCGTGTTTAATACAATACGTGACAGTGATAAGGTGAGTTAAAATTCTCGTGTTTTGGACATTTAGATTTCATTTTCAACCCTATTTATAACAATGTTTCTTTTTATGTATAGTATTTAGTATATACTTATCGCAATCCTAAAGCGAGACTGTGGCAACTCAAAATTTGATGCTTTTGTACCAAACAAGCAATGTCAATTTTTTATCAACTAAAATTCTTTTATTTAAAGTAGTATTGTAAATATTGTATTGTAGTTTGTAAATACTTTTTGAAAACCCATCTTCGAAGTGTACACTCTAAACCTAGAAGATTAAAAATTGACGCAAAAAAGATTAAACTGAGAAGTTTACTCATTTGCAAAGAATAAACTGTTGATTCTTTACTTTATAAAAGTAGAAAATGTTATTGTAACTTTTAAAAGAATAAAGTAGCGATTTTCATCTTTACGGAATGAATAAATACCAAGATTTCTACTTTTTTACATATATCTACGCATACAACCTCCTTAAATCAATTTAATGATTTCTATGCTTAAGATACTACTTAAATTCATCTTTATTATGGTTCAAAGCATTTATAGTTGATTTAATTTTATTTATATACACTGTGATCCATAATAAAGATGAATTTAAGTCGTATATCAAGCGAAGATTTTATTAAATTGACTAAGGAGGTTATATGCGTAGATATATGTAAAAAAGTAGAAATCTTGGTATTTACTCACTCCGTAAAGATGAAATTCGCTACTTTATTCTTTGCGTCAATTTTTAATCTTTTACATTTAGAGTGTACGAAAGGGTTTTATTTTCGTATATTAGCTGTTGTATGAAAATAGGATTGAAAAAATGTTGAGTTGGCATAGTCTTGTTGGGGAGGTGCAATATGTATAGTCAACATTAATCATGTGAGGTATCAAGAGACTATGATAAGACAGTTCACCATTATTGAGAAGCGACAGTCGTTTAGTTCCTTCGTTTAGAATTGACCGATAGATTCTTCTTTACACATTCAAGCGCTAAAGACTTTAAATTGATTTTTGTGATTTTAATTTATATTTGTGTTTTATAATGCACACCTCGATTTTCTCAAGACTGGAATCACTCGGACTGCGCTCCATCGTCGAAGCGGCCATCAGCTTGAATCGACTTCTGATCGTCTCCAGCTGGGTCTTGTACTCCATCTGCAGTTTCTCGGTCTCCTCCTTAATGGTCTTCTGGTGCTCCAGCTCGGCCGCTGCCAATTTATCCTCCAGCTCACGTATTCTCTCTTGACACTGTTCCAAAGAGCCCCTCAGTGAATTCACCTCTAATAATCTAGCCTCGTTCGTCTCCTTCAGAGCGTTATCCTTGTCAATCCGCGACTGTTCGAGCCTTCCCTCCATTTGTCTGCAAATACATCATTGTTTACGTTTTTTTCATTCTTAAATTGTGCACTTGTGGAACTAAGAAAAAAACAATGTTTGAAGATACTATTGAGTAACCTTTTTACAGAACATATGGCATCTCTTCATTTAATTCCACATGAAGGTAAATTTTGACAGGTTTATGAAAAATAAACTACTATTTAATAAATATTTACTACTTTTGCACAACATGTATTTTACAATAGATATTAGACTATAAAATCATTCTTGGTAAAAAAGAGTGAAGGAACCTAATTTTGAAGTCAAGTAATGTAAAATCTGTATTAGGAAAAAACCCAATTAAAATTAAAAAAAAATTAATGTTTGAAAGGATGTTAAAACAAATTGCAAAATCAAAAAATGTCAACGTTAATCTTGTTCACATTTTACTTGCGAGCTCATCAGATAGTATCAAGGTTGATACACTACATAAATTATTTATTTTTGTAATTTATTCCAACAATTTTTTAAACATTAGCGTTTTTTAAATTATATTTTCCTTTTTCCATTTTACGGTTTAACATTCACAGATAAAATTCACAGATGAGTTTACATCACAGATCGTCATTAATTGACACATAATATTTCACACAGTTTTACTTATATCTCCCTTATGAAAATAACACTAAAATTTGAGGGTCGGAAATTACAATAAACTTTAATTATGTCATAATCTATTACTATTCATTCTAGGTAAATTTCCACATGCACAATTAAAATTGTCTATAATGATATATTATCAAAGTTGGGAGCCTCAAATTCTCAGTGTTATTCTTCTAACAACTATAATGTTAATGTTTTAAATATAAGCACCCTCGCTTCAGCTACATTCAAAGATTTCTCAATCACCAAAGAAATGAAAATATCCACATCAACAATCCCCACCAACTGAAACTTCAAGCTCTCACCTGTAAGCCAACTGCAGCTTCTTCATCTCCTGCTGTTCTGCCTCGAACTTCTGCCTCATCGTCACCATCAGTCTCTCGCTCTCCGAGATCTCGGTCTCCTTCTCCATCAGACTCTCGTTCAAGCTCTGCAGCTGCTCGTCCCTGGCCTGCAGCATTTTCTTCAGATCCCCGAGCTCCAGCTCGTGGTCCACCGTCATCTCCTGCTCGCGCTCCCTCAAAGCGCAGGCGTGCAGCTTCACCGCCTGGCCGATCTCCTCGAGGATCTTCGTCGCGCCCGCGCGGTCGACCAGGGCCTGCTCCTTGAGGAGGCTCAGTTCCCGGCGGAGGCTCAAGAGGGACTCCCCGGCCACGGCTTTCATGTTGCGGATGAAGGCGCGCAGACGGTCGACCTCCTCGCGCGTGCTGCCAAGGTTCTCCTGGAAAATCGGGAAGACAGGGGTTTAGGGGGGTGTGAGGTGATTGGGGTTCATTTGGGTAAGAGAGTACCAGTACCGGGACGAATTGAGAATGAGTATAGTGTGTTTGTTTGCAAAGATGTTTTTTTAAAAGTAGTGGTAAAACGATAGTGTGTAATTGTCAAGGTGTTGGGGTTAAAGCGTCCCGGTAATGGTAGCTTTTACCTTATGATACTTTACATTTTAATAATCGTGTGATGCAACTATTAGTAAGGTTGTATTGAATATACTATTCGTGTCTAAAGATTGTTATTTTTCACTTAAAATCGATAGAAATTCATAGTATCGCTGATAGAAAAGATTCTTAACAATTAAGCACTTGTCTCAACTATTCAGAAGTATGACTTTGAATACATACTTTTCCACAGGTGACTCAATTCTTAAATACTTCACATTCATTTATTGGTGTCATTGAATTATTTATACTAGCGAATTATTTATACTAGATAATCGAGAGACTTTGACAGTAAAAAATTCCCACTATACAATTAATTTTTTTCGTTTATTATAAATAATACTACGAGTAGAAAAATACTAAATACTTGTAATTGAGGGTCCGGATTGAATAACTCGCCGAACGCTCGAAAATGTGTAAAAGTAAAAGCGGGTAAAGTAAAAACGGGTGGGGCTAAGGTGAAAACCAAAATCAATCCTAATTAAAAATAAAAAGTGCAATCTTTAGTGCTCATCAAGGTGAATATTTTCACATTAATAAAAAAAATTTTCGACATATTTTTCAGGGTAAATGATGATTAGTGCCAAAATTGTTTTGTTCAAAATCAATTACATTCTAAATACATATCGCAGTTTCCTACTCAAAATGGCATAAAATGCTTTGAAATTTTTTATGTATACTCGAAGACACTAGCGATGCCGGCCAGTTAACTCAAATAATGAAAGGTCCCAATAATTAAATAATATTTAATAAGAAATCGTAATTGTCTAAAATTTACACTTATCAATTTTTAACACAAAAAAGTCTGTTAGGAACTTTATCGTAGGAGAAACTTCAAGCGAGAAAGTTGTTTCCCTGATTATGAAGAAGTGTTTTGCAAAATCTTAACTTGATTGTGCCAAAAATGTAAAAGATGTAGGTCTTTTATAGAAACGGCCTTATGATCGTTTTGCGCGACGGATTAGCATTTATATCATAACCCCGCCACAACGTTACCGCTTATTGATGCGCATTTGTATACACATATTTTTATAAGTTTTCGTAATAGATCATTAAAAAATCAATATCTGTCATATTTTTGGCCCAATCAAGAGGAACAACTTTCTCGCTTGGAATTTCTCCCAAGATGAAGTTTCTAACAGACTTTTTGGTGTTAAAGATTGATAAGCATGAATTTTAGATTAATTACGATTTCTTATTAAATATTATTTAATTATTAGGACTTTTCATTAATTAAGTTAACTTGACGATTTCACTAGTGTCTACTGAGTATACATAAAAGATTTCAAAGTATTTTATGCCATTTTGAGTGGGCAACAGCGACATATATTTGGATAGTAACTGATGTAAGCAAACAAAATTTTGCGCTAAGTATAAGATTGCACTTATTATTTTTCATTAGGATTGATTTTGGTTTTCACCTTAGCCTCAACCGCTTGGACAATACTTTTACACATTTTGAACGTTTGGTAAATTATCCGACCCGGATCCTCAATTGTGAGTGACACTTTCTATCAGCGTTTAAAGTGATTTTCATAATTAAAATAAAAATTTCTTTTTAGTTTTTGTTTTAAAAAAATGCAATAAGCTTGTGAATACCAATAGAGTAATTTTTAATTTGAATTTACATACATAGCGAAAGAGTCATATAAATTAATACAAACCATGTTATAATTAAATGAAAATAATATAAAAAAAGCATCATTGTTTTTTGTGATTGCAATGAACATTTATAAATTTTATTTCATTATTTATAATCACGAAACAAAATGAATCAATTGAACTTTAACATAACTCATATTATTCAGTTAAATAGGTTCCACCTATTTACTAAATCAAATATAGAAAAATTACTTTGTTTGATAAATTATCATAAAATTTTAATAGAAAAACTTTTAGCACAAATTGTATAATCAATTGATACAACCTAAATTTTTTCGTAAGGAAAAAATTTGCCTACGGTTATTCGTCAATCTTAATATTCTTGTATCTTTGTACATGCGTTAAAAACGGTGAACCATTTTAAAGTAACACTTTTAAAAATGAGTTTACAGTCTAAAAGAAAAAGTTTTTATATTTTATATCAAGTTTAATTTTAAATTTAACTATAAACTCATGAAGTGGTGTTCAAGAAGTCGTGTTGCTTAAGCTTTGCATAAGCTCTGTGAAAAAAATATATCTTATAATACTTTAGATACTCTATAATTGAATTTAGTATCTGAAGTAAAAGATATGACTTTTTCCTATGACTATTCTAATTGTATTAGAGCATATACTAAAACTAAATAACCACAAGAAAAGTATAAATGTATTTGTTATGGGTTAAAGTGAAAAAAAAACGATCATTCTTGCCTGGAAGTAAAATACATACTGGAGTATATTGGTAAAGGTAGCGGAAAAAGAGTGGGGATAAAGTGCGACGGCAGCTATCCTGAAAAAATCAAAAGGAGAACAAACAAACCCGAAACCATGATAAATTAATAACCATCCTTTTATTTTCTCCATTTAAAATAGATTTAATAAAAAGTAGATCTACGAGCCGTGCTATAGCGGAATATATAATATACGAAAGAATAATGGCGATGGTAAAACGAAAAGCAGATAATGCGCTGAGTATATGCTAGTATATATTCTTAGCTGCTCATAAAGATAAGCTGTAAAAACAATAATTACGCAGCAACTACATTGAAGCATTTGAAAAGAAAGGCAAATAAATGAATGAATGAATGAATGAATGAATGAGTGAGTAAATGTGAATGTAAATGAAATGAAAATACTATGTTGTACTAATGATGAGCTAGAAGGGATATCGATACTGTATAATATACATATAATTACAATTACAAAAACAAAATTTTCAATTATAATAATTACCCAATTCATCTCTCTATTTATACTAAAAGAAATGTGATTTAATAGCTTTGTTATATTTTATAGTGACGTGACGTATTACTTAATTTTACACAACAAAATTCGTGATTATAAACTCGAGTTTTAAACAAAGCAAGTGTGATCTACTGAATCTAAACACTGTGTAATGAAAATATAAATTGCAATAATCGCAAATGAGCGTGATAGCCGAGAACTTGCTTCAACATCTCAAAAGACAAGGTGTATCGCAAGTTCTCCATAAATGTTGGTGAGAAAACGACTGTGTGTGAAGGTGAACGAAAAACGAGATCAATTGACTACCATACGAAATAATAACAACATCAACAACAACATCAACAACAACAACAAGGCATCTCTTGTTGCGTCGAGCGTATTTCGCGTGTATTTCGCGATAGATCGTGTCTCTCCAATACCTGAAGCAGCGACACGATAGCCTGATGCTGGCTATCCGTCGGGTGCTCGCTGAGACTACTCGGCAGCGACTCGTCCATATAGAACTCCGTTCCCAGAAAGTCGCTCGGCCCAGCGGGATTACCAACCGAGGGACTGCTCCCGTCGCTGCCCGACTGTCGCCTGGGCTTCTTCTGCAGCTGGCCGTCGCACGAGCTCGCAGGAAAGCTAACCGAGGATTTCGGGGACGTGTGCTCGACGCACTCGGTAAGAGGACTGAGGGGTGGAGGTTGTGCTTGCGCTTGTTGCTGGGACAGAGAAGTGGACGGAAAGTGCAGCAGCTCGCTCGAGGAGGAGGAGGAGGAGGTAGAGCGGTTCAGGGGGGAGACGTTAGTCGAGGTCGAGGAGGTCGAGATCGAGGCACCAACCTCCAATTGCTTCTGGCGTGGCTGCTGCTGCTGCTGCTGCTGTTGCTGGTGAAGCTGGGACGATGACGATGACTGCTGGGGAGATGGCGGTGGCTTTGGGCTGCTGCTCTCGTAGGAGGTGAGCTTGGAGTCCAGGGCTGCCTGGCCGATCTTCTCGAACTCTTCCGTGTCGGTTTCCGACTCGAAGCCGCCCCTGGAACGAGATGGTGCATTAGGTTGCGAGAAATTTTCGAGGATGATAGAGGGATTTGACGATGAAATTTGCAATTTTAACGGAACGCGTTATTTTTTTTTTATGGAAATAAGTGTACAGAAATTTGGGTTGGAAAATTACCTAAACTTTTGATCTGTATTAGACAGATTAAGCTATCGTCAATGGACTATTGCTATATGTACCTTTAAATGACTGGCAGCTCAGAAATTATTCGAATTTAGTTGGTATATTATTCAGAAATTATCTGAATTACATTTAGCATATTAAGTATAAACTGTTTTGCAAACTGTACAAACTTGCGACATCTTAACTTATATGTATCTTAGTTCTGTAAAAGGGTGTAATCCGACATACTCTTTTATTAAATAAAATAATATAAAGTAAAATAAAATTAAAATAAATAAAGATAATATTTAATGCGATACTTTCGAGTCTAATGTTATTTAAGACCGTATAGTAGAATATACTTAACGAGAAAAACAGAATTCGTACTGTATTGACAATTTTTATTAAGTTACAAAATGAAAAATAACTTGTAAATATTAACTTTTTTCGTGTTCCATTTAGTAGCATTTAAGAACCCAAACATACTGTGCAATGTGCATGCCTAAAAAAGTGTCTTAAAACTCAACAAGAACAAAACAATTGTTACCCTTTCTTTACACAAAAACAACCATATCTTAGGAATTTAAAAGTAAAGTGTTTTTAAAATTAAGTAAACTATGAATAGATAAGTAGTAATATTTTTTGCGTGTCTAATTTTGAAAAGTTTTTTTTTATGGCAAACCCACAAGTAGGAGTGCCTTGAAACATTCTGAGAACGGTACAATTTTAATATACAAAACAAGTTAGAAAAGCGATATATTTGAATTCTGGACTTTACAAATGCTATTTAGATAAGTAGATTCATTTTCCGTCTACTTCCACTTAATTCGATACATATTAACGCAATATTATTCTTATGAATAAATTTTAGCATTAGAAAAAAATTAATCACGTCGAAAAATTATCATTTCTTATGACAACAAGTATACACTGAAAAAATAAAAGGCTATCCCAACTCGACAGTCAAGCAATAATTGCTGTAGTCAGTCGAGTAGAGGTAGTCGAGTTGTAGCTACTCGAGAGCCAAGCAACATCTGCTTGGGCACATCGTGCTGTTAAGCAGAATCTACTTGGGAGTCAAGTAGAAGCTACCGAACTCTTGAGCAAAAGTAGCTTGGTACCTATAAGAGTAGATACTGCTTGAGTTCAAAAAGCTGGCATTGCTTTTTATTTTTTTCAGTCTATGACTAACCATGTAAAGTAAAATTATCATTATTCTTTTTGCAAATATGAAAGGTTCTATAAATTCGTGCAAACTCGTCGATCAAACAAGCTTTCTCGTCTCAACCCCACCCCCACTTTACAGATCGCAAACGATAAGGACGGTATAACGCACCTGTCGGCAATCAGCGGTGGTCTCGCGGCCTCCTCCTTGGCCGGCGGGTCGACGCGCATCTCGCTGCTGGTCTCCTTCTCCTTGTTGCCGTCGCTGCTGCTCTCGGTGAGGCTCTTGGAGAAGAAGAACTGCGTGATGCTGCTGAGATCGGGCGTCGAGACGCTGAGCGCGAGGTCCGGCAGCTGCTGGCGCAGCGACTCCATGTCCTCGGCCGTCAGCTGGAAATTCGAATCGGTGTCAAGTTTTTGGTGTATTGGATACTCGCGGAGTTCTGACGTTAATTGCATCGGCGTTTGCAATTTCTGTACTGTCAGTTGTTCATTTTAAAGTGGTTCCGTGAGTATATTTATATTTTCACCACACTGCGCGTAAAGTGCTGACTGTACGCCCTCTCAGCAGGCCGTACAGTACCGCATGGACTGCCTAGGGAATAAAGTGACTTGCGCATGCGCGATGCGCCTTTTTCCGCTCTCGACTGCGTCTCGAGCGGTAAAACAGCGCGTCGCGCGTACACAAGTCACTTTACTTCTAGGCAGAGCATGGGGTACTGTACGGCCTGCTGAGATGCGTACAGTCATTTCTTTACCGGGGTGTGGTGAAAAGTAGTATACGCACCTCTGGAGTACAGTAGGCAAGCATGCACTGAGTGAAATGCCGACCTCGCTTCGCTCGGTCGGCAACGTCACACAGTGCGTACATTGCCCACTTTACTCCCTTGATGCATAATGTACTATTAAATGAATTGAGAAGTTATTGATTTAGGTGAGTACAAGTTTATTACTTTATGCAGACGTAACTTATTTATTTGTCGTTTTGGTTTTTTGGTCCTGTTTTTAATTTCGATTTGGTTGGATTTTATGCTTGATTTTTATATCAATATGACTCGATAGCGTGCATGTAAACGTAATTAATGAACCGTGCGTTTAGATATTCTGCTCCTACATTGCATTTATTGTAATTTGTTATGAGTATTTTTCTGATACTATGTACAGTGGACACTGCGTAATATGATCGTGCTTAATGTTATCAACCGCCTAATGATATCAAAAAGCATATTGTGATTATGTTCTGGGTTCTTTTTATCAAATCAAAACAGAAAACAATAACAAATCATACAGAAGGTTCAGTGCTATCGTTTCTTCGAAGTGTTCCAAGTTTTGATTGCATTTTAAAATGAGTAAACAAGATTTTAAATTAGATGAAAAAATTGAATTATTATAATAGTACAAATCTTTTTTTAATTATAGGAGACAACATAATGCTGCAGCAAGATTATAAGTTTTTTAGTCTTTGTTATTTAAATTATTAAAAAACAGGTATGACATCAAAACAGATTATTTCAATAATTAAAATAAAAATACAAAAGTAATAGATTAGAAAGGACACTGAAATAGTAAACGCATTTAAAAATTGATTTACAACAGTTGGAAAAGAGGATCATTAGATTCTTAGTCTTTAGACGTGCCACATTATGCTGTATATTTTGACAATTCCTTTTAAAATTTTTAAATGTAAATATTATGAACTTAAAGATACATCGTATTGAACATTGTAAATAGTGATTACCCTCACACGTTTAAATGAATTCATGCAAATATTTTTCTTACTCGTTTATTCTTATCTGTTGAATGTTATCAATTATACCTATTTCCGGTGCAATCAAATCGAGCAGTATTAAACATTGCAGCCTTGAAGACAAACGTAAGAAAGACGTCCGAAATGTCGGCAACTATTAATAAACAGTACTTATACTCTATCAATAAATTGTTTACTCATTTAAATAATGCCAACGACAAATCAAATCTCTCCACTCTACATTAACCCTTTCAAATATGTGGCCTATTTTCGAACCATAAGATTTTAGTAATTTTCTAAAATGTCTAATTGATATGTTCGAAATCTTGCAAAATTAATCTACGACTCCCGAGGACAAATTGAACTGGGCTATTTCCGATCTCGTACCGAGGATTACGTAATCATTAGTCATACTCATTTTTAAATAATTTCCCAATATTTTCTTTTTCCATTCTCTAAGAGTTTTGCCCTTAAGAGGAGTCCGTATCTACTGTCCTTGTCTAATCACGTTTTTGCTATTTATTCAAATTGTAGTTTGTTAATTGAAAAACTAAAAGTTTGCCTCGATTGGTATTAAAATAAGGAATATTTTGAGATCTTAAAAAGTATCTAACGTTAATTCCTTATCCAGAAAACTTCAGAACGGAAAAATTCAGGTTAGCTTTTCCGTTCCGCAGTTTTCTTAAAAAGGAAATAATGTTAGATACTGTTGGAATATCGCTATGCTTTAGCATACGTGTGTGTGTAACTGTATCTATACACTACTACATGCTTGTACAAAAATGTATCGACTTACTAAGAAATGTCCCAAAGACATAAACTGAAATGCGAGATATAGAAAAGATTGTTGAACTATATGCGTCTGCCCCGATATTCTCTTATGCCCTTTTGTCAAGTGTTTTTAGTCGTACTAAAGCATCTAGCTAGAGCGGTCGCATATTACTGACGTTATTCCTTCCTTGTGCGAGTTTGAATAAACAAAGGTTATTTTATTTGAAATACACATTGTGTATTATCATTTATTTAACACCCATTTCCAATAAGGTCTGAACATATTCCTTACTTCAATACCAATCGGGGCCAACCTTTAGTTTCTCAATGAACAAACTACAATTTGAATAAATCGCAAAAACGTGATTAGACAAGTCCAGAACCCCCCAAAGAGCCCAGCCCCCAACCCACCTTGGGCAATCCATTGTCGAAGACCGAGGGCGCCTGGGTGGCGAAGGGCGGCGGCGTGTCCTCCAGTCCCGGGAACAGGGTGTTCAGGAAGTGTCCCTCGAACTTGGTCTGGAACTCGCGCCGCCTCTCGATCTCCTCGCTGTGCACGCTGAGCAGCTGACAGGCGAGATTGCTCGCCCAGACGAGGAAGGCCTGGGAGAAGGTCCGACGGCGCACGACCTCCGCGATCGCGCTCACGTACATCTGGGGCGCCAGGTGGATCTGCCTGAGGATCTCGAGCTGTCTGCGCAACCGGCGCAGGCTCTCGTGGTACATGACGAGCTTGCCGTCCATCTCCATCATCTTGCTCTCGACGTACATGATCCACTTGAGGCGCCGGTGGATGTTCACCGACAGCTCCTCCTTGGCCTGGAAGTCGAGGGTATTATTATATATTGGATTTTTGCGTTGGATTGTAGGGTATGTGAAGTGTATGTAAGTGTTCGGGAGTTGGGTGAGGGAAGTGTATTTTATCTCTCTTAATTTGCAGTGAAATCTCACTGTTTCACAGAGAGAACTCAGCAACTGATTCATGTAGTGGCTGAGCTTTCACTGCGAAACAGTGAATTTTCACTATTTCTAATTAAGAGGGTAGACATTTTGCGAATTGTCGCGAAGATTTCGATATTTGTGATCGGACATACGCAGCGTAAAGCACCGTGAGTCTGTTTTGAACGGTTGAGGGTTTTGCTTTAATGTGATTTGGTAAGTAAGAACTGTAGAAAAAATTACGAATGCCGAATAGAAAGCTGAGATTCTGTACTTCATTGTGCACTTTTTCAAATATTTATTGAAAAAAGTTAAGTTTTCCAAACAGACATACGGTATTTTATGCTTTGGAAGGCAGAGGTATGACAGAGTAAAACTTGACAAATAACAGAATTTATAAACTATTTCAAAATTAGATGGACGTTTGCTAAATTTCGATAGTCGACTTGTTTCGTTGTGGTTCTGAACGCTTCAAATATTTCTAACACAGTGAGACCTCGTTATATCGTCGGTAAAAAATGACACTTGTAGTTTTCAGTATAAATAGATAATAAAAATAGCTTTTTAATTGAAATACATATTTGAGAGCTATTAAGTTATATAACTCAACTGAAAGTTACTTGAAAATAGGTATTTTTCATTAAATCTTACACTGTATCCTTTTTATAAATCGCCGGCGATATAACGAGAGTCTATTGCACATAAAGATACTTTCTATATTAGCTGTATTTGAATAGTTTGTAAGATGCAATATTTGAAAAACTTGAAATATTTTGAAGTTTATGAATTTACTGTGATCTCTCCTAGTCTAAAGGTTTGAAAATAATTATATAATTATTTTTGTTGACGTTCTACCAGAACAATTTGGAGACCTGAATACGCACACATCTAATATTAAAACTCTTGAATTGTTGAGTTCTGATGAGAATCGCGTTATTGATCATTGAAACATCAACAAAAATAATTTATAGCTACTGTCTTGGAGAGATCAATAACTTCATAATGAACAAATATTAGTGGTTGTGTACGAGCAGTTTTGTGTGAAAACGAGAACTACAAGCCTTCACTTTTTATTTATGAATCAGATACTTTACGTCATGCTTTGTAAGAAACTTTGTCAGCATTATGTAACATTAATAAATAGTAAAGATTAAGAGTTTCTCGGGAGAATTGACGAAGCTGTTAGAATCTTAATACTAGAGAAAATCATAAATATTTTATTACCACTATTATCAATTTATGGCTGCTATTGAAATAATACTAAATAATGCATTAACACTGGAAAATTGAAAGCAACTTTCTCTTTCAATTTTTTCTATCCTTGATTTCAATTCAATTATATTTTAAAGTTGTATTTTGTATATATGACTAATAATGTGAAATAATTTTTTTATTTATTGTTCAGCAGAATTACGGGTAATTATAATTATTATTTCATTATTTTCAAAATTTGAGCGTAAAACTGTAATTTAGACAGTTTAAGTACGACTTATGATATCTAAAGCTCTCATAAGTCGGATTACAACGAATATGAAAAAGAAATTTCACAAAATGTATTATTACAATTTACAACTAAATAAGTAACTTTTGTCGTAGATTATAACAACGCTTCTTACAAAGATTAGTACATTTTAGGTTTCTGGAAAATTACTAGTTCTTTTCAAAAGCCTTCTACGAAAACTAGCAATTCTCAGACTCTTTCCAATAAGAAGCATCACTTTATTTTACAAATTCTAAAAAAGTTAGTCTTTAACTTCTTGGCCCTTACGCCGAAAAATCGCACTAGTGCCAAAAGTGGCCCTAAAAGTGAAAATGCTGAGAATAGACTTGATATATCACGTTCTGGGGCATATTTGGCCACTTTTGTCAAGATGTGACAACACGCCCTTAACCCTTTAACGTGAATCGTGCATTAGTAGTAGTAACGTCTTAAAATCTATTTTGTTCGATGGCCCGCCTAAGTTTTTACTTTATAAGCTGAAAAAGCACTTAAATAATTGAGTATACATGAAAAGTAAAATTATTTACATTTTAATTCGGCGTTTAAGAAAATCAAGTAAAAACCACGTTTTACTAACACTAATGCGGGTCACAACTACACGGTTTCGTGCGTTGTTCACGTTAAAGGGTTATCACTCGAGGTTAAAGAGAGAATCTAAAAAGTGTTACAGTTCAGAGGTTCTTCAAAAATCAAGTAGCATAAATCAATACAGCCCACGAAAGCCCCAACGCGCGCTACATTACCTCATCGTTAACAATTTTTCGCGCAGAAGTAATGCAATACCTTGGTGCAGCGTCGTCGAATGTCGCGCAGCTGATTGTGATTCTGGAGCATGACGAGGAGCTGGCGACGATGCGAGGTGCAGAGATCGGGCAGGACGCTGTCGTCGTTGAGATTGGAGACGCGGGTCTTGTTCTGGTGGAAGCCCTGGGCGAGCTCGCTCTGCTCGTGGACGAGCTTCTTCGTCTGGGCCATCAGCTGCTCGAGGGCGAAGAGACGCTCGCCCAGGCCCTTGATCTCCTTCATGTCCTGCTTGTTGGCCGCCTCGATTGCGCTGCTCACCTGTGGACGAGCAAAGGAGGATTGGTGCGTGTTTGTGGGTTTGGTAAGTATCTTTAGAACGGGGTGCTGTTATTTATTTTTCTTTATATTTGGGTTGTTGAAATTGGAGTGGAGTTATGCTCTTTCAAGTAGACTTTAAGAATAACTTTTGTTTTGTTTATGTGAACAAATTTATTAAGAGCTAAAATATAGAGAAGAATAGTAAATAGAGATTTATTGGGCGTTTTCGAATCAGCCTAACTCATGGTATTCATAATATGACTGCTTTAATTCTTGTCATTAATAATTTACTAAACAGTATACTCTAATTAAATTACTTTTTGATCTGTGATAAATTTTGAAGTGATTTTAGCGTTTGCAAAACTTTTACAATTGACTTGTGTCTCTGTGGTTATGAATAAAATTGATATTACATGTGTAAAACTTTATGAAATCGTTATAGCATGTTTTATGTCAATAAAGTTTTCTATTTTTACGTATTTCACGATCAAATTTGCACCGCAATCCTAAAATAGCAAAAACTAACGCTTCCAGCGTTACATACCTATAGTGTTTAGATTTAAGCAAAGAAAAATTATGACTATGTTGCTACATGAATCATACATATTTCATAAATAAGTAGAAAATGAAAGCATGAATTTTTACTGTAGTACTAAAAGTGCTGATCACATGAATACATTGACTTTGATTGAACAGTGAATCGAGTAGCCAAACAGAAAATGTTAATTTCTTAATGATTCTATAGCGTGACTGCGATTCTCGCTAGTAAGAGAAATCATAATTAAATCATATCTAGGTGTGGTATATAAATCGACAAGGTTAATAATCTCCGAGCATTAGATTCAAATCAAGAATATCTAAGAATAATTTTGCTTCACCATTCTCATATTCTTCGAAAAGTAAACTTAATAAGACAGCAAGTAATCTTGCAACGATAAATGGAAGTTGTATACTAAACTAATAACAACTTTTCCACTTTAATAAAAAAATAAATCGAAGCCCATTCATCTTAACCTTCATTATAATTTCTCAAATCTCTCGAAACTTTTTTTATCACTCCACGTTCTCCTTAAATAGCTATCAGTTTGCGCGTCCCCGTAATAAAAAAAACGCAGTTGATTACTCTAGTGTTTATGTGTCAACGTAATAAAGTCGAGCGCTGCACTCTTTATTGCGTCCCATTATTATATTCTCTTGCGCAAAGTCTCGGATACAAAAGAAAAGTCGTTAAAGGGTTAAAAATCAGATACTATTAAACACCTTTTTAACTTGATCAATCCAATTCTAAACTTTTCCTCTCCTTTATGGTGATTATATGTTAAGTATGTACAGCAAATGCTTGATTAGGTAATTTATAACTTACTAAGTTGGCTAGCTTATAAATTAAGAGTATACTTTTTAAATTTTTTCTTATAACGACTATTCTTTTCTTTACAGTATATTCAACATTTTTCAGAAAGGCAGTTGATTATAGAAATACTAATATGTATTGTACCTATCTGAGCGTGTCTAAAACTTTAGTCTGTGATAAATTTATATCTAATTTTGTTCGAATTAATTTTGATACTCATCATATACATGTTTCGTATATTGTTATACTTTGCAACTATGTTTGTCATATTGCACGCCATTTTACAATCTTATTTCTCTCTTTTGTATATAAACATTTATTTAATAAAGAATACGAATGTTTATAAAAATATCACAGATTTAAACTTATCACAGCAGAAGAGAAACATGGAATATAAACGTCAATAGCATATTATCCCTTAAATGTTAAGCTAGGTCTCCCACGTTACTTTCTGATACAGTATCTTTTCAGCCCGCTAATTTACCATTTCTTTCTTAATTACTTACAATTCCATAAAATGTCTTCTTTTCAAAACTCTTTGAAATGCTGACTTACAAGTAATTATTCAATAAGAAACACCTGGGTAATATCATCATTAACGTAAATATCCAAAAATAATTTCTTTTACAAAATTCTACTTTAACACGTTTAACTTCATCTTTCAAATGCCGTTTAAAATATTGAGCTGCGACCTTCATTTATAAAGTCATTAAACAAAGGTTCAGAAGATACAAATTTCTTTATTTGGCCAAGCAAAGGTTATTATTTACCTTGACTCATCAAGACAATCGCCGATAATCGCTCAACATACGAGGAATGAGTAAACAAACAAAACCGGATAATTACATTGTTTTAATTTTAAGATAACAAAGATAAACCGTTATCCATTTCTATCAGTTTAAATGAAATAAAGTATTTTTAGGTGCTTTTTAAATGGCTGATTCTTCAGTTCAGATTAAAAATAACACCACACTACACTATTTACCCCATTAGTCATAAATAAACAAACAGCTAAAAAAAATTCATCAGTGTATCATCCCCACCTCGTTCTTCAGTGCCTCCATGACGCGCTCGTCGAACTGCTCCAGACCCCTCGAGCACTGCTCGGCCACCTGCTCCAGGCTGCTCTGATTGTCCTTGGCCGAGATCCACTTGAGTAGGCTGAGCGCGTCCGCCGCCTCCGAGGATGTTTCCTGGACCGCCGCCGCCGCCACCGCAACCGCCGCCGCCGCCACCGCCTCCACCATCGGAACCGTCGGAACCGCCTCCGTCTGGTTCTGGTTCTGTTGTTGTTGGGGATCGTCGGGGCTCAGCAGACCCTCGGCCTGGGCGCGCAGGGCCGGCAGGATCGGGATCTTCTCGAGGGTTCGCAGGTCGGTGTTGAAGCTGGAAGGAGAACGAAGTTGGCTTAGTGATGCTCGTGGGTTAAAACGAATTAAGGGATGCCCTTACTTCTGGGTTCGGGGTGTTTAACTTTTTTTAATATGGTTAACCCTTTGTGGCTTAGTGGCTATTATAATAGCCACCTCTTACGTCTAAGATTTTTATGTGTAAAAATTTTATTTATAGGTGTATATAAATGATTTTACATTCTTCTATTAGCTAAGAGGTTTCTCTATAATACTAATTAACAAAAATTGATATTTTATTTATTGTTAAATAGTGATAAATAAACAAGTAACGAAAAAAGCTGTTTTTTTAAAGAAAAATGTGGGTCACAAAGGGTTAATAGAACTTGAGAATATTGTGTATTGAAAGTGCATCAAGCATGACTAATTTCAGATTGATTGGTGATTTCGATTATGAGGTGTGACAAAAATTGTCTTGGATTATCCAGTTTTTGGTGCCTCGATTTTTGGTGCTATTATTTGAAATCACTTTTTTATAGAAAATTAAAAGCAATTCTAAATCACATGGTCTAATGTATAAAGATAATATTGACAAACGAGTTTGAATACTGTATGTGTTTAAAGAAATTACTTAATTAAGATATACTTGTAAAGAATACATAACATTATAATAGATAACACTGTAATACGGAAAGTCGAAAAATTTGACTAAATCAACCTTATAAATTTCATTTATGAATTTTTATTCATTGTATAATTGTTCAACATTTTACTTCCTATTCTTTGAAAATTCTTGTAAAATCCCATAGATATTCGGCACATTGATTTTCAACTTTTATGTTATCATATTGTATCATTCGAATACAAAACAAATCTTTACTTTTTATGCAATACAACTATTGTTTCGAATTTTATAATGACGTATTTAAATAAATCTGTTACTGTATTATTTTTTCTTCTAAAACATGTCTATTTAAGAATACTCCTCCATTATGTATAGATAGAATCTACATATCTGATGAAAATGTTTCTTTGTCAGACTGCCAAAGGAAATATGACTATATAATTAACTTCCAAAGATACGTTTATTGGGATCAATATGTTATACGCGTTTTGTTCAAGTATTAGAGATAAAGCTATTGATAAACCTTTAGAAACAGAAAAATTTAATCTGCATTAATACCTAATTACCTATATTTAATTGGTACCTAGATCAAGAAGCTGCTGATAAGTTTTTGTTTGATAGGCCACAGGAGAGCATCAGTAAAAAAGGTAAAAGCCGAGAAAATTAAATTCCATTGTACATAAACACATAAGAATGATTCATCTGATAAGAATCGATACGGAAGTCATAGCGGAGAAGTAATGAAATTACGAGTGATAAGAAATATTGCAAAACGTCAAACAAACGCTATTATCCAAGGTCGAACAGGTTCTTGGATGTTTGTATGGAAACTCATGTTTCTTTTAACTCTTTTCGTTTGAGCTATAATAATTGATTTCGTAGTTGAAGAGTGAGAGCATCGGAAAATTTCAAATAGGATTTTAAATAAACATTGTTTCTTACTCATTCATATTTTTCACCATTTTCCGCAGAACTTCATTTGAATCCGTAAATTAGATAAATTTTGTTTTTAAAACTTCGCTTAACTTTTAAACTAAAGTAATTTTTTCATCGAATTATCTTCGTAATTTAAAATCTTGCATTAAAATTCATGCTCACGTTATTACTTTTCTTTGAAAATTAAAAAAAGGTTCTTTATGAGTTTGAAAACAAATCTGCAGTATTTGACTTGACACATCGAACAACAGAAACTCCTAAACTCTCCATCAATTCAAACTCTCATCCAAGTTATATATGCACAAGCCCACGACAAATACTATACTTCGTATACACAAAACCATATTGTTAAAAATTTCTTGAAATTCCAGTTATAGTGAATGAATTAAATTTTAGTTAAAGTGAATAAAAAAATTTTTTGCGTCCCACTTTAACAGGTGTTAGTCCTTAAATGTAACTGGATATTAAAATACCAATAATGAAATAAATGAAAAAGTCAAAACAAAACTAATAAATAAAATCTCAATATTCATAAATTTCTTTATATGTAAAATACGAATCGTAAAAAAGAGTTATTTTCATTTTATTATTATCCAATTAAGTAAAAAAAGAATGTAATGTAAATAAGTAAATTATATCATCTTTGACTCACATAGTTATGATCAAAAGGGAGATGTACTATCTTTGAAAATATATTATGCGTTTTCAAGATTTTGTCTAATTTCTTTCCAGATATTAAGACTTTTCTCGAGACTCAATCAATTCCTAGAACTGAAATAAACTTATATTCGTGGTTTTGCTTTTCAAGTTGCCATACTGTATTGAAAAGAAAACCGAAATGAATGAAATTGATATAATAGAGGAGTATACTTCCAAATCTACAGCTATCTGAAATGTTGCAGATATCTCTTGAGATAAAAATTGACTTTGCTGAAACTTTCTTGATACTTCAGTCAAAAATGTCAACCACGCTCTGCCTGAATTATCAATTGCAATACAAATTAATATTCAATTACAACTATAAACCTTCAATATTCTCTCAGCTCATACGGCTCGCCTCATATGAAGTCCAACGCATTTTTAACCGACTTCGAAAAAGGAGGAAGTTCTCAATTCGACATGTTTTTTTTTTAATTTCTTTATGTTTTAGACATTTCAAAAAACCGTGTGGTTTTCACGAGGTGAAAAACTGCCAAAAGTAACAGAACAATTTTCTAACAAAGTGCACAAATAAAGCACATCGATACAAAAATCCCTCCAAAGTCCCCGATACTAACTTAGCCAGGAGATCCATGTGCTGCTGGCGCTCGTTGAGATAGACGGCGAAGGTCTGCTGCAGCATCTCGGCCCGGGACTGGAAGGTCTGGGTGATGTCCTCGAGGTTGGCCACGACGGCGGCCCAGCCCTGCTGCTGGAGGTGCTGGTCGTGGACGAGGCGCTCGCAGATGCGGGTCTGGTCGCGCGCGAGGCCGCAGCAGTGTTGGGCCAGCTGGGCCCGGACGACCAGGGTCTGGTAGGCGGCGGGCATCCCCAGCGAGGCGTCCACCTGGCTCTGCAGATCGACATCTGGAAAAGAAGAAAGGAGAGAGAGAGGATTTAGTCAGGGTGTTTTTTTGGGGGGGGGGTGAAGTTTTTGGTGAAGTATGGAGCGAAGCGAAGTGAAGTGAATTTGGAGCGCTGAAGGCAGTTAAAATAGCTCACTGAAAGAAAAATTTGTTAAATCTAAGTAAACGTTTCCTTGAATCGTATACTAAGAAAAGATTTACTTAAATAGAGTAAATATTTCTTCAATTTAGTAAATATTTATTGAATTGATGAATACCAGTCTAAACATAATTAAATATTTACTATTATCAAATAAATCTTTTCTTAGTACGATTCAAGGAAACGTTTACTTAGATTTAACAATTTTTTTTCAGTGCGTATTGGTCTACACTTGTATTGATTTAGGTACAAATCAATACAAACTATGAAAAAATGTTTTTCTAAATGTTTTCATAGTTTGTATTGATTTGTACCTAAATAAGTTCATTTTTTAATACTAAAAGTAATTTGCAAATTAGATATTTTTACTGTTTTTCTTTTATTGCTTAAGCGATTCATTAAATTCTTATATGAATATGAAACAAATTTGTGTGAAAATTTTGTTAATTTATGCTCTCTGATATGTATTTCCCTACAACGGTCCGTCATTTTCGCATTTGTGGCGCCTCAATCGGTACTACCAGTATTCATACATACTTGTAGTAGTTTTACAGTTTAATCAATTTAGGCATGTAATAAATGAAATGTTTGTTTGTAAAAGTGTACACTAATAGAATAGCGATGAACGTGGTCTATTTTCCTATGACGTGTGTCTAAGATTGATTAAGACAAGTTTAAAATTATGAATTTTAGGAAAACAGTCGTAAAAATACATTAAAATGACATTTTACGATAAAATCCTCTTTTTATATTTACATGTATTTCAGTTAAAATCAAATTTACTTCACAATTTTTACTTATTAATACATATGTCCGTTACGATTAAAATGTCTAAGGATATTAATATGAAGATGAAGTATTTTATCCGATTAAAATAATTAAATCGATTTTGAATAAGCGAAATATTATAATATTATAATATTATAAATTTTAATTACAAGCACATGAACATGAAGCTTTGGCACTTACATAAACTTTAAAGTAAACACAAATTTTATTTTAAAAATAAGTTATTTCCCACGAGCGGGAAATTATTCGGCGTGTACAGCCAAAATAAATGATCGCCCATTAAAAATCTTCATCCTCTTTAAAGCGCGGCCTAGAAAACTCAACGCACCGGTGAGGCGCGATTCCTGAAATAGAAAACACCTGCAACGAACTCCAATTCATTCCCTCCAACCGCGATCCGACACAAAAAAAAGGATGAAGAAATTCGACGCCTTTAAAGCCGACGATCATCAAAGTTGAATCCAATGCTACAGAATCGTACGTTAAATTCTCTTAAGTCAATATCCTATTCTGAAAAAGAGTTCTTGCTTGAATTTTTGTGTGTTACACTCGAAAGAGAGTAGGTTTTTGAATGATATTCGCTAGCAAATAGTGAAAGTATATGGATATGTAATTGTATTATAAATTACACTATTATGGTGAGTGAATTTTCGCTTCAAATATAGGTTAGTTGTATTTTCTATTCAAAAGGTATAATAAATGATTCTTATTTGAGTAAATTTCACTCTCCAAAAGTCACGGTATACTTTTTTGAAGCGAAATAGCTGAGTAAGTAGTCTAGAGCTTCAACTCTCCGCAGGGTGATTTTTTCACTCTTAGAAAAGGCCATTTTTAAACTAAAAAGAATACTCTGATACCACTGTTTTTCAACCCGGTTTAAAGTGAATTCAGTTGAATTAGTGAATTTTAATTCGAGAAAAATTTTGTTGCATTTCACGTATATAGAGATAGATTAGATAGATAGAAAGATATATATTGTCTATTTGTAAACATTTACAAGATTGTATATATAGGTAAAATATATACATAAAAAGATATTACAAGGCAGTTAATTAGGTACACAGGTTCATATAAATATTACACGAATATTTATCCCACCATACATTATACAAAACCTACAATAAGTAGATAGTATTTTTCATAATTTTGCTTTCTCAAAGGGAAAGCTTTGTAACAATAGAAACTTTAGTATGCAAAATTTTGATGAATTTCGGTATTTTCGAGGATTCTGCACAAAATATTACACTTTGTAAAAGCGTCCATCTATTTACTACTACAAGTTTTCCACACAAACATAAAATAAACACTCCTAAAACAGTAAAATCAAGAAACACCTTCCTCTCTCTCTCACACACACACACACACACACACACACATACACACACCTTCCTCACACACACGCACGAAGGACCAATAAGGAGATAAAAGAAAAATCACAATCCCACCCCACACTCGATAAGATCTCCACCACGACACGTGCCAGTTTCGGGCTATCGGCAAGTAGCGCTCGGAGCCTCCGACCCACCAGGGTGTAGTCCATACAGCGCATCAGATGCCTATACCTACGTGCAAAATCTTGGCACGGGCTGAAAATTCAAGGGCAGCTGCCGCCGCTGCTTTCGGAAAACTTGCGTCAGACAAGAGAGAGAGCACAGGTTGCAGCTCGTGCCACATATATCGAGAGAGCCGCGCGCGCGCGCGCGCTCGCGATTACGAGATTGTACAGAGAGGCGAGAGGCGCTCGACTTTGGCACACGCGCGATTTGGGCCGATGCGTGCTGCTGGTCTAGTTTGGTGTTTGTGTGCGCGGGGTGTATGGGGATATTTTCAAGAGGTGCTGTTGGGGAGACGGCTTTTGGTATCTCGTATACACTGAAATGGTTTTTTTATTCTATGTAATAGTGTTAAGAGGATGTCGGAGCTAAAATCGTGTTTTTTTCTTTTAGTGATTACTTTTGAAGATTAGAATGCATGGGAAAATCAAAAGGAGAGCCTTGTAGTGCTCTGTATAATAAAGCTTTTGCATGCAAGATAAAGTTGATCTGTTAAGTTATTTTTCTAATCAATTTGAAATACGATAGGTTGTTTACGCATGGAAACCTAACCTCAAAATTTTAATCCCACCAAACTTTTGCAAATAACTTTTTATAACGTTATTTTATAGTAAAATTCGGAGCAGACCCGTGTAGTGCTTACTATAATTAACCGACCTGTATAAGATAAAGTTAATCAGACTTGTAGTTTTTACATATGATTAGAAATACAAAATAGGTCGGACAGCAAAAGGGGCTCCGACATTCCCTTAACATATGCCCAGTACGCCTTTTGCGTGAAGATTGAACATTTGTACAATTTGTAAATATTAATTGAGAGTTTATAACTTTCAACAGCGTTTAAACTGTTGACTCCTTGTGATTGGTACATAAATTCAAGATGTCTGCCGCGGCATGCATCCTCTTTCGTTGGTACATTAAGAAATTTCTTTGTTATTGTTTCAATTATTATAGATTTAGATCACACATGTAGAAAAATCTTTTTAACATTTCTTGTATATATTGTTGGCTTTTTTTTCACAACATTTTGTAATCGGGTTGTATTATGATTGATGATCCATATATTGTTTATCATGGTGCGCGGCCATGTTTGGGCGCACTTTAAATTCTAATTTAAAATTATGCATTTTTAAAAAATTCCCATGCACTAAATATTGACTTAAAAAGTTTTTTTCTTTCACTTTTGTCTCCAATTTTACTTGTAGTTTAATAAAAAATATAATGGAAAAATCATGTCTCTTCCCTATTGAGTGGTGGTGGTGGTGGTGGTGGCGGTGTTAACATTATATTACTGATACTGAATTTTTTTTTTGGCTTTTTTCTGAATTGAAGTGAAATTTCGAAAAAGCAGTATTACTGGGGGTTCTTTCTCTTTCATTTTCTGGAGTGGAAATATCACTCCAGAGACTGTGTTTTCACACTGAGTTTACTTTAAGAAACGCCGATTTTTCAGGTGCAAGAATCGTCAATTAAACTTTTTAATAGTGTTGATTTGTTCATTTGTTGATGGTTTAACTTAACCCCATGAGTGCTGATGGCAAAGAATGCTTCGCTATGGGAGTTTTTTAGTACTTTACATCGTGGGTAACTTCAATAAATTAGATTTTTGCTAAAAATACCCAAAACAAAAGTTTTAAAACTCACGAAAATAAATCTTTTTTCTATTATTATATTTTCATTACGAGTTAATAATTTTAGATCAATATAATCAGGATTAAACACAAGCTGATTTTATCAAATTTTATCAAATCTTTTTTCTCACTTAAGGGGATAATTGTCAACGGAAAACTAACATAAAATTTTAAACTTTGCCGCGAATGTTCACAACGACAAGAATTTCCAATTGTAGAACATAAAACTGAAATTATATTGGTAAACTAGGATTACAAAAAATTTTCTTTTTTCCCTGTTTATTTGTTATGTCTCAAATCAAACAGTAATTGCAGCCCGTCAGATATGCATTTGTATAATTATACCAATCGTTCAGATTTCTTTAATGATTTAGATACTGTTTATCTGCATCGGACAGCATTAATGTGTCAATCACTAAAATGCATTATTGACCTACTAACCCACTACCATATTATAATTTATTTCATGAAAAAACCAAAGTACAATTAAAAATTCAAACCTCGAAGCTCTATTATACAAATTTCGGCGTCACTATGAAATTCAAATTTCCTTTATCGCTGAATTTCCAAATTAAAAACCAAATCCCACCAAATATTCATCCTCGTCACTCCCTCTCATCCTCCAACCTCATTCGCCTCATTAAAAAAGGCATCATTATCTCAGCCACGAAGCGATATCAATCGCACCAACAAAGAAATCCAGCCAGAATTACGCAATAAGAAACAAAGAAAAGAAGCTACAGGGAGTTAAAGTCACTTCGCATAGCTATGCAAGCGCAACGAGAGCGGAATTCATAAAACTGTTTGATCGATCTCATGAAAGTTCGCATAAAGCATCCTCATGTGTGTGTGTGGCTCACTTCGATCAAACAGGTCTGCGATGCGCTAACAAGTGTGCGCTGTATCAACCTGCCAGCCGACGTCCGTGTACATTATACCATATTAATATCAATACTAGAAAAAAGGACGTAAACTCTCGTGCGATTAAGAGCGAATAGAATGTCCGATGCGGTCGTGTGGGAATATGTGGAGCGGTCTGTGTTGAGTTGAAATTGTTAGCGATTGTTAGAGTATTTTGTAATATTCGAACCTGTATGATTTTTCTTCTATATTATAATATATTTAGTCATTTATTGTTAAATATAGGCTTTATAGCCTAAATAATAAAAAAAATAAGTAGCAATATTTAAAGACTATTGAGTGTAGTAAACTAAATGTGAAAGTTTTCAAATATTGTACATAATTCATTGCTTCAAATAATTTCATGTAAATTTTAAAATATAAAATTATATGTAAAATTAAACCATTAACAGTGCACTTCATTTATCATTTATTGATGTTGCAGAAAGTATTATTAATCTTATTACTTTAAAAAGTAAAGAGCTGACTATTAAAATTAATAATTGTAATAACACTCAAAGTAAATAAATTATATTATTTATTAAAAGAGTAATGAAAAAGTTAAAGTAAGTTGTGTTAACAACTTTACAAATTTAATAAAAAACATACAGACGCGCAAGTAAATTTAAAATGTAAATATACTTTATAAGTCATATGTACATCATTGACGAAATAACTTTTTATCTATAACAAACTATTTGTTGGTATACATGTCACACACACACTGATTTGATTCGACTGCAAATATTATTGTAAAATACAAAAGAATGCCTGTTATCATTGATTAACTTCATTCTTAAAAATATTAAATGAAATTTTACCATCGCTAATTAAAAATGGTACCAACGGTCCTAGTTATTATCAATTATCATGCAGTGCATTATGCAATTCATTTTGTACTTTAAATAAAACTAAATTAGTCTCAACATAAACCCATTTGCTATGTCTAAAAACATTGTAGAAATCAAGCATTGTGCGTAGTTATTGCTTTTAGAGATTGTTTGGACCTTAGTCTATTCTTGCTTTTCTGACAGATACTGCCCAGAAAATGCGCATATTTAGACTATTATTAACGTTAGATAAATGTTCTAAAAAATCATTTGATTTATAATGTAAAAATGCACCAACTCAACTATAGTGTGAATATTCACTTCAAAAAACTTTGGTTCCATTTCCTCCTTAGACTTACTAAAATCTCATCTAACACCTTTAAGAACGTCTCCTCCGTCACCAAACAACATCCATAACACTCCAATCCCACACGGTATACCCCATATATACCCAAGAAACACAAACCGTGCCCATCGCGGTTTTAATACCATTCAGCGCTACGTACGAGGGTAGTTCAATAAGTCTTTAGAATGACCAACAGATGGCGCGCGAATCGCTCCAAATCATCTGTTTTCAGTCAGCACCACTCCCGACTAGATATATGGTGCAGTCACAGTCCACATCTTCTGAGTTTACGTGTTTTTATAACCAATTGAAAAAAAAAAATTGCTTGTTAAGAAAAATGGAAAAAAACGAGTTCAGAGCGGTAATTAAACATTTTCATTTAAAGGGTTTAACTCCATATGAGATAAAAAATGAATTGGACTCAGTTCATGGCACATCTGTCCCTGCCTTAGCAACGGTTTATAACTGGGTAAATGAATTTAAGCGTGGTCGTACATCAATAAGTGACGAACCACGTTCAGGTAGGCCCGTAGAAGCAACTACTCCCGAAATCATCAATAAAATCCACGATATGGTGTTGAAGGATAGAAGATTAAAAGTGCGTGAGTTAGCTGAGGCCACAGGGATATCTATAGGTGCAGTTGTTTCAATTCTACATGAAAAATTAGGCATGAAAAAGCTATCGGCAAGATGGGTGCCGCGTTTGCTCTCAGCTGAGAATAAACGCAATAGAGTGGTCGCCTCTGAGGCTCTTTTGGCGCGCATAAGTCGGAATCCTGAGGAATTTTTTCGTCGATTTGTGACTGTGGATGAAACATGGATACACCACTACACTCCTGAGACAAAGGAACAATCCAAACAGTGGATTTCCACAGGCGAACCAGCTCCAAAGAAGGCAAAGACCGTAAGGTCAGCTGGTAAGGTTATGGCTACAGTTTTTTGGGATGCACGTGGAATTATACTTATTGACTACTTGGAAAAGGGTAAAACAATTACTGGTGAGTATTATGCATCATTATTAGAGCAGCTGAAAGAAGAAATTAAAAAAAAAACGACCACATTTGGCGAGAAAAAAAATTCTCTTTCATCACGACAACGCCCGAGTTCACACATGCTTCGTTTCAATGGCTAAAATTGAAGAACTAAAATTCGAATTGGTCGAACACCCACCGTATTCACCAGATTTAGCCCCCAGTGACTTTTCTTATTTCCAAACTTGAAAAAATGGCTCGGTGGACAGAGATTTACGGACAACGAAGACGTCATTGCCTCTGTAAGTGCTTATTTTGAGGAACTTCCGAAAACGCACTTTTCTGAAGGATTAAAAAAACTTAAAAAGCGATTGACCAAGTGTATAGAGCTCCAAGGAGATTATGTTGAAAAATAAAAAAAAATTTACCCAAAAAAAATTGTTTTTATACTTTATTCTAAAGACTTATTGAACTACCCTCGTACGTCTGCAGCTCGCCATAGTTGCGTCACGAGACATCTGATGCGAAATTATGAAACGGCGGAACGCAGGCACAAAGACTGCGTGTGTATGTGTGCACCGCGAGAAAACCGCGGCCTGCGTTTTGTATTTAATTGCAGGCACACACGAGGCACGAGAGAGAAAAAAAAGGAAGAATCGAGAGATGCGACCATAGTGACCCCAGATTTCAGCGACTTTTACGTGCGTTATCGTTTTTTTACTCTAGTCGTCGCGCTCTTTTATCTGCTTCGTATTTTTCTATTCGGTGCATTGCGACAGTATGCTAAACGTCGTGGATCGGAGACGAGGAAACGAGAAGAAAAATTGATAATTACGTACGTCGGCGCGTATAGTTCGTCAACAAAATTCGCCGCTTTTGGTGCGTTATGTCACCGAGTGGATAGCTTCGAATCAATGTAAAGCAGGCCTGATTTTGAAAATACGTTTTATTGATCGACGATGATATGAAGCGATTCGTTCTCTTTTTTGTTTCCATGTGCATCGGAACTTTTTCTGCGTGCAATTATTTGTGATCATGACCTGATCTCAAGCTTGATCTATTGTATTACGTAAACTACACCGGGAAAAAAACTGAAATTAAATCAGCAATTTACTTTTAGATAGTAAAACTATACAAGTATTTTAGTTTATATAATATAACTGTTTGATATGCACTCAGAAGCTACGCTGATTATGGTATAATCGGGTAGTTCTATCTTAATAAAAACTACTTTAATAGATAATAACTGATTTGCAGGGAATAAGCCTATAAATAACTATAATTGTTTATGCGAAAATAACACATAGCGCTATTAATAATAAACCTGATATTATAAACCCTATCAAAGAAGTTTCACGCTAAAATTATTATTTATTCATAAACTGACATTTACAATTATCGACAAATTTCTTTTATCTACATTGTAACCTCTAATTATTTTTATCTATGAATTTATGCTTCTCTTGAATCACATGTTTTTGATAAAATGTTATCAAAATTAATAATTTAAAAAAAAACATTTTGATATCACTGACACCTTGCCGATCATGCACTATTTTTAATTCGCCGTGATAAAAAGCGCCAAAAATGTCGCACATCCGATAAAATCGAGCATAAACACCGTTGTTCTGTCACTGCAAATATATTTTTTTTTCGCGAGCCAAGAGAACGAGAGATTTGCGCATCTTCCATATCGGACCCGGCTTATCGCACACACTGCAAAAAAAACTTATCCCCGCGAGAGGCCGAATGTAAACACTGGAGTATACCCAAAAAGAAATAAAATAAAGCGATAATAGACCGATAACAATGTTGCTTTTTATACGTGTGTTTATTTACGAGGCTCGAGCAAAAAAGAAGACTCGATTGTATCGAGTGCGTTTTTGCCGCGGAATCAAAGTCTTATATACACGCGGTACTGTTACACATACGTACACTTTGCCCGAAAGGGAAAAAAATGTTGAAAGAAGTTTGGCGTATATATCGATCGTTTGTTGAAAAACGCTAAAAATTTTCCAATAAAATGAAATCGCGGTTTGTTTAAATTGTTCGGCGGTACTTGGAAAACAAAAACAATAGGCGCGTAATTAATAGCCGTGAGTCAGAAGTTATGTTTTTGTTTTGTGAATAAAGGTATTGTAATGAATTATTTAACGTTTCATTTTAAAAACTTTATACGCTCTTAATGTTCTTATTATGAAAACTGGAGTATTTTGTTAGTAGTTTTATAAAAAAATTTTAAAAATGCATACACATTTGGAAAGCTTCCTTGTTTAAAATAAACGATTTTACTCATAGAACCTCGTTTTCAGTATTTATTATTAGATTACAAAATATAAGAACACTGCCAAAAATGATGTTTGTCTAGGTTCACACATTTTTTTATTATCCTTCATTTTTTATATACAACCTACAATAAATGATTTGAATCAGATCAAAACTCCTCCTGACCTATATTTATTCCTTAATTTTTCTACGATAAGTCAGAAAATACAAAGGTATAAACTCTATTTCCACTGCTTTAAACTCCCAGCATCGACAGATCCGACCTACAAACTATCAAAACAAACTATTTCCCAAGCCACAAACTCATTCTCGTATAACATACGGTATATATTCCTCAAAAGCGAGAAAGTGGAGAAAAAGAAACAACCAATATACACACGAATCTCCGAATCAAAATACCAGCAAAAAACCAACTACAACGTTATCATTAATTTACATTACAATCAGCCGGTTTAACTTTCGATTCCGATGCGCGTGCTCTCCACATACGGACGCACACGCCGTCGAGAGAGTCCCTCTCTAAAACTGTACCCTCGCCTATATAACGGCCCTTCCCCGTACACACATAACCGTTTATATATATCACACATCTATATATCTATATCTACGCCTGTGCAGCAGCCGATGTCTAAGCGATATCCCCTTCGATTGCTCTCTAACTCTCTCGTCCCGATATATATATATGCACATATACACATCTGTATATCTGTGTGTGCGTATTATATACCGTTGCAGCGGTCGTTAAAGCTGCACGCTCTCGCGCATTTTGCCACCGCGCAGAGTCATTTAATGCGCGCTTGTACGTGTATATAATGCGCAACAATGATGATCGCCCCGCGGCCTTCGTATTGTGTGTGTGTGTATGCGCTGGCTTTTCGAAGTTTCGCGCGCGATGTGTATCTTGTCTCTTTTCGCTGCGCAATTATCTTTGCGAGCGGTGTGGGGTTTTGCGAAAAATTACGCGATAGCGCTGTGCGAACATGGAAAATGGATTAAGGTGACGGATTGTAGTAATGTTTTCTAAAAGAAAGGGATGAAAGTTTAAAGCAAATAGAAACTTGTTTTTGATCCTCGTCGGGACACATACACTCGTTCAAAATACATGTCAATTTTGTATGTATTTTGTATCGTCAAATAAAAAGAATTCGTCAAATGATCATTTTCAATCTCTGAAATTAAACCCGGATAGAAAAAAATGAATTCTTTTTATGAATTCTTTTCACATACTCTTTAAGAACTCTATGAATGTAAGTTACAAAAGGGTTCTCAAATAGGTCGAAAAGAGTTCATTAATAAAGAATTATAATGTCAGTGACATTCAGGAACTCTTTAAGAACTCTAAAATACATTTGCATTCGATCAAAACCAAATATCAGAAAATAAATTACTCAGGCGGGTTAATCGAAAAAAGTTAAATTGAGTTAATCAATCGATACTGGTTTCAGAAAATAATGCGATTTTATTTATGCGTAATCAGCTCTAATCAAAAAGTATTGTCTTTTATTAACATAAATTATTAAAAAAAAATACTAAGAAATTAATCAGTTAATGATCTACTTGAATTGATAGGATATTTATAGCGCTTATAAACATCTTCTGGCAATTAAAAAATGATTTCAGACACCACCTTTTTATATAACCAAAAAGTGGACATATTATTGAAAAAACCATATTTCTTATACCAAACTTAGTGTTGTATAATAATCTTTATTCTGAAGATATATACTCAAAATATAACGATTAAATTTCTTTAATTTTTGCTGTCACCATGTACTAGAAAATTTAGTATAATTTTGTAACAATTAAACAAATAAAACTACTTATAACGTAATTTGATAAAATAATATTAACCATTATTGTTTACAAATAAATTGGGTAAAGTATACTACTAATTTATTGAATTGGATTGAATTAGACATAAATACCAAAGGTAATTTCAATTTTTTCCGATTACTAAAATATACAGTATTCAATATCCATAATTAAATTAATTGCATCATCGAATATATAGTATTCCTTAACAATTTGATTTCTCTCAATGTATGTGATCAATTCCTAAGTAAAGAATTATTGAAATAAAAATTTATTAATTAATTAATAATTCTGAAATTTAAAGAGCTTTCTCTACTGTGCACGTACAAAGTGGCTTTTCAGAAATACGAGAGCTTGCGGAATTTGATATTAATACTCGCAAAAGTAGGTACTTTACTCCGCAACAACATTTACATTATAACGAAAAATAAAATTCTACACAAATACTTCAAAACACATTCAACGCATACAAAGCGAACACTTCATCTCCGCGCACTTATGAAGAGAGAGTCGATGATATTTTTTTAATTTCCAACCGGCCAACTTTCGTTTCTCGCTCGATATTGTTCGGTTCGGAACAATAGCCGCGCGCACGATACGTATTTCCCTTTCTCGCGCGGCAGCGATTCCGCGTGCGTGCATTACGAGCACTATATACGTACTTCGGCACTACGCCGCGGCAATTATCATCGCGCGAACAAGGATATCCCATGTATACGACCGAACGAGTTTTCTTTGTGATTTCATTATGCGCGCGTATAGGTATACTCCTTCTCTGTTTTTTTTGCAGCCAGAAACTGGAATCGTTCGTTCGTTTCTCGTGAGGCATTTGCATGCGAATGCGCAGCCGAGGGATTCGGGGTATTTTATATTTCAGGTCGATTTAAGGAGAAGAAAGAGAGAGAAGAGCGGTAATGCACTTTTTCCGGCATGCAAGTTGGTGGAAGGATAAGAATTTCTCTGTGGCGGCGATCGATGCTTTTTTATGCGCGCGCTGCGTCAACTTTGTATTTTCTGCTTGGAGGGTGGAACGTTAAAAGTGGGGAGGAAGGTTATTTTGATATGGGATACAAATGTTTGAATATTTGCATCGTAGATTTTACTTGAAATCTGGATAATCATAGTTTGCAATGTATTGCAGAAATTTTATTACGACATTTAAAATAAGATTTTTTCGTAATAGTAATACAAAATATTGATAATAAAGTTTATTTTCGTATTGCAGAATAAACGCTTAAATATTTGAATCGTTTGAAAATGTTAATTATGTTTGGAATTTATAATCATAGTTTGCAAATGTAGTGCTGAAATTTTGTAACTATAAAATATTTACAATTTAATTACATACGATATTCCAACTACAAGGAAAATAAAGTCTCAAAGGTTTTTTCATAATAGTAATAAAAAAATATCGATAAATTAAACAAATCGTGGCGATATCATCGCAATAAAAACCGTTAGTACGCATTAGAATGCTCAGCTGCAATGCATAATATATAATTAATTCATCAGCTATTGCTATATAGACAATTATATGTATGCAAACGATTTAGATCCGAGCCAAGCTTTCTTATAACTTTCTTATGCTAAAATACCACTGAATTAGACACCGCGCACACTATAAGCTACTTCCCTTTCGTTTAATTAATTTATTTCATCAATGATTCCTAGTCTACCAAACAGGCGAATCTTTATTTTTTTTCTACAATTAAACGCACACCCACATTCTCCGACGATGGCCACTTTACAATTCTAATTAACGTTAAAATGTTTCGCGGCACGTTTCTTAATGAATTTTCTCCAAAGCAAACACACTTCAGCAAGAGTGATACCTTCGAGAAATTAATTAAAAGCGCATACACGCGCGCGCGCTTTTAAAATATTCTTTCTTGTTTTAACAAAGCCTAACCTTAAAACGCCTTTGCACGACTACGACCGCTCATCCGTCTGATATTCTAACCTTGCAGCGAGATAAAAGAGGACAGTGCACTTACGTACGACTCTGCGCGTGCGTATACCTGCATTAATCTTACGAAATGACGCTCAATCGAAATATACGCGTGCGCTAACCAACAGCTGGCAATGTAAAATTGCACGAGCGCGCGCGGATTGAAGGACGAAATTGTGTTTTATTATAACACGCGAGAGTCGAAGAACCGGTGCAGCGGATAATCGGGCAAAAAAAAAGGAGAAGAACTGCGGTGGGTTAGAAGAGAGGCATCGGAAACAAATGGCTTGTCTAACAAGCATGAATACGAGATTCAATTTGCAAAGCAATTTAACTATCGGTGAGAGATTTAAACGTTCATCGGTGCATAGATGAATCGAGCGTTGCAATGAATACTTTTTTATACATCGTATTGCCTTTGAATGTTTAGAATATAAAAGCGTGGAAGAATCGTAAATAAAGTATACAATAAAATTATGTAACATCACGTTTTGTGATTGAGTGCTAGGATAAAGTATGGAAATGATAGAATTGGTAACGTAATACGAACAGGACTGAATATCTATTCCCTCTTTTTGTATGATCAATAAAGAACTTTCTTTCTTCCCAGAAGTTTCTATACAATGAATTGGTCAATTAAGTGCAATGCATCTCTTCTCTATCAAGGCCACTCACACACACACACACACACACACACACACACACACACACACACACACACACACACACACACACACACACACACACACACACACACACACACACACACACACACACACACACACACACACACACACACACACACACACACACACACACACACACACACACACACACACACACACACACACACACACACACATGCACACACACACATATGCGCGCACACACACACACACACACACACACACACACACACACACACACACACACACACACACACACATATGCACACACGCACACATATGCACACACACACACACACACACACACACACACATATATATATGCACGCACGCGCACACACACGCGCACACACACACACACACACACGCACACCCAGATATCACCCTATCAATCCGAACACTACAAATCGGCTGACCAGCTAAAAAAGCAAAAGCAAAGATCCGCGCTATCCTCGAGTACACCAGAGCCCCGCCGATATAAAAGATCGCGCCTCGATAAACATCGAAAAAAAGCATAAAAGAAGCCTTCGCGCAAAAATTGCGAAATCACGCGTCTCTCTCTCTCTATACATATATCTCTATCTCTATCTCTCTCTCTCTCTCTCTCTCTCTCTCTCTCTCTCTCTCTCTCTCTCTCTCTCTCTCTCTCTCTCTCTCTCTCTCTCTCTCTGAAATAATGATAAGCCGCGAGCGTCGGGCGAAGCTGGTGCACACACGCAGGCGTCGCACTGTCTGGCAGCATCAGCGGCGAAGCCCGCGCGCGAGGACACACCGCAGGCGAATCGAGCGAGCGAGCGAGCGAGCCCCTTTAACGCTCGCGCGTCACGCGGAGAGGCTCGATTTTTGTTTTTCGCGCGGGTAGCTGCTCTGTTATATACACTGAGAGAATGGTTCACTTAGGCTTGCCGAAGTCGCATTGCTAAGTTTGCGGAGGCCATAGTCTGTCATTCTTACTGAGAAGTTTGGTAAAAACTGCGGAACAATTCGGCTGTTTTGCCGGATGTGTATTAAAAGTGATGTGTGGTGTTGCGCTTTATTGTAGCTTCATTATCACGTCTGTGATAAGGTAAAACAGAAGTAAGGTTAAAGTAGAACATCGAAAATGTAACTTAGACTAACTAATCATATATAAAAAGGTTACAGTAACAGAAAAATAAGAAATTCATTAAAATATTCATTATTTGTGAAAAAGTGAGGTTAGGGAGACTCAGCTGGCGAACTTGTTCCGCTATTCTTGCCGTATACATACTACCGAACTCACTTAGGTCAAAACTACTGAACAGTTCAGCAAGTCTGATCGATGTACTCTCTCAGTGTACACTGTAAAAAGGCCAATGTTACTTTACACGCGCAAGTAAAATAGTCTCTGGTACATTACAGCATTAAATGTAGTTATATTACTACGTTCTGTGTAGTATATTTACTGTGCTGAGTAGTGCTGATGTTAATTAACCTCGTTGTATATCGTAATATTACCGTCTCAAGTAAAATCACTGCATTGAATGCTGGAAATAGTAGTACCACCTACCAATGCTGTAAATTTACAGGCAACAGTCAATATATAAACTTACAAATACTAAATGGTGCAAATTAACAGTGTATTAACAGCATTAAATACTGTAAAATTACGACATTAGACGGTGGTACTATTATTTCCAGCATTCAATGTAGTAATTTAACATTTTATTTTTTACAGTGTGCGCGATGTCGTGTGTATCTATACACGTGAGCGAGTGGTCAGTGGACTGACTCATGTTCGTAGGTTTTTCTTTTTGCAGTGATCTGGGGGAATTGGAGGTTCTTTGTCCGGTTTTTTGTGTGGATGTGTTAACGTTTTTAGAAATTGGCGGTGATTAAGGAGGAATGGGTGGTGAGACACGACTTTGTCTTGGAAAACGCTCGAGGAGTCGTCGGTTTTTTTATTGCATGGGAGTTTTTAGGATCGCTAGTTAGGAGTTCGTTATTACAATGTCAATATGTTTAATGGAAAATGTACTTGTGCTTAGAGTATTTCTTTAACATTGGTTCTTTAACAAAATTAATACTACTTGTGTGAATATTTATTGTACGGTGTGTAAAAGTTGAGAAATATACTGTTTGTGTCTCTATTTAATATTACCAATTTTATATGACTCAGATTTTATTAATTTTATTCCATTTTTAGAGCGCAGAATGCCTTGTATGTAGAGACAGAGCATAATTAAGCAGGTATACGAATATTAATAATAAAGATAAAATTTCTTATACTGTAGTTAAATAGATTTTTTGTTGAAAAGGAATCGATAAGTTTGTTTCTTTATCAAAGGTATACATAATACGTTATGCGTATAGTGAATAATATAATTGTGGTACACTTAATTTTCTTTTGTACGTCATTTTTACCATTCAAAATACACAATACAAATCTACAAACGATCAAAATCTACAAAAACTAAGAGTAGACAACTCAATCAAATCGTCGTAGAAACTTTAAGTCTATCATTAGAATCCTGTTGGCAAAGGTCGAAACTGTAGGAAGTTTGTAATTTTGGCTATTCTATAATATACCTGTATATGTTTTAAGTTAACTTGCCAACAATTTGTGACGCATCGGAATAAATTTTGATTACATGTCATTACTCAGGAACGCATACATTTTACCAGACACTTAACAACTTTATCCGTTAGTTTTACTCAAGTTCATTATTTTGGTTGTGTTCGAATTCTCACAATGTATTGACAGTATTGTGAAAATACCGTGTTTACTTACATTTGAAGTACGTAAACGAACTTTTTAATGCATGCAAAGTGCACTTGTTATATTTTCTTCTCATAAAGTTAGTGTACTTGTTAAAATCAATTTACTGCACTGGTTAGATGAAAAATAATTCGTATTAAAAATTATATTTTCACAAAAAAACTGTATAATATATAATACTTCTTTAATTCTTGACTAGTAAAACGATAAGAAATACTAACATAAACAATACGTGCCATGTTTAATTTAAATTGAATAAATTTTAAAACAGCTTTATCGTTTCCTCTTGTGATTTAGTAACTAACAATGAACCAAACTTGGTGAAAATAAGCCAAAAATTGTTAAACTTCTACCAAGCCTATTTGAAAAATCAATATTCGACACAAAAGCATAACTATAACTAACACAAACGCTGCACGCTAGAAGGCTAAAACCCACCAGCAGCAACAACACTAAAAAAAACTCTCCTCACACTTCGCGCCCGCCATCTTACACGTGATCCTCCGAGCTCCTGTGCACACACCACACTCGCTCTCACGTGCATGTAGCGTAAAAGTGCCGCAAGACAAGGCCTCGTTGCCGTGCGCGAGCTCGCCACACGTGAGGCGTGCGGGCATAACAACGGCCGCGCGCGCGCGCTTGCTCGGCCGTATATATTTTCGTGTGGATGTGCATGAATATGCATCATGCGCGTGCACTCGCTCTCGAGTTCTTGGAGTGAAGTGGCTAGTCTAGAATCTGATTGAAGGACTAATAGAAGTTAGAGTGGAGATGAACCTAGTTTCGAGTGAATTTTGCTTATATTTGGATGCAGCTGTATTGGAGTCAAAATTTCACTCGATAGAAAAGTAATTTTAAAACTTTCGATAAACTCTAGTAAATTCGAACTTAATAAGAGTAATGAATCGACTGAAATACACTTTCACACAAAACATATCAGTAGTTGCCTCTGCAAGAGTAATTATCACACTCGTGAGATAAGTGATCGATAAAAAATTCACTCTATAAGGACTTATGTTTATACAACGTTCATTCTTAGCTTCTAAACTATACAGAACCGATTTCGATAAATGAGATGTCATTAGATTTGTCTGAATAACGTGGATGTCATACAATTTTATCAACAAAATGGCGGATGCTATGAGCATTAAGTAACCTTTAAGATAACTTTAAGACACTTTCGAGGTGTGTACTTCCGTAATGCAACACAGTAAAAGTTTCGGTACTGTGAAAAATTAGAAAAGGATAACTATTAAAAAGAGACTGCGATGTTTTGCTGCGATTGGTTCAAGCAGTTAGGTTAGGTCAGGCGTAATTACCCGATTGGTAAAACAGTTACTTTAGGTCGTTTACAGTGCCCAGACTTTCACTGTATTCTTGTGTGTACGTGCAACGTGCACACGATTTTATTAGTGACGAGCAAGTCACTTCTTCAAAAGTCACTATAACCAAAGTTACCAAGAAGTTGAGTTTAACGAGTTACCACCCAACACTGTCCTACTCTCTAAATTTTTGGAGTGAAATTTTCACTCTAAATGTAGAGTGAACGAAGGTTCCACTCCAAACAAGTGAATTTTTACTCTAAATTATTTTATTTTAGTATTAAATAAAAAAGTTTATCTAGAGTGACAGCCCCAGAACTGGGTTCAAATCCAACCAACAATTTTTCTGAAGTTTTTTAAATTTATTTCTCAATTGCATCCTTTCCAGTAAACTGTATCCATTCATCAAAACATATCTCAAAAGTAAAACAACGAAGTGAGTAATTATAATTAAACGGAGTGAAAAAGTCACTTTTATAAAAGATTGAATTATTCACTCTGTCCGAAAGTGAAGATTCACCCCAAAAAAGTGACTTCATGATCGCTCGGAGTGAAAATTCACTCCAAAAGAGTGAAAATCCAGTCCAAAAAATTTAGAGAGTACACGTCGTTATGTGCCTGCAGTATGAACACTCACCAGAGCCGTAGTCGATGCTGGGCACGGGCGGTACCTGGCTCTCGATCGCGGTCTTGCTGAAGAGGTAGATAGGATTGGTGTCGGTGCCCGCCGAGTACGAGCAGACCCGGACGTGCGACTCCAGGCTCTCGCCCCCGCTCATCAGCAGGACCTGCTGCGCCGTGCCGACGCCGCATTCTCGCTCGATCGCCTCCTTCAGCTCGGACACGCTGCAACGACAAAAGTAATGGTTAATGATTAATAGGGGATTCTTTAGTATTTATCGCTGGAGTATGAAAGTTCATTTCAAGTTCGAATTTCCCGCCTTGAATTTTACCGACCGAGAAGTGAATGATAATCGACTGTGTAATTATATTGTAGTTTGCAATTTTATTGTAATAAATGTTTAGGGGGTCGCTGGTTTTGATGTTGGAAAATGGTTTGTGCAGAGGTCTATCATTACACACCAGAAAATATTATCGTAAAAAGTTGCAGTATAGATATCTTAAACATTGTTAACAATTTTTTTATTATATATTTATCCATAAGACGTTTAAATACAATTGACTGATCTTAAGATATTAATGTTGTAAATTTTGCTATATGAAATTGTCATGGTTGTGGTATAGTTTTCTGAGTGTACTTATCAATGAGATACATAACAAGGGAGATTTGACTTTATATAAATGTAAGTACTTCTGTATCTGAAGTCAACAAGATTTGTATTGTCCAAAATTCATTGATTTATTAAATGTTTTTAAATGTTTTCCTACATTTGACACTTTAAAAAAATACAATTGTTATAAGAAGTATTAAGAGTATTATAATAACTCTACAATTCTTTTTTAGCAATAATTATAGTATTATTAAGAGTTACTATGTTTAACGTTTATCTATATTGTTTATTACTAGCATAAAGAAAATTTGTGACAATAATTGATTATTGTATAAAAATAGAAATTGATTGCAGCGTTAAATTTGTTTATTGTATAACGATATGTTATCATGTAGACTTGTACGAATTTTTCGAGACTTTCTGTAAGATAATTTATTACGTACGATATTGTTCGTAGGGTAAACAATCTTTTTGACATGTATTTTCACATAATTTAAGGAACACAAATTTCTCTTTTTAATATTTGGTCACAGTCTTTAATATTAGTTTCCACGTATGTGATGATGAACAAATTAGTGGTATATGCAATTTCAAAGAAACTATCACTAATTAGAGTCGTAATGGTATGTCAAACAATACCTTATAATCAAACCGTTTGGTTGATGAAACTGTCTTTTTAATATTTTTTGCTTCCTCCTAAAGGAAGTGTTGTAATAGTAAAAAGAAGTTTTCTTAAAAACATGTTAGAAATATGTTTTGGGCCATTTAGAATTAAAATACAGTATTTTTAGAAAATGTCTGTGTGCGTGCGTGCGCGCGTGTGTGTGTGTGCGCGTGTATGTGTGTGTGCGTGCGTGCGTACGTGCGTGTACCACCATATCTCGAGTAATCCACGGTAAAAGTTAATGTTTTAATGCTCATTTTTTTGTTTACTTAAAGAAAGGCGTCTGAAAAATTTTTTTTTTTTTATTTTCCGATGCGTTTTTGTTTTTTAGTAATTTTTCGGGTTTTTTAATACGGGTACCTTAGAGAAATAGCACCAAACCAGCGAAAATACATTTGAAAGAGCATAAAATTCAGTAACTTTTCCGACTTGAATGTTTGGATACATTCTCTTTTGTTATGCACGAAAACGTAATTTCTTGTTTAAACGATAATATCTCGGAAACATATGACAAAAAGTTTTTGAAAATTTTGAGATGATTAGGAATATAGAGAGGAATGTTCAGTAACCTTTTTTAGCAGTTTTATTTTTCTTTGGTCGAGAGAAAAATCATTTTGTAAAAAAAATCGATTTTCTATGTCGAACGATAACTTGAGTAAAACGGAATTATTCTTTTTGAAAATTTCCAGAAAGGTACCTTTAAATATCTCTTGGCTAAGTTCTTTGCACAGATCATGAGGACTTTTATTTTTCAAGATATTGGTGAACGCCGCGGTCATTTTTTGCCAACTGAGGCTCATTATTTTCATTTCTTAATGAGGATTCGAAGTTAAAAGGAAATTTTAAGATTCTTCGACTTGTTTTTGTTTTACAATGACTTTTCTATTTTACGTTATTCTTAAATCAATGAGATATATTATTTTTGGTATGTAAATGCATTTGATAGAGAATATAATTATCTGTCTTCCCCGACGCAAAATTTTCTATAAGCTATCTTTCTTCTTTTGTTATGCACGAAAGCGTCATTTTTTGTTTAAATGGCGATATCTTAGAAACATATGATGGAAAATGTTTTAAATAAATCGAGCTGAAAAAGGTAGCTTTCTACTATCTTTTGGCTGAGCTCTTTGCCAATAATGTAAGGTCTTTTATCTTTCCAGATATTTGAGGTTATATTTTTTTTTATTTTATTGCATATATCTCGAAGATGTCGTGATCATTTTCTATTAAACAAACCAATTTTTAATTGTTATTTTGATAAACATACGAAATCAGAAAAAATAAAGATTCCTCGATTCGTTTTTGTTTTATAACAATTTTTCTATTTTAATACTTTGAAATCGATAATGCAATCTATGATTACAAGCTTAGTCTTTTGTAATTTATCTTTTGACAACAATCGATGATAAAAAAACACCTTTTTGAGCTATTTATAAAAAAGAAATATAGCAAATTAAAATAATACAGTAGAATAAAGAAATTCATATTGGAACAATTTACTTAGTTTGAGAAAGTTAAGTGCCAATGAATTGGCAACGGATTTTCTTTTATGCACTAAATATTTAATTTTTAATATTTTGCTTTGAATTTAGGTCATACTAGAGTAATCTCCATAATCCCCTAACAACTTATTCATGTCTACATGAAGAAAAAATCAATACAATATTCTTTATTATTATATTGAAATAGATACAAAACAATACCAAAAATAAATAAATAAAAAAATACCAAAAAATATTTTGTGTACATGAACATGATTGCGTTTAATTAAATTTTGCTTTTTTCATGAACTAAATTTTGGAAATAATATCTTAATAATTTTTTAGTCTTGCAAATGAATAAGAAATCGTAAAATTGAATTCATGTAGTCATTTTTATTTTTGTATAATAGTCGATTCACGCTTGACTTTTCCTCTAATTGTGAATAACACACGGCAAAAAAACTTCTCTCATATATACACTTTAACTTTTATTATGCATAATTACTTATAAATTTATAGTGAACCGTGCATTCTGTATCAAATTACATCATCGCGCCGTTGCCTATTATTAAAGGCACAATGGTGCTTTTCGTTCAGACTATGAATATAAATGACCCAATTCTGTAATTTCTGAACAAGACACTCGTAAGCGCAGTACAACAACCAACTCTAAAATACTCCACAACCCTCGTACTACCTTCAAAATTTTCGCTTTAAATATAGAATTTTCAACGCCCCGCTAACCACTTTCGAGTCGTGAATAGGCTTCATTAACAATCGGACAATCGAACCAATTCGGGTCGTGAAAAAATTGATCCTCGAACAATTCGCGTTTCGCGGCATTTTAATCGGGGCTGCGGCTCTGATTGCAGTTGAGTTATACAGAGATCTTATCGCACACTCGCGACTGTTTACATAAGTGGCTCGTGAGTGCACTAGCCGTTTTTTTTTATTTTTAAAAAAAACGCGCGTATGTGTATAACGTAACCGAAGAGTCCTTGGTGGAAATTTCTGCAAAGGAGTTGTATGTACGCGCGAGAGCCAAGGACGAGGCGAGAAAATTGACGATCCGCGATTCTTTCGATTTAGGCCGGCTATAGCGTCGCGTTGTGACAAAAAGTGCCGATGAGGAGTGATATTTGTAATAGTCATTATTCCGTTATTCGAGCTGTACCAGCATTTTCTCGTATCGTACACGAGCAGTGATTAATGGACTTGTGTTGATTTTTCTATCATATGTGTTATCTAAAGAGAAGTACAAAAAAGCTTCGCATGCTCTCAATTATATCGAAACAGTTACTAAAACTAAGTATTTTTATATAACACGTTAATAATAAAGAAACCATGACGTCAGCTAAGCTCTAAAATTATTTCATAAAAATCATGACGATGAATAACATTTTTTCTTAATATACTAAAAAAGATAGCTATTATTAGTAGCGGGAGCAGAAAAGTGAGCGAGGGTATAAAAATAAAAATGCACGTATAGTATCCGCAAACCGGAATCGGAACATCACCTTTAGCCGCCGTGTGATGTTTACATTGTCTCCGTTCCCTATTCATGAAGGCGGGCGGGCGGCATCGTCAACGAACGCCTTCGAATTAAAAAAGAACAAAGCTGCACAGGCGCGGAAAAGAAAAAAGAAGAAAGAAAGACAACAACGACAACCTCGTCGAGCCCCTCTGCAATTTCATAATTAATTATCCCACCTCGAATATTCATGTGGAAAGGAAGGAAGAAAGAGATATAGGCCGGTCTTGTGTGTGTTGCGTATACTTGCGCAAAATCTCAGCCGAATCCGCGTGCGTGGATGTTTGTATGTGTAGTTGAGAACAGAGATAAGTTCGCGCGGTGGTTACTGCTGTGGAGGAGAGGACGAAGTGCAATTGTAAGTGGGAACGAGCGATTTGGAAATGTTGTCATTTGGCAAAATTTGGAGTAATGGTTTTTAGAAAGGATTGTAAAGGATTTTGTTGTTTTTGTAGAGATGGTTTGATGATTTTAGAAGAATGTTCGTTAGGTTAATCATGGAATTGAACAATGGAAACAAATAATGATTTGTCAATATCGAAGAGACATTTGGTAAAAATTGAACCAATCGTGTTTTTAATTGTGACAATTATTATATAAATCTAACAGATTTGTTAATTTTACATAAATGTTTGTTAAATTAATAAAGAAATTGTAAAGTTAGCACAAATCACTTTTCAGAAACAATATAACTTTGTAAATGTAACCAAAAAGTAGTTTTTTCGAATTTTATCAAGTGACTCTCTGATAGTAGCAGATCATTTTTGTCACGTACATGAAACGTTTTGGTCAAATGAATTATACCTGCTATAAAAAAAATTCATTGATTCTGTAGTTGCATAAAAATAAAAAGTGAATGTTAATACAAATTAATTACGTAATAGTATTTTACATTGTTTTCTTAATTGTAACTTCAACAGTTACGTATGTTTTAGGTTTCAGGTTCTTGTATCGTTTCTATATCAATTTTCGATAAATTAAAAACAGAAAAACGATACTAGCACCTTCTTAACCAATCTCCCAAAACACTAAACAAAAAACTCCATACACCATCCTAACACACCCATCCACTTCCACAAAAATAATTTTCAGTACCTAATACCCTACCTTCAAGACAAAACAAAGTTACTATCACTGACACACAACTTCCCATATACCTAAACCTCCTAAATCCATTTCTTCCCAAGCGGCCATTTTATAGTCGATTGGTTTTTTGCCTAAAACCGCCATTTTGAAATTTTCCAACGGAAATTTCAAAATTCTCACTTCAGAATCGGAAAGAGCGGACAATTTTACTTCAGAAAAGTGTTATTGGTTATTATTATTATTTTTTCGACAATTTTTTAGGCAAAAAACCAATCGACTATAAAATGGCCGCTTGGGAATAAATGGGTTAAGAGGTTCGTATCTGCTGTCCTTGTCCAATCATATTTTTGATAATCACTCAAGTAGTAATTTGTTAATTGAAAAACTAAGAGTCGTCTCCAATTCTTCTTAAAATAAGAAATATTTTGAGACTTAAAAGAATATTTAACATTATTTCCTTTCCGAGAATAGTTCGAAACCCAAAACCTAACCTCAATTATCGCGTTTCGTAGTATTCTCGAAAAGGAAATAATGTTAAATATTTTTTTAAGTCTCAAAATATTCCTCATTTTGCGAAAAATTGGGGATGATTCTTAGTTTTTCAATTAACAAACTACAATTTGAATAAATAGCAAAAATGTAATTAGACAAGGACAGTAGATACGGCCTCCTCGTAAAGGGAGGTCGGAGCTATCCTGATTGGTGCTGATTTTACCTAACCTCAAAAATTAATATCATAAAAATAAAAATTTGTGGTCATTTATGGTACAAAAATGCGGTTGACCGGTGTTCTTGTCATAATAATAAATGTTTATAAAGCTTCAAGCGTACATAATTGCGTACAATTTCGTAAAATAATGAAAAATACAGCGCGAGATGAAGCTATCAGTAAGGCTAAGAAACGGTAAGATGACCATCACTTTTACCGTTCTCCATTCGTCAATTGTAACAATATTTCATAATAAAAAATTTTTGAGGCTACTAATAAACAAAATTGCTGTTGTCTGGTGTTCTTTACATAATAAAAAACTATTATCAACCTCGATTTTGATGTTACTATGTGAATTTTAGACGTATAATGAAAAATACGGCGCGAGGTGGAGGTCACAATGGTAAAGTTCGCTCCGATCTCCCCTTAATACAACCTCTACGGTGCGTTCGTCTCCAACTGCGTATACCTTGTGGAGTATATTGAAAAAATAGCCGGTAACCATAGACCTGACCCTTTTCTTGGGGCTGAGATTATCTCAGGGTCAGCTTAAGTTGTAAAACTGAGAGAGACGCCCTTATGCGTCTTACAGCAAAATGTTTTCAATACACTCCCCAATATATCCGCAGCTTAGACGAAAACGCACGGTACACTCTCATAGCCCAGAGTACATACTTTTACAGTTGCGACTGCCATATTTTTCTCCGAGTGCAATATCTTTGTTTCTCCACTACAGCGGCAGCACTGCACGCGCTCGCTCACCAGCTAAAGACAGTGGGGGAAAAGCAAGCGAGAGAGAGAGCGAAGACACGGCGCATAAGAGAAAGAAAAGTCCAAGAGCTCTTTCCTATCGGGCGCAGCGACCTGCTTGCAACGCCCGTTTACAAGTGTGTGTGTGTGTGTGCGCTCGTAAAAACGTTGCGCCATACTATTTTAGCGCGCACGAGAATATAGATGCGTTTTCGTGGATTTTCGATCGCCGTAGAAATTCGCGGGTTGCAGGTTCGATTTTTATAGCGAATTGGATGTTTTGTTAATGACGAGTGGGTTACTAAAGTAAGAATGATGCGTTTTGTGGGAAAGAATAATGTTTTTGACTATTGGCTTGTTTGTTAGAGATTTTTTTTTAAACAAATGCGTGGGGAAGGATTGCGAAAATTTAGGAAGTGGATTTTGGGAGGAATATTTTTGTTTATACATTTATTGCGCAAGTGAAATGTTGCAGCAGCTGTTTTTTACCGAGTTTTGCATTGCAGAATGAGTGTGGTTTGTTAGATATTTGTTCGAGAAGTATGAGTAATAAGAAAATTTATTTTACTCTTATTGTAAAAAAGAGTTGTGTATTCAGGTGTAAATGTACCTATGTACTTGGAAGTGGAAAATTTTAGTAAATGTTTCACGCTTTTTTTGGTATACAAGAAGTAATTAATTATACTTTTCGCGTTTCATTTTGTTTTATTTTTATTGACTTAATGATTACTTAATTATATACTATAACATTTTTTATAATAGGATTTATGCGATGCTAACGTAATCTGAAAATAGTCGACCCGAAAGGAGAAAGTTGAAAACAATAAAACAGTTTTTCTTCTTTGCGAAAGTCAGAGTGTAACGAGTTGTTCCTAGATATTCTTTGAATAAGTACAAGAAACTATCTTTTGATAAAAAGACAATTCACGCAAATATAGAACAGGTTTTCTTCAACATTGTTACAATTTCTTACGCAGTGTATAGGCTCAAATATATCATTAAAAAAGATATAACCATTATGGACTGCTTAAAGTGTAGACAGTGAAAAAGTTAATTTCTAAAATGCTCAGTGTGTTACTGCGTTTAAAATAAATATAAGACAATTTTTTCTTCCTAATTAATCTCAACTGCAATTAAAATTATTTAACGCAATCTATATACAGCTCGATTGCAATATATTTACAACAGACAAGGAAATCGAAGTGGAGTCTGGAGAAAGTTAAAGAATCATTCATTATTTATCTTTGTTAAAGAATGTATCAATAGTACCATACACTTTTTCCTGTCGATATTTACTTTAATATAATTTATTATCGAATTGAAGAAAAAACACTTTACGGGTACTAGATGTACTAAATCAAGGAATAAGCATTCCACTAGAAAATTCTCGACAAAATAGAAAATAAACGATTTACAGCTATCACTACACGTAACTTAAAAATACAAATCCAACACTTTATACGGGCAATCAAAGATCTTTTCCCGAACACTCGTAAACATTACACCCGACAATTTTCATTCGCTAAATTTTCCTTCTAATAAACTACATTTTTAAACCGCTCCATACACTTCGTACACTATGTTTGTCATTACACTCCACACAACCAGAGCACATCCATTTTGCATTAAAAAAAGAACAAGAAGTCCCCACGCGAGCGCAGCGGCTGTTATTGTCTTTCGTCTATCGCCTTCTTCGTCGTCGGAGATCGACGTTCGACGTTCTCTTTACCTACTAATGACTGGAAATCGATAAAAGGATTCTAGAGGCCTGATTTCCCGGTTCTCTCTCTCTCTTGCTTTCGCCTCCTCGCCAATATGTAACGTGTGCGCGCGTATGCACACTTGCTTATCATACAATTATGATTCTAGACTCGTGTATCACTGTGGCCGACGGTGCCGGTGTCGGGGCTTAATCCCATTGTTTTCGCTCGGAGGCGAAGCGCAAACGTCGCCTGGTGTTTTTTGATTGTAACTAAGGTGCGTAGACGGGAACTTTGAAAAAAAAAAACGTTATCGGGGAGAGTGTATAAACGTTTGCTCGTGGAGATAGTGGAAGGAGAGAAATATTGCGTGTGTAGGAACAAATTGTATGGAATATGTGGATAAGATTTGATAGCAGACCAAAATTAGGCATTTTTTTGTGTAGTGGAACTTTATTAAGGTTTTTATTAGCATTTCGAAGTTTATATCTTCGAGTAGAAAGTTTCTTTAAAAAATATTATTATTTGAAGCCATAAAGTAATAATTCTTTTAAAAGTCCCCAGCAGCGATATCGCAGATATATCTTAATAAGTCCACTTGAAATTTTAAAGATTATCTAATTAGATTATCTTCAGTTAAGAATTTTTTTCTTAATTCTTGTTGTTTTTTGTAAAATTGAAAAAATAAAAACAGATTTTTTAATTTTTCAAACTACTGCCATTTTATTAAACGATAATATGTTACTAACATTTTAAGATTAACTAAATTATTGTAATAAACTTTGAGAATCTGTTTGAATTTTTTATGACAGCGCTACCTGATGTGAAGAGTAATCTTCCGCTTAATCTTTTATTATTGAGGACCTTCACGTTATCGGCTGTTATGGCTTCAAATATTGATATATTCCATGAAAATCTTATGAAACATAGTTTATTCATTCTGTAGAGTAGTATGTTGAGTTGTGGTACATTCCCTTTTTTCAATTAGCTAAAATTTAAATTATGCAAAATAAATATGTAAAAAAAAGTTCTAAGTTATCGTATACATAATAAAATCCGAAAAAAATGTATGTCAATAATAAATATTTAAAAAAATGAGTATATAAAATAATTATATGTCCTATTCATACAGGGCAAAGATACTTAAACTATATACATAATGAAAAAAAATTCGTCATAAACGACATCGTTTGGTTGGAGTCAAAGTGTTGTTCCCCCTTTAAAAATATATTTAAGAATCTTCGAATAAACCACGCAAGAGTTCACAAATTTCAAAATTGGCCGAGTTCCACACACCGGCTCAACTCCAAACTCCCAGCATTTATTCCCTCTCGTAAAACAACATAAAGCACCGTATATTACCCGAACACAATGCCGCCCGACGTCAATTAAAATATAACAACGAATAAGCACACACACACACACACACACACACACTCCAAAACACACAACACAACTTTTTGCAGGCGCATAAAAATGCAGGCATTAGCTCGCTCTATACTCGGCTGATAAGGCGAGGCAACAACGCCGGGTGCTATAACCCTATTAACCGTGGCGTTACGAAAGAGAGACGCGCGCGCATGAAATAGAAGATCGAAAAGAGCGCGCGGCGATGAAATCACGACACGCGATTTTCCTTTTTTTTCCCCTCTTTTCCGTGCAATCGCGCGCGCGCTAAGGCACTGCGACGACAGTTTTTCTAGCGAGATACGATAATGGTGTAGATAAGGTTCAAGGGAGAAGTTGGAACTGTGGGTTTGATAACGATATTTTTTTTCTCTTCCTTTTAGTTTTACGCTCGGGAAAAGTGAGTTGCGAGGCTCTTAATTGCTTCGAAAATCGAGAGTGTTAGGGAGGTTTGAGAATTATTGGAAGTACGTAAGTTTGTTTCGAAAAGTAACTTAGAAAGAGAAATATTTATTATTAATTGCAATTAGTAGGTGATTTATTAGCTTAGTTTTTACTTGAGAAACCGAGTTATAAAGTTTTATTTGCTTTGAAAATCAAGAGAAACCTAATAGTTTTGTTTAAGAAAATTAATAATTATTGATTGCAATAATAGATAAGACAGAAGTTGATGCAACAGTAGATAAGACAGAATACAATACAAAATATTGTTAAAGAAATGGAAATTTATAATGTGTTGTTTATTTTCTATTAGAAATTAAGTATACATGGTGTGCAATGAACCAGGCAGCAAAGCGAAATCAAGTTTTTTATCTATTCGGATCATCTGACATTAAGGAGATCAAAGTATATGTAGTCTTAAACCATTGATTATTATATCTATCATCTATGCTGCACTTTCCTATCGTATGTCCTACATTTGAGAGCTGCATTTCCTTGTCTCTGGATAGTTTATATTGGCTAAACGAGATTTAATTAGGCAAGAGTGTTACATATTCAAGGCTCGTTGCAAAATATTAAGTCAAGCAAAGTGAGCATGGTTGGGTAGAATATTAATTTCGGCGACTGAACTAGTAATCTCATCAAAACTTAATTTAATGCAGTAAACAACCTCAAGTAAAAGGTCAAAAGTATGGAATTTTTAAAACAGTTGAGTTTTGTTGTATGTATTTATAAATGATTACGAATGCTATCTTTAAGCTAACAATGATAAACGTGTACAAGATAAAGTCACGTGATTAAATCTAGCTAGACATTATGTCAGACACATTTATTGGAAATATTAAACAAAACAAAATAAATTCCAATTATAAAGTTGGTGAAGCTTATACTCATTTGTTGATTTATATTTAAAAAAAGGTTTTTACATATGTAACAATAAAAACCAGTCCATTAGAGATAAATTATTATTTATCTAAATTTTTTACAGTGCTCGTAAACTGGGTCACTCAATTAGAATTCCCACTTTATGACTAAATATGATACTAATCAACAAACTAGTTAATAATATTCAGTAAAGCGCATAGTGAGCTTATCACTGTGTGTTTATAAAGTATATGCCTAATGCTTTATATCAAGTATTAATTTTATTTTGTACTTTGGTGTTATGCAACGAATAGGAAAAATAAAATTATACAATAATAAGTAATAATTGAGGTACTCACTTCTGCAGAGCAAGCTTGATATCGAAGGTGATGGTGGTGCCAGTATCGACATGGAAAATGTAGAGCATTTTCAAGCCGGTTACTTCTCAGTCGTTAGCAACGATGGTAGTGCAGGTCAAGGCGAACACCTTCTTTGTGTATCGCGACTGTCATCCGACTATTGGGACCCTTTTAGTCAGCTCAGCTGGGGCCGATCCCCACGTTCTTGTGACTGCGCGAGGACGGCCCCTGACTGCTTTAATTTCATCGATTGGCAGAGTTACCTCTTGGATTTTCCACTCGATGCCACAACAGCCCTTACGCAATCTCTTCCAAATTTGCCAGCGTTTGTCAATTTCATTCAGAAGTCAAATGATGAAATCCAGATGTAACGATTATGGGCGCAGTTTCCCTCTCTATACTCTGAAGATCGATATGGAAAGCTGTGTCTAACTTACAGCATCTTAGGAGATCAAAATCGCTTCGTAAACAGCAGTCTCACTTATAATTAGGAGAAACTCTTAGGAACCTTGCTTATAATTTTCAGTATAAAATCTGCCTCTGACTAGTTGTACTTTATTCACAAAAAAGCATCTACGAATCCTCGAATTGTAGGAAAAAAATCTCTTGTTATCCCTTGCTAATACAATATTTATAACAGCCTTAAGTTGAGTTATATAAAACAAGTGTCATCCCCTTCGTCTTCTTATATTCTTCCTGTTGCTTCACCTGCAACAAAGTAAAATTTTCTCTTTAAATTTAATCCCAAGAAATGAGATCCTAGTTTAATTATTTTTAACTGTGTATTGAATAATCTAATTACAATAAACCCTTTACATAATGTCATTCTCTTAAAACGTAATGATTATTTCTGCATACTTGAATTTATATTGACAACTCACTATTCAGTCATATCTCAGAAAAGTATTCTAAAAAGTTGTGCCTCTCTTTCAATAGAAATAAGTGATATAAATTACAAGTAAATCAGAATGCTGATTATTTCATTTATTTATTTATTTGAATAAAATAGATCAAATAGAATACAATGTATGCTATACATATAAAAAAGTAGGTATAAATTGTACTAAATATTAGAACTTGAAACAAATGAATGTACAAAGAGAAACCAAATTTATGTAAATAACAAACTCAGACTATTTGAGGTAATAAAGTTGCTTCTTTAGATTTAATTTTGCACAATTGTAGGAGCATAGCTGTTCCAAAGTCCGACACAGCGAGGTACATCAATGAATATTTATAAAATGTTAATCATTTACGGTTCGAAATAAATAAATTAGCATCCTGCATTACACTTGTTTATTTCTCACAATCCGATATCCAAGTTTTAAAGCACTGCATCTCCGAGATACTTTGCGTACACAAAGCGCCCCCCCGAAAAGAAAAACAAAATGAAACCGCGTCGGACCTTTAAATCTCACTGCACGCGAGCCTCCCGTGTTCCACTGGAAACCCGCAACACAAACAAAAACGCACCCAAGCGCGCTCGAGGCGGCCGCGCTGCGCGCATCATAAAGGATTTTTCTCACCGCGTCATCGGCCGTTCGACGAGAAACCACAATTGAATAGACTCCGCTCTCGCAATCCCAGGCCTTTCTAATATCGAACGACAGGTACCCGTGCACACACGCACCGTCCCACGAAATAAAGCAAGAGGAAACAATCGCGAATGACGATCACCACGGAGAACTCCGAGCGAGGTGCAGTGCCGAGAGCGCGAATCGATAAAAGAAAAGAGTTGTGCAGTTGCGTGTGCACTTCTCTTTCCCTCGACGCGCGTCTCCCGACTTGTCAAACAGCCGATCAGCTGCTCGGCAAAACAAAGCCCGAGCGCGAGCGACCAGAAAACTCCTACCTATTGCGTCCTCCGCTGCGCAGAAAACTCGCACACACTCTCTCGCGTGACTCACCTGGGAGAAGCGCTCCTCGTATATAAAATCTCTCGCGTGTCCAGGTGTGCTACTCCTCCTCGTCGAGCTTCGGCTCACCCGTCGGCAATCACAACAAACACACAGCTATACAACACTATATGTATACATATATATGCCACAGCGCTGCTGCTGCTGCTGCGCCACTCTCCTTTTCTCCGTGCGCGACGCGCGCGCGGTCGCGAGAACAAAGGAGCCCGAGAGGATACACACAATGTACATCCACAACCTCGGCGTCGTCGGCTACGCGCCCGAGGCCACTCTGCACCAGAGGACGCGCGACTTTCGAACCTACAGTCGAGAGCGTCGACTGACTCTTTCCGTTCCCTGCGCGTGTGTGTATATGTTACGCGTACGACGCGATGCGCGTACCAGAAGTGTGCGAGCGTCTCGACCGTGTGTCTCCCCGCTGCTCGCCAGCTATTCACTGACTACCGAGGAGAGAGAGACTGCCCGAGCAAGCAGCACGGAGGACAGAACTGCCGCCTGCTGGGGGCTCTCGGGATTTGTCGAGGGGGCGGGGAGAGGGAAACCGATCGCGTCTCTTTCTCGCGCACGTGCGAGAGTCATGCTCGGCGTGCACGCGCAAACGCTGCGCACAGCCGCGAAGCGGAGAGCTTACCGAGGCCGAGTCTACATGCGATGCGATGCGATGCACTCGGCTGCGCGCGCGCGTGTGTGCGCGCACTGTAAAGAGTCGTTCGTGGAGATACAACGGCAATTGTACATCTGTTGCTAAGGTAAAAGCACCAGTACTGAGATACGCGTTTAGAAAGACTTGAATTCTGAAATCTGATAGCTAAATTAATAAAATGTTTTAGTATTATCGTGTAGCCCGGGAGATTTCCTATCGATTGAAAAAAAAATACCGTTACGGACCCAATTCCTGATCATTTTCTTACATAAAATATTACTTTAAACTTGTTGCTGCAAAAACTTTTTTGAAGATTGCGGATATAATTATCTACTATTTAGATTTTCTTGTTCAAAGTCTAAAAAGTTTCATTGTAATTGGCTTTTGTGGAAATCAGAGTTGATCAGGAATTGCTCTTAGATGATCAGAAACTGGGTCCGTGACGGTATTATTTTTTAAAACCTTTCTTTGCTAATAAATAGTTGGTTAAGTAAAATCGTTCCTGGCTGCAGTAGTGGGACACGATGTTTCGAGTTGACTCAGTACTGGGACAGACAATTGGCACCAATACTGGGACAGTTATTAAGTAGCTTTATTCGTTACCATTCTGCAAACAAATAGAAAAAAGCTCATTTTCTCAATTCATTTGATAATACTAATTGATTTACATGCTTTCGTAGTTCGGTAAGAATCGGCAAATTAAACATCACAAAAATTGATAAACAGAGACCTGTAACCCTACTTTTTGAGGTTATAGGATTACACCCCACCAAGCAAAAGTTATAGATTTCCAAAATCCACTATTTCCGAAATTCATTCCAGTTGACATTATTAATTGTTATTTAATATATTGTTTAGTAAGCTCTTAAGTAGTTTATAAAAGAGTGTCGCACTACTGCTCCCTCGCAAAAATATGGGATCAGAACTAGGACAGCTAACTGTACAGAAAATAATTATTGTTTTCATTAAATACAACTTTAGTCGTATTCGTGAGCGTGTCATCTATTGATAAAAACATTATTTTAATACTGGTAGATTAAAATATTTCTTTTTAATGCAAAACTCAATCCTCGCGATTCAGTCAAATCTGCACGATTCAATAGCGCCATTCGTTACTCTCGGATCCTGATCAGAACATATTTTTAGTAAAAGCGTTGAATATAATTTCTGCCGCAGATTTGGAATAATTCATGTTTATTTGAATAGTTGATACCCTAGATAATAGATACAAAAACTTACTATAACGATTTATGGTCCCGATTTTTTATTTGTCCAGGTACTGGTGCTTTTACCTTAGTCTGAGAGTAGTACAAAAAACAACGCCACTGTAAAAACCCTACATTGAATGTAGTAGGTTTACAGCGCCGTTGTAAATTCACAAACAAAATTGTAAATTCACAAACAAAATTGTAAATTTACTAGTCTGAGAGTTGGACAGAAATAATAATCCTACTCTGAGTGTAGTAATTTTACAGTCATTGTGAAGTTACAGAAACTTGTAAATTTACAAAAATCTAGTAAAAGTTCTAAAATCTAATAAAAGTACTACATTCAGAGTAGTATTAGGTCAAAATGTAAGACGAATGCAAAAATCCAGTTTTACTCAATGTTTGGATACTTTTTGGCTAATACATTAAGGGATATTCCCGAGAATATTTATACAGTCACTTGAAAGAAAAAGGTATAGCCAATAAAGCGTTTCATTCGAGTGTAAAATGTGAACAAATTAGCCATCATAACCTCAAACATCACGGCTTACACCGTCGCACGTAAATTTACAACGTCGCTTGTAAATTTATAGTTTTCTAGTAAAAACACTACACTCGGACTAGGACTTTTTATTTCCAACTCTCAGAGTAGTAATCTACAAGAGAATTTTTTTCAGTGTATGACGATGCGTGTAGCAGGAAACGTAATTGAAAGACGATTTTGCAAGGTATTTTTGGAAAGCAATTGGGAAGGTTTTTTTAGAAAATTGCGAGAACGTCGGGGAAACGTTGCGGATATCTTGAGATGCTCGCTTCGCGTGTCAAGAGGGACGCTGTGGGAACGTTTCTGCGAAATTACTGACAACTGCTACAAGCTGGCTAATGTTTTATTAGGTTTGTTGTGGAAACGTTTACATGACTGTTCAATAGAAACATGTAACAATTTTATAGAAAATAATAAAAAAACGACAAATTCTTTGGGATCGATCTACCATTTTGGTTGTGTGTCATGCGGATGATATATATAATGGTAGATCCCGTATGGAAAAAACTCTCAAGTTGAGTGTTATTTCGAACCCTCAACCGAATTATTATATTGTACAAGTCTAATAACCTACCAAATTTTAGTTGAGAGTTCGAAATGTGACACTCAACTTCAGAATTTTTTTTCACACGGGATCAGTGCCCAAAGGTTTTGTCGTTTTTTATTATTTTTTAGAAAATTGTTGAATGTTTGTATTGAAATGTTGTAAAAAAACGTTTCGAAGGTTCCAAAAATACGTTGCTAAAACATTTCTACAACGTTTCTGCAACATAGAAATTTACTATTAAATATCGTGCCTACCAAAAATAATATGTCTATGCATATGTATGTATGTTTTGACTTTTTAATCGATCGAGCATCATAATCTCAATCCTGATATTTGTCAGTTTAATAAATTAACATTGAATAAACTTGAATTGAATTAATAAATAAAATAATTACCAATTTTAATTCTATTTGAAATTTACCAAGTTCTCAAGTATCATCTGAGGTTCCGTTTAGGATTGAGGCTATGATGATTAACGATTGACGATTGATCTATTTCAAAATCAAAACAAACGTAGACCTATTTTCTTGGATAGTGTCTATTTATAGTAAATTCGAGTAATTAAGTGCCGAAGTGCGTACCCGAGTGCGTCCATGTAGACTCAGCCTGCAGATGAGGTTGGAGCTGGTAGACGCTCCACTCGCTTGCCGAGCTAGCTGAGTTGATATATAGCAGCTTAAATGGAGATCTGTAGATGCTTTGGTGATTTTTTTTTAAGGTAGGTGAGTCTTACGTATTGTTTATTAGAATTATCGGCGACTTTGTTTATAAGCAGGCTTGGATTTTTAGAGTGAGGTATTTATTGTAGAGGTTGAAAGAAAAATGGACTTAGAGGTAGGACGTAGAAAGTGTAAAAGGGGCAAGGATCGAGAGAGAATGTTTATAGTTGGCGTTAGACGCCATCTCGCCCGTTTTTTGAGGGTCCATGACGACCCTAGTGTGAGAAATCTATTAAATCCTATTCACCAATACAAAAATTGCATATACATCCTATTCGCAAATAGGATCTTTTCATATTTGGAAAAAGGAATTAATAGGATTTAATAGATTTTTTTGTTTAGATAAGGAAAATCTTCTAAAATAAGTATTGTAGTACCTATAGAATATACAATGGTATTCAATAATTTCATCTCGATTCTTAAATTATCTTGTAGAAACAGTTATTTTTTAAACTTTGTTTGGAAAATTAAATTAAGAAATAGAAACATGTTTATTTATTTTATACATACAAAATAATAAAAAAATAACATGAGTAATTGTTCTCAATAGTTATATCTCCATTGAGGGTCTATGCTTATTTCTCGTAATTTTCATCCAGAATTTATAATTTTTTTCCTTTCGATATCATATATTTTATCCAAAAAAAAAACTGTCACAAATAATGTTAACATTGTCAACATATGACTCCCAGAAATATACATAAATATCCGAGAATTCTGAGAATAGCCTCCCCAAGTTCTTTGACAGTTGAAATAGCAAAGCTGATAATTTTAGAATAAATTTTCGTTAACATTATTATTTTGAAAAAATATAATTTTTAATCAAGGAAATAAATTGTTAAACGCACTCTCCATTGATATTTTTAAAGAAAGGAATAACGATTTCCGGTTTCCGCTTCCTGTTACCAGATTTTCCCAATCACGATTTTCGGCAGCTGTTTCTAAAATGACTTTGCTATTTTACGTCTCTTAAACCAGTTCAACTGTAAGTTATATAGTTTTCAACATTGCATATCAAATAATAGTTTAGTTTACACATATTAAGCGCTGTTAAAAACGTAACTGTGTGAAGAATGTTTCGTATTTGCTTGCGTGAATTTTATTATAAACAAGCTCGCAAGCATGTATTGTGATAGAAACACTGCTATGGAAATCTCGTGGCTTTTTCGTGCCGAATGTACAAACAAATATTGAAGTGAAATCGTAATTATATAATTAGCAGCTACGCCAGACACGAAAAGAGGAGCACTTACCGTGTTAAAAGAAAATGAAAGGTTGATTATTTGCGAGTCTTGCGAAATAAGATTGATGGGATTTCGAAGAAGCTGCCGAAAGAAAGGTTATCTTTTCTCGTATTTTTCTCATTCTTTTAAAATATTACAAGCTGAGATAAACATTTCATACGTATCAAGTTTTCTTTTTGTTTTCTAAGAATTGACGAACTGCCATGATCAAGATTAATTTATATATTCACTATCTAATTTTTAAAATCACACTTTCTAAAGGTTAAAATTTGTACAGAAACTTTAAATGGAAATCGCATGCCAAATTTTGATAGGCTACAGCGCGATTGTCTATTTCACGCATTCAATTCTTATTATATTACTTATTAAGCTTTTACTAACTTTATTATTAATGCCTGATTCTAACTGAAATAAATATCGCATCCCCGTAACAATACTATTATAATTAAAAATTCTGATTGTATAAAACTAAGCTAGTAACGTAAATTTGTCTTAACGTAAAATTTTCTTTATGAATTTTATTATTGTATCATAGTTTTTTTAAGGTGGGGTTATTATTGCAAAATTGTAAACCTTTTAATATTCAATCTTTTTTTACAAACTTTGTACACATATAGGGTAAGCATGGGTATTACTGCGGACGCCCCGATTACTGCGGATTTTACAAAGTCAACAAGAATATTACTTTTTAGTAAAGATTTCTTTAAAAATGATTTATTATCGCTTTAACTTTTGAGAATATGCATGTTTATGGACGAAAAACTCTATTTTCTTTTATTTATTTGTATAAATACAGAAGTCGACCGCAGTAATACATACCACACAAATGGTTAGATTTGATCTAGAAAAAGAATCATATCATTATTTTTCGATACGCGTAATATTTTCGACGTTAAACATAATCTAACTTAAAACTCCGCAGTAGTACCCACACTTACCCTATAGCATCAAAAAACAACATTATGAGAATTTTTTTAGCTATTTTTACTGAATATTTTAAGCATTAGGTAATTCAATAAAGGAATTAATTTTTATTAAAATTGTACAAATTTGCTCAAGTTTTCTGCGCACCAGATTTCAAAGCTGACCAACAAAAAATTTGTATCTTTTCTTCAAAACAAAGTATACACTGCAACATTTCAGAATTTTTTTTATATCCGAATACTTGTTTTAAAAATACAGGACTGGAATAAATAATTTAATTAAAAAAGAACACTATTTTTCATTATACATACATATGCTATACGTTCTTTAAAACAAAATAATTTAAAAATCGAAATTGTTACTATGTTGTTATTATGTTTAAGAAACTATCCTGAAAGTTTCAGCTCGATTTGTTGAAACCTAATGCAGAGACAAGATCACTTTTGTAAGGAAAGAAGTTATTTCTCAAAAATAATTCTTATTTATGCTTTACAATCATCACAATCATATTTTACTTTTATTTACTTCCAAATATACTCCTCTTTGGTGTAAAAACGTCCAAAGAATAAACAAAAATAAAAATAGAAAAAAAACGAAAAGATTGACAAAATTTCATTATAACTCCACCTTAACCTTTTTAAACCAATTTTTGAAGAGTATAAAGTTCCTTTGTTTTCGTATGAGCCATTTTATGTACAAAAATCAAGATAAATAAATTTCGAGTTGTCATAGTCTTCTCCTGGAGGTGCGATATTATCGATGTAATTTTCTTTGATGCTACTTACTTGTTATATTGAAAACATACTACTGTCCGTTTGAAAAAAATACGGTTTTTAGGACATAGTGCGTTTCTTACACATAAGAATTGTACACGTAATTATTGTGCACAATTTAGCATTGGTCAAATATATCTATATATAATTTGACCAATGCTAAACTGTGTAGAATAATTACGTGTATAATTCTTATGTGTAAGAAACGCTCTATGCCGTTTTTAGAAGCTTATTGATTAATTATAAATAATGATTGATTCGAAAAACCAGGCATATATGCTTTAATGTTTGTAGAATACAGTCGTGCAGGAGCTGTTAAAAAACATTAAAAAACATGTTCAAATTGTTGTGAAAACGAAAGAAAATGTGGCGTTAATGTATAATGTTTGCTCTTAAAAGTAGCTCGTTGTTAATTTCTAGTCTTTGAAAACGTATGGGTGAACGAAGGATCGCTCGAGCAAGGAGCGAGATCTACATATGGAAGAAACGTGCACGCTCAAGTTTCACCCTCACTTAGTCCCCGCTGAGTCCCACTTTCGGCTTTGTACTTATCTACATTTTGAACATTTTCGATCAGCTTCTGTAGCGTAAAGAAAACCCAAAGTGTAAATGACTGTTATTTAAAAAGTTAATCATATCTACTATTTATGAATTGTTTGGTTTAAATAGAAAATAAAAACTTTAAGCATTAATATCTTAAAAATACATAAAATGGATTTATGGCGTTCTGTCGTTCACCCACATATATTATTTTTCTTATTTTGTAATTATTGTATGATATTTTTACAATTTTGAACGCCTAGCTTCGTTTACAGTTTTGTACATTTTTAAAAAATTCTTTTTAAACATTCCTGCACGCACGTTTTTCTAGATGATTATATGTCTGATTTTTTTTTCAATGAATCCGAATATACATTAAGCAATTTTTTTCTTAAAGTTATTCAATATCAAAGCTATGTAACGTTTTCAAATGGATAGTAGTATTGAGGCATATCAGTTACGTTAGAAAAAAAAATTTCTATAATCTTCAAAGCCTTCTTGCTTATTCTGTGTATAACTTTTTCTATATAGCATAATGGCTAATAGTAATTGCTCATATTTTTTAGAAATTTACTTAGCACGTAATCTAACATTAGTTTAAAATATTAATAAATTTTATATAAAAAAGAATCTTTAAAAAATTCATACTTAATAAGAACTGTAAATATCTTTTTCCCACAATACCTGCACGAATTCTTATCACCCAACTTCAACCTTTCCAATTCAAATCTCTCGTGATCCCGCGCAAACGCACACCCCCTGACCACATATCTCTCTCTCTTTTGTAACGTAATAATACGTCACGTCTTATTTACCTTTTCTATACGCGCAAATATTAAAATGAAATGATAGTTATTTACATACAAAATACATGAAAATATAAAATCACTCTATTCTCGAATAGGCTCGGACAGAAAATATTCAATTTTAGAAACTGCGTCTTCTAAAAAGAAAAATTGGCGTAAAAATATTACGTAAGAAGAGGCAGAGGTGAGAGGGGTAACTATAAAATTTTACGATTTCTTATGGTGGGGCTGGTCGGGGTTAAGAAAGCCTAAAATCGACTTGACGTAATTTATGGACGGCGAATATCTGCTGCGGCCGAGATTATAACTCGTACCGTAAAGCGGGATTACTTTGGACCGGTCAGGTGCCTTTAGACCAAACAATAAAAAGGTTACAGGCTGGTTTAAAAAAATAAAATATTAACTAAAATATTTAAAAAGGGTATTTTTTTAAATACAAGAAGTTTAAGCATTTTAAAATATTTTATGTTATATGCGCATTTCACAATAATTAATTAAACCTGTGGTCCAAAGTTGCCCCACCAGTCCAAAGTCACCCTGTTCCTTTGATGCACAATATACTATTTTTGATAATTCAGAAAAATAATGTATGATTATTACATATATTGTATTCTAATGAAAAAATATGTACGTATGGTTTACTTAATAATTAAAATGAGTAAGCAATTTGAAAAATACATAAAAAATATATTATATTCCTGACTCAACCGTAATGGTCACTTTATTGACCGGAAAAGAGGGACAAAAGTAGCATTTCATTTTCTCACGGAAAAACCCTTGGATGCGAGGCGACATCGAATACGCAATCAGCGACGCCACTATGTTTCAGTGCGTCTGCATGGCCGCAGTAAGCAAGCCACGCGTCCGCCTTGAGCGTTCTGCGTGTTCAAACGTGAGAAACAATGGCGTCCCCACAAGTTTGGGCGTGCAGCGCTCCCACAGCAGACGCGTGGTTCGCTTGTGGAGGGCGTGCATGCGCACCAAATCGTGGTGGTGTTAGTGCTACGAGTACTACTACATTAAAGGAGTATGGAATAATTATGAATTAATGATGTGAAAATTATGATATTTGGTAAACTGCAAGATATATGCATACAAAAGACCCAGTTAAATTTCGTATAGAATTTTGGGGAACTTTATTTATATATATCTCTCATCAATTGAGGATGATATAGTAATTAAACTTTTTGTACTATAAAAAATTATATCTGAGGAACGATTTTTGATTTTAAAAATACTAATTCATTGGTTATTAATATAATATACTTAATATACGAAAATATAATTAATATACGAAAACCAATAGTTCATGACTAAAAATTACGTTATTTGATACTCAGCTGCGAGAATTTCGTACATTTGGCAACAGCGCAATGGTGTATGTATACTTCGTATGTACAGTACGCCGAGTACTCGTCCGCGTGAACATATTTATAGGTATACAGTACATGCAGTCTGTCCGTTGTGCTTACATACGATTTTGAGGAAAATGCTTGTAAATGATATAGATGGGGAAAAACCTGAAAAAATCTATAATCAAAGACGTCAGGAGTATATACGGTACGAAAAAGTCACACCTAACCTAAAACAGGCGGTGAATCATAATGCAGATGACAAAATTAAACAATGTTCAGTAGAAGGTCGACGTATCGTACATGTACAAACTTTAGCACATCAAATGTTTTGTAAGAAATGCAAATCAAAATTGCATTTTACTGACATTGAAGAAAATTGTAATTTAATTTTTCATATTTTAAATATAATTGAATTTAATTTTAACACGCTTTTAAAACCTTTTTCTCGATCACTTTCATACTAAATTAAGTATTTCTATTGTTTTTATAACAATATTTACTATACAAATAAATTCTATTACTAGAAAAACTAACAATTAGGTATTTGTACTAAAAATTAAAATGCTATACATATTATTCTTAAATTTAGATAGCGCACTTCTAAAGTATCCTACAGCGTTGTCACGTCAACTGCTGTACTAGTCAAACACGAGGGAGTTCGTGTATTGACTACATTAGTTGGTCCCATACTCCCTTCCGAACGTTTTTCCGTGTTCTTGTCTACTTTTTTCTTTCAAATATAAATTTGAGGGGGAAAAAATAGTACTTTTTTCCTCAAATTTACTTTTTTTCCTAGAGTAAAATTTTCCTCTTTTCCCACAAATGCAATTTTCAGTAGTTTTTTTAATTTTGAACTATTTCTTTCTATTTCTTTGGGTCCCATTTTTCAAGTCAATAATAAAGTAGTCTCAATTAACTCGAGCATAAAGTTCTTGCTTTGCTCGGGCAGTAAACCTACCTTGTTACATAATGTACTATTTTTCCCTAGTAGAAATTGTCAAAATGCATAAAGAAAGTATATCAAATATACCCCAAAACCTTACCTACCCTACCCTTGCACAGTAGTAACTGTTAGGTATTTATTCTAAAAGAATCATGTTTTATATTTACAAAGAATTATATCGGCATAAAGGTATATGAAATAAAAAATACGAGGATAGTCATTGGTCAAATTTTTACAAATTTATTAATACTAAAATCACGTACATAAATATTTACAAATACACCAATTAATTGTAAATTGCGGTATAATAATTGAGCGCTTAATACATGAAACATTTATTGATCTTTAACGAATCCACAATTATGTCCAAACTTTTTCTGGCTCAAATTTTTTCTCACTAGCTGAGCATCTCACAGCAGCTTACGCAAGTTTACGATTTTCAAATAACTTACAATTTTTTCTAAAACCAGCTCTGGTGGCTCGAGGATCGGCAAATTGCAACGCACTACTTGTACCGCATTATCCAGCAACAAGTTCTTCTCTGCAGCTTTCTTGAACTTGTACTTTAGCGACTCAGCGAATAGCGGGAACTCCGAGGTTAATAATGCCGACTTGAATGCGTTCACCAATTCCTCATTTCTAGTGTACGCAGCGATCCTATCAATGTTCTCCGCTAGAACATTTGACAGGCGGACTCTTCCGGATATCTTCACGTCGTTCATCCTCGCGATCTCAGCCTGGCACTGGCTGTAATAATTCCTCAAGTGCCTTTGCTTCTTCTCCTCGAGCCATTTCACATCTGTTTCGTTGAGCTTCTCGCCCAGGAAGTTCAGCTTGGCCATGTGCTGGAGCATCAAGGACATCAAGGTTGTGTCGTTCTCCAACAACGATCTTATATAAGATTGTGATTTCAGCAGATCATTCGCCTTGCGCATCAGACTCGAATGCCTCATGTCCGACACGCTTACGATGTTGAAGTTGGATCCGTATTGTAGCAGTATCTGGGCCGATCGAGTCTCTCTTTCCACGTGCACGCTACAGCCCAAGAAGACTAGTTGCAGGGGAGTTAGACCTTCTGAGTCTGTGGCGTTGACATCGGTCTCGAGCTCCAGTAACAGCTCTATGCATTCGGGTTCACAATAGAAAGCCGCCCTGTGCAGGGCATTGGTCAAGATGTCAGTCGACGTCGTGCTTCAACAATAGCTCGAGTTCGCCTTGGACGGGATGCGCCAACTTGAGCAGGCTCTCGGTGAGGCACACGTCGCCTGCCTTGACGACTTCGGCCAGCTTCCACTCGGCCTCCAGTAGCTGAGCGGCCAAGACCTCCGGATCGACTCTGGCCCTAAGTGGAGTGCAGATGTCTTCGTCCATAGCGTTGACGTCGCTGCCGGCCTGGATAAGGTACTCGGCGATTATGTTGTTGTTGCACTGGGCAGCGATATGTAGCAGGCTGCGCTTGAAATTGTCGCGGACTTCCGCAAGGGCCAGGCCATCTGGCAGATAGTCCAGCAGAGAGCCAATCAGTTTTTCGTTTAATGATTTGTACTCCGATTCCATGTCAATTTCGACGTCCATGTACATGATGTCCATGACAGTCTTCGAGAAATCACCGTTAGCTTCGAACATATTATCAAATATATTTTTGATTTTAAAAGAAAATTGCTTGATACAATTATTGAACAATTCACTTTGCTAGCACACGCTATACTGATCACTCCCTGTATATATAGTGCAGTGGGGAAGGGTATGAAGGTAGCTCCAGAGGGTTGGATGTCATTAGGTTTTTCTTAGAAGATACCTCAATTATAACTATATGTAGGTTTATTGTTTAAAATTCCCAAAATCTATCTAATTTCAAAAGTAGACAAAACGATCGTTAAAATGTAATTAACCGAGCTACAAGAAATTCTTGTAATTGTTAATATGGCTAGAATAAATAATCAAGTACATCTCTGACATCGGATTATTTTTTGTGAGAGTATAGTCTTGTATGCCAAATTTTGACATAACAACCAGCTTTATTCGAACAATTTTGTCAGTGTAAGTGTTTAATGATTTTCTGCAAACCAAAATTATTTTGAATCTTTGTGCGGAGTAGAATCTTCATAAGATTCGGCAAACAACCCTGGTAAAAAGTTAGCTAGACTGGCTGTTTAGCTTATTAATTATTAGCTAGATTAATAAGCTATTAATAAGTCAAATTATAGCTAATATCTGGCCAGAATCTGCTTAAGACTATGCTTTAAGCAAGAACGTATTTTGTTTGCAAATCTAACCTATTTATATTTTGATTTGTAAAGTTATTAGTTTTTAAAAATATACATTATTATACTTTATTGAATGTTCAATATAGTATGCCGCCAAAATAAATATTTTTATCAACAAATAACAACTTACGAGATTATAGAAATATGTATATGCAATACTAAAAGTATTTGATAACTAATAATTTCCTTTCCGAAAATTAGTCAATCATAACTTAGTCAACAAAAATTTTGTGATTGACGTCGAAAATAAAATATTGTAATAAAACTTCATTGTAAATTTACAAATATTTGTTTACCAATTCTGAAAATTTCGTCATAATTTACATTATTCTGCTTTTATTGTTATTTGTAAAATAACAATAATTATATGACTACATGCATTCTATTATTTAGAACATAAATATATTTAATTGAGACACTTAAATTTTACTCGGGGCTTTGGTACTTTTTGTGTAAATAATACTTTTTAAATGCACGCGTCGTTATGTAAACAAATAACCTAACCCCCATTAGTACTACACATTTAAGGTACATTTTTAACTTTATTTTAGTAAAATACTTAATGTAGTATGATTAGAATTGTGTATTACTTTAATTATTATAAAACTGTTATTATTTCCATTATTAATTAATACATAATTACTTAGTTTATCAATTGTATATTAACTAGAATATTAAGCAGAATCTAGCTAGAAATTAGCTAAAAAGCATGTCGTTTTTAACTGATTTCTAGCTAATTTCTTAACCAGAATTAAAGCAAGTTTAATAGGATATTAAATATAGAAATTATTACGGTCAAAGTAATTTATATACGTTTTAATATTTTAAATGGATTCTGTTATTGCAGTTTGATGTAGTTTAAAGGTATACGCGTAGTTCGTACGCAATTTTATATAAATGAGCTGACACGACCAAGACATTTAATTTCCGTGGACGCAGCGCTTTTAAGGGCATCCTATGATCATAAGTTATCCACAACTGATATTTATAAAAAAAATTTAGGTGGTAAATGCGAGCTTGCAATATCGAGATCAAATCGTCACTATTTTGCATATTATTTTTTATCATCATGATCGCTTCGTACATTGTTGATTAAATTTCATTTATTACTTTTACGCAACGTTTCATACATAAAGTAACAACCAACCTTTAATTTGATGAACTTGGAGAATTTTATAATGTATTATATTATATAGAATTAATAAAACTGCCATCAGTGCTAGCACTTGATCCAGAAATTGATTATCATCTCTGTTTAGATGCTGGATTTTAAATGTCATACATATCGCTTGGAATAACACGAGTAAGATTTATTTTTATATTATTTAATGATTAAGTCGGGAAAAGTATGTGTTGTAAATGTTAGTGATTCATCAAACAATAGAACATCAATGTGTAGCTTAGATGAAAAAATAAAATGACTGGTTTAATTCTCACTACTTAATTAAGTATATTGTATATATTTTCAAAACTTAAATATAGCTATTAAATTTTAAATTATATAAAATTTAAATAAGAAATTATAGCTGTAGTGGTAATCTATATTGTTAATTAATTAATTTTGTAACTATTCACTAAATATACTACTATTTTATAATAAATATTATTTCATTGCCTTAATGATTTAGTTTCATGTTTAACAGAATATTATGATGTTTTTATTGCATTTATATATTATTTTTAATCGGACACATACGTCAGCATCACAAATACTGTTACCAACAGTAATAGTATATTACGCATCTAGGGAAGTAAAGAATTGCCATTTTACCTCCCATGGTGCGTATACTATTTTTCCTCACACCAGCACCGAAAATACACATTTCTCTCCAGGCGCCCGGGAGGCAAAGTGGTACGGTTTTGGTGCAGTTGTGCGGAAAAGTCATTTCCCAACGTTTCAGAGCTAAATTCACATGCACACACGAAACGACGAGCGCATACGCGTGCACTGAAAATATACATTCAGAGTCATGCTGCTGCACAGGGTAAGTTGTTGTTTGTCGACGAGGTTTGAGGAGCTATTAGATGTTCCACTCGCTGTGGCGCTGATGGGAGTTTAAATGGTTTAGTTGCGATGCAGTTTTTGAGGATATGGTTGTTCAGATGAAATGTTTCGTTGCAGGCAAGTGGATGTCTCTTTGGAGATTTTAATTTGTTTATTGGAATTTTGTGAGAGTTTAATAATGTTATTTTTTATTATAGATGTTGAGAGGCTAAAAGATGCAGTTGTAGTTAGAAAGTGTAAAAGGGGCGAGAAGAGGGAAGTTGGCGACAACACTACCGGGATAGTTTTTTAAGGGTCTGCGACGAGGACTGAAGGTCATAACGATGTTTGAATAATATTTTTGTTTATGTAGTTTATCTTTATGTAATCTTGCAGTGTAAGATCATGGTAAAGAATTTATGTGCATTATATTAAAGTTTAGCATTCGGTACTCAATATTTTCATCTTAATTCTTAAATTATTTTGTAGAAACCGGTTATTTTTTAAACTTTGTTTGCAAAACGTAAAATAAGAAACGTATTTTTTTATTTTATACATAGGTATATAAATAATAAGAAATTAACATTTTCTCACAATACTTTTTCGTGATTTTCAGCGACAATTTTATTTATAATTTTTTCCCTTTCAATATGTGTAGGATCCTAGAAAAAAGGCTTAAGTCCACTTTTCATGTTTCTGCGATATTAACGTTTAAAGTTTTTCATTTCCATTTAAACTAATAACATTAATAATTAAACCATTCATAAATAGTCGATATGGTCACTAATTATTACACTTGCTTTATTTTTTGCAATTTTATCTAAAAATATACTATGTAAGGATACCAAAATTGTACGAAACTTAATTTTCAAAACAATGGACTAGAGTCGTTTTTTCGGGAATCAACAGATATATTTTGTGGAATCGAACCCCTTTGGAATTAGTGTTAACAAACATTGTGAACATTTGATTCCCAGTAAAGCTAATTCCCAAAAGTTCTGTTTTGTTAACATTATTATTTTAAAAATATATAATTTTAGCGAATAAAATATTGTTAAACGCATCCTTCTTTTGTATTTTTAAAGAAAGGAATAACGATTTCCAGTTTCCGCCCCGCCCCCTGTTGCCAGATTTTCCCAATCACGATTTTCGGCAGTTATTTGTAAAATAATGACTTTGCTATTTTACGTGTCTTAAATTAGTTCAACTAAAAGTTGTATAATTTTCAACATCGCATATAACATAATAGTTTAGACATATTAAGTGCTGTTAAAAACGTAACTATATGAAAAATGGTTCGTATTTGCTTATGTATTATACATATTTTATAACCGAGCATGTGACAAGAAACACTACCATGGAAATATCGTGGCCTTATTCGTGCCGCATGTACAAACAAATATTGGAGTGAAATCGTAATTGTATAATTGCAGCTATGTTAGACACGAGGACTCACCGTGTTAAAAGAAAATGAAAGGCTGATTATTGCGTGTCTTGCGAAATAAGATTGACGGGATTTCGAAGAAGCTGCCAATGGAAAGGTTATCTTTTTTTATATTTTTCTCATTCTTTTCAAATACTATAGCGTATTTAAGGATTGAGGAGCTCCTTTTATGAAGCGATAATCTATATTCATTATCTAATTGGTACAAAAAATAACCCCTAAGAGTCTTAATTTGTACAGAGCTTGTAAATGGAACGCGGGTACACAAGTTTGATAGACTACAACGCGATTGTCAATGCCATTTATTAGTGAGTTTATTATTATCCTTAAATTTAATTACATGGGTGATTTTATCTGAAATAGATATTTTCATTGTAATTTATATACTTTTTTTTTTGAAGATATACATATTACTATTAGTTTAAAAAAATATATGGTTTTCAGAAACTTACCGATATAAATAATGGTCATTGATTAACAAAAATCATGCATATATCCTTGAAAATTCAGGAGCACATACTTACTTGTTGCGGAATTTTTTAAATATATTAAAAAATACTTTCAAAATGTTGTAAAACCCAAAGAAAATTGTTTTGATAATGTAAAATATTATTTTAAAACGCGAGAATCAATATTATTTTCAATCAATATTATTTTTAACAACACTCATTGAAGCTACCATTTGAGGTTGTGTGTAATTGAATTCATTATTTTTATTAAACGCAACCTATTCGATTTGGTCACTGAATTGTTAACTTATCAGTCCAATCAGATGCAATAATAATATCTGCAGATGAAAAATGTTTCCTAGAAGGCGTCTGCAAGTATCACATAAATTCAGTCCATGAAAATCGGGTCCTAGTTTTTTCTAATGTAACTAATACTCATCACTACTACTATTCATTTTAAAATGATAGTTACATACTTAGTCTTTTAAGTGAATATCTTTAAGAAAAAAATCGCCTAATATATATACAGAGATGAGTAGAGAAATGAACACAAACTTTGGCATACCATATGGCGGCTCCTGGAAAAAGGATCAGTATGAGAACCTCTTTAGACCGTAGGATCGCAGGTAAACATTTTTCAAGAAAACGGGATGAGCGTTTGAATTTCGTCTCTGCAGTGGCTTTTCCTTCGTTTAGCTCTTCCGAGGCGGCCGCCGCTGTACTTCATTGTTCGCTGAACGCTGGGTCAGGTATCTGGACTCCGAGCCAATCCGTTTTATTACAGTTTTAATACGTTCATCTTGTATGCTATGACAAAACTAACTTTTTAAAAATAAACAATCATTGTATCTATTAACCATGCAATAAAACGGCATTTATTAACAGTAAAAATGAAATTTGAATGGAAATAATCGGATAATTTTAAGTTATAATATTAAAATTTGTATTATTACTCAGAATCCTTACCTTTGCGATTTATTTATAATGAAACATTGTTATTTTTCTTTTCAAGAAAATCTATTGAATAATTTATAAATATTTTTAATGTTAGTTATTTATAATATTGGATAGTATCAGGATAGAATTTTATTTAAAAAAACAGAAAGTATAAAATGTTTAAATAATTTTATGTTGCATGTATAATATTTGAAAGTCAAGATTTTAGTAATTCGTTGTGCGTTGTATCAAAATTATATTGTTAAGGTGATTTATTCTTAGACTAATAGATAAATAAATAAATGGTTTGGATAGAAAAGTAATAATTATCTTTATTTTTATAAGTAATCTAATAGGATTTATGTTTTTATACGCCCTTGTTGTATAATATACTATTTTTTAATCAAGCTTGTCAATTCAAAATTAAAACCAAGAAAGTTGATTTTTTGAAATAATTTAAATCTAATAACCCAATAACCCAATATTATAAACAAACATTAATTATAATTAATACGAATTTTAATATTGTAACTTAAAATTCTCCGATTCTTTTCATTCAAATTTCATTTTTATTGTTAATAAATACCGTTTAATTCCATGGTAAAAAAATACAATGATTGTTTATTTTTAAAAAGTTAGTTTTCTCATAGCGTAAAAGTTGACCGTAATAAAACTGTAATAAAACGGATTAGCTCGGAATCCAGGTACCTGACCGAGCGTTCAGTGTACAGCGCGGTACTACAGTGGAGAAATTCTAATTCTGCATCATCAAATGTACAGAATTACATTGGAAACATATACATAAACGTATAAAATTTTAATGAAACCAGCTTATAAGGTACGAAATACATAGGGTAAAAGTTATCTTGCCCTTTTGGTGGTAAAAATATGTCATACAGAGAAAATGCTAGATCGCAAATTTGTCCGCATAAGGATTGTAATTAACTTTCAGTTCAAACTTTTTTTCTAAATGCAATATTTATTAAGATATCGTGAAAAAGCCATATATTTACAGTTATTATTGTTAATAACAAATAATCCTGTGACATGCGAGGACGAACACAAAGAAATTCTAATTCTGCATCATCGAATGAACAGAATTACATTGAAAATTCACGCCGACCTCGCAAAAATACAGAAAGGTACCTGGCGTGTGGACTATACAGCGGCCGCCTCGGAAGAGCTAAACTAAGGAAAGTTACTGCTGAGTCGAAATTCAAACGCTTGTTCCGTTTTCTTGAAAAGTTTTTACCTGCGGTCTAAAAAGGTTCTCATTCTAATCCTTTTTCCAGGAGCCGCCATATGGTGCGCCAAAGTTTGTGAGGACCCTGCGACTGCTTCAAAACGCGTTGCACCGAAAATCCCTCCGTTGCCCATCTCTCTACTCATCTCTGTATAGGTATATACCATGTGTCCCACACCAAACCGTTGATAGGCGAAGTGTAGGTGGAAAAAATTTACCCGGGAAAAATCATAGTGAAAAAATTTCGAGACTGTCTTCGTATTTTACAATCCATAATGAGGGAAGGATAATCCGTGGACGAAAATCGGATAAGATTTACTCAATGCTTTTACAATACTAAAATAGTCGGATATTACGTGGATCACTTTTTTGATAAGGCATTCATTCGAAATTCGTTGACATCGGACATTTTTGCGTGAACGTATTTATTTATAAATAATGATCAATATATCCCTGAAATGCCGCAGATCATATTTATATTATTTGTATAATGTTATAAAGTTCTCCGATTTTTACGATTCAAACTTTGTCGCGATCAGGACTTTTTGTGTAAAAAATATTGTGGTTTAAAAATGTAGAATCTTTGAATAGTTGCAAATTACTAAAATACGATAACGGCAAATTTGTTTTTATGACGGGTGAGGTCCCGGCCAAAGTTAGTTTCCAACAACATTACGTTCGACGCCATCGACTGAGAGCCAGCACGTCGACCGTCACAAAAAATGTCTTCATTTATGGAATAACTTAACTAATTAATAAATATTGTTTATTATTAATAAATAAATATGTTTACGCAAAAATGTCCGATGTCAACGAATTTCGAATGATAAATATCGGATAACATTTGCCTTATTAAAAAAATTACCCACATAATATTTGACTATTTTAGTATTGTAAAAGCATCTTATCCGATTTTCGTCACTCAAATTTGATTTTAATCGGCATTTTTTGTTCTCCCCTAATTATGGGTTGTAAAATACGAAGACAGTCTCCAAATTTTTTCACTATGATTTTTCCCGGGAAAAATTTTTCCACCTGCACTTCGCCTATCAACGGTTTGGTGTGGGACACATGGTATACAAACGCGAGGATACCTTTTTCTCGTAGCTGCTACCAGCTGCTTTTGTGCGATACATGAATCACTCGCTCGTTGATTCTTTTTTGATATTAGGCTATTTTTTTCTTAAAGATATTCACTCAAAAGGCTAAGTATGTAACTATCATTTTAAAATGAATAGTAGGAGTGATGAGTATTAGTTACATTAGAAAAACCTAGGGCCCGATTTTCATCTGCAGATATCTTGAGCATCTGTACGATATTATTATTGCACCTTTAAGATATCTTATGTGTTTGCTGGGCTATAATCTTCAAAGTCTTCATGATTATTCTGTGCAAAAATTTTTCTAATCTAATAGTTGCTCGTAATTGCTTATAAATTTTCTCAGCACGTAATCTTATATTAGTATAGACAAATAATAAGTTCCTAAGAAAAAAATCCTTAAAAATCCCACACTTTTAAGACCGGAAATTCAACCCAAAATTATCTTTTTCTCACGATAACTACCTGAACTCTTATCGCCAACCTTTCAAATTCAAATCTCTCGCGGCATAATCCCGCGCAAGCGTACTCCCCTCATCACATATCTCTCTCTTCCTCTCTCTCTCTCTCTCTCTCTCTCTCTTTCTCTCTCTCCCCCCTCTCTTTCCATTCGCTCTCTCAGGTCCCTTCTCACTTCTCGCTATCTGCGCAGTCGCCGCCGCCGTGATATATAATTTTCCGTGTGGAGTCTCTATATACGTCAGGCAAACGGTGGAGCGAGTGTTTCACTGCAGCTTCTCCTTCTCTGCTCTCTGCGCGTTTTATTTTCACAACAATGCAAGTGTACACATGCGCCGTTGCTGCTGCTTCTGCTCGCGCACCTCGTCGTCTTTTTGCCGAGGAGAGAGAGAGAGAGAGAGAGAGAGTGGTATTTGTATAATGTAACGTCGTCGTAAATTTTGCCTCCTATTTCGGGGTGGCTTTATAGCAGCGACGTTAATGCGCTCGGGACTTCGGGGCTTCTCTTCGCCCCGCTTATAGCTTCTTCGCACCCTCTTTTTTGTTGTGCGCGTAATGATGCACGCGCCGCGTGCGTATTGATTTCGATGTAATGCACTGCGCGCGGGACTGAATCTTGGATGAGTGGGATTCACGATTTATCAAGTTGGATTTTAGTTTGGATTAATTTGTTTTAATATTGATGTGCCGCTTGATGAACATAATTGTTAGATGATAATTGGGACGGTGTTTGAAAGTAACGCTTAGAAAAATATTAAGTACTTATGTGTCACTTAATAAATATTAGAGTTTTTAGTGCAAATTTGGGAAATTTTTTAAGGATTTTTGTGATAAAAGTTATTAAAAAAATGGGTCACTTATATTGTAACGTATACTATAGTCAAATATTATGTATTGTTTTTTGTTAAAAATTAAAAATTAAAAATTAAAAGTGAAAAAGGAAAATCATGAAAAGTTAAATTTACAGTGGAGGCTCGCTATGTCGCCAAGAGATCTATTGAGAAGCTATTGTAATAATCAATGAAAAATGTTTATTTTTATGTGAGTTTCAGTTGAATTACAACCTACTACTCAGTTGTCAAATATGATATTTTCACTAAACAACTATTTTATCGCGAATGTATTTTTTTTATTCGCTAGCTAAGTGCTTTTTTTTGTCGAAGCTTCATTGTAATTTAAAACACATTCTGCTTTAAAATTATTAAGTTGATCAGAAGCGACAATGCCAACGCTCTGATTGGTTAGAGTCCTATCTCGATCGCGCCCTCTACTGGTCAGAGTTTAAGGCTCGAAACTTGAAAAATATTGAAAATTCAGTACTTTACGCAGAGAATTGTCATTGTTCAAAATTAAGAGGCTACGTCTAATGCATTAGGTAACACGTTATTTGTTAATATTAAAAAGTCTTTTGGTAAATGTAGGATTAATATTTTGGTAACATTTAGAAAGTATTTAATAGCTTACATAATTATAAAATTAAATTCAACACTCACAACGTGCATTTGCAACAACATTATTGTGTTGTCAAAAATAAAAGAAGAAAATTATTATTTATTAATTATATCTATCAAATGCCTTCGTAATTATAACAATTTATTATTTTCCAAGTTCATAATAGTATATTTCGACACGGGTGCGGAAGGAGATTATTAGCTCATGTGACGTTTTTCGCACAAGCGAAGCGAGTGAAAAAAGTCACATGAGGTAAAAATCTTCTACGCACCAGTTTCGAACCGTATTTTATACCACGAGAGTCGAATAATCATATTAAATTTATGATTTTGAGGTTAGAGTGGTACAAAGTCCTTTTAACTATCACTGATCAGTATTTTCAGATTTTAAAAGAAAGAAAAAACGAAATTTTAACTTTTATCAAATCTACCACAACCAAACAATAAACTTGTTCCACGATTCATTCATCACCATTGATGCTCCAAACAAACGTTTCACTTCTACCCAACTCTGTATTCAACAGTGGAAAGTCACTCCACAAGAGGACCGACTCTAATCCAGCAGCAAGAAAGCCTCGCCGTATGCAGGCCAATCATAAACGATCCTTATTTTTCTTTTGCATGCTGCGCGCGTGCAGCCACGTGCTGAAAGAACCAAAGCCACTCTCTACGAGTGAGTGAGAGAGAGAGAGAGAGAGAGAGAGAGAGAGAGAGAGAGAGAGAGAGAGAGAGAGAGAGAGAGAGAGAGAGAGAGAGAGAGAGAGAGACGAGGCGACTAAACTTACAGCAGCGATATTTTCGTCGACTCTCAGCTTCGGCAATTCGGCGCTCTTATATATATATATTAAAAATGGCTAAATAGGTATTACATAGAAATTTATTGTTCATCTTTATTAAAAAAGTATAATTAAAACTATTAGATTGTAGTGTTCGAAATAAATTTGGTTCTACGATTTTCAATAAACTGCGAAATTCAATTATTATAGATTGTATTATAGCATAATAGTTTTATATATAGCATAATATATGTATATTTTGAATTTCGCAGTTTATTGAAAATCGTAGAACCGAATTTATTTCGAACAGTACAATCTAAAAGTTTTAGATATACTTTATTAAGAAAGATGAACAATAAATTTCTATGTAATACCTATTTAGCCATTTTTAATATGACTGAGATTGCTAAAAATGAATCATATCCTTTTTATCTAGAAAACAATTTCATAATGATTTATGCAATTTCCTATAAAAACTATTTAAAAGTACTTCCATTGAGTTAACACCAAAAAGTACTAAAGGAGAGATACATTGTTATATATATATAGAACCTACTGCGCGGAACACGAAAAGAAGAAGAAGAAGGAGGAGAATGAAGAAAACGAAGCGATGAACCGGCATTTTTGCATGTGCACCTTTTAGCGCCCGCGAAGCTGAACCATATGCCGAAGCTGTATAGTGCAGCGAAGTATAGGCAGTGCGCGCAGGGGATATCGACCTCGTAACCCAGTTGCAGTGCATGCGCGTATATACACACACACACGCGCAGCGCGCGATTAGAGGCGCGTCCTATTCTAATCGAATGTGTAATTTTCGCGTCGGTTTGGAGCGAAAAAAGAAAAATGCGCTCGCGCGCAAATCTAAATTGCTTCCGGAGTTGCGACTCCGCGGGGCTTGTTTTCATGGATGTGTTTGTTGGAAAAAAATGTTCTAGATCTGAGGGAATATTTTGTTTTTATGTACAGTGGAAAAATAACGTTATTTACTTAAGTAAAGTATATAGATATATGAAGAAGAATTAAAAAAAACGACTTCGAAAAGACGCTCTAATACGTATGAAATAATCGGTGAAAAGTATGAATAATCGGTAAAAATCTTTTCGAAGTCGGAGTCGAATTTTACCGAGTTATGGCGGTCTGACTTCAGAGGTATTATAAGTATATGTGTTTAGACCCAATACAGTATATAAGTTCTAAATCATATTTATAAGAAAGATAATATAAGTCGGTTTGAAATTCGACGACGACCTCGAAAAGGTTTTTATCGATTATTTCATACTATTTAAAGCGTTTTCTTTTCCTTAAATTTTTTTTATTTTATACTTTTTAGTTGTACGGGCTAAATTTTATTTTATTTATCCAAATCGGTTCAGTAGTTTCGGAATAATCGGCGGACGAACATAACAAAACGCCAGTACTGACCTAGTACTGTCTCGATACTGGCCCTGTAATGTCATGGAACCACCATGGGCTCATCCTCTTTCATTAAAGAAAGTTTATTCAAATTGGTCCATTAGTTTCGGAATAATTCGCGAATAAGCATAGAAAAAATATATATATACAGGTCGAATTGAAAACCTTCTCCTTCTTCGAAGTCGGTTAAAAATAACTTGATTGTATTAGACGAATATTTAGTATGTACCGTTTATCTACCAATTCCCATCACAAGTTACATATACAAAGTGTATAAGTTGTATAAGAATATGAATTATATGTATATATCTTACTATGTAACAAACTGTAATTTTTAATAAATCTAAATCTATGTTACGAAATAATTTTTTATATCATTATTGAAAAAAATATTTGCTTATAGATATACAAACTTTTTTTCCAGTTATTGTTTCTTTTTTGCGTTGATAAGTTTTGAACTGCGCATTGGTTCTTTCAAAGGTGGGTATTGAGAGCACCGCGCGTGTGCATTTTCATTCATTTGGTTTCATTTGCGCGATAAATGAGGCGTGATTCTTCGACTTCGATTGATAAAGCTTGAATGAATTGAACTTATTTTACTTGCAAGAAATAAAATACTGCCTTTTAATAATAAAATGTTCAATTGAGCGTTTATTAATAAAGAATTTAAATATTTACTTTAAATACTATGTACAAAAAATAGTAGGTCAAAGACTTTGTCGCCAAATAACAAAAACATCGATTTGTATAAGATTAAAATATTTTATTTCAATATTAAATAAATACGTTTCTAGTAAAAACAACTATTTATTATAGCAGTTGCATTAATATAAATCATATTACCCAAATTTTCTTAGTAACTATTATTGAAAAATTTAGCTCCACCTCTCGATTATTGAGTACATTTATTTATTACTACATTTTTGGTAGCTCACACTTGTCATTTTTTCTCGACAAACTTCCTCAAATACTACAAACATTCAAATTTTAACAATATCATCGTCATATGAATACCGAAAAAGAAAACTTCCCCGTCGTAATTAATTAAAAATTTCCCCATTAATCATGCGTTCAACGCACCTGAACAAACCACCTACATTACTACTAAACAAACCCAAATCGCAATTAGAATAAATGTGCCGACTTATACTTTTCGAGAATCAGTCCGCGCATTAGCATGGAAACGACTTCCGCGACAGAAGGGCTCGCCGATTAAAATCACCGTGCGCGCGCATATACACACACACTCGCTCGTAATCATTATTATCGTTCGTCGTCCGATCATTAGGCAAAACGTCAGACGATCAAATCAATTGCCGATCGCTGATTCATAAATAATCTCCTCGATACGTGCGCGCGCGCGTGTTTCGTCATTCGAAACTGGCAGCGACGCGACTCGCTCCTGTTCCTATGCGCGAGAGCTCGTTCGCATTGTATATAGACGCGTCGACTTCTATACTTGCGACTTCGCTTCCCTTTTTTCTTTTCTTGCCGTGCGACACAAAGTTGCGTCGCAGTATCGCTTTGTATTTATGCACATACAAATAATTAGTCATGTGTTCGGTTGATGATTACATATGTAGTAAGGCTATTTCTTCGAGAAAGTGCGTTTAGTTACCAAGAATAAAGTAGCTTCGAATTCGTATGGCGAAATTAATGCGCGTTTTTTTATCAAATTGTTGTTCAAGTTGCGCAATCTTTAAGTTATTGGATCCATCGCGCGATAAATACATGCATAAAAAAATCACTGGCAGATTATCGGTCAATGCTCGCGTATATATAACAGCTCATTAATTCCGAGAACGCGATACTTTCGACATTTGGCTTGCACATTATTTCTATTTATTTCATAGAAACGTGCTTATTTTTACGCGCTTATTCATCTTACAGATAAGCGCTTTCATTCTATTTCATTTCATTCCCTAAGTTCTTAAGAACGCTCAATGCGCATCATTCCATACTATTTAAAAAGTGTCTAAATAATAGGAGAACGGCATAAACATTACGTCACCTGCGGTAACTGAAAACAAACTACTAAACCGGTGTAGTAAACTCTTTACGCTATGTTACGTAGTGATGCCGTGTTTATTTACCTCCACTCGACGCTTGACTCACGTGCGCCGAGCAAAAACAATACGAATGCACTTTCAATAATTCTCCTTATTCAACAATTCTTTCTTACTCTCAGTACTATCTTTCGACAAGTAATCAAGAATCGGTAGAAAAATCGCGTACTTATACCGCCTGACCCGTGAGTATAAGCCTCGAGTCCATAATCGCGGCGCGTCTGGAACCGCAAAAATGCAAATCGGCCGCCGTCGGCATAATAGTCCGCATCGCGCGACTGTTTTTCACCCACACTATTCGCTATAGTGTACGTGCGCGTGTAGAGTAGTGTTAGTCCGTCGAATTGCGCCGTCTTCTGCCCCCACCGCCTTCCTCGCTTTCTTTGTTTTCGTCTCTTCTCACTTTTGTCGACGGGCGCGTTGTGTATGTATAGCCCCCAAAGACTCAACTCTCGTCTTCGCTCGACGTCAATTTTCGACGTTTTCGAGCTTTGTTGTCAGTTGAGAGGCGATTAAGCGCGTGGCGTTGGAATTTATCGAGAAGAGCTGCGCTTGCTGCAATATTGTATTTTCAGTGCGACGAACTACATATCTCGCGAGTCGAGTGACTACGCGTGTGTGTTTTTTTGCACCTGTTTTACACTTTGCGAGAGGAAGAAATCGCGCGATGAAACTGTTCGACTTTCGAGACAACACTGATCTATTTCTCTGTGTTACTTAAAACAGAATTCTTTTATTTTCCTGAGGGTTACATTACACAGGGATAAATACAATATTGCATCTGTACGTAGACTGGATCCGTAATCTCTAACTTGTAAAAAAGAAATCAAATCTAAGTCCTGAGTAACTAAATCTAAAAACAAAGGACGACGCCTCGTATGAAGAGTAACAGAATTCATTTTAAGATGAATACTAACTACGCGTGTCCGCGACAAAGACTAACCGAATTCACCAGTTCGCGGCAAAGACTAACATATTTTAATCAGTTCGCGACTAAGACTAACCGAATTCACAAATTCGCGACGAAGACTAACAGATTTCGCAAGCCCCCGGCGAAGACTATAAAAGAATTCAGTATTTAGATACGAGGCATAATGTATATATATATATATATATATATATATATATATATATATATATATATATATATATATATATATATATATATATATATATATATATATATATATATATATATATATATATATATATATATATATATATATATATATATATATATATATATATATATATATATATATATATATATATATATATATATATATATATTCCTCAATTTTTTATTTATAATGCTTTGTGTGCATAATTCTTCACGTCGTTGTGAATTTATTGTCATGTGTTACACCTATATAGCTGTTTATGATTTCTTTTACTCTTTTATTAACTTTTGCTAATTGTATCATTTTGTGTTTTGCTTTTGTCTTGTTATTTTTGTAAGTTTGTTCAAGATCGTTGCAATGATCTATCTATAATCTCCTGCGCTGTATATTTTATATATTTTTATTTTCTTTTATGTTTTATTATGTACATAGTTAAACAAATTCATTCCATAAGCTTCTACACTACAATGTAATCCGTATACAATAATAATAATTTGTTTGTTAATTTTAAAATATACTTATTTTTTACAAAAAATCAATAATCGTTTGTAAGCCATCTTATGCATGTTTTGTTTCCTGAAGTAACATACAATTGTGTGTTATTAATTTCTCACAAACTAAATAAATAAGCTCAATTTTATCACCGTGTACTATATAATACAGGAACCAAAATATCGTAGGAATTAGAACGAGATTAAGGTTTACCCCAAGATTAGCATTTTATACCTGTCTGATTTCTCTATAAAAAAAAGCTAAAGATACCGATCTATACATCGTGTTTGTTTTGGCGCCGAATACCTCATCACGAAGTCTAGCACTAAACGCAACAAAAAACAAGAGTTTCGTCATGCTAAGCGCGGCTTTTCACAAAATTTGTATATTAACGAGCTCTGATGAATTCAATTAGCGTTGAATGGACACAATTGAAGACCATGGAGCGCGGTTTATCGCGTTTTGCATCTGGAAATTGAGATAAATGGAGTTCCTTTTTTTTTACCGTTATCAGCTGAGCATTTACGCACACATGGAAACGAATGAGATGGAACTATACTAGCACCACGTGCGTAGTCGTTAAGTTTATATTATCAGTAATCACTCAAACAATGCAGACCAAATTCTCGAGATAAATATTGCAAATAAGATAATGATGTTGGGAGAAGATTTGAGGAAAACCCAAATAGTATAAACAAAATTCAGGGATCATTAGTACGTATTTGGGTTATACCTATATGGACTACTGTTTGATAAAAGTTCGTTTACATTCGAAATATCTATATATGTATATATTGTATGTATAATAAAATATAACATGTACATTATATTTATTACCTATATGACCTTAAATGACCCAAAAAATTTAGTGCGCAATAGGATAAGGAAAACGAGAGTGCTATTGAAAAATTCTTATAACCGAGTTTGCATACGTAAGTCGATTTGATTTTCATTCAGTATCATTTTTCACAGATTTTCATAATCATGCACCTGAATCAGCTGAAGACGAGGTCATATGTAACGTAACCATGACTTTTGCACATACGTAATAGTTGAAACATTTTTATAATCTAAATACAAACATAAAATAAATGTTATCTAGGTAAAATTGACATCTTTTCAAATAAAATGAACATATTTCTGTTTTTAAACTTCAATTTTACAATTTGTATTGTAAAAATTACATGACACTACGATATGTAACATCCAAGTAATTTGTTAGAGTGTAACAAGATGTGTGCAATTTTCTACAATTATGACCTTTTTATAATCACAATTTTGATTATAATTTATTGTAATTATTTGTATTTGTAAGGAGATGTTTAACATCACAAAGGGCGTCATACGCATTGTTTACCGCGAAAAGTATTTAAAACTATTTTCTGGTTGCAAATAATAACGAAATCATTTAAAATTTTAACTAGATTGATATATAGAAGTCGATATACAGATCGGTGTCAAAAAACGGCTTACTATGCCACTCGTATTTGTACCCTTTTACCTCTTCCATAAATATAGGTATCGTATCTTTTTACAGTTTTGAGAATTCTTAAAATTTACCTTAAGGCACGTGAAAAAGACATCTGAAAAGTCGGCACTTACTCGTAGTTATCAATACAGTGTTTTATTTATTTAAACATCTTAAAATAATAAGTACCAATGGGCCAAATTACGTAAGTCTTTTTTTGATAATGTTAGACCCCCTCTCCTTCTACGTAAAACATTTTCACTGATTTTCCTATGTGTTCAGTGCACACCGTAAGAATAATAAATACTTCTACCTCTCCCATTAAAGCCTTATATGCAATTTATGGACGCCCTGACCTAAAAAAAGATAAACAACAAAAATTTTAAAATTTACAAAATTTGATATCATCATATAACATAAACAAGAATTCCTATTAGAATTGAAAACAAAGTACGCATGCACCTTGCGTTCAGGTGTAAACACCCATCCCGTCAACGTCAACAAAAGCGTTTCTCAAGTATCTTTTCTCTCGTCTCAAAGATAAAGCCACGCGAATGGACACCAAAGTACACGCAACACCACGCACATAACTCACCATTCCAATTCACAGCCCAATAAAATCCGAGGGTCAGCCTAGTGTCTCGCTCCCATATTCTATTTTCGAAAAAGGGCAACGCTTCTTTCCTCCTACAACTTTCCTCCCAATTCACAAATCAGCCGCGTCCCCTTCCCCTCTAAAAGAGAGAGAGAGAGAGAGAGAGAGAGACGAGAGGAAGCAAGGGCAAAATCTACTGCGCGTCTATCTCGACACGTGTGGCTCTCTCGGGTACAACGCACTTTTCAAAGATTCTCCGCACTAGGCGAAGGTCGCGCGGCGGTAGCGCCGCACTTTAGTGTCGTGGTGTTTTTATTATTATTACGGTGATGTAGAGGAGTGCGCCGAACTTTTACCGCTGGCGACCCACTTTACTTTTTGGGAGACGAATTGAATTTCTTTCCTTTCTTTTTGGAGGTGCGCTGCAGGATTTGTATATAAGTATGCAGGTTTATGCGGGACGCGTGGGCTATTTACGATGTAAATATTTTGGTTTTTTGTTTGCTGATTATTTTGGGAGCTGCTGCGGGAGGTTGAGAGTATTCTACCGTAAGTAGGTGATGTAAGATTGGGAAGAGTGTTATCTCACGCAAGTTTTTGCATAGCGTGCATAATCTGCTTAATGTTGAAAGATTATTCTGCTTCGTGGGGTATTGAATCATTTCTTAAATTCGATAGTTAATGCGAATATTGATAGTAGTAATAATAATTTATTTAGTTTTAATGTACATTTTTTTAAGTGTGTAATGGAATCAGCAAGTTTGTACAATGTTTTATGTAAAGTTAACTTGATAGTCATTTGTGGTAATGGATGATATTAATTACTCGAATGTTGCGTTATGTCAGTCTTGTTGGAACTACAACATTGCATCTTTTTGCAATTTTTCTACGACGAAGTATTATATTATTTTACTACTTCGTCGATTTATTTTTTGTAGTGTGTTATCTGCGGCACACCAACGTGTTATAAATCGTTGATTTTAATTTTTAAAGTATTTCCTTGATATAAGACGATATTTTTATTTTACTATATATTATAAATCTTATCTATATTCTTTCTGTTTTTTCTATACTATTATTTTGTAATAGCATATATCTACGTAGAACTAGGTGACAATGTAACATGCATTAATTATAAACACATTATCAAAGCAATTTAAAATACCCATTTTAAACCATTATTCTTATTACATTATATGTAATATTATATTTTATTAATAAATCAAAGCAATTTTCATCATTGTCATTGAAGAATGCAACGACTTAAAATAGCATTGTCCTACTCTACATTAGCGTACTGTTCCCTAAGTTTAGAACAATAAAAAATAGAGTCATTTTTTTAATGAATTATTGAATTATGCATTATTAGTAGATATAAAAAAATTCACGTTCGTATACGAATATGTGAAACACAATTTTCAATTATAGTTTTTCACTGCTAACAAGCAGAGCAACAATTTTAGCAGAATACAAAAAACTTTATGAATAATGCATGTGCTGCTATTATGTATTCCATGTGAAGTGTGAATAACGTATAAATGATTTTACGTAGGTAGATTTTATTTCGTCGCAATTGCACTTCACGTATGAATGGAATACTACGTAATAATAAATTACGTGTATGAAAGAATGATAAAATTAAATTATCAACTGATATGACAACAGTTATCTCATGACAAAAATGCATTTCATCGTCATTCGATTTTCTCTAAACATCAAATGACGATATTAGATAAAGACTGCGTCAGACAATGGTTACACTATTCGCAATATATTTTCTCTTTATGATATGTAATCGTCGTAATCGACGCAATTCATAGACAAAGTATGATCGTAATTGTAGTTTTCATTATGAAGTGAAAGGTTTATATATTATTACCTGCAGTAGGCTATATTAGGAGAGAATCGTGCAATACTATCTGCACACGCTGGTAGTTATTTGAGCATAACTTTTGATTACCTAAATTAACTCGATCATTTTTCTAGTCCTAAAACGTTTGAGTACCCATACTAGTCTTAGCGGTAAGCATTAAAAAGTGTTAGTCTTCGAGATATTTTGAAACGTACTACTTTTCCTAAAGTCAATCGATATAATGTATAATTTTTTTTAATGCGTAATAGGGACTTCTTATTATAAAGTAAGAAAATCTACTTATTCGTATATTGGTATTTAGGAAAGTTATGAATTATTATATGTCAGAATAAAGTGGCGGAGGGGGGGGGGGGGGGGGCAACTACCTTCAAAATATAATAAGTTGATTAATTACAAATTAACAAATTAATTAATTACCCACTTTACCAGTCGAATGTCTGTAACTCAAAAAATAAAAATTGCAAGAAACTTATGGAATTTTGTGGACAATTCACTCTTCATAAGGTACGAAACGAGATTAATGACGTTTAAATGCGTCAAACTATAAGTAGTTGTACTCTTTCTAAGAAGGAAAAGTTTGGTATAATGTACTTTTTAAAAGAAACAATAATTACTGTTAATTTCTTTTCAGATCCTGAAGATGGCTTCTGATGTGCAGAACCACTAGTTTCATTGAATTCACAATTTTGAGAAAATATCTCTCTGGAATGTTGTTGTATTTTATTTGGATATTTACTCAAAATTACAGAAATTTAAATTAAAAATGTAGGTCCTCGTAATTGTCGGTGATAAATGGAGTTCGCATCATCTTAATAAAGAATTCTGATTTTGGCTTACACCTCGGATCAGTGAAATTAAACCAAAATAAAAAAAATGTAGTTCCCTAGTGCCCAAGGTACTTATATGATTGAAAAATATATGGAAAGTGGTTTGATATCTCTACAATAGTCTCTTTGATATTACATAGTTTATTACAGGGAAAACAAGTTCTAAATGTGTCTTTTTATAGAGGTAGATAGTAAAAACGCCTATAAATTTTCCTGCTTTTAAATTATGTAAATTTCAATAGCTAATCATGTAAAAAATTAATTTGAGTATTATTATACAAGTATTCATCGAAAGAATTTCAAAAACATCATTTTTTGAATTCTTAAAGATAAATCCACAGTGCCGTACGTACTGTTTTGTAGAATTAGCATTGCCACTTTAAATTTTATGACAGACAATAAAGTTTGTTTCGTATCTAACCCTGTAAACCTATTGCAGTTTATTTACTACGTTCACTTCCGTACAAAACTTACCTAATAAACTAATCCACTAATTTTGTAAGCACCTCCAACTGGATGTTGCAAATATACTACAATAGGGAAGCATACCAATTATTAGTTATTAACAGTATATTCTTGTAGATTCAGGTATATAGTCTCTTTGTAAAATTTTGAAATTTTCACGATATCTTCTAAATTCAAGTAGATATAGGTAAAACTATATTTTTATTTATTTTAATTTAAATTAAAAAAGCAATAAACGTCGGGTTAGGTTCTTTACAATCTGCGCAAGTGCCGATCAAAATATAAATTTTGTATTATTCTGTACGGGAGTTAAGGACATGTGAAATACCGACTTCATTTCTATCTTACCGACTTTTCAATTCATAATTCTTTCTTAGTAATAAATACTTCAGAAAAACGTTCTATTACGCCCTATGTATTCAGGCCTCATTAGTTGAATTCTTAAGAGCTTTCATTATAATTGTATCTATTATATTGTATATTTTTCAATGAATTTTTTTATTAATTAATCAAGATTTCTCGTATGAATACCAAGTATAGAATAATATCTATTTATTACAAGGAAAAAGGATACAAAAAAAGGCTGACAAGGTAGGAATCTGGTCGGTATTTCACATCCCCTCAATTACAAAAACCCTAAAATTGTAGCCCCCCAGAGCAAAAAGTACACATTTAAAAAATGAGTAGAGCGTCACCTAGATCTAAAAGCTTCACCTTGATCCAAAAGCTTCACCAACTTCGAACCTGCCGACCAACCAATCCGCGTCAAAAGCCAATTACAACCACTCCAAATACATCCACAAGAAAAACTCTTCCGCAATTTCTACATGCCCAAATCAATTCCGCCTCCAGCAAAACTCGCACATCCCACCCAATAACCCATTATCACCGTCATCTTCGAGCTCCGCGCCACTGGCGGATCGCGGCCCATGCGGGAGTTGCGTGATGAGCGCGCCGAGGTCAGCCCCCGCGCTCGTCGCGCGCACGTGCGGCGCAGAAAGACGCGCGCCGCGACGATAAAGAAGAGCCGCCGGCGAGTTGGTCTGGCGGATGAAAGGGAAAAGAGTTTTTTTGAGGAGGTTCAAAGACCTTTTTTGAGGAGGGGGGCAGGTGTTGGGTTTGGAGCGGGAAAATCACGGAAATTGAATAATAGTAGTTTACTGTAAATAGCTTTGTAAATCTAAATCTTTGAGTAGGGCTGTACTGATATTTGGTAAAACAATCGTTTTAATGTAGATTTTTTTTAAATTTATAGTTTGTTGATAATAATTTTTAAATATAGTTATTATGTTAAATTATGATGATAACAGTATCAAGCATATACTTATAAAATTAAATAAAATTCTAACTCTATAAAAGTGTCGTTTGAATGTTAATGATGTTCCAGGCACAATAGATTGTATTGAATCGTTCTGAAACTCTGCACAGAGTTTATTAAGAATGTTTTGAAAATACTGACTAATTTTATTTCAAAAAATATTATTTTTTATAATTATGATTCTTTTTACTTCAAAAGTTTTATTCGAAGTTTCTGCAGCATGAATTGCTCGAAGACTAGTCTCTAAGTGCAAATTCTCAAATTTAAAATTTCGTCTTTAATATAATTATACTGTGTACTGCGTTTACTGATACTTTTATATTAAAAGAAATATCTGACCTTCCGAGTGTGACTTTAAAATCACATAGAACCTCTCTCAGAATAATCATAGGTTATACCGTAGGTTTTCTAACGGTACATTTATCTAATTGGATTTTCTTGCAGTACAAATCGAAATAACCACGAAGTTTTTGAAAAAGCTACAATTGTCGCCAAAGCAATGCATATGGAGCTGCAGTTTTTGTTTTAAAAATTTAATTCAAATTATTATATTCATCTTGTAACCAACGGAATCTGAAAGTTAGATCTTCAACTACTGTTTTTATGAATTAGATGTTTGATTGCATCAAAGTTAAAGGTAATATTACCAGTGTATATAATTTAAGATAATAAAAAAAATATTTCTATCAATCTGGTAATTACTTGGGTCTTGAAGGTTTAATCTGGTCCGGGTTCATTGCTGTGTGTTAATCGTCATGATGCATTGTAAACTCGATATTTCCTGGTTGAAAAGGAGATATTTTTACATATGTTTTCTTTCAAATATATCTAACGCGCTAATTTTTTAAAGTTCAATGTCAAGTTCTAGCGTGATGTCATCAATACATCGCTTTCGCATTATGACGTCGTTAGATTTTTAAACGTACGTATTTTTTTAATTTTAAAAATAGCTGAAAATTTTCGAAAGATCAACACATTATGTCACTATACTTTTTTTTAAAGAATACACTAATAAATATAAATGATATTTTTACTTGTATTCTGAATTATTTTAAAAATGATTAATACGTTAAAAATTTTGAAGGTGTAAATTATCTACTAATTGTGGGTGCAAATCTTGAAAGATTGGAAATGAAATGAACCGAAACATGTTTTTTGTCCAACTGCACCGAAGCGCTTACCGTTTTTTCCTTCTTGTTCGAGGGTCAACGTACGATGTCGTGAACGTCAGCATCCCAGGAATAAACTCAGCTTTAAGTTTAATGTGAATGAATTCACCCTGTTTTCAATTATTATTTATAAAATGTGTGGTATAAGAAATGTTTAACAGGTTTTTTGCTTTCTCAAAGAGAAAGCTTTGTTCCTATTTTTTCAGCTTTCCTGAGTCATAAAAATGGTCTTACAATAGTTTTAAAAAAATGTCTCTGTATGTATGCATATGTGTATGTATGTATGTATGTGTGTATGTATGTATGTGTGTATGAATGTATGTGTGTATGTATGTATGTGTGTATGTATGTCTGTATGCATGTATTTATGAAACCAAAATTTGTGTCCACCATAACTTTTCAAGGGAAGCATATCACGCGCTGAAATTTTGGAGGCATATTACATATGTCTGAACTCAGAACTGATCAAATTTTGGAGCTGAATAAATAATATTAAACTCATTTTTTAGCAATAATATTAATTTTTAAAAATTTGTAAAGATCGAAAAAAATCTTTGTTGTATTTTATACGTTGAACTTGTCAAAAATATGTTCGTTTTCATAAAGTTGGCATAATTTTATTTCGATTGATATATCTTACAATTAACTTTAAAGTTAATTTGTGAAGCATTAACAAAATATTAGTTTTAAAAAATGTTTGTTGTCTTTTAATACTTTAATTTTTTTTATTATGAATACCTAAACGGTTGTATCTAATGAATTAATTATAGCATTAATTTATTAATTGTGAATTTTCATTACAAGATTCTTTAATTAAATCGATTAATCAGGACCTTTCTTTGAGAAAGCATTCTGCTAAGGCAGTTAGCAGCGGTTTTTTATTACGAATGTAATAAACCATTTTATTTTTCTCTTTTGCATATAGGTATAAGCACTCAATAAGACTATTAATTTTTCTATAAAAAAGTGTTTCCGTTTTGAAATGTTAAAATGTAGTCGGTAGAAATGTCATTGTGATTTTCCTTTTTTGAAACAAGTAAAATATGCGGAAGCTATTGAGCTTAATAGTTATATCGCGTCATACTTAAGTTTGATTTATAGCAGCACTGCATGACGTCAGACTTTATAAACTTTCAAGCTCCTATACAACTACTTATGTATTCAAGACATTTAAAATATCAAAGCCAACTTTAAAATAGAATTAACTTGCAAAGTGATAAAAAGTAAAAAATTCCTTCATTAATTAATATTTAAATTAAAATTGCAATATTTATTGCTGATTTATATTGAGTATAATGTCGCAGAACATTAAGAAATCTTAATTAACTGTAAATTATGAGAAAATAAATTATTAGCTTTGTCAAATGATTAAGCACTGAAAATTTCAAAAGAAAAAATAATGTTTAAATAAATTTACGTACATTTTTGAAGGACGCTTCAATTGAAATTCACATTTTGTTTTATCTAAAAAAAATTAGAAAAGCTCTTCACTTGCTGTCGTCAGTTACCATTTTTTATACAAACCTTTTTTTCAATGGACGTTCTAATTTTTAACACACATACATTTTATTGACGTACTAATTTTAGCAATGCGCTGAATTTCTGCATTTTTTGCACTTGGTGTTAATCTCGTACATAAATATTCTTCAAAAAATTTTTTCATCTTTTAGTACATTATAAAATGATATATAAATAGTATGAAATTTCTAATTGATACAATATTGCGTTTAATAGAATCGATCGTTATATAAATATCATCGAAAATTGCTTCAATTGAAAGTGCTACTGTTTAGATTGTCAGCAATCTATCCAATCTAAAAATACACGCTATAAATAGAACTGTATAATAAAACTATATAATTATCTTTTGGGCAAGACCTAAATGTTATCTTATAAAGATTAATAGTGCACTAATTTAATGGGGTCAACGCTACTTGCAATTATCATCTGGTGTTTTCGCCTCTTTTCTTGCCTATTAGAGTCATCGATCTTGCGGCGGCTGCTTCAGCAAAGTGGAAGAAATTTATCGGACGGCGCGATAAATGCATTGTGCACTGAATATTTTCTTTGTTTATTATTGTTTGTTACAATTTTTAAATTAACGAATCATAAAATTTTAGTTGTATAAATTGTAAGTTGTCTCAACTATATGAATACTTCCACAGATATGGAGCCTTTTGATGTGCACTCTATTTTATTTCATATATGGTGCTTATCTTATTTCAGATCTTAAAAATGTGCATACTAAAAGAAGGGGTTGTTTGTTTCAAGAATTTTTTTTAACATTGTTTTAATTTAATTAATTAAAACAATGTTAAAAAAAATTCTTGAAACAAACAACCCCTTCTTTTAGTATTAGGACTAATTGTCAATACTTTAACCTAAAAAGCTTCGGAGATTACATGTCTCAAAAAAGGCTTCGCAGATTACACGTTTAAGGTGATTAAATTAACTAGTTAATTCGAACAAGGTTTGAATAATTTTTTTCTTCAAATACACATTCCCTGCTACTGGTATGCAGATTTCAAAGATCTACAATTAATTATAGTATTATATACGTAATGAAAAGGGTGGGGACACTAAAAAGATACGATTATTCAGGAAATGCTCAAATCGGAATATAAATTATAAATTAAATACAATATACTGTTATCATTATCAATCGACTTACTCAGATAGTCAGATAGACACTTTTTGAGACAAATTATGCAATGTTGATTCAAAATATTTACAAGCGTCTGCTTAAATTTTATCAAACTGTCTGGGGCATATTGCTTCTTCATTGCTGTGATGTAAGGATACAATTTGTGTCAAACTGTAAACTCTTATCATGTATTGTGCTCAGACAATAAAATATACTGATAAAATAGTAAATTCTGATTCGTATCAGAAATATAATTTTAGTTTTATTCTTGGCGAGATATTCATAAGCGTGAATTCGAATAAAAAATGTAATTTAGGTCAAAGAAAATAAAAGAATATAAAGTAGTTATCCAATCAGAAAAAAAAAGTTATTTCTAAACATTTTTCGCAAAAAAATTAACACATTAATTTATAGATTTATAATACAAGTTTATTGAATGGCTGGTCTTGCAAGTTCTCTCTTTTTTTTGCACCGGAATAAAGAGAATCCTCGAGAGTGTCATTCGTTTCGCTTCACTTCGAGGAGACTCATGTTAATTACAATCAATGTTCATTATCGTATAACGCGACAATAATTTTCTATAATAAATATAATAATATCAATCATAATATAATAATGACAATTCTTAATAATATAAAGAATTAATAAATATATACTTTTTTGTTTAAATGTACAGTAATAATGACAGAATAGACTATCGTCAAGAAGTTTTAACAATTAAAATATACAAATGGTTATAGAATCACGTAATAAATAGTCGAAAACCAATTTTTTATTCTTCGTATTTCGCCCTCCACTTCTACTTTTTCGTCAATCTCGTTTCTCAATAATAAACATACGCGTATGCTCATAAAGTTTATCTGTACAAAGTAAGTTTCCACTTTATGCATTCCGTGTGATATGGCTTGATTTCATTTATAGAACGAATAACAATTCATTGATGCCTTCGCCGCGAGATTCGCCAAAAGGGAGTTTTCGAAAAAAAAGAGGCTCCGATAAGAGGCGCGAGAGAATCGAGATTACGAAGATTTTGTGCTTCGGATGATATTAGAAATATTGCACTAGCGAGGAAATTTTTCGTTTGCAATGCCCTCGAAATCAAGATTCGCTCGTTTTCTTTTCTTCTTATGCTTTGCATTGCGATATTCTCGACGATCCTGTCATCTGGACTTTTCTTACAATATGAAATACCGTAAGCATTGTATATATATATATTTAATTTTATTTTGTTTGTCAATTCATTAATAATCTTTGCCACTGTACGTTTTGTGTATATACATTTACAATAGATAGCTTTTTCACTTTTCTGGGCGTGTTAATGTGCGTGTGATTTTTTATGTATGTGCGTTCAAATAATTTTATCATTCCTTTAAATTTCTGTTTTGATAAATGGTGAAAATGGACTTTTAATTTGCTAGATGAGAAACCGATGGATATAAGGGATGTATAAAAAAACCGAAACTTTAGAATTTTTCAAAATGTTTCTCTCACTATCGTATGCATACTGCAAAATCATGATATGAATCGTTGTATAAAAAAAGAAACAGAAAATTCATCTTAACAGTAATTATTCTTTCAATGTACATACAATGATACATTGATTAAAAAAGTATTGACATTAAATACGCAGCAATACAAAAAATACCCATTATTTTTATTGTGTTTTTTTATTAGTTTAAATATGAATAAAATCTTATAATGAAATAGAACAAAAAACGATGTATCAACGTGTTTTAGCTTGAAAACGCGTGATCTTCGTATACATTCATATTCTCCCGTAACAATTTTTTTCGTATAATGTATAACAGTGCTCAGCACGGCCGATGCGAGATTTTGTTCACTTAACCCTGGTTGATCCTTTACACGGAAAAACGCGTATAACATTTACAAAGACCTCATTTTTTTCTCTTCTTTTTTCGACAAAAATTATAATTCTTTTGACCTCCGGAACAAGATTTTTCATATGTATTACATCTCAATGGAAAAGAAAATCAATCGATGTATACACAGCACATACAATCGAAATGTTTACGGATTTAAAGCGAGTGACAATCCTTTTCTTTTGTTTGAATCGTTGACTTACAGAGCGTTTTATATTTTTGTTTCTGCCTTCCTGAAAAATTTACATTGTAAAAGTGTGGAAACACACATCAGTGCCTTTTTTGACGCACATTACAACGATGGCGTTTCGCCCAAATGACTATACGTAAAGCTACGGCGGTAAGAAAAAGATGTATAATAACGCGGGGAATTCGAGTTTATCCTTTGAGGAAACATTATTTCTTACTCCCCGAATTAATCCCCTCCTTGTTTTATACAGATATATATTAAAGTTTACTTCATTTTACCGAGAACGAATTTCTCTCGCGCGGCGAAATCTGAATTCCTATGTCGATAAAACTCACAGTGCTTGGAACCGAGAGGCCCGAAAATTTTTAAAGATATAATGTATATCGATAGAACTTTTAGTTTTTGCTTTTAATTATTTCTTTTATTACACGACAGCGATACATTTGGCTCGAACGCGCTAAGAAAAAAGATGAGGCGCTGATTACTTTGAGTGTTACACTTCTTTTGTTCGGAATTTCGTGTGTATGTCTGTGTTGAGTGTGCGAGTGTGTGTGTGTGTGTGTGCGTGTGTGCGTGTGTGTACGAGTGTGTGTATGTGTTCGAGGTCGAGCATTTAACGCGCAACGTGAAAAAAGTTTTTACTCGGTACCTGCAGATTTGGAAGGCATAGAAGGCACGAGGTACCGACGTTTTGTCATTTTTCTTTCTCGTATAAGCCAAATTTAGTTTATAATGATAAATGTTTCGAAATTTGTTTCAACTCTCACGCATTCCTTTGCATTCGCACATTCTCTCACATTTCTATACATTCGCTCGCGACAAAATCTTGTCCGTTTTTCGTGCTAAAACACTTTCTGGAAACTTTTCTTCGTTTTCCCGGCCGAGAAAATTGTTTCCTCTTCCTAGGCGTTTTGCTTCTCTGCATTCAAAGTCAATCAGTAAGTACTCGGTTGTATTATTCGAAAAAAAGCAAACCCTTGGAGTATCAAATATATTGAATATTTTTCGCGTGCAAAAGGAATTTAGGTTTTAATTAAGATAGAAACTACGTAAACGATTGAATTTTGTGTAAACGCCATCGAAGAGGAAAAAATTTGTATTCCTATAAAACATTTTTGCAGATATATATTCGTTATGATCTCCGTGTGTTTCTCTTGGTGTGTAAATATAGCGTCGTAATATTTAGCGACTTCGTCGAATGGTTTCTTTAAGAAATAGAAGTAAACAGTAGCAGCAAAGTTACAAACGTTGTGCAGTTTATTTTCCTTTATCATTAATTACTCTCATAAAATATTCGAATATATTTTGCATTTTGTCGCTCTGGCTTATCTCATAAAGTGCAAAAAACGATCTGGGCGATATGCTAATTTCTCCCCCTTTCTCCCATCTACATCAGCGCTTTTTCTCCATCGATTTTCGGCTTTACAATTAATAACAGTACAAAGGGCGTGTGATTATGTCAGTCGACTGTCGGTGGGTCTCGTTGAATCTCCTCCGCTCGTCGTCGACGTCCTCAAGCGCAGTTACAGAGGAAAAAGGAAAGCCCCTCGACAATCCAAGAAAAATAAAAGAACTCGATTATGGGCGTCGCACTGCGCGCCCGATGCGATCCGTCCTCGTCCTTTGCGACGTCGCGACGACTCGATCGTTCCGTTTCCTTTTGTTTTAAAAGCCCACCGTCGATCGTTCTTTATATTTTTAAGTCTAACAGTCGCGATCCTACCGCTCGTCGATCGTTTTACAAATATTACATAAGGTTTCTTTAATTAACTGTTTTATTTTATTTTTTCTTACTTATTCTTTGTGCGCACAAGTTACACGACGCGATCCCATCGATCGGAGTCTCGCTCTTCCCCCGCCTTAGTTCTCTTCATTTACTTTAATTTACTTATATTTTCTTTCTTTTTCTCCCCTCCTGCATCTCTTTTTTTTTCTCTCTTGCTCCAAACTCCGATTCAAGACATAGCGGAGCCTTTATTAAAATGTTCAGTGTAAAAATAGTAGTATAGTTTATATTACAGAGCTCTCTCGCGAGGCTCGAAAAATTTTGTCAAACTTCGACCCCCGAATACAAATAATCGTTTATGCGGCTTTTCATTTATTTATTTATTAAATCTACACGAATCCCGGCCTATCTTTCATATTCTTCCCTACGCTTGTCGCGCTGCATTTTTCAGCGGCCAGACCAATCTATATTCTGCATTCCCCATCGATCGCGGCAAGGATGACGGCCTCTCTCTCTCTCATTCGCTAAATTATTCTACAGACGTGCGCGCATGTGTCTATATAACGTGTCGTCGGCTCTTGATCCCCCGTGTGCTTCTGCTACTCCCTTATCAAAAGAAAAAAAAAACAACAACGCTCTTTTCCGACCAGCTCGGCGCGAAGCTCTCATCGCAACAACAACAACAAAACTTGCGCGACAACAAACGAAACGAAAAAAAAAGAATACCCCATCCCAGTCTCGTGCGCACGCGCGCGCGCGCGCGAAATCGTCGCCGTGATCACGGGCTCATTTCATCTCCACGTGCAAAAACGCCGTGTCGTCTTCTCCCTCATCATCATCATCATCTTCGTTCGAAATAATCATCATCGTCCTGCACGTGCAGCGTGCCTCTCCTCCCGGAATTGTCCAAATTTGTATTTGGCATACAAAATCAGTGGCCACCCAAATGTTCTCTTGCCCCCTCGTGTTCTTCCCTCGTGAAAAAGGATTTACTCGGCGGGCCATAAGAGGCATCCATTTGCTTCCTTTTTTTATCTTGGTAATCGAGTCCTCGTCGTCGTCGTCATCTTGTTCAAGTGACCTCCACGACTCGACGCTCAAGCCAATCGCCGCCGCCGCCGCCGCCGCCGCCGGTCTGCTGATGCTACGTCAGCAGCTTGATGAACATCAGCGCCAGGGATATGTTGATGAACAGCACGAGCATCACCAGCTGCTGCCGCGAGAACCAGTCCTGCAAGACACAAGGGTTACACGGGATGGATTAGTGGAGGCGCTGAGAGGGATTTATATAGGCGTTGAAAGCAAGACGATGTTAGATCATGGAAATTTGGAGGATCGGCTGATAACCGTGAGAGACCAATGACGATTAAGAGGATGTTGAAGGTAGTTGGAGATTCGAATTTCCCGCCTTAATTCTTAACAGGCGAATAGTGAATGATTAGTTGCAAGTCAATGTGAAGACCAAATTTGTAACTTCAAGACATCGTTGTCTTATCATGTATAATAATGCACCGTTATACTAAGTTTCAAGCAAATATTTTAACGCTTCTGCAAATGAAAAAAAGCAAATATTTACTTAAATCTTTGAATAAAGATAAATTACTACATAAGAATGGATAATACTATTCGGTTTAATTGCAACCAATTATTCAATTCTCAGGCGATAAGATTTGAGGCGGCAAGTTCGAATTTAAACTTAGCTTTCATCACCTTGAACTTAATTTAAAACTTATCATGCGTTTAACATTGGTTTTTCACGCAAATTAACAGATATCTCTGAAACTTTAATTTGAAGGATATCTTTTGGGATATTTCATGCGACATGCCACATAAGTCAAGTTTGTTAATGTCGCATTTGGGTAAAGAGAAATGTCTCGCATGCATTTTGGGGGGGTTACGTGCAGGATTAATTTGAATGGATTTTTCAAAACTGATTACAACATCGTGAACACTAAACATGGTTAGGGTTTCATCACTAGTACAACATCAAATGAAATGGTACGAGAGTTTGTCTCCAACTATTATGAGTAATCATGACTGGTCAAACTTTTTTATCAACACTTGAGCCAACAACAATAACAACCATAATATCAACAACGAGAGGTTAATCAACGAGTCCTTTTAGTACAATCATAATGTAAATAAGTCGTGACCAATGTGTCCATTTTGCTTTGCTCAGAGAAATTCTATAATAAAATAGACCAAGATCAAACTAATGTTAAATTTAGTTACTTGTTTGGATCATATATCAAGTAGACAGCACTCTGTAGTAAAATTCAGCTCTTATCTTTATCGCCACATTCCATGTTGTATACGAGATGCTCCCTCTATGAGTACACGATCCAACAACGAGTATTGCTCGATCGATAAATCAGGGAATCTCTCTGAGCGTTAGCAAACATGCCAATCACCGTAGTTCTCTACACTGATAGAAAGGATTCTTTACAATTAAGAATTGTGACTAAGTTTAACTAAGTATTAAAAAGTATGATTTTAAAAGCGGCTAAAGATGCATTCTTAATAGTTAACACAGTTTTTCTGTCAAAACACAGATTCTAACAGTATACCGTTAAAGTGTTAAAAGTTAATATACTGTTATTAACTATTGAAAGATATTTTTTAAAAGTTAAAACAGTTTTTAACGTTTAAGACAAAATTTGTAACATAATTCTTAACAGTGAAGGTACTGTTATTAAGAAATATGCCACAATTGTTAACGGTTTAGACAAAGTACTAAACTATTGAGATACAGTTTTTGACAGTAAACAATGTTCTTAAAAGTTAAGAAACAACTTTTAACAGTTATAAGGCAGTTTTTAAAAGTAAAACCATATTTCTTAACAGTGAAAACACAGTAATTATTAGTTGTGCCATATCTGTTAACAGTCAAGTCAAAGTACTTAACAGTTAATATACAGTTTTTAACAGTCAAAATAAGATTCTTAAAATTTAAGACATAATTTTTACCAGTAAAAATAAGATTTTTAAAAGTCGAGAAACAATTTTTAAAAGTCAAGAAACAATTTTTAAAAGTCAAGAAACAATTTTTAAAAGTCAAGAAACAATTTTATCAATGCAGACACAGTTCTTAAGGGTAAAGACTCAACGATCAAAAATTCGTGCTTTCTCATTGTCGTATGAAAAGGTTTCGAACACACGAATCCTCGAGCGCACGAGCGATCCTTCTCCTTTCTCACGTGTACACGTCTCGCAGGTGTTCTCTCTCTCTTTCCTTATCTCGGCAGGCCAACTGCGACACTCACTTTAACCTGAGGACTGACTAGGTAGAGCAGAGGATTGGCCCGGAGCCTCTCGTGCTCGTCGATTTGCCGGCGTATCTCCTCGCGCCTCATGCTGCTCAGCACGCTGACCTCCTCACGTGACAGCGGTGCGGTCGCCGTCAGCTGGATCGGCTGCGCCACGTCCGGCAGTGATTTTTTTCGTTGCAGGCTCATCGCCGCCGCCACCGGCATCGCCTAAACAACAGGGCAGAGGGAGTAGGAATTGCTTCTCGCCTATTTATCGGCGCATGCGATTTTTTAGCGCGCGCGATTGAGTTTCTTTAGCTTTTTCTTGGGTACAGTATACTCGGAGCAATATAGTGAGAAAAAATGACTCGACGTTTAAATTTGTTTGGATGAGAGTATAGAGGTAGATGTATTCTCGCGAATAGTTCTTTGCTTACGATTTCGCGAGGATGAATCGGATTGGGATTTCAGAATTTAATGCTCGTTATGAGTTGTGTTCGGAAGAATCTCGCCAATTTTAAACGCTAGAACCTATTGATTTACCAAAAATAAAGTTAGCGAGATTCTAATATTATATAATTTAAATTTCTTGTTTGTATAGCAATGGATGAAGTACAAACAGTGAAAGCTCTTTTTAATAAATGGTTTATATTAGTCTGTTAGTTTTACATTATTCTCCATTTATGTTAGCAGATCTAAATATATTTCTTTGCAGCACCATACAATATTTACGACGAAATTGCGCAAGTAGTTCTTAAAAATTGTTCAAATTCCACACATAAAATGTATAACAAAACTATTCGAAAACCAAAGCGCCAGCCACAAATCAAGGTTCACATAAATTTTGTCAAAAAGAAGAAGTTTATTTAAAGTAACCCTCAGCCTCTCGCGTACGTCACGTCATTTTTCAGTTCGTCAAGACAAGCGAGCCCGGTTATATAATTAGCATATTGTACGGATGCGTTTGACATTTTGACAAGCCCGCGCCTCGGCGGATTCAAGGGTTCGTCGGCGCGGCCGAGCGCCTTTGAAGCAGCAGCAGCAGCGGCAGCAGAGGAGGTATACGGAATGTGCGCGCGTCGCGCGATGTTGAAAATAGATGCGCGTGTGAATTTTTGTCGGAAGTCTCCATAAATCAATCGTCGAGCATGTGCGCCAGTGTGTTGTTTCGCTAATTTCAGAGCGGTCGTACACGTGTCGTGGAATAAGAAATGGGGATTGGAAATGTGGAACGACGTATTGGCGTACTGTAGTTGACTTTGTATTCTTGCTCGTGATTTTAATTTTACGATAGTATAGTGATTATAAGAGATTGAACCACTACCAGAATCGTTGATAATGAATTTATAGGGTTAGATTATAAAAATTTAAGATGTATGCAAGATGGCGGACGATGAATTGGAATACTTTAAATTATGAGCTAATATAAGGTTGACATATTCTGTACGAAATTTAAAATAAAAGTGATCTCTTTGTAACTTTTTAAGGAGATGTGAAATGGAAGGAAAGATTCTAACATTAGGTTTTATGTTTATCATTTTTTAAATAATTTGTAAAATATGTTTTTGGAATAAACGATATAATAATAACGGCCCTTTATTTATCAATAAAAACTATCCAAACAAAAGTTTCTAGCCATTCCATTCATTTAATGACTACGAACTTTAACTTATAGATGCTAAATATGGTTGCTGATAACAAGAATGAAAAGTTCATAGTTATAAAATAAATGGAATTGCTTAAAAACTTTTTGGTTGTTTATTGATAAAGCAATGGCCTGATGTATTGTTTTTCGAAAAAAACATTTTTCGAACGTTTATCAAAAACATAGATTCGCAACGTAAGAATCTTCTATTTTTGTCCACATTCCTTAAGCCCCATATATTTATATCATTTTATCTCGGAAACTATGCGTCTAATAATAAAATTGTAAAGACTGTACGTTGAAAACTTTGTTTTTAATAAAACAATGACAAGGCCTTATTTTTATTCCAAATTACGTATAAAATGTGTCAAAATATGTTCAGCTTATAATTTTAAGTTTATCAATATTTTTTCCGTCATCTTAAATTTACAAAATCCGACTCCACACTCATACTCAACGATCGTGAAAAACACTCAAACAATGCCTAATTTCTTTAGACACTGTCCCAGTCCCTTGCACCCAGTAGAAGCTCAAAAACGTTTTAAAATCAATCATTTATTCGCTAACATCACACCTCATAAGAGACAAATATAAAGTGAGAGACAGAGAGAATAAATGCGCTTGCGAGTCGGTGCCTCGCGAAGCACCACCAGCAGCGCGTAGATGACCCCGGAATTATAATTGGACACGTCGATTCATAAGCTATGCAATTCCTGGCCGAAGGCGCTCCCGCCGAGGAAGCCCACCGCCGCGCTTGCCCCGAGTCCTGGAAGCCGGCCAAACGTAAATCCTCGTCCCCATAATTTTGCCCGACGCCGCCACCGTCGCCGTCGCGCCCTGTCCTTGTTTTCTCTTCATCCGCATGATCGACCGTGAAATTTTTCAACGACGCGCGAATTCTTCGCCCGGCGAGATGAATCTTGTGCCCGAGAGCGAGTACTTGCGTTTTTGGCTGTGTGCGGTGATTTGACGCGGAAGGAATTGGCAGTAGGTGTCATTTTGAGAGAGGAAAGGGTTCGATTTGACGGGTGACAGTTTGTCTGGATGAGTTATGGTTGGGGTGGGTCCAACTGATCGGTATGGTTTTCCTTGATTTTCTTAATTTGTAATTGAAGGTTTCTGGGAAGTGATAATCTAATTTTAAGAAGCTCCGAAAAACTGGTTATTGCAGGTTGCACGAGTATTAGGTAGCAGCTTAATTTGACGAATTTAGATAATGCTTAAGATGTTAAACTCCTAGTACGTTAGAAAACATTAAAATCATGAATGAATGAAAATTTTCGTTACTGAAATTCCTTATACGGAAAATTATTATTTCTTTCATTGTACCAACGTTGTTATTGCCAATTGCAAACATTGTCACTATAACTATAGCGAATAAAAATGCTTCGATCAACTAGTAAGCAAATGTTTCAGCTGCAGCTATCGTGTTTATATTTGTAGTAACCAAGCTCTTCATGCGTACGCTATTATTTTAGCTGTCTCAATGCCACTACGAAATTAGCTATTGCAATTGAATGGCCGAGTTCGAAAACATCATACGAGTCATATGATAATCCTATAATATATGCTTTAACGGTATGATTCTTTATGTGCAGCAACGATTGTAACGGTATTTTTCTACTGCGTATTATTTAATTATTAGATTTTACTAATGTTTATCGAATTGTCAAAAGTATTTTAATAAAAATGCAAGTGATTCTAAAACATCTCTATATTGCAGACATACACTAGTTGTATGTACATATATGAGCAAACATTGGTAGCGCATTCTTTTGGAAGCTTCTGAACCTTTAATTAATATCTTTACATAATTGCTCACGTGGTGCCAGTGAAGCACGATTATTTTGGCAACGCTTAAAAACATGTTTAAAGTTAACAATTTTCTTCACAGCACTATAACTTTGACCTACATTATTTACTGCAAAATAACAAACGACAAGTGTACACGTTTTCGTGTACACCAAGTAAGCAATTATATTTTAAATTTCTTGTACTCAAATTTCAATCCCTAGAATGTTTTTATATTTGTGTTCACTTTCACAACCTATAGTTTTTCCTAATCTCAATATACTATCACATATACTAATATAGGTAAACATTTTCTAATTCTGTTGTACGTTTTTTTCGAATAATTTAAATTGATAATTTTAATAGATTACATTCACTTTTAGACTTCAATGTAGTTCTTTGGAGTCAAGGAGATTCATCCGTTCTTTGGACAAAATATTCATTCTTTTGGACTTCAATTTGAGTGCAAAACCCTTCGTACGAAAAAGAGTACATGAGTATCCCTAAGGAACAAAAAGTAGAAGCTAGGCTCGCCGCGTTTTTTCATTCTTAACCTTCAAAACACAGTGTTGCATTAGCTATCTACTTCCTTGGTGAAAACCAGTCAAATTCATAGCCAATAATTGGTCATTAATGGCCACACACTGGCTATGAATCAGACTGATTTCCGCCAGGGTTCAAATCCCTTCCATTGTTCTTTATTATCCCAAGCAACTCCTAACATCCATGTCACTCCAGCAACCTCCCTGATCTCCAAGAACCGTCATTATCCCCGTCAGTGGATCTAACCTCGACGGGCGGCGCGACGATCCACGACTCGGATGCCCTCCTGGCCATGAGGGCCGGGCTGCACAGCAGCGCCTCCTCCTCCTCGTCCGGCTCCGAGGACCAAAACATCTTGGACCCCCTGTGGTGTGTACTGTACTATCTCACTTCACAAACCTATACCCCTCGCGCACCAACTCGAAACTCCACGACCTTCGACCACACTGGAGAGCGAGGTGATGGCCCGCGGTTGGACCCGGACGGGACCGGGTGCCGGGCCACCACCGACACTCGACGACACCGACAGGGCGAGAGAAAGATAACGACGGAACAGACGCACTATGGCTTGTGTGTGTGTTTTTTTTTCGCGAGTGAGAGAGAGAGAGAGAGAGAGAGAACCGCGGGCGCGCGCGAGCGGTGGAGGCTAGGCCGCAGACTGAGCGTCCCCGCGCGCTCACTTAGGCTTGACAGAAATACAGCGAGTGTGTCTTGCTTGGTCGCTAGCGTCCCCACTCTGGCTTTCTCTCTCTCTCTCCTCTCTGTCTCTCTCTTGCTCTTTTTCGCGACCCCGGGTGGATGGTATAGAGGATATACCTGTGTGTGGTTGGTAAGTTGAATGAGGGACTGAGGAAGCTGAGGAAACTGATTAATGGCTTGCTGTAGACAAGGATGGGTGGATGGTGTGTTAACGGTGAAGAGGGATTTTGTGGGATTTGGGCAGGGATTGGAGGGGATTTTGTGGAGGGTGAGGGATGGATGGAGATTGTGGTTGGAAATAGGTAGGTTTTGCCACGAGTGGATTTTCTTTTTTGAAGTAAGGTATGCAGAGGAGTGTGTTTGAGGGGGAAAGAATTATCTTGTGAGAAAAAGAAGTAATTTAGAAGTCAAATTAGTCTTTTGTTTACTCTCTTTTGAGAAAACGTCTATTTTCAGATAAGGATTTCTGTTTCAGTCGAATAGTTAGAATTAACTGTTTTGAGAGGACTATCTATTGATGCTAGGTGTCATTTTCTGCTAGCTAATGACGTTTTGAAATTCTAGAATGAATAATATAATGGGGTGATGTAAGATTACACCTTTGCCCTTAAAATAAGACAATAATATGAATTTTTAAAAAACTAACTGAAAAGTTTTTATTACATTTTTCATGAATTAAAATGTTTTTAGACCTGTAACCTCCTTGAAAGCAATCAGACCATTTATGAAACGCTTTTTAGACCAAAACTGGATATTTCGACAAATATTGTAAAAAATGGCTAAGTACTAGCTAATAAATGATTTCATTTTATTGATTCTAGTCTAATCTTTTGCACTAAAATTAAGCTAACTAACATTCTGTTTTATCATAATATTGCTCTGGAGATGTTAAATATAGGATGCCTGCTTTTTATTTATGACGGTTTTTAAATTTTATTTCAATTCATGCAAGAAGACGTAGTGTAGAAAACTATGAAATGGAAAAGAAAAGTTTACGATACAGTTATAAAGTTGCAGTGAAGTAAAATTAGAAAGAAAAAAGATAAAAAGTTTCAAGAACAAAAAACTCTTTTTTTATTAAAAGTACAAAGAGGATAAAATAACAAATGCTAGAATTCAAGTTTGTTTTGATGTTTGCGAGCGAATTTGTATTCACGCATGCGACTAATTCGATTCATTAGACCAATTCATTGAAAATTATTTTCGTTTAATTCTCTGATCTAATAATAATCTTTCAACAAGATCAATTTGATAACTATGACAAATTTATAATTTCAATAAATTATTTATAACAATAAAACTGATCTGAATGATTAAACCTCCACAAACCTCCCGGGAACTTCATCATACAAAAAACACCACCCCAACCGAAAACACCCAAAATTTTTCCCCAAAAATATGCATTCTACTTCATCATCAGTCCACCTCTCGAACCTCTCACGAATATTGCGCGCTCGCGGCAATTAACGCGAGTACCCAGTCCGCAAATCGCGCATCGGCATCGCGGCAATTTCTCTCGGTCCCCGGACCTTAGCGAGGCTTCGCGAAAATTATTTTGGGAGCCCCGAAATATCGCCGATTGTAAAGCTGCTGCTGCCCGCTGCTTCTTCTTCTTCTTACACTTGCGTGTATCGTCGTCCTCGCGCAAATATTTGGCACGCGGATTACGGAGGAGTAAGAGGAGGGGACAAGAAGAGCGAACTAACGAACGAACGAACCGATCACCTGAGCTCGCGGTGCTTTTGCAGGGGTGGGGGTGCGGCTGCGCTTTTTTTCGTCCCTCTGTCTCGGTCTTCGACAGTCACGTATCGAATTGTTCGACATTGTTATTTTTGCTTGAGTTGTCGCTCTGCTCTGCATTTATGTCTGGTGTACGGGATAATAGTGTGAAAGGTTGTTTTATTGGATACGATGTCGCGGGCTGCGCGTTATTGAGTCTTTGTTGAATTCATTTTTGTTTATCTTGTTTTTATTTTGCTTTTAGTATCGAAAATACCGATTGCGTTTAGATATTTAGCAGATAATGTTCGAATATAAATTATTATGCGTGTGTTTTATGCGTGGCATTTGAACTGGAACTGAAGTTAAAGTTGTATTATTATATAAAAATTGATTGAAATGATAATAAGAATAGCTACACAGTTTGTATGGAAGTAATAAAAAGTATTAAATAAAAGAAATATTTGTTTAAAGTAAAATTTTTTTTAAAGCTTTTTTGGAAAAAAATAATATTTAAATATATGCTAATTTTTGGTAAAAATGGATATTTAAAAGTATCCATTGATTATTTTAAAATTATTCAATCACTGACTATATTTGTCTCTGAAAGTCTTTTTAGTTTGTATGTAATTGATTATAAAATTATTTATAAAGCTGATAAATTAATTAAAAAATATAAAATCAATCAGTATAATAGTGTACATAAAAAGGTATCCATTGAATTAATAGTTCTATTAATTATTTTTTCTTATAATTTATTAATTTTTAACACATTTAAAGGTTTCCTACATCAATAACTCACATAATGTTTATTCTTGTACTTAAATAAATGGCTCGAAATCAGTCGATAAAACATATAACTTATTTATACTTTGACAATACATATACAAAGTACGAAAAGCAATCACAGAAACAAAAGAGACATTAAGTCTCTTTAAAATTAATTTAAAAAATTCTTCAAAAGTATATATTGCGTCAATCGTTTAGTTTAATGTGCAAATTACTTTTAACACGCGTACGTTGACTTTACACTCATTATACACATACACAATCCAACTTTCTGCGGAATATCAGTTTACTTCTTAATTAACAGTGGCCTTATATCGACAGATCAGTTTATTATTTAGCCCTTTAAAGAGGCCTGATGCGAACGAAAGAAAGTTGTACAATGACAAAACTTGATCTTAAAATATTTGGCCGTACATGGTATAATTATATTACTTAAACTTATAATATATATACGTTTGTACACTGCTTCATTGTCCACGTAGCTTTTCTTTTCGTATCTGTTTTTTATTTTATAAATCCGTACTACATAAATATATATCTGTGTACTTTAGGTTATTTGTTTTACTTTTTATTATTTCGTTATCGTATGTAATAACAGTTATATATCGTAAGTCGCGACCCAAAAATATTTTTGAATAGTATATTTCTTATTTTCCATTGTATTTATTTTATTATGCAGTTTATTAAGACGAGCTTTTCTTTAGTACTTTTAGCAACAATAGTTTTTGTTAGCGCTCAAAGATATCATTCAAGAATAAAAGTGACGCGGAAAAAGTGTCCGCGCCGATCAAGGATTTTCCGTTTTGAAAAAGCAAACCATTATATACCGAGGTATGTTTCGTGTTTACGAGAAAAGACACTTTGCGAAGCTTGGCACTTGAATATTCTTCCTCGAGATTCTTCATTATTACTCTTTTCGTAATAAATATTGTGCAAAAAATGCTTGTAATTCTATAGTTTAAATAAATTACTCTATAAAACTGTATAAAAAATCGTCAGAAAACATAAAAGATTTGTGCTCACAATATCATACGTAATATTAGTTATATTTAACAAAATTTAACACTAAAGAAATTGAAATTATTTATGTGAATCGTAAATGTCACTTCACTTAAGACTATTCTGCATTCAAATCGTTTTTACAATTCGCAGTGAAACAGATTGTATAATATAATATATATTCATGTAACCAGTTTTAATAATTAGTATAATTCGAAATTCTTTTAATTTTTTTATATAATTTACGAATCTAGAAAAGATTCGCAATTTTTATTCAGCATTCCTTTAATTATAAGAATAAGGACACCGATTGGATTAAGGCGAAATCGTACATACATTGCAGAATTCTTAGCACTTTACTCATTATACACTTTTATAGATTTATATAGAAATTTTTGTATCATCTTCATAATTCCCTTCCACGTTAGATTTATAGAAATATTTTAATCTCAAAACAATATTATTGCTGAGTTTTTTCAAATCAATTGAAAGTTAACGTTCAATTATTCTATCGAAGAATAAATTATCATTAAAATGATCAAAGCAAATTTACTTGTACATTTATCTTTTATAAGAGGAAATTTAAGTTTTTGTAATCCTAGGCATAATTTGTTTGGTATATAAGAATTCTATCTAATTTAGATCAAACTAAACACTTCCAACAGTAGATTACTATGATAATTTACAGTATTAAGATCTCTATTAATATATTAAATACTTTTGTTCTCGACTAATTATTATCTACAGTAATGGGCTACCTCAAATAGTGTGTTATGTGTCGATGCGATATATGGCGGAATTATAATAGAGAGATAAAAGCATGCGTTAGAAAAATAACATCTCTGACAAACAAGGGGGGAAGCGATGTGGAGGTGGAAGAGTATTTTAAAAATTTGTGTCTTTCACTTATTCGAACCTCGAAATCTCTGCTAAAACATATTTATATACGATTTAAAAATCTCATCGACTGTATCAACAATAGAAGTGTGAGTGTCTGTTATATATGTACACACAATGTAGAGGGGAAAAAAGGAAAATTGGATTTCACTCGACGTCTTGGATATCGTTATGTTGTATGCTAATTACAGGTCTAATAAACGTTTCGTAAATCCTTGGTCCCCGCCTCCACACCGCGCGCACAACCCCCTGAATGTTCAACCGTTGTTCATATTATCATTATTGTTATCATCATATATACCTGTGTTCCTGTTGTATTCTTATAATATGGCAAAAAACGTTTATTATCATCGGTAACGCACATTAATCGGACATTTGTGTTGCACTATATAATTTTTTTTACACATTTTAGTGTTTCATCACCGTACTTTGAAATATATTATATACGCATTGTTGCATTATACTTTTTTTTTGTGCACTCTATCACGTTGATCGATTGTCTCGAAGTTTTTAATCCATTTGGCCCGTTGGATTCCCCGGTATTCAAACAATCGAGATTAGCTATGTGCAATCAACAAACGGACGAACTTTTTACTGGACATTCTCAATGTTTCTTGGGGGGAATCAAACGTAGCAAGTTAGTTAGTTAGCTTTAAAGACTTCAACAGAATCGAGGACTGTGCAAATTCTCATATTTAACGTTACGTAAACGCTTACTTAGTCAACGATGTATATAAATTGTATTCTAGTTGTAATGCTGAGAAAAAATAAACAAACTGGAGGGCATTAGTTGCTCTGGAATGAAGGAACATGTGCGATTAATAACAATTATTGTTCTTCGTAATATAGCATTTCGTCTAACGAGAAAAACTTTTTTTTTGTCAAAATATCGAACCTTTTAATCATACTATTTTTAGTGAATCGGGACGATCGTGCCGATCAAGTATAAGATTCACCCTGTACATTTGTGTACATACCGAGCGAGAATTTCCCGATCTAAATTCTTCATAGATTTTTTATTTAAATGTTCTTGCGATACAAAAATAAGCTCTTTGAACGATATCTGAAGCACGACACTTCGTGTAAAATTTTTCATTTGTGTTCATCTATTTTTCAATATTTATATTTCCCAGACTTATAGATAATTATTGGAGTGTTTGTTTAGTTGTATAGAAACTGCGGAAATGTCGTGCTTAAATCATCGATGTCGCATGAGAAATAGTCGCTCGGTAAGTTATGGCAAAAGATTTTTTAAGGGTCCAACACGGAAATATTCATCAGAAATATCCGTCACTCCTTATTCGTTCTTACGTCATACTATCACAAAAGTTTCCTTTCAGAGTGCATGAGATTTTCTGACAATTGTTGCCGGTTGAATAGTGTAGCTATCCAAAATTACAAGACGGATATCAGCAGGTACATCTAGATCTTTATACGTGAACATCGTACTCTATCAGAATATATCGTAATATATTTGCTGATCGTTCCTGTTTTTCTCTTAAAATTACTTGAGTGTCTATAATTCAGTGTATGTTCGTTCGTAAACAGGACTTTCATTATTCTCTGTAAATACAATATATCACCTATCTCTCGAAAAATACTTCTTTAATCACTTCTTTTTATCTGTTACTATTATAGCCTGGCCAGGAGAGTGTTACACCGCTGGATCATAGAATTGGACCAAACTGGGAAAGTTATTTTCTGGACCAAACAAGGTAAGCCATTACCAATAGTTTCTTTGACAAGTTCTCAGGATCACAAACGGCACACATGTATTGATGCTTTTGGAACATTCTTTTGAAAATATTCTATAAAGGATAATAAAAGAATCCACTATTTTTATAAAAACGACCATAAGAATAACTTAGGAGGCAGGATACACCATTTGATACCACGAAACGTCTTCCATACTTCAATCGAACCCATCGACCCAAAAGTTTCACTCTCCCCTGACCAGTGTATTATCCTTATTAAAATTATCGACGTTCGAGTGGTTTTCGTTCGTTTAAATTGGAATGAGTTAGGATACTTATACTTAGAGGGTTGCGCGGCCCTTTGCTGTTGCGGCGAAGGCGGGGACCGTCCGGCTCGCGTCCTGGGTGTCGGCATGCACAGAACACAGCACAAATCGCCAAACAGTTACAGACAATCAGACAAAAAAATTGCAAAGAGAAGAATTCTATCAGGGATCATTTTGTGGTTATTTTGGCAGGGGGGGGGGGGACTGGGTTTGTATGTTGGGTTCTGGGTATAGGGTCATCGAGGAGGTCATATATAAAGGTTAGAAATATTAATCTATTAATACGAGACACCAAAAGTAGTTTATGGTATTAATATATAAAGGTAAGTTACGAGATTATTCAAAGTTAATAATGTAAATTCATCGTTAACATGACCAGGGAGAAAAAGTTATAGAGAAGAAAATATATATATGTAAGTAAATTGCTACTGCTAAACTACTGCAGCAGCAAAAGGTATTACGTTTGTTACTTAGAGATGTACTATTTAACTACTTCATTCAGACAACATCCTTTTGCTTTTCAATTGACAGAGATTTTATGTTACGAGTAAGTCAATTAATATTGAAGCATAAATATCCGTAGAGACTACTTTTCTAAAAACAAATTGCTCTCATTATAACTGTTTAAAGCATTCACTTTATAAAATAAATAATAACAAATCTTTAATAATCTAAAATTCTATTTTAATTATTCTATTTCAAATATTCTAATTTATCTTACTTATGATAATATAATTAAAGTACATAATTAACTTAGTTACATTTTAATCAATCTCTCCTAGTGAAAATTCAGTAGTTCGTATGTAAGTATATGCAAGCTGACATGCAGTAAATCCAAATAATTGTTAATAACAAAGTATCAGTACAGTACGAAGCTAGTATTTAATTCAAACTGTATCAAGTACGAAAAAATACAAAATATTAACCTTCTCATCAAGAACTACAAACTATAACCGACATCAAAAATTGAAGCTCAAGTATATACCTTGCCTTTATTACTTCCAAAAATATTTCTCTTAAAATCTGACGGAAGAGGAATTCACTTTATAGTACAATATAACCTACTCTCAAACTGATCGTCACGTACTCTCGGGAAATACTTCATAGAAAAAAAATACAGAGAGAGAGAGAATAACGAATTTGTAGCGCATGCTTACCTTGATTCCTCCACCGCCTCCGCCGCCACCGCCGCCTCCCCCACCTCCACCACCACCACCACCACCACCGCCTCTTCCGGGCGTGACGTACAGACTCTCGGTTCTCTTCGGCTGGCCCTGGCTTGGCAGTATCTCCTGGCCGAGGCCCTTGTTCTTCAGCAGCACGTCCTCGAACTGACTGGACTGCGAGGCGGCGTAGGTCGGCGTCGCGGTGCCGCTACCCACCACCGAGCCGTTCAGCGGCGTGCCCGATCGCAAGGCGCTTGGGCTTCTTATCGACCTGCTGCAGTTTTTGTAAATTGGATGTGGATTCGACGAGCTTGGTGAATTTTTGGCGGGTTAGGTAGAAATTTAGTTAGTGCCCGCGTCGAGTTAATATCGACAACAGCGAAGGAAATAAATTTTACCGAGAACGAAAGTTCGGTTGTCTCGGATGCTTTTCGATACCAAGTAGGAGAGTATTATACTTCCGAGTCACGGATTTTCGTAAGATTTTAGGATGCATATTTTTGTATCTAGAAATTACCACTTCGACTAGTGAGAGTGACTGATGCTGTTCTTATTTCGAGATACAGCTAAAAGCATTAACAATAATAGTATATCTATACATTAAATATTTTTAGCATTGCATGTATTATGAGAAGTGTTAATATTTCTAGTTGTATTCGAGATTGGGAACTTTTTAGCCACTTATACTAGTCAAAGTCGTTATTTCTAAACACCAGACGATATATCGTACCCTCAGAACATAACTATGACAACTCAAAATGTTTTTAACTTGGTTTTTTATATACTAAATTAAAAGTCATTCATATACTTTAAACATTGGTTTAAAATAATTTAGAAACTATAATACAATAATAAAATTCACGTAAAAATATTTTATTGAATTAAAAATTTACGTTACTTGCGTGATTTTTCAAACACATTAAATTTTGAGTTGTCGTGCTTTTGTTCTGGGGGTGTGATATTAGAAAGCCTCCTCAAAATCTGTGATCTGGAGGTATGAAATTCTCCAAAATCAAAAGCTAGAGTCTACTAGCAGAGTGAGTGATTGCATATTTGTAGATTCTGTATACAAGGGATCTGCAGTTCTATAGATGGGTTCTATACTATCAGAACTGCGGATAATGTACATCCTTGATAAAAAGGTCGGATGAGTTTGGAATGAATCTTACCATGGTAACTATTCTGGATCATTCCGGATTTTGCGTCTAGTTCTTTCCGTACTCATCCGGACCCAGACATTTTCATCAAGGATGTACACATTTTATCGAAAGAAAGAGGCGCCAACCAGAATTTCAGCTAATATTAAAAAGCAGTCTTAAACGTTATTTAAAGATGACATTTAGGAACAACAAGGATTTGTTCTTTCCCTGTTATCATTGTTAACCAAAGAGATTAATAATTTAAGTTAACTTTACTTCAGTTAGTTTAATTGATTATTCATCGAAGATTTTGGTCAGTTCAATTAATAGATTGTCATTTCCATCAATAGATACTCAGAGTTTAAATAAATTAGAAAGTCGTCTTACTTGTCTGGAATATCTGGCGTTGGCGACGGGGCCATTTTATCGATGGAAGTTTGTCTCGATCCACTGACGAGCGGATGTCTTCTATATCGATCCACAGAACTATCTCGACTTGGAGGCCTCTTATAATGATCCAGTCTAGAAAACAAGAGCATATTTTAAAATTTTGGTTGATGGCGAATGGTACACACTCAGAGAAATAGTCTCTTGAACGGAGAGCAAAAAATGTTGAATTGCATGCAAAAGGAAAATCCATCGTTTCATTTTCCAAAAGGAAAATTTAATGAACTCAATGGAACTATTAATTTTATAGCACACTAACCTCAAAATGCCAACTTTACTGTCAATTTTGAGGTTGTTGTGCTATAAAATATCGTATGAGACTGTTGTGGGAGGTGTTTTTCTACCCTGCTCGATTTTCTCACTCGCTTCGCTCGTGCGAAAACCCTCGAGCAAGGTAGAAAACCATCTCCCACAACAGTGTCATAATATACTATAAAAATATCTATTTTTGTTGACTGAGGATTAGATTTAAATTAAGTGGAATCTTTTTGAGTCCCAAGTATTAATATTACTTCAGAAGCATTTTTATTTTTACGAGTTATTCATGATTATTTCTTCTTGGTTCAAGAGATCATTCCTCTGAATGTAACTATCAGCTATGGATATTGTATTATGGTGGTTCAACCTGTCATTGAGGGTTTGTCCGATCCCACCACTGGGAGCAGGTCTGTCTTGAGGGCTGAGCACTCGACTGTTCCTTCGTATACTCGTTGTGTTTGGCAGCCTCTGGTTCTCTTCAGACTGAAATTGTTGTTGCGTCTGATCTGGCCTTTGGTTATACACGGGCTGCTGTTGCGCTGTCGGGCTGTACTGGTTCATCTGATTCATCATCGGCGTGTATCCATATTGATTAGGTATAGGCGGCTAAAACGAATTCACCGTATGAATTGTCAAGGTATATTTTTAGAGTAAGCATTGTATAAGTAATCTTAATCCTAAGCCTCAAACCCAAAGCTTTAGATCGTGATAAGACGTTTTTATTAGAAACTAAAATTAGAAAACGTTTGTAAGCAAAGGTTCTTCGTTCCAATAAGCCTACAGCCGTCACATTAGGAGAACATCTACGAAAAGAAACAAAATAAAAACCAGAAAACAGTAATTCGGAATGAAAGAAGTTAAAGCTGGAAAAATGACAGCTTCTTTTAATTGGGACAAGATTGATTAATTCTTTTTGTCAACATCTGAAACTCAAACTGAAACACGGGGCTTACACCAAAGGGCTGCGCTCCATAAAGACTCATTTGGCTTAAAGACATTGGGCTGTACGAAACCAAAGGCGGTTGTTGTAACAACATCTAGAAAGAAAAATGTATCCATGAAGGGCCTTCGCCGATTAATAAATCAAAATATGCGTTATCAAAAGTGGGCACCTGAAAAATTCCGCACCATCATCGCATATATAGTAAAAGATCTCAAAAAATGGCACAATCAACAAAAAAATAGAGAATATACAAGAAAATATCACGCGTATTCAGGTAGACCTGAAGCTGTACTATTTACCGATTACCGTTGCACCTACCTGTTGGTTCGCATAACCAGGCGTCTGATACTGATTCTGGAATCCCTGTCCGTAATTTCCGTATTGGTCCACGTTTTGCGAGCTCGGATACTGCGATTGCCCGTACTGCGCGGCCTGCGCGGCAGCCCCGTAAGGCAACTGGCCCTGCCCATACTGACCGCCCTGATACTGCTGCTGCTGCTGCTGCTGCTGGTACATGGGCATCGCGGTGGGACTGCTGTTGGGGTACTGGTTCTGAGGGAGCACCATCTGAGGTGAGTATGGATTGCTCGGACTGCCCTGGCCGCTCGGCGAGTTGGCCAGCTGGTTCTGCATGGGATACTGGCTGGGCGGCTGGTTCTGGGGCATCAGGTCGTTCAGCGAGAGCGTGTTCTGCGGGAGCGGCTTCATGCTGGCCCGACGCATGGCCTGGGCCGTCAGGTTGAGCCCCCCGCCCGAGTCCACCCCGTCCGAGTTGATCGGCTGCTGGGCTTGCTGCTGCTGTTGTTGGGGTTGCGGTAGCTGCTTCATGGGCGTGAGGTTCTGCTGGTCGAAACTCGAGCCCTTGTGCAGGATGCTCTTGCCCGGCGCCGCGTCCTGGGGTGGAGGAACGTACTTTGGAATATCGCGATTCTTCAGCCTGGGGAGGAATGAGAAAAGAAAATCGTTAGTGTTGGTTTGTTCTGGATTGTTGTAGGTGGAAGATTTGAGCAATACTTTTGTGCAAAATATTTTCCAAACATGTCCCATAACATTTGCTAGATGTTGACAACAAATTACTTTATTTGGTTAGCACACGGAGGACGTAGGCTCGTTACGCGCTAAAGGAATGAGGAAGGCAATTGAGCAACCGAGATAGCACTTCAACCAATCATGGAGGAGGAATTACTACTTCTGATTGGCTGGAGTATAATCTTTTCGAACTGCTCTCTGGCAGAAATTTGCTAGGTCGCCATTCCCATATGAAATAATATACAAAGAATGTATATCACTTCATTTCTACGATTGGGGAACTAAAGTATTAACATTATTTTCTATTTTAGACAGTTAAAATTAATGTTTTCTGGTTGTTCCAAACAGTTTTACACAGCATACAGATCAATCGTTTACAGGTTACTTACCCTAGGATAGAAGTAAAGAAGAATAAAGCCCTATGCACGTTAAAGAAATAAGTAAGACGATAAATGATTGAGTCAATAGCAGATGAGATTTATCGAAAAGAAAAATACAGTCTAATTAAAGTTTGTCTGCTTTTGGCTCATGCATACATCTTATTCCTTATTCTTTCAGGATGTAAAGAGCCTTAGTCGTTTTAATTTAGGCCTTTGCGTGAAAGTAGGAATAAGAAGAAATAAAAAAGACAAATATACAAAAAAAAAACATAAGGAATTGGAAGTAGATAGCCAATTAAAGATGAGCTTTATAAGACTAGTTTAAGGTTAGGAAAGAAAAAAAAGTCATTTTAAAGTTCGTCTCTTACTATCTACCTAAATTTTCTTATATTTATACCTTGTTTTTTATATTTATTCTTGTTCTTCCTATTAGCAAGAACGCCTTTATATAGAGAAATCCGTTATACTATTATCGAAAATATCAAACTTTTTCTAGTTTCGAGAAAGTAATCAAAAAATCGTTTCGCTGAAAAAAGGAAGATTCATCAAGGAATAAGATAACCTGTCTATTTCTAATTTCTATAAAAATTATCTTATTCATACTAATAATGGTCAAATTACCGGTTTGGTATAAATATGGCAATTTATGTAAGAAAACCAGAACTTTTTAATTATTTTTGCGACATTATTTATCTCAGTGAATGGCAATCTATTATTTATTATATTTATCATCAGCTCGTGTAAAACAATTTAGTCTGGTACTAGTCTGATAATAATCTCTGGCGAAAGTCTAGCGGAAATTTGGTATTAACCTCCATTCCAGAGATGTTGAAATTATATCTCAACCAAATTTATATTTCAACAAATTAATAATTATTAAATTATATAATTGAATAGTATTCTTATAGTCAATATCGGTCTGAAACTTAGAAAATCATATTTTTCAATTATGTAGTAGAAAAGTATTTCTGAATATTGCAATAATGCTTAAAATATTAATAAAAAAATGTAGGTTACTCGACCGAGCATAATACATTTATTAAAACAATTTTAGACAAATCTCTGGTATACAGTCGAATCCCACACTTCTGCCAGACTTATAGTACCAAACTGGTGTCAGACGCATTTTTTACATGGAAAGTGACGTCAGCTCCCCTACAAAAAAATCAGGTGATAAATCGCTTGTAATAAGCACTTGACAAAACGATCTAATAAAATCACTTGCTTATCATCTAATTTAGCACCCAAAAATATCGTTACAAAAAAGTTCAATAAATGTTAAAAGCGTCATGCGGCCATGAGGCGTGTAAATTTACATATTTTGGCGCTTTAACTATTTAGAAAAAATGTTGTTCGTAACGGGATGTAAATATTTTTAGGTGATAAAACTGCCGATAAACCAGGTGACAAATCAACAGATACAATCACCTGGTAATCAGCTATCGTAATCCGACGATGAATCAAGCGATTCCCTTAAATAATTCGTAAGAAGTAAATAATCGATTGATTCGTCTCCTTCGATCAGGTGCCCATTCCAAGTGACATACCACCTCGAGACATCAGGTGATTAACAGGTAAATAAACGAGCCGAGTTTCCATCTCGAACTCCCGCTCGGTGTCGTCTACCTTTCTAATCCCGGTTGCCGGAAGTCCGGTGCGAACTGCCTGGCCGTCTGCTGGGCCAGCTCGCTGTCCTCCCTCGCGTGCTCCGCCGCGATGTCGGCCAGTTCCGCCTTGCCCCGGCCCGTCGCGGTTCGCGATATCGCGATGTCGGCCTTCTGGAGGGCGATCTTGCTGGCGCGCTGGGCCGCAGCCACCGCCGCGTCTATCCTCTCGCGGAACTTGGCCGAGCGTATGAGGAACAGGTGCTTCTTCTTCTGACTGGTGATGAGGACGTTGTTCTTGTACTTGCCCTCCTCCTTGGTGTTGTCCCGGAAGGTCGTCACGCCGTAGCCGTACTTGCGATTGTTGAACCACTCGCCCTCGTAGCGCAGGCCGTCGGTGCGCTCCGAGACCCCGAAGCCCGTGCGCTTGTCGTTCTTCCACTCGCCGAGGTATGTTTCGGTTACGGAGGCGTCCATCTGCTCGTCCTGGATAAGAAAGACTTGAGTTTAGATAATTGGACTGTGTGTTAGGAGTGCTTTCACGTGGATCCCCACTTGTTTCGCGTATTTTTAGTATAGCGTCGGTTGAGAGGAAAACCATGACATTTCGGCCGAGCGCCATGCCATTTCACCGATGATTGCTTTTTCTACAATTTTAAATTGGCAACGCTTTTGAATTTAATTCAATAACTCTTCAATGTTTATTGATCTACTGTTTGCTATAAATAACGCTATTAGAAAGGATTTTTTCAATCTAAACTCTAAACCTAACAGAATAAAAATTGACGTTAGAAAGATTAAAAATAGCATTTTATTCTTTTGTAAACAATAAAGTTCAGCTTTTATACTTTCGTAAAGAATAAAATTCAGGTTTATTTTTATGTAAAGAATAAAATTCAATTTTTATTCTTTTGGTTGAACATTAAGGTTAGATTTCATATTTGGAAGTTTTCTCGAAAAAGAAACAAAGTTAGGTACCGAAAGGAATCGAAGGCAACTTTTAGTTTTTCAATTAACAAATTACAATTTGAATAAGTAGTATAAATGTGCTTAGACAAAGACAGCAGATATAACGTCCTCTTAGAACAAAAGAATAAAAGCTGAATTTTATTCTTTACAAAAAGATAATTTGTACGATTTAATCTTTTAAAGTCACTGTCAAGTTCGCTAAAGAACAAAATCAGCGTTTTATACTTTGCGAAAAAAATAAAATGCTATTTTTATTCTTTTAGGTTTAGAGTGTAGTGTATTCTTTGCATAAATTTAATTAATATAACCAAAAGAAAACAATATTTTTTTGTTTATAGGTTATTGAGCGGAAAATTCACTACACCGTTAAAAAATTTTTCTATAATAGTAGTATGAAATAAAACAAATAATATAATATAACAATAATAAAGTAATAGTCATTATTACTGTCAAGATACTCAAATTTTCTGCGTAACTATAGTTAAATTTATCTTTTGGGCTGGTAAATTATAATTAACTTTATATTTCATCATAATAAGATTTTTACCGTTAAAACCTAATATTTAAATCAAAGTTATTAGTTAATCACTAGTTAAGGTTATTAATATGATGTACTCCATATTTTAGAGCAAACTTAACGACAATGAGCGATATTATTGCTTAATGAATATTTTATCTTACCGCCCCTCCCACGTTATCGCTTGCCGCCTGCGCCGATAGCCGAAAAGTAAGATTACATATACACTATCTATGTAAAATATCCACCACTTTCGAATTACACTGCTGAACAGTTACCTTATTAATCAGATATAACTTGGTCTAAATTTGATCCAGGTGAGATAAAAAGTATTGGTAAACGCCCTTTCTCGCGTTCAAGCCTTCTTTGCATTTTCTTGTGGAATCTTAGTTTTCGGTCAGATCGAAAATTCACTGATTTTAAATTATTTGTTAATACATTTCAAGATAAAAGTGAGTTTTTCATCATATATTACATATTTTTTCTCGGTAAATTTGAATATTTGATAAAAATATAAGAGAAATTTGTTATTTAAATTTTCTTATGGTTTTTAGGGCTCTTTGATCGGCCACAACAAAATCCTGTATATTCCTTCGTCTACTGTAAGGTTCTGAGAGCCAATAAAATCGAAAGGGGGTTTTTATGATTTTATTGTGTTCACCATACATATGATTATGTAACCGATGCGGGAATTTGAAAATAAAAATTATTTACCAAAGTTATAGCCTATTTAAGCATGAATTATTCAATTATTTGAAAATGTTATCATAAAATATGGCTTAAATATGATTTTGGTCAAGAATGTTTATTTTTAAACCCTTACATTGGCTGCATGATTATATGCACTACGAACATAATAAGATCTTAAAAACCCCATTTTGATCTTATTAGTTCTCCAAACCTTACAGTAGATAAAGGAATATACAGCTTTAATTATAGCCGATCAAAGAGACTAAAGAACCATAAAACAATTTTTAAAAGGTTTTTTTCTGATATATTATGATAAAATATTCAGATTTACCGAGAAAAAACATATACTATACGATGAAAAACTTACTTTTATCTTAAAATGTATTAACAATTAATTTAAAATTAAAGGTGTATATGTACCCTTAACTAGTGATTCACTAATAACTTTGATTTAAATATTAGCTGTTTGTGTCATCATTATGCAACTTTTTATTAAGGTGCGCTATAATTCTAAAATAAAAATCGACAATTAAAATCTTATTATGCTGAAATATAAAGTTATTTGTAATTTACCAGCCCAAAAAATAAATTCTACTATAGTAATGCAGAAAATTTCAGTATTTTGACAGTAACAATGACTATTACTTATATACGGAAAATTTTTTCTATAATAACAGTATGAAATAAATCGGATAATATAATTAAAATATTACTATAATAATAAAATAATACAAAGAATAAAATAATATAATAATAATAATTTTATTCATTTGTATTATTATTATTATTATTATTATTATTATTATAGTAATATTTTAATTATATTAATTGATTTATTTCATACTATTATTATAGAAAAAAATTTAACGTTGTAGTGAATTTTCCGCTCAATAACCTATAAACAAAAAGATATTATTCTTTTGGTTATATTAATGAAATTTATGCAAACAATACATTATTAAACGTTGAAGAGTTATTTAATTAAATTCTCGAAAGCGTTGCCAACTTAAAATTGTAGAAAGAACAATCATCGGTGAAATGGCGTGGTCTTCACCACTCGGCCGAGAAGGCCTGGTCTTCACTGATTGGCTGAGATGGCATGGTTTTCCTTTCAACCGACGTATTGTTACTACATGGGTGTCAAAAGAGACGAAGATTCTGGCTTGTATTTTAGAGTAGAAAATTTGAAAGACATTTTTTTAATTGAAAGTTTAGAATACTGTACAGATTAAAATGTCTTAAATTGTTTGATAATCAATATATTTTTAAAGAAATTAATAATATATTTAGAAATTAGCGAAAAAATTTTTATCAAGGGGTTGTGCAAGAGTCCCGTGTATTGCTTACCGAGGAAAATATTTAAAACGGTTTTCTGGTTGCAAATAATAACGGAATCTTTTGAAATTTTGACCAGACACTACATTGCAAGTTCGAAGGACATAGTTAGCCGGTTTTTTCAAAAAAGTTAATTGTTTAATCCCGAATAATTATTTAAAATAGAGAAGTCGATAAGACAGATCCCTTAAAAAACATTTAGATTTTTTAAAAAAATGGCTTTCTATGCCCTTCTGATTTATATAAATATTATCTAATTAAATTTTCAAGAAATCCTGATATTATCTGAATTCAGAATACGGTTTGAAGAAGTACCCTTTCACTTCCCCTTAAAATAATTACACTTAAACCTTTCCTATTAAAATAGAGATTAGAGTTTAGCAGCATATCAACAAAGTTATCTTAAATTGTATTGTATTCAAAAAATATGTTTTCATTTGATTTATCTAATAAGTACTGAACTATTTTTAATTCAGTACTTTATTAATCCATTTACAAATTTGTTATGTTCGAAATAGAATCAATATTCTCGTTTTGGAAGTATTAATGTATTAAATAGTACTTAGGTCAAGAATAAAATACAATTTTTGTAAATTTAAAAGGATGTGTTGTAATTTTCTGCAAAAGAATACCTATTCAGCTAAAATTTTAAATTGAATAAAATTTTAAATATTGAATTTGAAACATTACATTTTTTTTAACTGCCGTAGGCATATTTAAATAATCTCTCATAAAATATTATAATTATAGACCATCCATTTTATTAAAATTAATGCTTTTGACCTAATTCTTAAAATTGATATTCGGTATAATCCTTAGGGCCTGTGCACAAAAAAGAAACAAGAACGAATAAGAACAGCAAACAAGAATAAGAAACCAACGTCCGTATATTTGGTACTTATAAGGTATACACCGTACACCCAAAGTCGTTCCTTATTCTTCCCTACTATATTCATTTTACTATGTTCTTGTTCATCCTTACGCGCAAAGATCTATATAAAGTAACACCCTACCCCTTAAAACCATCAGCACTTTCTAAAACCCTCAGTTCCCTTTTGACTCCAGCGCAGTAACCAAGGCTTAACCTACACCCTTGGCGCGATAAGTAAAGTACCACGCCGGGGGATAAGGTCAAAGGGATCTCACGGACGCACGGGGCGGACTAACCTCGATAACGAAGGAGGCGTTGCTGTCGGTGTGCATCGAGGCGGAAGCCTGGCTCTGCGAGCTCTCGGTCGACATCCACGACGCGGTGCTCGCATTGCTCCGGATACTGCCTGCCGTGCCACGCTTTTCAAGATCGCCCGTGCTCCTTTGCTTGCGAATTTTCAAGCCCTGCGAATGCAAACATTTCAGCGTTACGGTCGCACTTTTATTACCGGAGTTTAGCGTGGTTGCATGCACGCTGTGCGAGTTTAATATAAGTGGCGAAAGAGAGAAGCCGTGTTAGCTTTTACTATGTGAAAAACCAATATTTGTTCTTTCATAAAGTAGGGATATGCATTGCTTCAGTAAATAATGAAGGTTTAGTTTACTGAGGTGAATGATTACATTTTGCAGCGTGAGTTTATTGAATGGAAATTTCAGCTTCGATATTTGAAATTTATTATTTTCATACGCCAGCGCGATATTAGAAGTGGAGAAAAAAATATTAGCAATATTTATCTTTCGATATTTTAGTAAATGAATGAATTTTTAATAACATTTCACTGAAAATCAATTATTCATATTATGTTGAAGAATATGAAACCACATGGCAACCAAACTCTTGAAATGAATAAATATTGTAAAAGCACTAGTAGTCGACCACCTTCATCTTGATTCTTACTTTGTTTATACCACTCATTTTTATAAATCACTATATAATTCTTTCATAATTTTTTCATAATCATTATATTTTTATAATACCATACATTTTGTTATAAAATACTTAAAAGTTGTAAAAGTTAAAAATTATATGAAAATTCGTAAATTAGGTGCTGAAGAAAACAAAACAAAACCAGGAAAGCATCAGAGATGCTGTTCTTGGAATTTCCTGATATTACGCAATAGATTTCATTATCATAAAATATGAGATAGGTACGTTTTCCATCAGTTGTTTTGATGGATCTTTGTTCGTAAGACATTGATTGTTCTACCCCAAACAACCACTATTTCAATAAAAAATGGTACCATTACTTCTAATTATAACTTAGCAAGCTTTTACACTAGAAAAATCATCTAGAAGAACATACAAGAAGATAGAAAGAACTTTAATTTAAGCTTTCTTTCAAATAAAAATATTAATTTATAACTGTTCCGAAATAGTATATTTATCATGCAAATTTTGCAAGCATCAACATTTTGGGATTTTTAACTCTCCTACAGTTGCTGATTTTACATGCATTTTTTGTCGCAATCATCGATTGTTCATAACTTTGTAATAAATTAAGAGGGCAGGCCTGGGTTAAACCCAAAAATAGATTTTTTTTATGAGTCCACAAAACTTTTATGTTTAAACTCAATCATCCTGAAAATCTTTATGCTAACAATACACAATAACATCTTAGATTTTACCGCTGTAAAAGCTCAAAATCTTGATCCTGTACGTCACAATAAACAATTATTTTCAATGCCATATTTATTAAAGGAACTTTGTTCCTCACACGATACTAGGTGGTATGATGAACAAAAATTTTTTTTGATGGTTATTTTATTCCTTTTGACATGTGTTATAAAAGGAGCGGAGCACTTTTTCGTTACAATTCTTTTTATTATTTTTTTATGGAAATCCAATCAATGTTTTAAAAAAAAAATTTAATATTTAAAAAGCAAATTTAATATTTAAAAAAAATTTAATATTTAAAAAAATTTTTTTTAATAATTAAAAAAAATTGATTTGATTTACGAAAAAGAATAATAAAAAAAATTTAACGAAAAAGTGCTCCGCTCATTTTATAATACATATCAAAGGGAGTGGAATAACCCTCAAAGAAAATTTCCGTTCATCATGTCACCTAGAATCGTGTGTGGAACAAAGTTCCTTTAACAAATATAGCATTGAAAATAATTATTTATTGTGACGTACAGGATCAAGATTTTTAGGTTTTACACCGGTAAAATCTAAGATATTGTTGTGTATTACTTTAATGATTACTTTAAAACATAAAAAGTTTTCTGGACTCGTAAAGAAAAGTCTTTTCTTGGGTCTAACCCAGACCTGTCCCCTTAATATTTTTATATGAACAAAGCTCAAATTAAAGCTCTTTCTGTAGGCTATTATGTTCTTTTGGATCATTGTTAAAGCGTAACCATTCGTAGATTCACAATCAGAAGAATAGGTCCCATTATTTATAAAAAATGTATACTTGGGGTAGAACAACTGACATATTATGAACAGGGACCAACTAAAAAAAAGCTCAGAAACGCGTCGTATATTCCAGGCTTCACATTTCTGTCGCTCTTCTCGTCACTAACCAATGAAAGTGTCTGAACCACCACTAGTGCCTTTCCCCATCGAAACATCAGCCCAAAAGAGCCACCACAAGCACATCAAAGCAGGATATAAATAATAAGAAAAGAATAAAAATACTCACAGCGAGGATTCCCTTTTTCAGGGACTTCTCGGTAAGACTCTTCCGCCTTGCGGGCGGATCGTCGCTCCTCGCTTTGAGCACGAAGCCTCCTCTGCTATCGTCGACTCGCCGATCCCGCCTGTCGGTCGGCTCGGGCGTCGGTGCCGTGCCCGGCGGGGCACCCTCGGTGCTCCGCAGGGACGTCAGCGACGCCCTGACCCCCTTGCCCGTCGGCTTGTAGTGGGAGGCCAGACCGAAGGGCGCGCTCGCACGCACTCCGTAACCGTGTCGCATACCCCGCAGCCATTGTCCCTGGTACGTTCCTGGAGACACGGAAATTCAAACGTTAACATTTTATCCTGGTTTGAGTCAATTTGCCTGATGCTCGGAGGCTGTGTTGCCGCCAGTTTTACGGAATTCGGCAGGATATGTTTGTTTTGCGAAATATGTGTGCACCCGAGGACAAAACTATTTTTCAGATGTAGATTGGGTAGTTTTTGAAGGTTAGTAACCGGCATGTTTGGATATATAGTTTTGCTCTAGGGTCAGGTGGACTGATACAAGATGCTGTATTTTCTACGATACCAGATGCAAGTATTGTTTTTTAAATGTTTGAGTCAACGAATACTTCTGAGACAAAAGTTATTGGCATACTGTAGCTAGGTAAAAAGTATCTAGATACACCGAGAGAAAGGATTCCTTGTGGCAAATGAATCGTGCACTTGCGGAATCGAATTCTCATGTACTTATCGCAAATGTTGAATTTGTAATTGTTAAGAACTCGAACTTGAGAAAAGTCTGCACGAGTAAGATAAACATGCAGAGTACGAAAGGTTATTTGAAGATTTTCTAGCATATAGTGATGCTTTTCAAGCATTAGAATATAAAAAGATCCTATACATAGACATAATCGTGGCAGGTAAAAACTTATACTAACATGTAACGGTCATATAAACATCTTAGAAATATGAAAAATTCAGTTAACCTTAAAGCCAGGCGGTCAGCCGTTGACTCTACTCAAGTCCTCAGTTCTTAACTATTAAGACGATGCGTTTAACAGTGTACTGTATTTAAAAAAAAGTATATTAATTTTTCTGTATCTAGAAACATTTGCATCTATGTATATGTATACCTAATAAGAGTAGGTACAAGTAAAAGTATCTATAGATATTCGGAAAATTTTAATTTTAATATTCTTTAGATACTGTATCTATATTGACGCCTGAGCGGAAGAACCTGCTATATCGGACTACGCGTGAAGAACCTCCTATCTCAGCTTGCACAAAGAAGCTCCTAACTCGCAGCGACGAAGAAAATCCTATCTCAGCCCGCACGAAGAAGCTCCTCATATATTATTCGTATAATATTATTATATAATATTATTATATAGTATTATTATATAATATTATTATATAATAATATTATAATAATATTATACAGATGATATATGAAACTACCTTGCAACATACATGTAAATAAAAATCTATTTTGTAGTTATTTTCAATAAAATATTAGATATAAGCTTCTTTGCGCGGACCGAGATAGGATCTTTTTCGCCGCTTCCAGTTAGGAGCATAGTTCGGCAAGTATTCGACCGAATTAAAAAAGCTTCTTTGACTTTTTTCATGTGAGACAATTAAAAATTGAAATTTTCTTATTTCGTCGAGTATTTCGCAAGATACGAAAATTATTCACCAAAGTCTTGCATCGAATTTGCGGATCTATGGTTAGCAGCTTCTTCGCGCGAGCCGAGATAGGATGTTCATCGCCACAGCGAGTTAAGAGGTTCTTCTCACGATCCGAAATAGGAGCTTCTTCACGCGCAGTTCGAGATAGGAGGTTCTTCCGCTCAGGCGTTGATATACTTTTGGGAAGAAATACTCATAAATCTTGTATCTTTTTATTCAAATGTATATGAAAACTTTTTTTACTGCAAAAATATCTTTAAGCGTGTAATATTTTACATAAATGTATTTTAGGTGCTGCCTCTGATTAATTCTACATACATTTATATCTTTTTATATATCAAATGCCATTCATGGTAAATTGAAAGAATTGTCCATTTGGAAACAGCGCCTAGTTTAAGATCCTGCATGGTAAAAGAACATGCATGTAAACTGCTAACAATTTTTGTATAAAGTGAACTGTTTGTCAGTGAAACTGACAGTCAAAATGACTGGTAATTTAACATGGTTTGTCAGTCAAAATGTATTGGCTCACAAATGTTTATTTTTGTAATAAAATGTCGGTACAACTAGTTGACATATGTTAATTATTGAAAATAAGCGATTATGATACTTGAACTCAAAGATAGATAGATAGATAGATATATTTATTTTTTGTTTGCACAAAGAAAATACATGGTATACAGAAAAAGAAAAAGGTACTGTCGCGCCTTTCTGTGTTTGTTTTCATAAAACAGACTGAAGCCTAAATTGAAGCTTTTCATTCAACATTTATACTTATTGATTTTATTACAGATATAATGTTTACTTCAGGTATCTGCGTAAAAATAAAAACACATTTTAAGACCACAGTATACATTGCCATTTTAATATTCCATTCACTTAATTAACTCAAATTTTGTCTGTAAAATTTATATACCTGTTAACCTGTTTTTACATACAAAAACTTTTTTCTTTTTTACAGAATGTATGTTCCCTGGTAGAAATCAATCTAATTCATAATCAGTTATCGACTATTAATAGATATAAATGGCCATTAATTGCCTATTATTGGCTATGAATTAGATTGGTTTCTACCAGGGTTCTCTTACTTTCGAAGTATGAGTATCGAAATATCTCGTTAACTGGCACTAATTTTAGGAATATGTGCAACAATAAGATACGCAATACATACATTCCGACTAATGCAAGTATCGACGCGTTGTTCGAATAACATGCTATGTCGTGTATTCAGGGGATATAGCATTTCGTTCCATCAGTAAAAAGTGATCATGATAAGATATTAGTTTTTCTTTTAATTTCTACATTCAATTGTAATTATTGTAATTGCTTATTAGTTTTATACCGTATCGTTGTTCCGAAACTTACAAGACTTGTTACGTTAAATGTAATCAATAAGCAAAGATTTTATATGAAAAATTCTCAGTTTTCTAAATTTTGCGACGCTTTTATAACAGATGCGATAGTCAGACATATATTAAAAAATAACTTTTTTATTCAGAAAGTAATATGCACTTTCTTTCATTTATTACAATATGTAGAACGCGATAAAAATGCACTATAAAACTTTATTTAAGACCAATATTAAATATAGTTGCTCCATAGTGAATAAATAATCTCTTTCTAAATCATACCATTAAATTAATTTAAATGGTTATTTTAAGACTTTCCTTCTTCTCTTTTTACTACAGCCAAGAGCGGCAAAAGTTCTAAATTTTTTTGCCGTGAGACGTTTCATTCAATAAAATACTACTTCTCGGAGGAAGTCCCTGCTTGAGTCAGAATCTGTCGCTTCCACTTAAAGCCACCGCAACTCAAATAAAGCCGCTCGATTCTTTAAAAACAGCTGAATTATTTTTCATTCAAGTTGAAAAACTAATAACTAAATTGGCAGTCTGCTTCAAATCTATTTAAAATATTGCTAAAATTTGAATTACATTCTAATACTTCTCCTAGACAACTAATCATCTATTATATCTAATACAACTAAAAAGCCATAGTTCATTGCGTAATAAAAATTTCACGTTAAACCGAAAAAAAGTTTTTATAAAAGAAATATAAATAAATATATATATATATATATATATATATATATATATATATATATATATATATATATTAATTTTTAATAATAAAATTTTATTACGTAATAAAAATTTCACGTTAAACTGAATAAAAGTTTTTATAAAAGAAATATATATATATATATATATATATATATATATATATATATATATATATATATATATATATATATATATATATATCTTTTTCAGTTTAACATGAAATTTTTATTACGCAATGAATTTTGGCTATATATATATATATATATATATATATGCGACATCGACATTATAATGCTTATTATACATTTTGCGTCTCTCATTGAGTTACACAACAATGCTATTGATTTTATATTTACGTCTCACTGAGTCAACGTATAAATATACCCATCGATCAAGCTTAAAACTCCAAACCGCTGATTATCCAAGGTATTCCCCAACCATTCTGACTAACCCCATCCGTAAACGCTCCAAATTTCTCACCCCAACGAGTAGCACAGCACTCGCTCCAAAAAGAATCTACACTAAACTTCCTCGCAACTCTGCCCCCTGAGTCACACGCATGCCCACATACACCACGCACTGTGACGTTTATTTACGCGCGCGTCGCGATGGAATGCCAGCGGGCCGCGGTTCGTCGATCGCGCGCTCGGCCAAGCGATAAAAGAACGTGCGCGCATCGCGGGATGAATCAGTGCTTAGCTGCGAAGCCGAGAAGAAGGAAATCCGGATGGTTTTGCGCGAGAACGGCTCTTTTCTTTTCCGTTGAGAGGAAAATAGATTTTTATATTTACGTAAGTGTAGCGAGGTATTTCTCCGGAAGTGATGGGAGGGGATCATTAGATGGTCGATTTTACTAGAGGGAGCGGTAATTTTCATCGTGGTTTGGGCTTTTATGGGTAAAGCGAACTATTTCGTTAGCATTATTTTGATGACGCTTGTTAAGGTTCATTGCGATTTTTAAATTACTTAGAGCTTATAGGAGTTTTTCCGGAATAATCAGAGTTAGTACGTTGTGATTACTCAGTCAGGTTCAGAGGTCATTGGCATGTTTAGGTACAAAAAAGCGTGTTTTGGCACTCACAAGTACCGAAATAACCACAACATTTTAAAGAAAATGGTAACAGTCGATAGAACAATGCATATGACGCAAAGTATGACGTCATATTTTCTGTTTTCAAAATCTAAGAATAATTATGTTATACAACGCGATTTATCGTGCGCGTAAACTTTATAACTTAAGATAAGAATTTAATGGTCGTCGCGAACCATTAGTTAAGATTGAAACTAATAAATCTCACACTAAAGTTAATAAAAGAAGTCTCTGATCAAAAGTTAAGGTCGAACTGAATAAAATTTAAGAGAATGTAGGTTTTCTGAGCCTATTACTGGGACTCAGTTCTACCTAGGGCTACCATGATACATTTATTGTTGATGTTTTTATTGAAATATATATGTGTTAAATTTGTTATGATGAAGAAAAATTTCGTTTCCAGCTAGCGATCAGGAAATAAATTAAAATATTAAAAGAGTACACAATTATCATGATCACCAACACATTTATCATGGTAGGTTTGAGTAGAATCATCAGTTTATCTCATTGACAAGCTCAGCAGATGATTTGGAGCAAAACCTACATTCTCTTAAAATTCCATTTTACAACAGATTTTTACTCAGAACAATTTTTTTTGCTTCTACTTTTAGTGTGCAATTGCTTAGTTATTTTAACCTTAATTAGTGGTTCTTGGAGATCAATAAATTATTTTTCTTAGACCAATTATTATTCTTTTATTTCTAGACTAATTATTATTATTTCTCTTAGAATAATTATTTTACTTGTCGTATAACGAAAGGGTATTTAAAAGTTAGTATATTAAAATATATAAGTTACAATATTGTTGTATTGGTTTATTGAATTGCATTAAATCTAAAAGCAGAATTACCAATAAATATTTTAAGAGTTAACTTCTAAAATTCATGTTTTCGAGTCTTTTCGGAGATTACTTAAAGGGTTGCTTTTATATTCTAAGATATCTAAATGAAAAATCATAAATCGTCTAGAAACTAGTTATAATGATTATAATAGTTGGTGAATTTTTTAATTGCAATGTAATTTATGTCCTATTTTCTAAGCATTTAATGGGGTAAACAAACACGTAATTCAACCTTTAAATATTTAAACTAAATCTCTAGTTTATTTTCATTCTCTAACTTTAAAAATCCAGTTGTCGAGGCTACAATTTATAAAGCTTCAAATAAGTAAATATTGGATTTAGATGAATTTATAATCCTATTCGTATAGATGTTAAAAGACATTTATTTCTGCAACTTCTGTCTCACACATCAATGAGCATGTTTGCTATTTATTAACTAAGAAGAAAATACTTTGACTTTCGTTTTAAGTTATACTAATTTTATAATCTCAAAAATGCCCAATAAATCGGTTGATATCGAGAATTTGTTCCTCTACTCCTTCGAATGCTAAGTTAATGTGTAAAAAATGTTCACCGCAACCGGAAAACTAAATAATCTTTTGAGCATTTTGGTATTCAACTAACTATTTACTGGTCTGATAAAAGAATCGGTTTTCACTTCAAGACGTGAAAACGCCAGTAAATAAGCGATTGAACACCAAAATACTCAAAAAATTATTTAGTCCCTCGGTAGTGAGGAAACACTGTATACAAATAGTTTATCATTCAATTCAGCAAATAAATCGATTCATAAAAAACGTATTCATAAAAATCGTATTACTTTCCAACAATAATTCTCTTTAAACCACACACGACTACTACAATCCCTTCCCGCCACAATTCCCCAACCAAACCATCTCACCCTAAAATCCTCTAATCTCTCGACACCCATCACCACCCCCCGAAATCAATTACCGATCGCGCCTACCGTAACTTTCCGCTCATTTTCTCGGCCGCTTATGGCCCGCGCGAGAAACTTTCCTCCGCTCTCCAGCATCAAGCGGCTACACTACCACCTCGACGCCACTCTCTTGCGCTTGCCCCGAGTAGAGCTTTCAGTCATTTATTTTTAGTGCCCGACTCGCTCGCTCGCTCGCTCGCTCGGCCGCCTCTGCCTGCCTCGCAGAACCAGCGGCAACAGCAGCAGCACAATAAGCAATAAGTGTCCTTCTGTATATATAAATTCGAGTGTGTGCAGCTGCATTTTTCTTTTGAAACCTCTTCGGAACTCTCCTCGAGCCGTGCGCGCGGGAAGGCCAGTTTTTCCTCCGCGTTGTATGTATTCTTTCCGATCGTCCGAATTGGCACGTGCGAGAGGAGAACTTTTCTCGAGGGCCGAGAGCAGCCGCGACTGCACACACGTATATATACAGACGCACACGTACACACACCCGCGCACAAGCTCGAGCCCGCCGAGCATTATTGAGGTCAACTTTTGCTAGCCTCTGGGAAATGCTTCGACGCGCAAAAAGTCCCGCTGTTATTCTCTCTCTCTCTCTTTCTCTCGCGCGCGCTTTCTGTGTGTGTGACTGTAAGTTTCTTTGTCCTTCGCGCTCTTTCTCTCCGTCTCGGCTTCGCCGATTTACCTGGCTAATGCTCGGCTTATCCGTCGGTTTCGTCGGTGCAGCGAGAAACGTTTTCTTAGGAGTATCCGACGGATGTATGACGGGATAATTAATAGCAGTGCTGAGGAGAGCGGAATATCGAGTGCTTGCGAGATAACGCGCGGTAATGTTGTTCAAGGCTTTTTGAGAGAAAGTACGATAACAGTTTTTTCGAGTGTATAGTTACCAAATTTTCAATGAATTCTTGACTTATAATTACAAAAATACAAAGTCACGCGACTATTTGGTATTATTCACTGAAAAAGAGTGACTCGAACCGCTTTAGTATGAAATTCAGTCGTGTGAGAATTCCACTACGAAAAGGAATACTTGCTTAAATTTTTGTATTCCACCCTAGAAAGAGTAAAAAATATAAATATAAATATAAATATTTAAAAGTAAATTTAAATTTACTTGGTATCGAGTAAAGGTATGAATACTCGAATATAGATGTATAATTACATTATGAATAATATTCCTGTAATGGATGCACTTTTATTCAAAGAAAATTATTGTATTTTCTATTATTAAAATAGCGAATAATTGACTATCCTGAAATGAATATTACACTTACCGATTGAGATCATAATATTTTCAAGTAAAAATAGTAAATTTTAATTCTCAGAAAAGTAAGTCCTTTTAAAACAAACAATATAACATTCTTTTACCAAGTGGTTTTTGAGTCTGCTTGAAATCAAATAAAGAACATAAACTCAATTTCGCATGAAACCCACTTATTAAATTGGTGATTTTTAACTTGAAAAATGTTGATTGTATTTTATCTCTATTGAAAAAGTGAGTTTCCCTCGCACAGATTTAACGTATATTGTGTTTCAGTTTAAGATCAAGAGGGTAGTTAAAGTTAAATTGATACAAAAATAGTTTATTCGTATTTTATTATTTGTCTTTGACGAAACCTTTTAAATGACTTTATAAAGTGTCTGCTATGTATTAGATTTTCTCTAAAGACCTTGGGATCGATGCAAATTCATGGAAATATTATTATTGTATTCCTTTAGCACTAGATTCAATAATAAAGTATATTTAAGATTCTATTGATTTTCGCTAGATCTGTTTTAGTTTAGAATTTCTTCGAAAATAAATTCCAAACCGTTGATAAAAACAATTATAATAGAAATCCGCGTTAAAGTATTCAGTGGTCAGTCATAATTTAACAGACTTTTTCGTCCTGACAAAACTACAAAAATAGAATTGGATCTATAAGAGGTTCATAACTAATTCCCAGATCAGCAGTGTCAACTGTTCACTCGTAAATATCGCACCGTCCCTCGTGCATCTCTAAAAATTTCACGACTAATTGAATTAGATAAATTAGCGGCAATTGCGGACCTTCTAATTACGCGATTTTCTAGCTCTACCCCCCTCGAGCCATTAGAAATAAAAGTATATCGATCGCCGTTAAGTAGAAAAATAATTAACCTCTCCCTGAGGTCGCTCCAATTTCACTCGTTCACCTCTCCAATCAATCTTGCGTCCTTTTCCATTTTTCTCTATACGCAGTCGACATGTATTCCCAAATGACACCGGTGGGAGCGATTAATGAGCGGCACTGCAGTCTTAATTGGTGTGACACTGCAGCGTCTTTGCGCTAGTCTGAATATTGCAGAGATCGATAATTAGATTTTTTACGACCGATGCTTTTTTGCACATTATGAATAATGTTATTGGTATTGTTTATACGAGGTCGAAGTTCAAGGTTACGTTATAATAATTTTTTATGAAAAAATCGATGCTTTGGTATTGCATAGAAATAATGTTTATGCAATGAAAAAGCTTTACATGTCATTAAATGTTGTTATGACTTAATAAACAGTTGTTTATTGAAAAATAAATATCTTTCTACTATAGGGCAAAAATTAAATTTTTATTTTTCTTATTAAAGTGTTGTTATCATGTAATTTATATTTTTAATGTTTAAATTTCTCCTAGCGTCAGTTTTTGATGTGCCTATTCATCTGAAAATTGGATGATATATTTTTAAAGTTCGATGAAATATTTGAAACGTTTTTTTCACTATTAGATGTATATTATGATTTAAGCTAACTAATTAAAAAGCATGTTATTTGAGCATTTTAAAGCATATTTTAAAAAAACTTATAGTTGTAATATTTGAGAATATGGGTTTTAAAAACTAAGTATTCCCAAATTTTGTTTTCATTATAGCTTTCTAAATACTTAGAATGTTTATAAGTAAGTTTTTCGAAAAGGTTTAAGCGAGCGCGGTCTTACTATTCATTGTTGTTTCTACTTAGAGTGATAGAAAAATTGTAAGATTACGTAATTAAATGCAATAGTAACATTAGCATAATATTAATGAACATGCTATAGTATTTGTTTGATACACATTCACGAAGAAATTCTTCATTGCATGGGTGTAATACTATTTTATGTAAGAAATTCGCAAAAATTATTGCTGCTATAAAAACGCTCTTTATGAATCATAAAACATCCTTTTCCATCAGCTCGAAAATGACTCTTCAAAAACAAAACGGACTCCATTAAAATTAACAGGTGACAAATTTATTCAACGTTCCGTAACGATTCCCCCCTCCTCATAAACCCCTGTAAACCCCGTCCTTGACAATACAACATTTCCCTACAACCTATCCCAATAAAGCCTCCCCGACCCATGTTTAAATCCAGACAAATTCAAAACCGCAGTTGTCTCCCAGGCTAAAAAGAAAGCCAGCGTCTGCCTTTTCCTCCTTCGCGCCGTACACCGCGCGAATTTATCACCTTAATTGCCGCAAAACGCGACAACACGCTCCAATTAACGGCGAGGCGCGAAGATCGACGCGGCTGCGGGATGGCGGGGAGGAAACGAGAAACTCGACCTGACACCGTTATGAGGCTTCGATGCGCCGCACTTGCCAAAGTGTATGTGAATTTTGTGACGATGAGGGAAAATTGAGTGTTATTTGGTTTGATTGTTTTGTAGTGATGGAGCGTGCGGATTTTAGAGAAATTAAGCTTTGGGGAATGGTTACTGAATTTGATGATTGTTTAGTGTTTCTGTAGGGTAATTTCTATGTAAAATGATGGATATTTATTACAATTCAAGGTTAATTATTTTAGTAATTGTTAAGATAGTGTGATCATAATTTTCTTTTACTATGCACGCACTTTAATAAATGAACTAATTAACTTTATTATGCAGAGATGGATGCCTTTTTTACTTTTATCATACGTTATTACAACGCAATTACAAGCATTAACGGGAGGCACCTGTGAAAGTTTTTTTATCCATTTTAATTCTTGTATTTGTAAAAGACATTCTCAAATTTCAAAAACACATTAAAATTATGAATACTATTAACAACAAAAAGTATTTAAGTATGTAGCAAATACATTTTTAAGGTACCTACAATTTGTTTTTATAAAGTTTAGAAAATTATTTTAAAAATATGATAAAACTAAAAAACTTTTTTGATAGATTTATTTTGTTCATCTACAAGTATAACAGATTATTTCCTTTTATTAATTTTGTTAAGTACAAAATACGCGGAGCCACAGACCCGTCTCGTAAACCTCCTTTTTTAAAGCAGTGTACACAGTGTTGGCACGCTGGTCGACTAGGACAAAAAAGTTAAGTATTGTCGTCATTTTCATGCCAAGCATCCAATGTACGAAAGCACATTCGGATTTGGATAAATTATTAATTTTTATATAAATTAAATTATATAAATTAAATTTGAAAAGAAATTTTATTGTTCAAAAAATAATATTTCTTATACAGATGTCCGCAATTTATTTAAAAACCAATATTTTTCCAAATTCCTAATATGTAGTTACAAATATTTTGGCATACAAATGACACCGATGTTTATTTATTTTTCTTTTATTTTTCTTTTTGGTCAATCCGCGTACCATGTGAATAAAAAAGAGATTTACGAGATGGAACTACAGCGATGCTATTTTCTTATTAAAAATTTGAAAAATATAAGAAAATATATAGGTGCATATATAAAAATATATAAATATTAATAATATTAATGTTCAAGTTTCCCGACTTCAATTTTACCGACCAAGAATTAGTGAATAATTCACTATAATCATTGTCATACTTATATGTAAATGAAGCTCAAACTTCCTTGACTTCATTCAGTGATAATGACCTCTGTACGAAGTTTCAAGCGCCAAAATCTTCGGCGCTCTAAAATCTCATTAGAATAAAATTTGGTCAATATTCCTCAAAAATAGTAATCAATTCATAAGTATCATTCTCGGGCCTCCAGAGTCCCTCTCACCCTACAATTGTAAAAATTCTTTCTTGTAAATTCCCGTACACATCTTCGAGCCACTTGTGATAAACATACTGGGACATCCAAAGCTCCCCTAGATCAATATCAATCATCACCTCTTTCCACACTTCACGCCAAAATTCCCATACCTTTCCACCCACACCTCCAACCTCCTTACAAACCAAACCCCCAAAAAATCCCAAGAGCCACGGGCCCGTCCACTCTCTACGTCCGGCCGTGTCCACAGCCACAGCGGCCTGAAATAGCGCGGCCGAGGAGGCTGTACGCGAGCGCGCGCTGCACGTGCACGCGAGTCGAATGCTCGGTGCTCTGATGCTGCTGGTGGGCATTAGCCGCGCGACGGGTATATTTTCGGTAGCCGCCGGCTTACGCGCCAGATATATAGATACTGTGCTGCGCGCGCGTGCGTGTATGTGTGTGTGTGTGTGTGTGCGTGTGTGTGTGTGTGTGTTTGTGTGTGTGGATGTGAGGAAAGGCGCCGCGAGAGATAAGAGTGATAAGAAGAAGGAAAGGGGAGGTAAGTGGTTGAAATCGTGGTGGAATTTTATAAATGTAGTTAGCGAGTGAATTATTTGGGATTGACTAATTATTTGTCGAATCGGGTGGATGTAAAATGTGTTTTTTAGAAATTGTATCGATGATGACTGTTGCTTGGTGAATATATATATTTATGTTGTGACATGTTATTGTACTTATGTAATGAGTGAACTCATATTGTTTTTATTTTGGCAAACTACTAACGTTGCATATTTTGTTTTTAAATCGTACGTTAAGAATTGACTTTTTAGAATACTGATAATAGCATTTTTAAACTGCTGCAATGAAGCTCATTCAGATGATTTTTCAATAAATGCAAACGAGTTTGCAGAAAAATAACGTGAATTTTAAGTCGGATGAGAAGAGAAAATTCTTTTCAAAATGGGAAAATCTAACATTTGCATTACCATTCCGTACCGAAAAGCCACTATAGTGACTCGACCCGTGATCGACACTTCACACGTGGTCAATCCATGATATAACATACCTTTTTATGCATTTTCTTACAGGACTCACGTAGCCTAAATGCCGGTACTCTAGAGGTTAAAGGCAAGAACAAATGTTAGAGACAAATATTCTTTAGATTATAATAATTTTTACGTCGTTTGAAAAATAGATAAAAAATAACGTTTTATCGTCAGGTTTGAGTACATCCAAATATCAATATCCATAATAATCACGCCTCTATCACTTAATGACGTAGATCACTATTGTTACGTAGATAACTACTATAAGTTCAAGTTCATTTATCGCCATGGCAATAAGCGTCTTTACACTTATTCGGATTTCGAAAGTAAATATTTAATGTTGGAAATATACACAGTCAACTTTGATTGTGGAAGTATTTCAATAATACGTGATGATGATAAAGTATCTAATGATTTTTACACTTTCAGACTTATTCAGTGTCCATTAAATTGGACATACTCGAAAAATGTAAAAATAAATCTTAATCGATCGATTTGGTTTTTTACCCTCGTCTAGTTGGGTTCTAATTTACATACTGAATATAAGGAATAAATGTATATACTTGCATATCTCTATACATGTATTTATACATAGATATATATGTAAATGGTGAAGAATTTCTTTTTAATCGCTCATACTATATTTAGACCATAAAAAGTCGAAATGCACTTCAAAAAGTGGTATATCATAGTCAGATTTAATTCAGATCAGAAAGCGTTACATATCTTAGATTGACAAGAATGGTGTTTATGTGGGCATAGACATAGTCTCAGATCAACCTTAATTATAACTCTTATTTTCAGGTTTTTCATGGAAATTGGTCCTTCGAGACACTGATTACGAATCGTATACGACTCTTCAGACCTTATACGGCTATATCGCAAAAATCGATAATTATTAGCGACTCTTGATAAAAATGTAAAAGAGATAGAAGAATACGTAGGATACTTGAAAAAAAATTTTAACGCCATTACTCTGAAAGTCTATTGTCCTGGATCATTGTCAGACAGCTCTCTAAATATTTCATCACATCCTTACTTCCCTTCACAGCATGCGTGCTTGGCTATGCGAGCTCCCTTACGTATGCGCGCGCTCGTACACACGCATGCTGATATATAGATACGTTAGCGGAGTTGGGTTGATTGCTGCGCTCGTGAATATGCGAAGCTCGAGGTCATAGCTCTAAAGGGCAATATGGAGCTGACAGAGAACGTTGACTGGGCTGAACTGCCTGAGTATTTTTGAGGGGTAATTTCTTTTTTTTTGTGTTTTAGTGGTGTGGTGGAGGAGGTATAAAAACGCCCACGGGACTTTTTGCTCTGGATTGGGCAAAAAAAGTGTATGGTGAGAAGAAAGTGATTAGATTAAGTGGCATCGATAAATTTGTATGAATTTATTGTCAGTGTTTAGAGTGTGGAGTATTTTATAGTAGTAGAAAGTAGGAGTAGAAAGAAGAAAACGCTTTTCTTTATTTTTAAAGCTATTGGAATTATTTGGATTGGACCTTTTGGATATGTGGGAAATGCTAGTCACTCGAGGACTAATTTATGATTGTTGTAATTGTAGAATATACTAAATATTTCGTTTAAAATGACCAGTCCATCGAAGAACAAAGTTTAATTAATATTTACAAAAATTTTCAATTATATTGAACGCGAGGTGGCGCTCATTGACTGGAATAGCCAATTTCTGCTATTTGCTTGTGTTATTTGATTTTCAGTTTGATTTAGTGCTGTTCTACTTAAATTTATAGTATTCTGATTCAGCAAAATTTTTGGTTTTATTTGGCCATAAAACTCTGATATTTTTTATCAATACACTGGAAATTGACTCATTGTCCTGGAAGCCACGTGTGCTGGGTGTTTTCTAAACTAAAATTGAGTATATCAGATGTCTCTGTGCAACAGTTTTGTATACATTTTAGTGATTCAGCTGATTATATTTTTGTTTTTTATTCAAACATGGATAACTCATTTGTGACAAATAGAAAATATAATAATTCTTCAGAAAATTTTAAGTGCTCTTATACTGATTGTGATATATCAAGTGGCGTTGGTCATGAGTGTGCTGGATGCAATAAATTTATCATAAGAATTGTGCTATAATCTCAAATTGCAAAACAAATTTGAATACCAATGATAGCATATCTTCAATATCATGCAATTCCTGTACTCAAAAATTAGGAAATTTAAAGACGGTATCACCTGGTCTTCTAGAAGGGCTTAACATTCTTTTTAAGATGCATTTTGATAAATCTGATCAAAAACTCAACAATTTGGATAATAAATTGACTACTATCAATTCTGTGATTAATAAGCACTCGGATTTGTTGTCGTCACATTCTGAGAAGATTTCTACACTTGAAGAAGATGTTGAGTACATTAAAGAGGATCTCAAAGTTACGACTTCTACATAATGTAAATGAATTACAAATTTCTGTTGGTCCCAGCGCTCCTACAGATTATGACAGAAATGGAATTTTTGAGTTATTATCAGTTTTTGGAAACCAGATAAATATTATTAATATCAAGCGCCTTGGTGTTTTCAAAATTGGTCAATCTCGACCTGTACTGGTCCATTTGCAGTCGAAGAATTAAGTTTTGTATATTTTAAGAAATAAGTCGAAATTGCCTGTTGGTATAAAAGTGTCAGCTGATCGTACTTCAATGCAGCGTCAACATTTCAATAAGTTATTAGACGAGTGCAATATGTATAATAATGTGCACTCTAATAATAAGAAAATAATTATTTTTTCTAACTCTGTTCCTAAAATTATTGTTGATTCAAAAAAAAGGTTCAAAATACGATCAGCCAGCTCAGAGTACGGAAACTTAGTTTTTTACTATCAGAATGTGCGAAGTTTAATGAATAAACTTGATCAACTAAGACTAAATATAGTTTCTTGTTCGCCTTCTCCAGATGTTGTTATTTTCACTGAAACTTGGTTGAATGATTCGGTACTGGATGCTGAACTAGGATTAACTAATTATACTGTTTACAGGCTCGATCGTTCAAATTTAAATAGCACTCACAGACGAGGAGAAGGTGTCTTGATTGCTATCAAATCTTGCTTTTACTCATTAAGATGTATTATACCTATATACTTAGTCGAACCATTATTTGTAAAACTCAAACTTAAGGATAAATCTATGTTGATTGGGGCAACGTATATTCCTCCAGAACAACAAGAGTATATAATTGTGTACTCTGATCATGTTCGTACTGCTCAAGATTTGATTGATAAAAATCCTGGATGTCCAATAGCTTTATTTGGTGATTATAATCTAAGTAACATCAAGTTGTCATTTGGTGCTCCAATTAATTTTAGTTATGTGAAGAGCCATATTCATAATGCTGCAGTTTTATTACGTGACTGCTGTTCTTCATTAGGACTTCAACAGTTTTATCCTGAACATGCTGATAAGGAGTATACGCCGGATTTGTTATTCTCAAATGCAGATTTCAAGAGGATAAATTTGTTTGATTTTCTAGTCGATATCGACAGTCATCATCCACAAGTATTTTTTAGGTTCAACTCTCTTATTTAGTTAATTTAAATTTTGAGAATATTCAATTTAATTTTAAAAATGTTGATTAATAATATTGTTAACAGTGATATCGAGTCAATAGATTGGTCTAGTATGCTTTGTTCTGATGATGTAAATAGTAACATTAAAGCTTCTTATGAGGTACTTAACTATGTGCTCATTAGTCTAAGTTGCGTCTAGGTAACTCGTTATTTCCAAGGTGGTATACTGCAGAGTTAAAGTTTAATTATTGAAAAAAAGAAATATCACAAATTATGGAAAAGTTTTCAACTTCAGTCTGATTAAATTGAATTTAAGCGTCTTCGGGCGTAATGTATTAGAATGAGTAAGATTAGTCTAGCTAATTATACAAAATATGTTGAATCTAATTTAGGTAAAAATTCTAAAATATTTTGGTCATTTATTAATCATTTTAAAAGCTCAAATGATCTTCCGTTAAATATGTATTTAAATGATGCAAAAAGTTGTAATGTTGATGAAACATTTGAAGGTTTTTAAATCTACTTTAATAACTCTGTTACTGCGTCAGTAGCTCCTATTCATTGTTCTTAGATTTTAGAAAATATTGATATTTCTGATAGTGATATTGTTAGAATTGTAACTAATATGAAAGATAGTTTATGTTCTGATTCTGACTATATTCCAGTATCGTTTGTAAAAGAGACTCTTTCCTCTATTTTGTTGCCATTAAAATTATTGTTTAATAAAGTTTTTTATCACGCTCATTTATAAATCTGGATCATGTCAAGACATTATTAATTATCGACCCATTACAATAATAAATTGTTTTGCCAAAATTCTTGATGCGCTAGTGGCTGAGAAATTAAGTGAATTTTTGTATGCTAAAATTATATTTGAGCAACATGGTTTTATTAAACAGCGCTCTACTATTTCTAATCTCTTGTTATATTCTGACTTTATCATGAATGCCTTAGAAAACGGTGACCTGGTTGATTCCATATATTTAGATTTTAGTAAAGTTTTTGATTCTGTAAATCATGCAAGACTGATAAGTAAACTTTATAATCTTGGTGTAAGAGACTCACTTTTACAGTGGCTCTCCTCGTCTTACCTAAGTAACAGACTTAGCTATGTAAGAATTAAAGGTTCCTTTGCCCCGGTCAGTTTGCCCCGAATGCTTGTGCGACGTAAGAATATTTTTTAAGAGATTTACGTGTTGTCTTAATGTATAAAAACTGTCTATTGAAAATTTAGTATAGTACAAAACAAAACAAAATTCTGTATTAAAATAACATACATACCACTTTTTTATCCAAAAACCTAAACATGCAAAATTATCATTTCAAGTGGCTGAAAAATTCAGTGTTAAATTTTTCATTAAATGACCTATTATATGTACCAAGAAGCATTTAAAAAAGATTGTTTACTTAGATTATTTCATTATATAAGTGAAATTAATATAAAAGTTTTATTTATGTCGAAATATAGAGAAAGCTCACTTTATCCCGAGGCTCACTTTATCCCGGTCTCCCCTATATTTAAATACGTTTGATAATTTCTCTTTGGTTCTAACATCTGACTACCTCTACAGATAAGAATACACAAAAGAATAATGCAATAAACGTATTTTCACGGCATATGGTGAAGCTTTCTGTAATCATCAGAGATATTAGCAATAGATCATTTGGCTGCATCTATTGGATAAATTACATTTCACACTTCTATTAAAACTTCAGTGATCTTTATCGATGAAAGCTTTCTCGTTAACCTTCTACTTTACTAAATTTATTCACCCAAAAATAACCTATTCATACAGAATACGTATATTGAGTAAAGAGTTTCTTTAATTAAAATAAATACATGTATTTGGATCAATGTATCAATAGAATTCAAATGAAGTATGTATTTTTCTTAACTGCTAAAAAATATTTGTTAGTCCACTAACAAAGTTATAAAAATTATTACACTTTTTTAATATATTTAATACTCTCAATGAGCCTACGAAACTTTGTTATTTAATTTGTTGTTTATTTCCAGTATCACGTTTTACAAATCTCACATGCAATAAAATGCTTGAGCAAAGTTTGCTTTTTACTCAGTAAAATCTTACTAATGTTGAAGCAAAAAGTTCTTATCTTATTGAATACTCAACATTCTAAGCAAATGTTGCCCACGTTTTAAAGCGAAAAGTACCTAATCGGGCGATGCTGAATTGTACATCAATAAATATCAATGAACGGCTACAAATGAATTCTGTTATCTGCAAGTAAAAAAATCTATTCACGAAAACTAAAAAATGTTTTCAGTAAGTGGATTTACTTCTGCACGTGACAAAAATCATTTTAGCCATATTAAAAATTATTTATACTTTCCGCGAGTAGCTGACTTTCAGACTAATAAACAAATAATCATTGCATTCAATAATAAAAATAATATAATCATTGTTGTTTATATTTATCAACTGCTGTAAACCCAGGCAAAATGTTCCCAACACTGCAAAGCATTTTTCGCATGCAGTCTCCAGTCACAATCGATACAGAAACATTCATCCATCTACATTTACATCCCTACACATGAACCCTCAACGCGCAAAACATCTCTCAAACACCTCTCATCTAAAAACCACGTCAACCTTAACTCACCCATCGCTCGATAAATCTAATAACCCCCCCCCCCCGCCCCTCAAAAGCAAAGAAAATACCCCCATCCCTCCAATAAACCATCCGAGCCGCGGCAATTTGTCGTATATCGGTTCCGCTCGAGCTCCCGCGCGCTCCCACACACGCTGTACACTACACCGCGTCCCCGCAGCGAGGAGAAAACTCGCGCCGCTGCCGCTGCGCTATTTCGAGATCACGCCCTCCAATACCCCCACGCGCACCGCCTCGCGCGAGAGCTCAACGGAACCAGTGCACCCGGCGTTTTTCTTTTATCGGGAATAAGAGCGAGAGAGAGAGAGCGGTAAAAGAGATTTACAATTTTCGGTACGCGGTTGCGGAAGGAGGAGAGAGTGGTGCGAGTGCAGGAGCCGACTCGACGGCGCCGTGGCGTCTGCAGTGGAAGAGGGCGTTCGAAGGGGCATCGATGTGGAGTATGCGCAAGTGTGGGGTTGACGGGGCGGATTGTGAGATCATTTTTGGGGTGGCAGGAGGAAGCTGTTGACGGATGCAATACTGTGACAACTCAAAGTTTGATATTCTTGTAATACCAAGCCGGGGAGGTCAATTTTTTACGAGATAACAGTTTTTTACCTCGTTAGTTTTTAATTATTTTCGACTCATTCTCGAAGTGTATTGTGTGTGTGGGTCTCTCTTTGATTATTAGCTGTTCTGTCAACGAAAATTAAGTTAAGAAATGTAAAGTTGTCGTAGTCCTGTTCTGGCGGTGCGATTTCAAGTTTCTCAAAAACTGCTAGGTTTCTTACACTAGCATTTTTTACAGTCTGTGATAAAGATTAATACTTTTTTAGAACTTTCGACAAATGGTAGGTTTTGTTGAAAACTTTGAAAATTGTTAGTTTTCGTAGGAGATCCTAAAAAGAAGTAGTATTTCCCGAGAAATCTGAATTGCGCTAGTCTGCATAAGGTAACGCGTGAACAAAGTATCTCTCTGTTGGCTCATATTCGAAGAGATAGCTGTGTAGTTTGCAACATGTTATTATTCATACTTTAAAAAGCTATTTTTATATACTTTAGTATTTTATTGATTGCAATGAATATTTAGTGTCGTAATAAAATTACGCATGTTCATTACGTTATATTATACTAACAAAGTAATAGCGCAATAAAAGTACTATAAATAGATTTAGGGGACAAGCCCGTGTTAAAAGTCCAAAAAATAAATATAAATGTAAGCGTAACTAATTTGTTTCCTTTTAAACGCTGTTTCAATCTGTTTTACGTAAAAAACGACTATTTATAAGGCACTTATAACTAAAACAATTTTTTTAAAGTAAAGAGAAACAATTATCTGAAAAAATTATTTTGACGAATTTTTGGTTTATAATGATATAAGAAGTTACAAAATTTTCATATATTTATGACCTATATAATATAAAGCGTTAAGAGATGTATAGGTATTATTTGTATCTATTTGCTTGTCTATAATGTTTGAATAGACACAATTGAAAATTTCAACATCAGAAGAAATTTTTAAAGCACTTTACATGTCTCTTTCAGGAAACCCTTACAAAATAATTTTCTTCAAAATAAACAAAATGTAATTTGGAAAAAATTTAGTTTAGGTCAAAACTTTATTTAATTAGTACAAATATTACGAGCATGTATTGATATTTACTAATTTTAATCAATATTACTACAGTATATTACAATTAGTTTTTAACTTTAAGGCTAGAGTACACTCAGAGGAGTAAGAAAATCTACTTTTTTCTTTTCTTGATAAAACTATTCATTAAAGCTCACTTTATATGCTGGAAAGCTCCAAATTGTTTTATACAGCACCGTATAAGTTTTTGAATATTTTTATAGTATATAATTACATTGCTGTACATGCAATTTTCAATATTTAAAGTCGTTTTTCTCAGCACTTCATTTTTGGCCTTAAAAATGCTCCTCGCGCACCCTCGTATACACATTTTCTACACGAACTTATGAAATATAATTATATATTACTTTATCATTTATGTGAGTAAAATTTTTATACGAGGGTTAGGAAGAAAAAACGCTGTACAGATATGTTTATAATGTAAAAATCAATAATCTTATGGGGTTTCAAATTATTTCACTGCGCGCATTTGCGCGAGGAGCATTTTTAAGGCCAACAATGAAGTCCTAAGAAAAACGACTTTAAAGATTGAAAATGGCATATACAGCAATGTAATTATATACTATAAAAATATTCAAAAACTTATAGGATGCTTTATAAGACAATTTTGAGCTTTGCGGCATATAAATTGAGCTTTAATGAATAGTTTTATCAAGAAAAGAAAAAAAGTTGATTTTTTTTACTCCTCTGAGTGTACTCTAGCCTTAAGAGAATAATGAACGGCGAGAGGACCCATATATGGGTTATGAATTCATGAAAAATTCGTACCGTTTTTATGATTATAAACAGAAATTTCTTTCAAATACTCGAGCATTTTTCACGTTATTTACGATTTGATTAAAATGCCAGACATGCCAATAATGCCCTGGAATTTTTATATTTTTCTTCATTTTTAAAAAAGTGTGTCGATTGTCCTTTCGACAATTCGCAGCGAAATTTGTCCTTAAAAGTATCCTACAATGCGTGAAAAATGTTCAGCAGCCTAAACATTAAAAGGAAAAAAATTAAAATTCTAATATTTATATTGTTTTTTAAGTTTTTTCTCAAGCTCATTGCATCTTCCATACTCACAATCCACCACCACAAAACAGATATCCATCCCCCCTGCACATAAATTATCTTAAAGCGCCAGTAAGTGTTCGTTCCAACCCACGCGCATCGCGCCAATGAGATAGCAAAGCACACCCCGCTCTTACCCAGCACACATTGTATCACATTAAAAATCACGTAAGAAGATTTTGATAAATTTAATTAGAACGCTCTCTCTCTCCCTCTCTTTCTCTCCGCGCTCGATGGCTGCTCTGGTCATCGGTTCCGCAGCCGCGCACTGATATTTATAAATAAAGGCGATATACTCGCGGCCTCACCACGTGCTGCGCGCTCGCCTTGTAACGGGAGGCAGGGCGTTTCATGTGAAAAAACTCATGTGATTATGGATAAATGAAAAAGGAAGAAGAAAGGGTATCTTGATGTTCAGTGATTTATAGTGAATGGGTTTTGAAAGAGAGCTTTTGTTTTAGCCAGATTCGTAAAATTTTCAAGGTTATGTCAGCTGTATCATAATAGAATTCGGATAAATATGAAGGGAGCTAAATTTAGTGTCACAGCAGTTATTTTCAATATGTGCTTTGGCATTTATGGCATATTGCTTATTTATTCTAGAAACAATTAAAATCAGTGCGAATCAATCTATTTTAAAAGCTTTTATTTGATTTGTCTTGTTTTGTCTGTCATGAAATTACAGCTAAAGTAACTTTTTACTTTCTTCTTGATTAGATAAAAAGTTAAAACTTTTAGCACAGGTATTAACTCAATTAAATCAGGTAACAATATACTTTATTGCTTTTGTGACGGAATATTCTATATTTCGTCAAATTTCTTTCATGCTATCACTCTTCATAACAATCACGTGTGTATATGTGTGCGTGTGTGCGTGTCTTCGAAGTATAAAAAGCTCTGACAGACTATATAATAGATTAATATAGTATTATAAAAAGTTCTTCAAATGCTATTAGTTAAATTGCATTTAAAAAAAGAATATGATTTTATTAGATACCAAATAAAATGTACATTCGATACGATTATACACGAAAGCGTATTATGCTCATTTCTGAATTAAAATAAAAATTAAATGGCGATATATACAACTTTAAAAACAATTCAATACTATAGCATTGAGGAAAGTTGAAAAAAAACTGAATATAAGTTTTCGCAATTACGATACATAAAATACCCTACAGATAAGAATCACTGAAACACGCTTACACAAAGAGTATTTTAATCTCTCTTTTTAAAACTTTTCTTAAAGTTAAGAAGGTTGTCAGTTTTTTAAAATTGAAGAGTTAATGCATTATTTACGATGATATAAGTCTTAGATTTTAATCAAGCATGAGAGAAACTATAAAGCATGGGCATTCTCATTTTTCTTCATTCGTAAATACTTGCAGGTTAAATTGCAATACAGCATTCATTAATAAATCTTTAAAAACTATAACATAAATTGTGGAATTGTAAAGAAAAATTGTCGATAAGCGCCCCATGCTTTTATATTTTATGAAAAAATATACCAGTTGTTTAAATCACATATATAATAAAATGTGTAAATTCATTCGTTTTTCAAAACTAAAATTTTACACAACGAAATCTCTAGTTAATTCGTTGTGTAGAAATAAGCTAATTTCTGAAAAATCATCTAATTTCTTAGTAAAATTATTTGTTAATGATGTGAACTGTGTTCAGCTTATCGCATAAAAATGAACACCAAATTACAATTATACATTCAAATCAAAAAATTTTTTTTTACAATTAATTTATTTTTATACTTATAGCTACCTAATCATAGTTTTAAAAAGTTATAAATCTCCCTCAAACATTTATCTTTACTACAAAAATTTTCCACATAAACCGAATGGTCAGTGCTGTAATATACGTACATTTTTGTCATTCCCCATAAGACTTCGTGTTACACGTGTGATAACGAAAATACTAATAACTTTTCTTTCACGTACCCAGGCTTCACAAACATTTATCTGAGTCACGTTTAAAGTAATATAGTACCACTATGTTGAGCTTTATCAAACTCTGAACGGTAATTTTATAACTGAGAATACCACCTTAAATTATACTAACTTTCGAAGCTTTATGCTCTAAAATGGTTGTTAAGCTTCAGCTCTAAAAATGATATCCCGAAGTTTTGTTTGAAGAACTGTGGGACAATCTACATACTAGAGACTATTTTTGATATAACCGAAGAAGAAAAAAATACGTAATCGCAATTCCGGTATCAAAGGGTTAAATTAATCAACAATCAATGCGATCACTCCGCTCACAATCCTGCTTCCACTTCCCTGTCGTCGCACTCATTGTTCCTCTCTCCCACAGCCCCGGACCCAAAGGCAGAAAAAGAAACAAGAAAAGAAATCCTCGCGCCGCATCGGCGCTGCTGGCCGTTGACGCGCGAAATTCGAAAAGAGGCGGCCCGCGGCTCGCGCTCTAAATAAAGCGCTCAAGAGCAGCGGCGGCGGCGCGCCGGCGCGCGAAATGCAATAAAACTTATCTCCCCTCCGGCTGCCATCAAACGAAGGCATGTGTGTTGCCGTAGCTACACCTCGAAGATATGAGTGAGAGAGAGGAGGAGAGAGGAGAAAAGAGAAAATTCTTGCTTAGATAAGCCGCTACTGTCTGGACTTTCTGACTCTCGTAAAATAAACCGTTGCTGTGTGTGTGTGTGTGTGTGTGTGCAGCGTCGATTCGAGTATTATGTGCGCGGGCCAGACTAAGTACACCGACGAAAATGTGTGTTTGGTCTAGATAGTTCGGGCTGGACCGGGGGAGTATAAAACTGGCGTGTGTGCTGATTGATGTTATTGTGTGCTCGGTAGCTGTTGACGAGTGGATTTACGTGGGATACGGAAAATTAGCTGATTGAATTCGAGTGTGAATTTGGAACTGCTGAGTTTCTATTTTGATCAATTGCTGCACGATCTTTTTTGTAAAAAGAAATCGTTGGTTTGGTACTTAATTTGTTTATAATAAATTAGGGTTGCATTGAAAAGTTGTTATAGATGGTTTATGCGGAGAATAGAAACTGAAAATTATATAACGATTTATTGCATGTATATCAGTTTTGATAGTGAAGTTTAAGGTGAAGGTGTTGCATGTACGGTTGAAGAAATAATTATTAAATTTATCGATATAATAATTGTGTTTTTATATTTTCTATGCAGAACTTATGGGTTTAGTGTGCAATATATTAGAAAATTACTGCTCTTTTATAATCGCCGCGCTACGGAATTTTCATGCAAGCTGAATTTTTTATTTTACTCAATAAACACACTTTAGACTACGCTATGTAACAATGTTTACAGAGAAAATGATGCTTGAGTTTATCTCGAAAATCAACGCAGGTACTTCAGAAAAAATAAAACCCGATTTTTTACTAGTAAGGCAGTAGATAAAGCAGTATTATATAGCTCAAATAAAAAGGGAAGCATGGGACTGCTGTAAAAAAATTTACGTATTTCTATTTTAATTTGTAAGCTACATAAAAACATGTAATTTTCTGTTACTATTTATTCTTCACACGTATTTGTAATTCAAAAGTAAATTTTGACTTCAAAGAGAATGTTGACTTTCACTTTTTAGTGGGATGCTTATTCTAGCAATAATAGGGAAAAGATATGATTTTCCTCTTATTATCTAAATTAAACTCAAGGAAAACGTATACATAAAATTGAAAGAACAACATTTTTTAAATCAATATTTTATGAATAGAAATTGGTTTAACCTTTTCTTACACATGTACACATATGTGTATATAAATATTTTTCGTATTGCTATATAAACTCTTTTCAAAATGAATGAAAAATTTTGAAAAAATTCTAATATATATATAATCAGTCAATATATAAATTTTAAACCAGAATTTAAATACTATATAAACACACATGAGTAAAATTCAGTATTGCAGAAGCAGCAATGTAAACAATATTTATAGAATAACAATGATAACTCAATCGAATTGTAAAATGTTTTAAAATAAAAATATGCAAAGTACGGAAAAAAATGTTACAAAGTTTTCTTTTGTATCTGTATACAATAATTAAAACACAAAGAGAAATAATTTAATTAAATAATCAATATTCAACCAATATTTATATAAATTATACAAATATGCAGTAATATCAACCCTGCTTTATAGTACAAAGAAATTTACTATACTTCCGATATCATGTCTCTTCCCACTACAGAACGATGACGATTATCCACATCGATAATTTATGAAAATCCAATGCATAAAACATTCCAATACCCAGCAGCTTAGAATATCTCGCACCCAAACACGCACATCAACATAAAAAAGGGCAGGCTTGTAATTCCAATTTGCTACACACATACGTGCGCGCCCACACACACGCAAAGCAATAATCCCAGAAAGGAAATGTTAGCTTTAGGCGGCGGCGGCTGCTGCTGCGCGGGGCACGTGTTTGTGCCGGAATCGAAATTTTTCATTTATTTATTCCCGATCGGATGCCCCTAACGAACCCTACGCGATTTATTTACTCGGCGCGCGCGAGCTTTCGGCCTACGCGTCTCGCTCCTTGGCCGTCTGGGATTTCCGAGAGAGATTCAAGAGAAGTATCCGACGAAATCTCGCTACTTTTCTTGGGTGTGCATGTGTGCATGTGTGTGTGTGTGTGTGTATGTGTTTCGTTGCTGTGAATATTTGCTTGGGTGTTATACGAATTTTACGGCTTTAGGTTACACTTGTGAAGGTTTGTGGGATGTATTGATAAGAAAGTTATGAAAATGAAATTGCTTACAATGAATTAGTTAACTTTTGGTAATAATACTTAGTTATAATGAAGTATCTAACATACTAGACATAAGTAATTTATATGTATAAAGTCGGCTAATATTATTGAGTCAAAAGTTATTTGCTCCAAAAAGGTATTAGGTAAATAAGTTTGCAAAAATACTGTATCTAGATATATTACAGAGTACTTGCCTGGATAGAATAATAAATAGAAATTCGAGTAAAATTATCTTAGTACAAAAATATCTAGATTCAAAAGCATCTACATATAATAGATACATACAATACATATAATTACTCTGTGTTTTTTGGAAAAGATGCCAAAGTATCTTGTATTTTGCTTATAATTTTTTACGTAAATAATTATAAAAGTACATTTCCCACGATTGACAATAGCTGTTTGATTTTGTTTAGAACTTTTAGAAATATTTTAAGCTACAAGTAAGTAATATATAAAACATATATGAATTGTTCGTTGAAAAATAAAAATCATGCTTTATTCTAGAAAATAAAAATGGATATTCAAACCAAATCATTGTTGCACAGTATCAACACACAGATTGCACGTATTATTGGATCTGAAAGAATTTTTCCGATACGTATACATCGAAAAACTAATCAATATTGACAAACGATACCTAAGCGGATCAAATAAAATGTCACGTGAAAGATACACTTTTAAAGATTTACAATCACTTCTATTTTCAGAATATTGTCCATATTGTGTTTTGTGTGTATATGCGCGCGCACGCGTGTATGTGTGTGTGTGTACATGTGTGTGTGTGTGTGTATGTATGGATATGGATCAACTTTACTCTGAATAAACACGGTGCAAATTAATGTTTCGGGGCCCATATTTTTTGTTTTCGTTTAAGGATGGCGGCTCAAAGGATTTTATTTTTGTTTTTGATGCGTTTTTGTTCTTTTAGCGGTTTTTCGATTTTTGAGTTTTAATTTTTTGTTTTTTTTTTATATCGTAGAAATAATATTATTGATTGAGTGATAATGCATTTGAAAGAGCATAATTACCTATCTTTTCCCATCCGAAATTTTGAATAAGCTATTCACGAAATCATAATTTTTTTTTCTGAAGTAGGTAAATCGGCAGAATATGAAACTTTTAAAAACGGTAGCTCTTTAGTATTTATTCAACGAGTTCTAAGCCCAGATCTCAACGACCTTTATATTTCAAGATATTTGAGGTAATGTGTTTTAAATTTTTTTTTTGATCGAGTATATTACCTGAATGGCAGGGTAATCTTTCACCAAATAGGGCTCATTTTTTTTAATGATGATTCGAAATTAAAAAGAAATTTAAAGATTCATCGACTCATTTTCTTTTTATAACAATTTTTGGATTTTTGGATTTTTGAGTTTTAGTTTTTCAAGTTTTTCGGTATGTTAGAAATATTATGATCAAATTAGTGTAAATGCATTAAACAGAACATAAAATTACCTATCTTTTACATTCTCAAATTTTAGATAGGTTCTTTCTCTTTTTTTGTTATACAAAAAAAGTCATATTTAGTTTAATCCGTTATATTTCGGAAATCTATGATGGCTAATCGTTCGCAAAAATTTAGATGATTAGGAATTCAGTGAATCTACGTACTAACATCTGATTACAGTTAATTTAAATATTTAAATAATTTTACGTACAAAGAAAAAATTATAAGAATTATTACCTATCGTTCTATAAAAAAGTACACCCTTTTTGAGGTATTATTTAGAAAGAGATACAGCAACTTAAAATTAATTTATTAGAACAAAGAATTTTCATATTGGAACAATTAATTTAGTTTGAGGAAGCTAAGAGCCAATGAATTGGTAGCAGTTTTTTATTTTTCTCCCAGTCTAAAGGTGCCTTATCAAAAAATAGATAATTCGGCGTAAATAGATATGGCAAATTTATTATTTTTATGCTTTTATCAATTAAATAAAAAGCTATTAAATACTATTATTGAATGAATGTTTACTCACTATATATTATATTATTTAATTAAGTTTATAGTATTATGTGAGCAAGAGATAATAGCGAAAAATAGAAATTTATTGCAATTGTTTGCAATTACTATACATTTTTTAAAAAATTCATAACTTTTCTCAATTTTGCATTTTTAAAATTTAGTTATATTTCTTGCTCAGGTTCATTTTAAGCATTGTACTGTATAATTACTATTTATTTTTTTAACTGTTAACTGCTTGACACCCACGAACGCAAAAAGCGTTAGAAGCAGCGTCTAAGAAATTATCTATTGATTTTTCATTTACATATTAATGTATATGAAAAGTCTCTAATACTATATAATTGAATGCTTTCTTTAAAAAAGCTAATTTTTAAAATTGTTTACATGAAATCGACGGTTGAGCGGAAGAAACGATCAACTAGGCGTGCAATCGAAGAAAAGGTTAACTCGGATCGCGACCCAAGTGTAGATCAACTCAGTTATCGCGTGAAGGGCGGCTTCTTTAGCCAATTATTCCTCACTTATGTTGTGTTTTGGCAACTCTAAAAAAATATGAGAACGAATATGACCACAAAAAAAAGCAATTTACTATTTTTTTAGAGTTACAAAAAGAAGCCGTCCTTTACGCGATATCTGAGTTGATCTACTCTTGGGGCGCGCTCCGAGTTAACCTCTTCTTCGAGTGCGCGCCGAGTTGATCGGTTCTTCCGTTCAGTTGTCGATGTGCTCTCTTTAATCGTAGCAAACTTTTTGCTAAGCGTATTTTTACTTAAATACAACATTCTGCATTTCCTTTTAACATATGATAACAACAGTCGAAAAATATGACGAGGGTATGTATTTCTATTTCTGTGACCTCTGAAAGGTTTGTTAAAACAATTGCGAAAATATCTTTTAGTTCGGTAAAATATGTTTTCATTATAAATCACACTTTTGGTGAACTATGAGATGTTTTATTATTGTTTTAAGAAAATTTCTGGAGGGTACAGCAATGCGTACAAGCACTAAATTAGGCACCGCATATCATATTGTCTTATCTTAGATTTAATTTAAAAAACTCGTAATTATATATTCAAAAACTTATATATGTTAAGTTATTCACTACTAATTTTTTCAGCTTTACCAGTCACCCACTACACGAAATGACACTGTAGGCTTCAAACTTGGATTCTAAATTTGAAAATATTAATCTTTTCGTTCCTATTGTATATTTGGCACATAAAAAAGGTATTGCATTTTCAAGGTCTCTACGCAATATATACGGAATTCGGGGTATAAGTTACATTTTAGTATATCCAGAGAACATACTTTATTAAAAGGAGAGCATTTTTAAAATAAATTATACCTTTTTACAGTCTATTTTTATAGACAAGGGGTATAAGTTACATTTTAGTATATCCAGAGAACACACTTTATTAAAAGTAGAGCATTTTTTAAAGAAATTATATCTTTCTACAGTGTATTTTCATAGACAATTCACGATTAAGAAAATAATAATTTAGGACTGAAAGGCTAAAAGAGTTAAAGAATCCCACTATAAAATATCAGATTAATTTACCGCAAGACAGCATCAATCACTACCCCTGATCACCACAGCCCTAAATCTCCCAAGCAATCAAAAAAGACAATTATCAAAAAAACACCTAACAAAAAAGAAACACAAAGAGCTCCCCACTCCCTTACACCCACAATCCCCTGATACACACTCGTAAATCAGGGCCACCCCTTCCCCCGTCCCCACGGATGACAACACAGCAGAGGAAGAAAAAAAGGGAAAATCGAAAAGCAGAGCTCACCGCTGTCGGCGTAGGTCTCGGAGCCGTAGCCGTCCTGAAGGCCACTCGACCAGGTGCCCTCGTACTTGGCGGTCGAGGTCGTCGACTGCCTCACCCCGTAGCGGCCCTTGAAGCCCTGGGTCCACTCGCCCCGGTACAGCCAGCGGCCCCTCGTCTCCATCCCGAGACCGTGCCGCTTGCCGTTCTGCCATTGGCCCTCGTAGCACGAGCCGCTGTAACAGGAAGCACACGAGAGTTTTTGGGTTAGATTGATTTTTAATGGTATTCGTATTTTTGGACTTTTCATGTGATTAGTGTATAATGTTGGTCATATTGGTTACTCCTATTGGTCACCCTTCTAGAGAGTATTAATAATTCCGGGTAAAAATAAATTATGTATAGTTAGTTATATATAGAATCATATAAAATAATATACAATCGTATATAAATATATATAATTGTATATGATTATATATTTTAATTATATCTAACTGTATAGGATTTCGTATATAATTTTGTATAATTATTTACAAATCATTTTTACTCGGGATGAATGAAATTAATTAAATTAATGTACTAGAGTACCTGCTCTATAAAAAGTTTTACTGAAAATTAACATCTAATCAATCGGCGGTTTTTAAAGTAAGCAATCAAACACTCGCGTATTTCTTACTGTGAACGAATCTTTACTATTTACAAGAAACTATCTTCTTAAAATAAGAATAACATTTTCTTAATTCAAGAAACGTAGTACTTTAAAAAAGTAAGGAACTATTCAACTGATAATAAGAAACAATTTTACATAGAATTAAGACATTATGTTAATATGAAACTAAGAAACAAGTATACTGTATTTTAAAAAACAAATTTACATATACAGCAAATAAGAGCAGGCGCTACTTACTTTGATAATCAAATATGGGAAAATATTGAAAAATTTTAATCGTTAGGTTATATATTAATGTTTACTTGCATTTATAAAGACAAGTAAGCAATTCATAACTGTCTTGTATAGATATATATTATTTCATGCAGTTAAATGCATTATCATACTGATGTATTTGCATACTTTCTGACATATACAAATTTAAATTATGAATAGAATAAGTAAAATGTTTTAATTTTCACATGTCATGAATTTCGGAAAACAAAAATGATAAATTATTAGATTAACTGATTATTTCTTGTTTTAAGAAACTTTCATAGTTTCTTACTTTCAGAATTTAAATTCGTTGTACCGGCTTTTAAATAGATTCTTATATATCGATTCTTATATATATATATATATATATATATATATAGATAATTTCTACTTGATAATCCCAATTGACATTCATATACTCGCTTAAAAAATAAACGGTTAAGGTAGGTGTATTAGCATTTTGCATTACGCTGTCGACATCACGATTTGTGGCAAGTCTATAAGAACCCTTGGTTTACTAAAATACTTTGACTTATATGGATGGTTATAAAAATGTTATTTTTTTTGTATAAATCACTTTTATTTCAAACAGCAGACCATAAGTGAATATTATGTAACAAGATTTACTTTTGTTTTAATTAGCTAAAAATTAAAAAAAAATAGTTTTTGTTAATATTTCATATAATACAAGGCATTGTTACTCTCGAGTAGTTCCGGGATTTGTCACCAAAACATGTCAAATACTTTGGACGCTAGCATTGCACAGATAGCGAATAGTAAAACTTCCTATATTTTTAAACTTATTTACTTTGTCACATTATATAGTACGTTCATATATGATCATAAAATAAAGTTATAGCCCTATTTTAGATAGTATTTAACTATAAATCAAAGTTATTACTAAAAGACTTTTATTTCATAATAAAAAATAATTTAGATATTAAACGTTATTTTATACGCATTCGTTTTCGAGGACGATATTTTTCTTAATTTTTAAGACCAATATAGAGAAATCGTCTAATTTAGCTTTTTTATTTAAAAAAAAAAGAAAATATTTTTCATTAAAAAAAAAATTATTGTATTTTGAAAGTATAAAAAGTTACATTGTTAAATAAATGAGTATGCATAGATTTTTAGAACGATTCGATAAAATCTAACCATCATAAATATTGAGAAACGCAATTGTAGTTTTGTAGTTTTATATACACATACGCCTTTATCCAGGCTAAGTAAAAAGTATAAAAACCCTGAAATGTCTCGAGAGAGAAGAATTTTCGCTACAAACATTCAGTGGACAACGTTTTATTTGCTTTCAGAGTTTAAAAAAGGTATCAAATGGGCTGATCAGATTTTGGGTCGAAAGAAACTTTTCCACTTAATGCTTTCAACGAAAATACTTCCTCTTTCATATATACTAGGGTTTCTGCACTTTTCACTCACCCATTATACACTTGATACTTTTATCATCAAAGTTCAATACAATAACTGCACTTAAAAAGTTTGAAAATGAACTTTAGGTCAGAAAGTAATAAAAATATTAAAAACAATTTTTCATCGTTTCTGAGTACATTTTTACCTTAAAATGGTACAATAAAATTATTAAAAATGAAATAATAAACATAAACAGTAAGTTAAAATAAAAATTTGTTTAACTCAATAATTATTTTAGTTATTTTTGTTCCTTATACTAAAATAAAATTTGTGGGACAGTTTCAAGAGAATTGATCAAACAATGTTACGCAAGACGGTTTTTAAGCAGTCAGGGTTCCGATGATATAATCTATCGAACATCTATCGAAATCACATTTTCTTTTTAAAAAAATATCACAAACGCATTGAAGCCATCATTTAATGGACATAATTTGCATAATCAACGTATTTTGAAGGTATATTATGACAAACGTGAACTTAAATAACTCTTGGCAGGTATAGTATCGAGGTTTTCACTTGTCTGATCAGTTCCGCCTATGTTCTACTTATAAGCATAATGGTTATTGAAGTGTTTAATAATAATACTTTCACTTGGACAAATTTCGAATTAACGAATAGCCCGTATAATACAATATCTATGTAAAATGTTAAAAGACTCGTTGTTTTTAAATCCTCGTTCAATAATGTTCAGTGACTAAGTAGGCTGAGCTGCAAGAAAGCTCATAAGAAAGCGCGTTGCTCTTTAGTGACAGCCGGTTGAAAATAGCCTCTCACGCGCTTTTGTAACTTAACGTTTATTCTCGCTGTACATAATCGCTTGTCGCAGGCTCGAGTTTACTTTAGAAATTTAGGATCTAAAATACCAAGAAAGATGAAAATACACATGAAAACATTTGACGTTATCAGTAAAAGAAAACAATTTTTGTATTGTAATTATCTGTCTAAACAACATCTGTTCAAACTAAGAAGTAGTTAATAATAACTTTATCTTAAATTTATAGTACTTCAAAACAAATTCTTAGAAATTCATTTATTCATAGACAGACGCGCTGTGTTTATATTTTGCAGCATCAGTAAAAACTATAGTAAGTCATCGAATCACCAAATTGAGTCACCGAATTCCGCTAAATACTCAGAAAACGATGTTGTTTAAAATTAAAACAGTTAATTTCTTAAAATATTTGGTAAAATAATGTACAAAATAAGGTGTTTTTATATTTCTCCAAAACGAAAGTTTCTGAGTTGTCGATATCTATATGGTTATTCTACAATGTTCCGCAACGTCACAGGAACTTTCAACTACTCTATTTTAATTTTTAAAACATCTATAAAAATATTAAACAGCAGAATCACAAATACACCTCATTTCAACCAATCTCCGAAAATCGCTAACCAATAAAAAATTAAATTTCTAAATGCATCATGCAGAACAAATTAAGTACTTTTCGTATTCTCTGAATTGTCGCTACACACATATATACCACAAACTTACGCCACGTCACGATACTATCCTATCACGACGTGACGCAAATTAAAACCACCATCCATCCATTCCAATTTCCTAACAATCCACCAAAACCTAAAACAAAAGAAACCCCCATTACATCCATTACAGCGAATCCACCATAAATCGCGTCAACGCACACCGCGTCGCAATCTCTCTCTCTCTCTCTCTCTCTCTTTCTTCTTCTCTCTCCTGCGTTTCGCCGCAGCTGCAGCGCGACGCAGTGTGCATCTGTCAGACGCACTCTATGCCACACGCTGCGTCGCGGCAACGGCGACGGCGGCAACTCGTGACCTTGTCCCAGTTACGCGTCGGAGAGACATCCCTCGCGCCGGGAAACTCTCGCGCGCGCGCGGGAAAGAGTGCGACAGTGTGTGTGTGAGAGAGAGAGAGAGAGATGGAGAGAGATGGAGAGAGACTCAAAAATGTAGGTTATTCAAAAATATCGGCGCAACATCGATATCGACGCTGCGAGCGCTGACCGCCACGTGTGTATGTGTGGGCTGATGAGTGGTTGGGTGTAGTGGGTGAGATTCTTGGGAGAGGGGGGGAGGATTTCTTTTCGAGGGAAGAGGAATGTTTTGGGCGTGAGAAGGGTGATGTAAGGAATGTTTGTATGTGTAGTGGTGTATTAAAGGAGCAGTTTGTATATTTTGATAAAATGAACATAATCACGGATTTAAGTATATGGATCAAATATTCTTATACCTGAATTGTGTTGAATTTTTGTAAAATTAAATATCAATAGAACGGGTTGCAGTTTTGACTAGTGTTTGTTTGTTTTAGTTATATATCTATATTCTAGATCCTATATTCTTAACTATATTCCTGTCTATATAATTTATTATAAATCCTATAGTTTTTTCTATATTCTTTCATTTAGATCCTATATTTTTATCTATAATATACTCTTTATTCTAGATTCTATGTGTTTATATATATATATATTCTTTATTCAAAATTTGTATCTATATTTTTATATGTATTCTTTTTTTATAAGTTATATTTTGTAATAAATAGATAAAAAAGCGTTACAAAGCAGAATTTGCTATCAATAATAATAGAGAATTGGTGTTGATTTCGCATTAATCGAAATAAAGAGATATCAATAGTGTAAATTTATTATAATATCAATAGTGTCTTAATTTATTCTATCTTCCTGCAGTGAAATTTCGTTTTATAAAAAACACGTCCCACATTGGCATAAGTGATTTAACATTTTATACACTTGGCGGGCGGGGGGGGGGGGGGGCAGGGTCCGTTTATTAGACTGTTGTTTATAAATCTGCTAGCACTTTAGAATTTTCATTACAAACAAATAGATAAAGAAGAATGTTCATAGTTTCGACACTAAATATAACTAATGCTTAAAGTGAACATATGCAAATAATTCGACGTCCAAATAAACGATGGGAAATTGTATTAAATATATCGCATAAACGTAAACAAAGAATTCATTAGAATAAATAGATATACGACAATGCAAACATGTAACTATTAGAAAAATGATGCACGAGTGTAAAAATAACATATTTTTTCGAATATTTAAGCAGTATTACTTTAATTTGTGTAACTCATAATTACTCTGCTTATTATTAATCATATTCCAAATAATGTTTGTACATTCGTTTTTTATTTTTGTTGAAACTATTTATTTATAATTTGTGTAAATCTAAACTTTGAAATTCAAAATACTCAGCAAATATATATAAAACAGTCTAATAAACGGAACCTCTCCTCACTTGGCCATCGGTATAAACTGAAAGAGCGATAAAACCAGTATCAGCGAGAATGGAACCTGTATCGAAGGATTGGAAAACCCAAGCTTCAGTATATACGACCAAACAAACCGTAAAAATATTATAATATGCAAAAAAAAGAAATATATTTTATTAGGTTAGAATAATGGCGAATACTACGGGAGAATGGATTTCAGGGTTGTAGGTGTAGCAGGATTGTTAATATTACTAATAATGTAAGAAGTGAACATACGTAATTGTTAAATATCTACCCCTGGTAGAAATATAAGCTGGTTATAATAAAAAATTATCTAATTTTTCACAAATCAGATTATTTCTACTGAACGTATTGGCTAGAAACCCGCTTAAAACGACATACTTTTTATCTAATTTCTAGCTAATGCCAATAAGTTTTTATAAACGATAAAAAGTACTTATTTACTTTATATTAATTACATTATATCGACACATAAACAATAATAGTATAATTAACGTATTAGCATAAAATTATTAACACTAAGCTTATTTATTTATACAATTATATTATTAAAATGTCGAGGTTAAGAATCTCACTGTTAAAGTGTTAACAATGTACAATGATTTTTTTATTCTAAAATGGCGTTGGTGTAACTTCTTAAAAATTAAAAATGATTTACAATTATTTAATTTGCCTTTAAATAACTTTAAAGTTTTGGTTACCATGACGCTTTAATTATCTTAACGGGTAATTAACTAGAAATTATCTAGAAATAAGCTTATTTAAGGTAACAAATTTTACTAAAGTTTAATACGTTAACCTCTACAAGAGAAATTCTAGTTTCAACAAAATATTTTGGTATCCCTTCCCAGTGAAATGATTATTGTTCTTTGTATATGTATCATTCTGAATATATGATGATGAACGCATAAATTATTTTCTGATTATCGATTGATTGGGGGAGGGGAAGGGAGAATTGCCAATTTGCAAGGATTGCGATGGAGGGGAACGATGTTGATCGATAGCGGAGAATTTAAAGTGGATGCGTGAAGGATCTTATGTATTTTTCATCGCGGAGCTGTTTTCTTTTGACTGTAAGGCTGGAGCATATATGATTTATGCATGGCTATTTGTTTATTAGTTTCAGCAGAACTGGTGCGATGCGTCAAGATTTTGAATATTTTGTTGAAATTTAAAAAGCTGAAATCAACTGTTCACAACAGAATTGGTTAAACTTATCATTAAGTAATATAATAAGAATTACTTTAAATTCATATTTGAATGCATAATTTAAAATTATGTTGTATCGAGAAAAACATGTAGTATAAATTACAACTTTAACAGCCAAATTTACTATTTCTGATTGTACTTTGGGAATACCCTTGATTTTCGATAGAAATTGCTATTAACAATTGCCATACTTAACAAATATATATTAACGAATACAAATAAATTTTACTTCAACTATTTATATGATAATATTTTTATAGAAAATGAAGTACACCCCAATAATTTAAACAGAAATTATAAATTTTGATGTACTATTTCTTTCAGAATGATATAAACGTTTTACTTGCTCAATAACAATGTACTACGAAGAGTATTATTATTATGAAAATAAACATTGAAAGAAAAGTTTAAATTAAATAAGTTTTACAAAAGTTCGACTATACGAGTATCTCCAGAAAATGTAAGAAGATCAAAAACTTAAAATAAACGTCTAACTAGTATAACTTGACATAATGTCAAGAACAAATTTCGAACTTCCTGAACATATTTATCAACTTCGCACACAGCGCATTGACAACCTTACATTTACGTATAAGCACAATATCACTTTTCTCATTCTTCCGGCGAATACTACCACCCATATTACTAAAAATAAAGCGACGAAACAATTTCATTCATAACGAACGTCATCCCTATTTCCCAGCCCGATCAAAGATAACAATTTTTCATTTCACGCGAAAGATCCATTAATCATCACTTCCCGTGCAAACATCCAGCTAACACACAACTTTTAAAAAACGTCTAAAAGAAACAACCAAATACTACTTTAAATTTCCCGGGATATCAACAGGTCGTAATAACACCGCACACATTCAGCAAAAACACCGCTTCCAGTATTCTCCCACACACCTTCCTTTCTCTTTCTCCACCCTCACGCGATGCAAAGCCTCAATCATCACTTGATTAACATATCCTTACAGCCAAGAGCGCACACCCAACGCACACACAACACACACCCGATAATTACAGCTCGCCTTTGACATCAAAGAGAGCTAAACGTGGGCGTTGAAAAACACGACTGTTTGCGCGCGCGCCTCACGTGACGAACGCGATGGTTATCTATTGTGTACAGGTCCTTATAGAAGCGCACGAGCGCTTCGCTTATTGGGTCGCGCGCGGCCGCGATGTTAAAAAGGACATCACGCGGGAGCCGGGGAAATTAATGGCCACGTGGTGTAATAAAAGCGTGCGGTGGTGCAGCGTCGAGCGGTCGATTATGTGTCCGGAGCGGGACATTGTGTGGATAATCGGGAAATATTGGGGTGTTAGGAGGGTGGAGGGACTGGCGGGTGCTAATTTCAGCTGTCATGGCTGGATGGGTAATGTATGTTATGCTTGTGTATTGTTTATGGTGATTGAGGATGGATTAAGTGAGCGAACAATAAGCTGGGTTGGATCAAAAGAGGCACTGGCGTTTATGGGATATAGGTGGTGACTTTTTTATAATGTTAAATAGTAATTGTGGAAGTAATGAATACACATCATTAACTGCAGGTAAAGAACTTCATTTCTGCAACCTTTTTAATTGATTATTCTAGTTGTACTTCTTTGTCGTTTTAACATAAAAATTGTTTTTTTTTGCAAATTGATTTTTTTTCAGATATTGTTCAATACAAATACTCAAAAATTTGCCAAATATAATTTTATACCATTCTAACCTCAAAATCACAACTTTGATATGATTTTTCGGCACTCGTGGTATAACGGTTCGAAACTAGTGCGTAAGTAGATTATTTACCTCATGTGACTTTTCACTCTCGTTTCGCTCAAATAATCTACTTCCGCACCCGTGTCGAAATGTACTGAAATTGTTACTAACACTACTATATTTTTTATGAGTTCATTCTCAATCCAAGGGTAAGTGTTGAATAGTGATCTTAGTTTTGGATACTTCATAATGCTATATATTTTTTATGAGTTCATTCTCCACCTATGGGTTAGTGTTGAATAGTGATCTTAGTTTTGAATACTTATTAATGCTATACTAACTACAATTCACTTACACTACTTCTTATACTACAATGTCACATGGCTAGACTGTACTTTTCACCACTTTCCTTTGGTTGAGCGGATTATTTTTTTTAAATTCATGTTTTCATGATCTCGACAACTATGCACGTTAGAAAGGTAATATTTTTTTATAGATATTAACCTGTAATCGCAGTAGTAAAAAATGTTTGTTATTGATGAACTAATACTTTTAACGTTTGTAGTATTTTAGATCTGTTAATAATACTCCTTGGTAATATCGTTCGCCTGCAAAATACGTCTTCTCGCGGGTTAAATTAGCTTTTTGTATATAACAAAAAATCAATGATAGTTAAGATAATCCAAAAATTTGTCCACCAATAGATAGCTAATTTAAGGCTCTTTAAAATACACTGGTACTCAAAATGTTATATTACTTCTAACATACAAAAATTATATTTTATTTCTATTTGCGCGAAAAGAATACAAATGATGAACCGATAAATATTGGATTGACTAATGTATGTATAATGTTGTCAACTTTCTTGGAAAAATTACAGGGACCGTGTTTGCTAACTTTTTTTCGAATAAATCAGTAATATAGGGTAAAAGTCACTTCCGTTCCCCGTTCAAAACACGATTTTCAGTGAAACCTTATACCACATGAAAAGAAATAAGCTATAAGCCAAATCATTACATAACATATTGTAATAAAGTTTTTAGCAAAAGTTCTTTTTCACCATCGATATTTTAAATATTCATCTATATAGAAGCTAAATGAATAATGAAATCAATATTATACTCTGAATGTGCACTTATCGATTCTGAAGCTATATAGAGAATTAAGAAAATATAATTATTTCCTATAATCATGCTGTCAAAGTGCTCACTCTGTACATAATCGATTTAACAGGTTTTTATTTTTAATACGCCAAGTAGAATAAGCGCGGTATGTCAAGACACCTCCGCAGAATGTCAGTCAAGTTACTTCTTCGCAGAAGAAGCTTTGTAATAGTACAAAAAGTTAAAAACATCTACAGAATTTTTATTTATCATATACCTAATTTCCCATGTAAAATAATAAGTCTGGAATAAGTCTGGCAAAAGTCTGGTTCGCAAAGTCTTGCACAAGTCTGGCTACGGAGACGATCCCAGACTATAAGCTCGACTATATTCCAGACTTTTGTTGAATTATGTCAAGAAAACTTACTTTTTCATCGTGGATACATTGTTTTAAATATTGCAATCTTCTAGAAAATTTAAATATTTGTAAAAAAGAGACAAAAATTTAGGTTACTGCAGAAATGATGGAGCGCTATGCTTTTGTTTTGCATTTTTTGCCAAAAGTCTAGGATCGTCTTTGTAGCCAGACTTTTGCCAGACTGTTGTCAGACTTGTCTCAGACTTATTTTCAATTATTAAATAAGTTAAACAAACTGCTGCCAATTACTTTTGTTAGTACAAATAAAAAAAAAGCTTTTTAGTGTAAAGATAATTATTTTACATTCGTTAGAATAGTAACTTTCTATAAAAAACTGCTGCTAAGGGGTCGTCCACACATTACGTATTGGCCTTAGGGGGAGAGAGAAGTCAAAGAGCAGTTACAAGTTTGTTATGCAGGGTAAGGTAAGGGTGCAGAGCAGTGTTATGTAATATTTCATTTGATTATTAATTAATTTTAAGCTGTCAAAACAGTCGATAGATTTTATTTATTAAATCAAATTTGCGCGCACGACTTTTCTTATTAACTCTAGCTGTAAGTCATTTATTTAGAATCTCCGCGTCATTAATAACTCATGAGTGAGAGATTTTGTGCTTGGACTTCGAAGTGAGCGGTGAAATTTTGGTATCTCTATTCATTTTTATTTCCTCTCCATTTCTTATCATCCATCGCTTGTTTCGGCCCTACGCGGTCACGTGTGTAGGTGAGTCTGAGGCGCGAAATTCAGGTAAATGGTGTTAGCAAGAAGTATCAACAGAAGTTAACTACTAAAGATGTTTTGGGTAATTTGTTTATCAATAAGAAACATTTGTTAAATATTTCTTCGACTTCGTTTATAATTTCCTTTATTAAATTGTTAAAAAAGATTGTTTTTAAACAAATTCTTTTGTTCTATTTAAAGCTAAATAACATTTCTGAAGAATGCATAAAAGTCCCAGTATAGAAAACAAAAATTCAAAAAGATACCACGCGCATACTCGCGGGTTTAGTTTTAAGATTCTAGAACTAGAGAACCTTAAAACTAGATGTAAATTAATATATCAAGTATTAATATGTTACGTCACTTTGTGTTTTTATTGAGTCTTTTCATTTTATTTAATGATAATAAGAATAAGGAAAACGTTATTTGCAATATTAATTGTGTTGAAAAATATTGTTCATTCTTTGATATTTATTTCTCTTTCTTCGTAAGAAGAAAATTGCGTAACATTAGGGGAGGTTGTAGGGGGTCATGGAGACTGTTACGGTTTTGTTACAAGGGGTAGGTAGGGATGGAAAATTGGCGAAATCTGCGTTACGTAATATATGGACGATCCCTAATTGCTAATATTTTACGTAAACAAATCTATATTATAATGTATCTATAAAGATTGAAAATTTTATTATATATAGACTTCTGATACTAATTAACTTTTTGTCATTTGTTTCCAAGTTCATATTTTTTACTCAGAGAGAATTTTCTGACAAGAATTACCGTCAAAATCATAGTAATCTTAGGATATTCATACTTCACAGAAAACATTACTTTTTCATTCATTGTCAATTTTTACAGTTCATCCAGGGTAATATTAAAAACTAAATTTTAGATTTCTACTTTAAAATCAAGGATTTTCTTACTTTCCAAAAAATCAAAAACCTAAATTTCTAATTACTAAGATTATAGAAATTCTTATTTTTGGAAAGAAGAATCTCCTTGATTTACTCTTTTAAAAATAGAAAGGTAGATACTCATTATTTATAGTATTTAACCCTTTGATGTAAAATGTACAAAACCTACACCATTGTTTACAGCACATCGAAATATTAATTAAAAAAAAAGATTAAGTATCTTAAATGCAGGGAAAATTGGGATAAACGCAATTGAAAATCGGTAAAGTCCTATAAGTAGAAAAATCCAAGTATGGCTAAATCTAATAATTTGCGTTAAATGGAGAATATTCATACGCGATTAATAATTACTTTACGTGCCTTGCCAGCGCATTGTAAGTTTTCCCTTACCCATGACACAGGCCTAGTAATGCAAGCAAAGAAGTTCTTCCAAAGGTTAGTAAAAGGAGAGTAAAGTGTTGGCTTGCTAAGGCTGCCTCGTATACTATCTTTAGCAGGGCCTAGTAAGGGATTCTCAATTATGCTGTTTAAAAAACGTATATCCAAAACTGAATTTCAAATAAATTGACGTTAAAATAGCGTCAAAATTGAAAATTGTTAAATATTAATTTTATTGCTTTCTTTATAAGAAACTATACTCGATCTCGAGACTTATAACTTTGCAATCCATGACCTTAGACATTAGAGTACAATTTATAAACAAATCTTTTGTCACGGTAAAATTATAATTGTAATAATATAAATATTAATAAATCTTGATAAATTATAATTATTAAGAGTGTTTATATCACCGTTACTCAATCTAAAATAATGACGGAGTTATGAAAAGCAATTAATCAATTATAGAATATAAATATATAAAAATTTACGATATAAATCAATATTTAATCTTATTATCAAACGAGAAACGTTTACGCAAAGACCGAAACACGAAATTTGTTTACCTCTCACAAGGCATTAGCTGTTTTCCCTGAATAGGGTTCTAATAAGGGAGCCGTGTGCAAACATAACCTAAAGCCTTGGTTTGACACGTTAAGACAACTTTATCTACGTCTTGTCATACCCTTGCAAGGCACTGCGTTACACTTCCTACTGTGAGTCTACTAAGATAGCAGTCATATCCCTTGTGAAGGCCTTGATAGAAATAAGGCGTGCCTTATTATCGGAGTTAATCGGGTAGATATTATATTCTGTAACTTTTTCTGTATTCTAGGGGTCAATTATTTTTCTTTTAATTATGTTTTGACAAACTGTAGATAATGATGCTTGTTTCATAGGTTCTACCAAGAAGTCTGCTATGAGCATCCTCCTTTAGGAGTTTTATTGTTTTACAAGGTTACAATAACTTTTTCTACTTTTGTAAAATAGAGAATGAGCAGATTTCTCTTTGCAGAAGAGTAAATTGTTAGATTTACACTTCTATGCGTCGATATTTACTCTTTTAGGTGTAGAGTGTATGCAAAATGTATTAAATTAATTTTGTATCAATATTCTTTGATTATTATAAAAGAAACGCTGCCAATTTATTTGGCACTTGATTTTCTCAATGAGGTATTAGTTACATATATAGTCATTTGCCAATGATACTAAATACTATAACTACTGTTATTTTCTTTATTATATAGTATATCATATTATTAAATATATTATGTAAAAATTTCGAAAAATATGTAAAAACTAAAACAAATCGATAATATTTGCTGAAACTTTTAAGCTTCTTCTAAATATCGAGATAAACATTATAAGTAAAATTTAGCTAGGTCCGCGTACCGCGTAATTCCTAAGCATCGATACATACATAAATAACATAAATACATGGAAAAATATATCTCGTAATATTTACACGCGTAATATTTAAGCATCAATACATACATAAATAACATAAATACACGGAAAATAATATCTCGTAATATTTACATGACAGTAATTTGTGTACGCAACATGTTCATTCCTGTTAATCTTACAGGCTCGGTTTGTAGAAATCCCAATCTAAGCTTGCGCCCAAGCAACCTAACCTATTTTCATGACACACGTGTATCGGCTTAAGTTTGTTGGAAAGCGAAGAAGACTAACAATAAAATTGACTTTAAAATATGATAAATATATGAAAGCACACAAAAGATTGTTTTTCAACTAATATATAGTTATACATAACTGAAGAAATGATGGAAATGTGAGGTTACGCGGACGTAAACAGGCGCAAGTCTCTCAGCCACTGGCTTGGTAAAATACCAAGCCGTGTCTGTATAGTATCCAAGATCACGCCTGGGGGAGATACAAGCGACACTATTTGGAGAATTAGCATGACTCGGCCTGGAGTATCCACGTTCTTTCCTATAGGAATGGCCGGCTATTTTTTTCCGTGTACATACTCATACACACACACACTCGCGAGCTCACACACATACACGCACATGCACACGCACACACACACGCACACATAGGTATACCCACACTTGCGCGCATACATATGCATCCATACAAAGAACATTTTTTGAAAGTAGCGTACTCGAATTAGCCATATAATATGTTCTCTTTGAGAAAGCAAAAGTTAATAAAAAGGAATTAAATTTTTCTTTTCTTATAGGAAAAAATGTAATCCAAAGAAATATAAGTAGGTACAGTTATGAAGATTGTTTATACCGTTACGGACCCAGTTCCTGATCAGGCCCCAATTCCTGATCATTTTCTTACATAAAATATTACTTTAAACTTGTTGCTGCAAAAACTTTTTTGAAGATTGCAGATATAATTATCTACTATTTACATTTTCTTGTTCAAAGTCTAAAAAGTTTAATTGTAATTGGCTTTTATGGAAATCAGAGTTGATCAGGAATTGCTCTTAGCTGATCAGGAACTGGACCCGCGACGGTAGATCATTTTAGTTTAGCCAATGTATTACAATAAGAAGAGCCACTCCTATTTATTAGTATTTAGCTTCTTCAAACTCAATATTCACGTTCCATTATGAAATTATTCGTTCGTATACAGTACATATTAATTTAAACAATTACTATGATAAACTACTCCAAAAGATTTTCACCGCTAAAGTTTTTAAGATACCTTCACCCTCCACACTTACGATGATGCTAAAGCCACCTATCACCGTCAAATACGAGGATCCACTTTTCTTATTGCATTTTCAATTTTTAGTAAATATCTCTATGGAAAGTTGTTGTTCCAATCAAAAAGAACAACTTTCCATAGCGATATTTTCTTACAATTGAATAATGAATGTAAAAAGTGGTTCCCCGTATTTACCAGTAACACAGGGTTTAACATCACCTTACAAACAACTCATAACACTCTTCCACGCGAAAACCCCCCTATTATACAACCCTTCTCGAAAAACCTCCCACCATCGATCGTCCACACATTTCATTGTCAACGCTCGACCTCTTCAACCCTTACCTCCTCCTCCTCCTCCTCCTCTTCCTAAAAAAGCGCGCGAGCGCCGAGTGCAACTGCCACTCGGTGACACACCGTCACAAAATAAACAATGCGTGCGCACTCGCTCTCTTCCTAATTAGCTCCGCGTCAGCTACACACATGCATACATACATACATAGCTACATACATATGCGAGCGAGCCTCTTTTCTCTCCGACTCTGCCAATGGCTCTTCTCTCACAAGCAAAAGAGAGAGAGAGAGAGAATGTGTTAAGCATCGAGGAATCCGTTGGAAGTCAATCGCGCTGACGGTGTATGCGAGCTATTTCAATCCGCGCTATTTTTATGTTTACACCGCGCGGTCGAGGTGGAGGCGTCAGCTCTGTACAAGAGAGAAAGAGAGAGTGCTCGATCGTCGATTGCACTCGATGCATCTCTCGAAAACTTCCTCCCCCCACGAGGTTGCTACTATAGGGTGAGTTGTCTGGTTAGATGTCGGGGGTGTTTTATGAGCGGCTGTCTAGTTTGCGTAGATCCGCACGTGGGTGGGTGGTTGATGGATAAATGATAGAGTTTTGATTGATGTGCACGGTGGCGATGGTGCGCGTGTGAGTGTGTTAGCTAATGCCCTCGAGAGCTTTTCGGTTTGAAAGCTAACGAGTCTGCATCGATTTGTCGAAGGCTAGTGGGGTTTGCGGATCAGGCTGAATGGCTTTTCAATTTCTTAATTTGATTATGCAACGTTCTCGTGGGGCATGTCTTATGTAAGTTTGATGGTCTTTTTGATGTGGATCAATTATAATATTTGAATTACGTAGGATTGGAATATAAAAAGTTGTAGTGTATTATCCGAAAGAGTTTGACGATTATTCATTTGTGTCAGAAAATTGAAGCTATTATTCATTATTAATGTAATAATAATTCATCAGTCAGGATGATTGAATGTTCTCTTTTAATGGTAAGATGTCGTTAATTAATGGTTTTATCTTTTCTATTTTTGTATACAATGCTCGATGTGAAGTAATTTTGTAGAAAAGCGCATTACAATATTATATTGATGCTCCTTACGAAGAGTGGCACGTCTCAGTGTTTTAATAAAACGTACTATTTTTTATCAGACATTAAAATAATAAATAAATTGAAACAAAGAAATTAATTTAAAAATATATCAGTTAGCTACATTGAACATATTCTCATATTAATTCAATTTTCAAAAGTAAATATCTTTATAATAATGAAACGTACCACTAATCTTTTCAAGACACGATTGTATAAAACCATTATTTGAATATTATTTATCATTTGACACAATATAACTCGATAACGAAGCTAGTTCTTGATAAATCACGAATACACGCTTCCACAAAAATCGCTAATTCCACATACAAAAGAACAACCCGTTAAAGAGAATTCCCACAAAAGAAAGATTCCCCACATTATCGAAAAACTCCCGAAGAAAACGCCCATCGAACATTTCACCTTGACCTTCAAAATCGCGCTTCTCTCTGTCTCTCTCTCTCTTGAATCACCTTCCTTATACCCAACCCATCGCCACCTCGCACCGCATCTCCGCGCGTTTCGCAATTCCGTCTCGCTCCCAACCACAACGAAAGAAAAAAAAAGAAACACACTCACGAAACATCAGCTCCAGCTCCCCGCAAATTCCCCCCGCACGCCCGACAGTCGGAAGCCGCATCGCTCGCAGATGCTTCTCTCTCTCTCTGTCTCTCATACACACGCAGTGGCCCTGAACCATAGCGCGGGTTGGAGTCCCAGTGACCTGGACTCCGTCTCTCTCTCTATATCCCACTCGCGGGTTTGTCCTTGCACTCGGTGACCCGCTTTCTCGGCAGCGCGCACACCGAGCCACCTCAGGATCCCCCTGTTCTCTCTCTCTCTCTCGCTTCCCGGTATATATACCCGGAGCTTCGCGGCTGCGGATCTCGCGCTACCCGAAAACGTGTCAAGGTCCGCACACGCGTGTTCCCGGACGCCGCCACGCGCGAATTGTGGAGAGAGAGAGAGAGAGAGAGAGAAGGAGATTTTTCCCCGGGGCTGGATGATGTCGGTACTTGCTCGAGAGGGGGAGCATTTTGAAAGGGACGTTTTGCGCGCTTTTTTTGAGGTTTCTGTTTATCTTGGTTTGTTGGGTTGTTTGAGAACGCGGAGGAGGGTTTGCGAAATGTGTGGAGATGCTTTTTGGATTTTGTCGCAGATGTAGGAGGATGATTGTTGTGGTTGGGAATTTGGGTAGTTTGACCCTGGGAGAAAATGAAACGGGTTTTGTTGACGGTTTTGTAGAATGCAATCATGTTTTGTGGGGAATTATTGCGGACTGTGCTTTTACTTATAAAGTTATTGATTTCGTTAGTAATAAGAGTGATAGAACTCATGTGTTAGGTGGAATATTTCAAGATAAATAACTGGTGATTGGTATTATGTATTTTATAGCCAAAGGTTACTATTCAATCGCAAAATATCATTTTTAATAAACTGTTGATAAAGTACGCAGAAAAATCGTTTCATTTTTACCAGTGAATTTATCTATTCTAAAAGAAAAACATTAAAAAATACACAATTTATTTAGGATTATCCAATTTAAAACTGTTATTTATTGTAGCAAGTTTTACTTAATAATAACAAATTATGAAATATTATGGAGATAATTAAGGACAGGTACTATGAAAAATCAGTATTTTAACCGTTTTGATTCTTTACCTATTGATCTTCAAAACATTATGTCAAACTCATACTAAAAGTTTGTTAAAATCATTTTAAAAACATGTGAAATAATTTTCTACTAACAATATTAAAAGATACAGAAGAAGATAGTATTCTAAAGAATGCTTTAAATGAAAATAAATCACACGTTATAAACCTATCTTCTACTACCATTTTAAATATTTTTAGTTATATTTTTTATTACCTGTTTCTCAGATGATTTTAAAAAGCTTTCTCTATGAGGAAGTAAAAACTTCTTGTATGGGTTTCGTATAACGTTTTGTGGATCAAAGTATGAAAAGTAAATATGGATAAAACACAAATTTTCAGTAGTGTCTCCTTTTAAAACCCTATAATAAAATTTAGGTGAAAGCATTTTAGTTACGAAAACAAATTTCTTTCAGTGAATTTTCTAATTCTTAAAAGCTTTAATTGTTATAATCTTACTATAAGAGTACGGTATGACTGTTACTTGAGATTGCTAATAACAAGGGAATTCTAATAAGCAGTCAGTTTCCAAATATGATTATTTCCAAAATACAGTAGAACCTTCCGGCACTAAGACTCACGGCACTATAAAACTCCCGATACTGTGATTGTGAAGCATTTGTGATTTTTCAAGGAACAGCTCTATGTCAGAAAATTTTGATAAAAGAAAGTTTTAAAAAATGTGCAAATAGAAAATATAATAGCAAATTTTATAAATAAGAATTATATATTTTTATACAGAATTTTGTAACTCTAAGACGCAAGAATTTTGGGTAATCAAGAAATAATAAGTCTGATTTAAAGTGAAAAATATATATAGTGTCTAATTGACTGTTTGGTTAATTGGCTAATTGGCTGGCGCACCATTTGCAGTGCCGGAGGGTAACTGGTCCTGTGTTTCACAGTGCCGGGAGGTTCTTCTGTAAACTACAATCATATCAATCGCAATTCAAGATTGTTATGAACAATAATATAAACTTTAAATATTAAATAACATTGTAGTAATAATTCCTAGTAAATTTTAAAGAGTTCTATTGTGTACATAATTATTTCTTCTATGTGTCGTTACTAAAAAAGTTTTCTTTTCTAAAGAACAAATGTTATTCAATATTGAAAGTTAACGCGAGACTATTTAAACTGCCAGTGAATACGAGTTATAAGAATTTCATATAATGAATATGATAACTATATCAGAACTATAGTCAATCCGTAAAAACTCCATATAACAACGCTATAGAATTTCTTAAATCGAAAGAATATATAAGTTGTTCTTTAGAAATACGACTTCAGTAGTTTTACATTGTTTTAAGAAACAAAAGTTCAAAAATTGTAAAATGTTTTGAAAGCTATTGTACCCATTTTAATCAACTTTAATCGTTGATAAGAGTTTATTAATGTTTGTATACGAACTTGTAAAACATATTAAGAATTTTAAACGTATGTTTTTGCAACGACTGAAGTTGTTTTCTTAGAGAACGACTTATATATATCAAAGTAGCATTTTGTCTGATATTAGGTTACTTTCTTTTCAGTAGACATAATTCTTTTTATAATAGAATTATCCCTCCCTGGTGAAAATTAATCTAGAACTATGTAGATCTATCTAGTTTGCAATGGGAATAATCGATTATTTCCCATGGACAACTAGATAGATCTACATAGTTCTCGATTATTTTTCACCAGGGCTCTCGTAATTGCATTCTATTGAAATTCTTCGATAAAAATATTGGATTTTAACTTTTTGTTTAATTTACTTTTAACTCGTAAAATTAAATATTTTACATTAGCTCAAAAAACAATGAAATAAAGAATGCTGAAACTTTTCTTAAAATACGTTAGAGGCAGCCTAAATAAATTATGAGATTTATCTATTAAATGTTTGTCTCCGCGTATATACGGTAACTAGATATAATCTGAAGGCTTTTGTTAAGCAGTTTGGTTTGTATAGGCTGAGTACACTACGTACGTTTTAAAACAAAGGCTATTTTTGAAAAGCTTAACTTGAAAGAACGAGCACCTGTTCAAGATACTCTCGTTAAGTAGTTATAGAGAATATTACATCAAAGAGTTTCAACTTAATACATGTTGTTACTAAATATAAAAATATGCGAATTATAACTCCTAACAACATATTTTGAAACAAAAATTAAACAGTTTTATTTCATCGAAGAAAGTTATACTTCTACAGTAATTTATAGCTAGTATTTATAAATTAATTACTACTATAACTCAAACAAAATGCACGCTTTTAGGGACGGAGAAAGGAAAAGTTTTAAACTTGCAATATTGGTGAATAAACTTTTTATAAATATAGAATAGACAAACATAGAGTTATTATAAAGAGTATTATTAAATTTGAATGAGTAACATACTAGAAGAATGCAAGTAGTACCTGATCAATCAAATTCTAAAAATAATGTAGGAAAAGTAAACGGACGCTTTTGATTTAAAGATATATTTCCCCATAACATTTACTTATTAATATAAAAATCAATAAAATGAATAAAAAATATCTAAGTTATGAATAAGAACTAACATAATATTCCCTTTAATCTAATTAAAACTGTTCTCTTTTAGAAAAAATTATTTAAGTAGTAGCAGAATGAACTGGCTAGACTGTGCCACATGAATATATCACTGATGTACTATTGTAAGTCTGTGTAATATTGACTGCATGCAAGTGGATACATTTATTTTTGTACAATATGAACTTGTTAAGTGACTATAATATTTATTATAGGCGAAGGAGATTTTCAAATAGAAATTATAGAGAAATTACCGTAAAAATTACCGTCTATTCATTTAATAAAAAATCTCTATTTATACTCTATTCAACAAAAGGTAAATTTTATATAGAACGGGATATCATGCTCATTTTCTTACACTGATTCAAGGGACTTCTCTTCAATTTTCGTTGCCTGGGATTGGTACTCTCATATATTTAGCGTCGCTGAATAGGATTTTGATGTCAAATTTATAGAATTTTCTCGAGAAAATGAACGATTTTTTTAGGCATAACAGTCAAGGGGTTAAACGCATACACATTTTTTATAAGTATTATTTTCATTCACGAATGTATAACAGTTTGTTAATTTCGAGTCATTCAATTTTCTATAGTCGGCTTACCCGATAACAAAGTTAACTAATTTTCGAGGGGAACCCGATTTTTTCGAATAATCTGTTTTATAAGTCAGGTAACCAAATCTTATTTCTGGGTTGGCCAAAACTTTAAATGAGTCGATAGATTTGAAATCATCAAAATATTAGAAAGTCTCGAAAGATTTTCAACGATTTTATAACAGTTCAATAATTTTGAACTTGTAATTTGATCATTCGTCGGGCAAAACATATTTTACAAATCATCTCCCGGGCAAAAAGGGTTATATGTAGTGATATAGAAATATTTATGATTATATATACTTATATAGAAATATTTATGATTATATATACTTATATAGAAATATTTATGATTATATATACTTATATAGAAATATTTATGATTATATATACTTATATAGAAATATTTATGATTATATATACTTATATAGAAATATTTATGATTATATATACTTATATAGAAATATTTATGATTATATATACTTATATAGAAATATTTATGATTATATATACTTATATATAAAATCATGTACAAGTTATACATAAATATTGTTGAATATTATCTCTATATGAAAATATATAAAATTATATATAATTTTATAATTATATATCGATGGCCCTTACGAAGACTAGCACTTTTTAGATTTTCCGATAAATTCTAAAACCTTCTTTGATCCCCTAAGAAAATGACAATTTATGTCTGAGATTTTAAAAATTGTCAATTTTAGTAGGAGATTCCTGACAATAACTAGTATTTTTCGAGAAAACTGAAACGTGCTAGTCTTCGTAAGAGACGTCGATATGTAATCATATATAATTTTATATAACTATTTATAATTGCATATACATACATAGAGACAAAACTCATATATAACCATATAATATAATCATATATACTTACATATGATTGCACATGTTTTTATGTATAACCATAAATATAAAATCATATATAACCCTATATGATTTTTCTATAAAATCATATATAACCCTATATGATTTTTCTATAAAATCATATATAACCCTATATGATTTTTCTATAAAATCATATATAACCCTATATGATTTTTCTATAAAATCATACATAACTATGCACAGATCATTTCCCCCAGTCTCTCACCCGGTAGAAAAAAAGACACGACTCACCTCGGCCACGTGTAGACCCCCGAGACCTCGAATCCATAGTGCCAGCTCCCGGAATACGCCCCCTGTCCCTTAGGGCCCGTACACACTCCATGTCCATGAGCCTTGCCGTCCTCCCAGCCGCCGCAGTAAGTGCCCCCATCGTCAAAGTCAAACCTCCCCCCGTTGACCTGTGCCCTATTCGGTCCACCACTGCCACCAGGCCCGAACTGCTGGTGGCCCGGGCTCTGGGGCATCTGAGCCCCGCCGGCCAGGCCATTCGGTGCCTGTTGCTGCTGCTGCTGCTGCTGCTGTGGATTCTGGGACTGCTGTTGCTGCTGCTGCGGATTTTGCATGTCGTAGTGGCCGCTGCTGCTGCTGATTGGCTCACGGCGGCTGAGTCTTTAGAGCCTCGGCCGGGCCTTCAGCGGCTCAGCGCAGCGCCGAGTGGCTTGCTCCTGCTTCGGACTCTGGCGTTGCTGGTGTGGGATGGCCGACCACGCTCTTCCATCCTCGGATTTGCCTCGGCTTCCTGCGTTCAGAGAGGGAAGAGAAAGACAGAGAGAGGCGTTTAGATGTTGAATGATCGAGGTGATATTGAGATTATCATTAAAGGAATCGAGAACCGTCTAATCTTCGCTTTACCATCTCCTATTTTCAAGGAGAGAGCACGGAGTACGGGTCTCGGATTTTGATGAAAATTTGGGGATCGTTTTTTGGTATCTAATAATGAAGCCTAATGCCTCTAGTTTTATCAGATGGGTCTTTGTACATCAGATACAGCGTGTCATTAACGTTGATAGTATATCTTTATATATCTTGTTTTTAACACTGCCTATATGGGCAATACTAATGTTTTAAGCTTTATCTCATATTCAAAAGCCCATTTGATAACGCTGCGGGTATCGGACTTCAGTTTGAGGTACCAAATATCGATCCCCAACCCACCCAATACCCAATCAATCTTCGTGATCCGGACTCCGTGAACTCCCCTTGTTAGTAACGTTGTTTACCAATGGGGTCCTTTTAGGGTTCCCGGAGAGAATCTTTGATAAATCCATTACATTTTTAGCTTTTTACACAGAAATTGGAATATAAGGGTTTTGGGGGTCACTCATTAAATGGCGGATCAAATATGACGCACATAACTTATGGACACCCCTAGTAGAAACTTTCCCCAAGAGTTTACCAACGCTTGGACAAATCTTTATACGTTGGCCAGTGGTTTCACCATCGGCTGACCAACATCCCGCTTATTTCGTCATGAATTTACTCCCGCCGTTGGCCAACTGATGGTGATTTTTGAAAATCACGATAGAAGCAAATTTATTATAACTTACTATTCAAATAGCTTATTTAACGTCGCATGATCACCAAATAGTCGCTATGTAAAATGAATAATATAGTTTACTTCTTAAAATAAGATGTAAAATAAACATACTTTATGTCAGATTTTGAGGTTATCCGTTTGCTGATACGTGCATACAGCTATCTAATCTCGCGCATGTGCAAGATGACCATTGACCAGTCATTAAGGGGGCACACCATCTATAAAATGTGAAATAAAAAAATTGATTAGGAATTTTTATTTTGATACTTATTTTAATAAGGGTTTTTTTTCCTGAAAGTATACAGAAAAACCTACCAATTTTTATATTTTTTACCTTCGTTGGACCTTCTATGCCTCCATGGCAAACCAGACTGTTTTCGAAGACTTTAAGCACTGTTCGTAAGGTTCCAAGTCTACGCATAGATGGATTGGGCTAAAAATGTATGGAGATACTCATTATAGTAGTACTTTTAATATGAACGTAGGGATTTTGATTTGAGCGAGTAGAAATATTTTTTTATTTGAACATTGTCAATATAACACTTATTTTTTAATAATTTGATCACTTTTAGAGTAGTAAAAAATTTTCTACTCGTTCAAATCAAAATCCCTACGTTCATACTAAAAGTACTACAATAATGAGTATCTCCATAAACTTTTAGCCCAATCCATCCATGCGTAGACTTGGAATCTTACGGACAGTGCTTAAAGTCTTCTAAAACAGTCTGGTTTGCCATGGAGGCATAGAAGGTCCAACAAAGGTAAAAAATATACAAATTGGTAGGTTTTTATGTATACTTTCAGAAAAAAACCCTTATTAAAATAAATATCAAAGAAAAATTCCTAATCAATTTTTTTGTTTCACATTTTAAAGGTGGTGTGCCCCCTTAACCAACGATTGCCCATCTGCTTTGGACAACGAAAATTGGTGAACGGTTGGCGAATACGCCATTTTGGTGGAGTTACTTTCTACCAGGGACGTGAGGCGGAATATAAAACTTGGATAATTTGGATTAATATATAGGTTTTTGGGGTAGTTTATTACGAATGGCGGATCCAATGTGGCTGCCCTGACATGAATATTTTTAACTCTTAGTTGTCACATCTCAATAAAATTTGACTTTAAAAAATAAATTTCCGCGTAGGTATACTTTGGTTTGCAAAAAATGATGATTAAATAAATAAAAACTACGCCATAAGTTGTCAAGTAATAAAAAAATGCTACTTTGCATGGGGTCACAATGACCCTGTCTGCCGTCTAAGAGTTAATTTGGACGTCGGATTCGTAATCAGTGTCCCCTAGAAACAATATGTGTATCGGCCATATTAAATGCGCCATATTGAATTTGTAATTTAGTTGACAGATTCATAATCAGCTTTCCCAACTTTTACATTCCACTTCATGTGATCATACGTTAAGTCATATTGGATCTACAATTTAAAATTTCATAACAAATCCCTTATAAGCCAAATTTTGTATAGATAGATAAAATATGATGGATTTATTATAGATTTTTTTTGGGGTCCCTAAAAGGCACCCGTTTAAATAAGCGGTAAAAATAAATCCTATATCATATATTAATTGTTTATTAAATAAACTATTAACACCAAGCGCCGCTACACGTGCGCTTTTTCTTTTATTCGCTCTCGTTAATGGCATTAGTAATATTACTCGCCAAAATATCGACGCAATTACTACATCATGAGATTCGCACACATTTCTGCAGACATTGCAATAATTTATTTATCATAAGGATACGCGCGCACTTGCTTATTCTCTTTTTTTCTCTATCTAACTTTCACTTCTCCGTCTCATTTTCTCCCTTACGCCTCCACCCCACGAACCGTTCCTCTCCACCCTCTAGACACTACGTCGCAGTAAATGCGCGTATTTTTGCGTGCCGGTTATTAGCGTGACGCTGATATTCTTTTATAAGAAAGTCACTCTCCACATGCCCTGTACCACCCTCTCCCCGTAATTTCATCGTCCCTTCCTATTTTTTCTTCTTACGCACCCGCACCCTCTCATGCTTGCTCTATTAATAATCAGAATCTAAGCACGACGTCGCAGTAAACTCGCGCGTATATCTTTGTAACCATTTTAACGTGACGCTAATATAATTATTTTTTAAAAATAATCTTCCCTCCACATGCTCTGTTACCCCCCCCCCCCACCCTAGTTTCTTCACCCCTCCCTTAATTACCCTCTATGCTTTTACTTCATCCCATACCCTCACCACTGTATCATAAACCCTCGTTTTAAATTCAAGAAGAAAATACCGTTAAAATAAAGGAAATACAAAAAAATATAGTGCTTTTTAAATTCGGTAACATAACCTTTATTTTTTTAGAATTTGTATAATATTAACAAGCACTTGTAATTATCGTAACAATGCTTTAATTTATATAAGTAACAATTTTCTATTGTTTATTATGTAGATTTACTAGACTCTTAATAAATTGTCATATCATAATAATTTAATTCGACGTTTTAACCTTTATCCTACTATAATTTGATATACTCATATAGACGAACACACGCATACTCGCATAGAGATATATGTGTGTGTGCATGCGTGCGTATGTATGTAACATATCATAGCAAATTGATTTGAACATTAAAACATCGGATTGAATTATTATGATAAAATTAATATAGTAAATCAATCTAATTTCTAAGTAATAGGTTTAACTAGATTCCAGTGTATCGACTAGAATATATCGTCAAGTTTCTACCTGAGTTTTTATGTTGTACAGTAATTAAGAAATCATAACTGTTTCTAATATTATAAGTATATCTAATCCTTTAAAGTTAAGGCCCACTTTAATCTCATGTCACTTCAACTGATTTTCCCGTATCTTTATTGATTATTTTTTATATTTGACAATCCAATGTTTTTAAGTTAAATAATGGGAATATGTAATTAAAAAACTACAATCTCCCGGTGGATCTAAAAATAAATATTGTGTTTGCATGTAGTTTCAGGCATAAGTACTAATTTCATCAGAATAACCTATGCTAAAAGTTCTAATTTCAAAATTCTTTTCTCTTCAGTGTACCTGATAATCCGACCTATCCAGAATTTTAAGGGTGATTGTAACAGAAATAAGGCTAAATTAAATGAATTTTTATTAATAGATCTGTTAAACGAATGCTTTCAAAATTTTTGGGATAATTTGAAGATATAAACAAAATTTTTTTTATATTAAAATATATTTTTTATAAACTGATGTTTGTTTGAAAAAAAGACGGTGGAAGCTGCTGCAATTTTTCTTCTTGTCTCTAACAAATAAATCAAAAAGATTTATATTCCGTATGAAATTATACAGTCGATGAACCTAAAAAAAAATTATATTTTAAAATTTTTGTGTAATGTCAAAACTTAGAAAAATTGTAATTTTTACGAAGAATTTGGGTATATTTACGTGAAAAAGAATTGTTAAATTATGTTTTTTTATTAAAAACGTAGGTTCATCGACGATTGTTTGGAATTATCTTTCAAATGAACCTTGATTAATATAGAACGGTTTAAAAGTTTTTTTTAATCGTGTCTATCAGTTTGGAAATAGTGCTTTTGAGAAAAACGCGTTTAAAGTTTCGCCGGTGTACCTGATACTATGCAGAAGCGCTTAATGTTCAATAGCTGACACCTATACAACTGCTAATGTCGCTCTAAAACTTTTGAACAAGGTTTTTGAGATATTTTGCTATCGATTTATGCAAAAAATGTCGTTTTTTGCATTCTCGAACAGAAAGCATTGTTTTGATAAAAAAATGTATTTATCATTTATTAACGTAGAAACATACTGTATAACTTGGGGAGTTCGAATAAGCTATTCTCAAGAAATTTCCGCTGTGGATGTGTGTACGTGTGTGTGTGCGCGCGTGCGTGTGCGCGTGCGTGTGTGTGCGCGCGTGTGTATGGGTATGTATGCGTGTGGGAATGAGCGTGTGTATGTGTGTGTAACTCACCCGCGTTCGAATATTCCGCGGTAAAATTTGACCAAACTTTGCATGCATGTTTGTTATCTATGTCTAGGAGTCACTTTAAAATTTCAGCGTAAATGGTCGATTCACTTTAATTTTGTAGCCATTTTACAAGATTTGAAAATTTGTTATGAAGAAATGTTTTTTGTAAAGCGAAAGTTTTTTTTACAATAAATCTCATAAAATCCTTTAATTTATTACCAAATACGATGCAAAATGTACCGCTTTTCATTTGTTATACCATATGTATTGTATACATATGTCACTCATCTGAGTTCAAATACCAGTGGATATTATCTAATCAATCTATGTGCACAAACTTAATTTTCAGTTAACATTTAAACTTAAAGTATTTATAATTATTATGAACTTCTTAGTCAAATTTGCCTCATAATTAATATATTATAACCTTATTTTGTCAAATCCATCAACAGATATTGATCCATGCATAATAATATAATATACTATATGACATGACGGGTGTCTATTTCAAAAAGCTGAGTGCCAAATCAGTTGGCAGCGATTTTTACATTTACACGACCATCCCCTCTTAATAGAAAGTTTTTTACGAATAGGATTTTTATTTTTTTGTTAATAGTGGATTTTGAAAAAAATGACTGAGGCACTTTAAATAAACTATTTAAAAATTAAAGTTTTAACGTTACCGGTGACTGATCACATTTATACGTAGAACTGCCCTGTTCCTTAGATGCACCAAAAAACTAATAATTTTCACTTGGCACATTCGCTCTGGTGGTTCTGCATTTTTTTACCTCAGATTCGAAAGATTTTTGTCCTCCTTCGAAAACTCCTACACTGCTTGCTTCTAATTTATAAGAAATATAAAGCTAGTGTCAAAATTGACCCTTTGAAGCCTTTCGAGGGTTAACTCATAAATCAGCAGATTTGATGATGATTGCTCTAATGAACATAAATATTTTCTATTTGATTGTAGAATTATTAAATTAAGGAATCAGATCCTATTTCTTTTTCGAACGATTTCTTATGAAACTTGGAATACTGAGATTTCTGGATTCGCAGAATTCGATTTGCTCTTCTAATTCCAAAATTCAAAATGGCTCACTCAATATGTCAAACGAATTTTTGATAAAAATATAAGATTAGATTGAAAATAACTATCAAAAGACTGCACAGAGAATGTAGCTGAATATGAATTTGAACAATGATTTTCTAAATTCAAATTGCTTAATGGAATATGGCAAACTGATTTTGTTTAAATTGATCTCGATACTACGATTTTTTCATAATTTATAGAGCAATGTTGTATCAGTCATTTTTAATTTTAGAATTCTGAGTTCAGCTAGGTATGGATAACAAACATGTTTGCAAAGTTTGGTCAGCTTTTACTGCGAAATATTTGAACGTGGATGAGCGTCATGTATAAAACGTAATTTTTCAAAAAGAATCATGTAGTTCCTCAAGTAATATAATCTAGTGTAACGTGAAATTTTTTTTAAAAATGTTAATAAAACAATGCTAGTAAGCGTTTATATCTAAATACTTCATAAATTATCACTGTAACTTTGAAAGGAAAATATAAAAAGTATTTTAAGATGTCGTTGTCCAATAAAATGCACTTTTTAACCTTTTAATTTTTTTTAAGAAGCAATGAATCTTGCGACTTGAAATTTACAGAATTAGAGTTCTATATAAAACTAATATTCAGTAAAAATTTCATTGAATTTCATCATTTAATTTCTGAGTTGTAAAGGTTAACAAAAAATTAATAAACGCACAGTTTAACAAATGAAATATGGTATATTTTGAATCTTTTTCGGTCTTCAATTGAAGAATTGTAGAAGTACATTATCGTAAAAAAATTCGCTTAAAAAAGGCATTTTTTCATCAAAAAATTTCGAACGCGGATGAGTTACACATACACACACGCGCGCGCACACATACATACGCATACGTACACATACACACGTACACAAGCACACACACTCATACATACACACACACACACACACACACACACATACGCACATCCATATAGCGGACCCTTCTTGGAGAGTAGTTTATTCGAACTCATATAGTATGTTTTTACGTTAAAAAATGACAAAATTTTTTTTTCTCAAAACAATGGTTTCTCTTTGAGAAAGCTAAATCGTGCATGTATGGACACTCGTAGCTATTTTAGAGTAGACTTTTTTAAATATTAAAGCATGTAATCTAGCATTAACCATGGATAGCGTTGTAATCTAGCAGGGGCGGCCTAAAACTCGTGGGTTTCCATATTGCAAAAATGTCCATACTACACAATGCTTTCCTAACAGTTACTTGTATTATAGCGTATTTAACTAAATTATCTTATATGAAATATTCGTATATATATATATATCTCGTTGACTAGTCAGTAATCAGTTCCACAATATTGGATGTACAATTAATCGAAATTCAATTAATGTGGTATCATCGCATACTATACGATAGAGTCCCTGACATGCTCAGCGTTAATAATCATTCGTGAAATGATCAAAACATACGTTTTGACGTAATAGCAATACATATCGAACTCTGCTACGTTGGTAATATACGCCAAATACTAAACAATAACGAGTAATTCATTTCTCAATGTAGCTGCAGCGAGAATAATGGGTATGTTAATCTATTTCTTCGCCCACGTCATGAGTTTTGGCTGCATTACAATCATTCTCATATCGGATACACAGTAACTACATCACAGACTTTAATACACACGTCCGAATATTTTTTCATAAAAGTGTCTTAGTCTTCTTCTTTTACGATTTCGAATGGAAGTCACGTGCGAAGCCCTTCATGTTTTTCATGTAGAACAAAAAAGAAGAAATTCTAAATCTCTCACAGGATCTCCTAATGCATTGAAAGTTATGGAGTCGATAACTAACTACGAATCACCGTGAAAACATATTCTAAGGTCAGGTCTCGAATGTAAACAAACTTTCTTCCAAACAATCTATATCTTCATACTGCTCTTCCATCAAAGTTTCATTAATTAGCCATCGTTAAATGTATTTTAATAAAGCGTAATTGCTCAGCAATACACGATCGCTGCACTCGATAGCATCGATTCGCTATTCATATACGCTCATCTCTAAGCAAGTCCTCTTACTTTGACGATTTACCTAGCTTTCATGCAGAATGTACGTGGCTTTTAAGACGATTGCATTAGAGATCCTATATGCTGGGAGAGGGGGACGGTATAATACTCTAGGAGAGCTTTAAGGAGGACTCGAAAGTTATCGCTTTGCAAAAACCCATTCAAGAAATCTATACCCCGCACAGAGTGCACGAAATTCACGAGTTTTAAGGACACGTTCGACCCACTTATTCCGATGAAAGAACTCGGTAAAAAGTGCAGTTCGCGAAATAACGAAATATGTGTCAAAGAACTAAGTCAGTCTATGTGTCTCTGATGATATGATTTATACTACTTACTGTCATGTGTGCAAGTATTCATATAGCTGTTTCCAATGTTTCGCTAACTTTAGTTTCGTTTCTTTTCAACTTCGTCAAGGTATAAATAAAGTAACGACTTTCTTAAATGAAATGTTTTCTTCGATTGTCACGAATTGAATCAAAATTAATAAATGTGGAGCATGCACTGAATCATAAATTTTTCGAAATAATTGTTATACACTTTTTGTTTCCTGTCGCCTAATGATTTTAAAATTCATACACCGAACAACGAATATTACAATTTATTACCTCACACGACAAAACTCAGGTGTACAATAACATTGGCACCCACCCATGAATTACCGAAAAATCCAATCCACCTGAAGAACAAATTCAAACTCAACGCTTTCAGTGTATATAAACTGTTTACTTTCGTGCACTATTTATAAATTGTTGCACACCTACGTATACCATTCTCTCTACCCTCTATACCTATAACTATCATCCTAGGCAAAACGTCGACCTAACCTCCAAAATTCCCCCACGAATGCACACATCGACCACTACGAAACATTCTCACTCCACCAATACGCACATTCTAAAATTCTCGTTTACATCCACGACTCCAACGACATGCATGGAAAAGAGCAGCATCGAAGAATTCGCAATACACACCATCCACGCACAGTCCGAGCCCGCGTATCCGCAGGCTCTATAAATATAGAATCTATCATAGACGTATGGACTCGTGTTCTCGCTCCCTCGGTCCCTCGTGAATATTTTAGCGTGGAGGCAGCAAGTGACAGCGAGCCCCGCTGTCGAACTCTACTTTACTCTACTCTCTCTCTCTCTCTCTTTCTCTCTTTCACTCTGTCTCTCGGTCTCTCTCTCTCTCTCTCTCTCTCTCTCTCTCTATTTCACTCTCACTCTCTCTCTCTCTCTCTCTCTCTCTCTCTCTATTTCACTCTCACTCTCTCTCTCTCTCTCTCTCTATCTCATTGACAAAGATGGCGACTATAGGCGCTGCTCTGTGCTCTTGGCAATCGGCAGCTGGTCTTCCATCAGACAGCAGCAGAAGCTCGGCCCTAAGCCCCGGGGCCCCTCGGTCGGCCGAGACACATTTTCGCGTATTCGAGCTTTAAAGCTTTAAAGCTTCAGCATTAGCTTTACCGTCGTCGTCGTCGTCTCGTGCGTGTCCGTTACGCAACGCGCTTCTATAAGCATCCGTGATCTGCTAGGAATGTGGCTCCGCGAAGGCGCGAGAGTAAGATAGATAGAGAGAGAGAGAGAGAGAGCGCGCTTGCTCGCTGGTGCTTTGAGAGCGAAACAGCGCGAAACTGCGATACGAGACGACTCGACGACGTCGAGGAAGCCGCGGCGAAGATAGACGTGGACGAGAAGTTTCGGAGCCTAGGTCATCACTTGGGTTTTCTGGTGTGCTTGGATGTTACAATCTGAGTTTAGTAGTCTTTTGAGCATTTGGAATGAAGAAGAATGTATTGGAGAATAATTAGAGGTAGTGGTAAAAATAACGCATCTAAGTAACTGGAAGTTGGAATTTTCACACGAGCATGTTAACCACTAACAGATTTATTCATCTTGTGCTAAAAATATTGGAAGGTAATTCGATAAAATCTTTGATAAGGTAGATTTATTGTAGTATGATAAAATACATTTTCAATGAATAAGTTTGCTAAGCAATTATTAGTATGTTCACTGACAGAATACCAATATCACGTAGTCCCTCATGCGTTCAGAAAATAATGCACGCAAAGCTTCACCTGGTCCAGTTGTAAGAAAACTTTTTTAGACCAGCATGATAGATGATGCCATTACCTACTTTCTGTTCCTCGCTTTGCTCACAATAATCAAAACCTCTGATCGACACATGGAAAACTGTAATCACCAACTTCACAACACACTTGGACACCAAAAACTGCGGACGACACCAGCAACTGTCTTCGAGATCCGCATGATACAACGGCAACTACCGAACACAAGCTTCAGCTACAGTGTAACTGACAGATCAATTTATAATTATAGCACATCAGCACATTCACTCCCTAGAGCGAGAGAGAGCTTTTCACATCACGCACAGCTTACTTCTGGCTAATCCCCGCAACATTGTCCAAATCAAGGGTCCAAGTTGTACGCCGAGTCTCGGCTAATTAGGCGTTCCGTCTGGGCCTAGCCTGCCGAGATACGAAGACGAAGCCGCGGCACCAGCAGCAGCAGTAGCAGATGCCGAAGAAAAAACGTGACGAAAAGAGACACTGCATGACAAAGTACAGAAGCAAAAGCTACGACTACGGCTACAGCATCAGCGGTAGCAGAAGAAAGAGGAGAAGAGAAGAAGCAGAAAACGAAGAGGAGAAGGAGGAGGAAGAAGAAGAAGTGGACGAAGTAGACGAAGACGCTAGATAAAGGTGAGGAGCTTCGGGAGGCTCTAGGCTACAAGCTAGCCGGAGCTACTATTTTTACCATGGGGTACGCGCGAATTGTTCCCCAAGTCGTGTCCCAGAGAGCCAAGCAAGCAAGAGTGAGAGAGAGTATACCGCCTCTGCCACGAGGCGCAGTCGTTCGCCAATGCGACGACCGGGTTCAAACAATTTATAAATAGTAGGAGTCACGTCGTGCGCGCGAGAGAGAGAGAGATAGAAAGAGAGAGAGCGCGGGGAAAATCGGTGCTAGACTTACCTACCGTGCGGACGCGGCTGCGCGCGCTACGCGCCTGCGTGAGGGAGGGAGAGAGAGAGGAGCGCGTGGCAGAGGTGGAGTGTGGAGATCGATGCCTCGATCGAACGTCTTCGAGATGAGCGCTGGCGCGATTTATCTCGATCAGTGAGATACATGGAGAGACTGGGTGGGAGAGTTGAGAGTGGGTATGGTATGGGATGGGAAGTACACGTGGACATGGTTGAATACTGACCTGGCCAGTAGGATAAACTTCAAGAAAGTCTTTTAGCGTTAATTTCGTAGCTTTACTAGGCGAATCGATCTGCATATCATTTCCACATGTTGTTTCCGTCATATTGTAGCTTTAAGCGTTCTCTTGGGATGTTTGCATAGAGAACGGCATTCACACATGGAAAATGCCCATTGTTGAATTCTACGAATTCTGGTACAATGGTGTTCATTTTGAGGTTAGGTGAAACAAGTTTCGGACTGGTAACCAGATGACTAGTAGTAGATTACGAACTAATACGAAGGTTATTAGTCGTAGTCTAATAACCATATGACTAGTAGTAAACTAGTAATGTGTACTGTACTAGTTTACTGTAAACTAGTAGTAAACTTAAACTGATTTAGAGCATTAGTTATACATAGAAAATGTCTGTTATTGAGATCTCTGAATCCTGGCAGAGAAGTGATTATTTTGAGTCTAGATAAAACGATTTTTAGACTAATAAATACTACTAACTAGGTGATATATTGCCTAAATGATTTTAGAGGACCTTATTTACTTAGAAAGTATCTGATGTTGAGTTTCTATGAACCCTGGTAGCAGAGCGACTACTTTGAGGTTAGATGGAACGATTTGTAGTAGATACATGATTAGTAGTACACTAGTAAATTGGTGACATACTACGCGAACGATTATCAGAGGACGTTATTCACGTGAAGAATGACTGCTATGTGGACGTATGAAATTGTAAGGCTAGATGAAACGATTTTTAAACTGGTAAATTAGTCATCTCTTACGTATCTCCGTAAAAATAGCTTGTTTCTACTGTAAAAAGCATTTCATAAACGATCTGGCTTCTACTTTGAATATTTCAGATTACATCAACAATAATATTCGATGGCCTAGTAAACCTAGAACGCAAAGACACATTCCAAAAGAAAATTACGGATCATCGAAACATTCTAAATTGAATTAACCAAATCACAAACAATTCCTCACAATTCGATATACTTTCAAAGTATAAAGCTCGAGTCCGGCCGAAGCCCAGCAGTGCAGCGCTTTCGAAGAAAATAATAGAGCTTCAAACAAACTGAAATAGCATCCGAGACTTTGAACCTTCCGATATATTTTTGGGATTTTCGGCTTCTCTCTTTCAACCTGGGCACCGCGTGAAAGCTCGCTCTCTAGCGCATGTCAGAAACTCTTTCTCTCTCTCTCTCTCTCTCTCTCTCTCTCTCTCTCTCTCTCTCTCTCTCTCTCTCTCTCTCTCTCTCTCTTTCCACTCGAGAATAATAGACCTTCGGCTCGTCGCAATGAGCGATGTTTATTTCTCGGAGACAACGCATAGATTCACGGTTAAATAACTCGTACATCCTAGCACACACACACAATGCAGAGTCGCGACGAAGTCGTTCATCATTTTCTATCTCTCTCTTTCTCCCTCAACAGCGAATTTAAAAAAAAAACGTATCTCGAAATCCCTCCAGGGTCGCGGCGACTGCGGCGCTCTCCGTAAGCACACAGACGAGGAAAATCACCGCGCGGCCGCTCGGCAACACACGCTTTTCCCAAAAAATTATAATTGTTTGTCTCGAAAGGAAATTCCAAGAAGCCGGTCGATCGGTTATGCGCGAATTCTCTCTCTCTCTCTCTCTCTCTCTCTCTCGCATTTGTTACACATTTAAGTGAGAAACAGCAAGGGAGAGACTGTGTGTGTGAGAAAGAGAGAGAGAGAGAGAGAGAGTAGCAGTGCTTCTGAAAGAGCCTAATTAAGCGAGCGCGACTGCCTCGGACGTCCCAGCGCCTATACACACACACACACCTTCGAATCATCGTGCCGTAGCAGCAGTACACCAGCAGCAGCGCACAAAAGAAACACAACGTAACCCTCCACCTCCTCCCTGCGGACGAAAGCTTTCTCTCGAGACAATATATATCCCATACATCTCGCACTAGCTCGCTCGCTTGCTCGCTCGCGAGAGATAGAGTGAGACAGATAGATAAAAGCTCCTGAGAGAGCGGCGAGGAAAAAGAGGGACGAGTCTATAATTTCTAAAGCGCGCGTCGTCGTACCTGCACACTCACGCAAACACACACACACATACACACAATTCTAACCTCTTGCGTTTCGTCTATTTCTCGCTGGCCGATGGCGCCCCTTACCCGCGGCGTTATTTTTTTCCATCTCCCTCTCCTGTGCTCGAGCGTTATATAGGGGGTATCTATCGATCCCCCCTCGGCGCCGCCACGGTTTACCTAACGCACGAAACACGTGCACTCATTTCCATCGCGCACTCACCTACCCTCTCCGTGCACAGTCCGAGGTATAAAAAAACAGACAAACAGACATACAGACAGACAGAGAGAGGAGGAAAATCAATTTTCCCACGAGCTGCATTCCGCGACTGAGTGTGCCTCCCGCAGGTCGATCCTCCGATTAGCGGGCAGTCGGCGACGGGGGCCCAGGTATATCATCGGCCCGGCCGCGAGGCGAAATTCGCCGAAGGAAAAACAGAGAAACAGAGACAGAGAGAAAGAGAGAACAGACAGACAGACAGAGAGAATGAAGTAGTAGAGTAGTGTACCGTGCTCCGTCCTCCTCGTCGCCGATGGCATGGAAAACTCCCCCGGGCGCTTTTCTTCGTATCTTCACTCACTCAGCAGCAACAGCACCACTGTAATTCCTTCGTTGCGAGAGTGTGCGTGTGTGTGTGCGTGTGTGGTGTGTTTATATATTACAAATAATCGTCGTTCGTAGTCGTCGTAGTCGTGCTCCCGCCTCCTCCTCCTCCTCCTCCTCCTCGAGCGCCACGCTGCTGGCTTCTTCGTTTTCCTCGCGCGCGCGCGACACACTTCGTTGCAACCCCCCCGCGGGATGTACTCCGCGCCGCCGCCACCACCACTGTCCACGGTACCCACCAGCAGCGAGAGTGTGTATAGACAGAGAGAGAGAGAGAGAGAGAGAGAGAGAGAGTTTACACGCGCGCGAGAATTGGTGGAATCGCCGCCACGGTTTTCTCAGCAGCGGCAGCAGCGGCGAAGACGCGACAATTGGCGCCCGGCTGGTGGCATGATCGCGACTAACGCGGACGTGTGTGCCTCGACGTCGGCGCTGCCCTCGCGGAGCGAAGAGGAGCTGAGAGAGAGAGAGAGAGAGAGAGAGAGAGAGAGAGGAGAGCCGCCGTCGTGGCGTCGCGACGCTGGGTCGAGGGAGAGAGAGAGGGAAGGGGGAGGGTGGAACACATGCGCCGTGGGGAGTGGACGAGCGACGAGCGGCGTGGTATAGGTTGGAGCACGGCCGGTACAGTGGCGGCGGTTATCTACTTGTGCAGTTTCGGCTTTTGAGAGATGATTGCTTTTCTGAATTGATGCTTTTGGAGATAGTCGTGGTGAATAAAGCGTAATAGATGATGAATATTGCGCAATTTTAGCATTTTTATGTTTAATTTCTTTTAATTTATTTGTGTATGTACAATGATACATTGTTTAATAATATTATGCACATATATTATTTGTATAGTTTGTATATATCATAAAAGAATGTACATTGTCAAATAGTACAATTGACTTTACTATATACTTTGACATGACAGTGTATTTTTGTATCATTAAATTGCAGCATAAGATTGTATGCAGTTACTCTTCGACACTTTATGTTTATTTGTAGATACTATAAGCAATTTTTGTTTCAAGCATGTGCTTACATTATTACTAAATATTGCACCACCAAAATAAGACTGTGATAACTCAAAATGTTTGATTGTTATATATAAAGTAGCTCATGAAAATGAGATCTTGAAGAATATATTTTAATGCGTAAAAAGCAAATAAACTTATTATTAATCTACTAAAAATTGAAACAGTTATTCGTTATTATTACTGGAACTTATTTACTATTTTAACTTTATTATTAAAAGCGACATTTGAATATAAAAAGTGAAGCGTATTTAATTATTACTTTGCTACATACATAAGAATAAAAGTATTGTCTTTAAAATAAAAATGATTCTATATATTTTAATTATAAACATTTTATCAGTAACATATCACTCATCGGAGATAATTTATTAAAGATAACAGTGTAAGATAAAGAGTATAGCGATAGGAACACGTGAACTAAATTTTTAAGTAGTTACAGTCGAGCATGGTCGGTCGGAGATCAATATCCACTCCCGACAGGTGCTCTCCGTACCTCTGAATGATAAAACAGACCTATCCTCACTCTAACTCTACCGCCACCAAAACAGACTGTTCACCCTCCGCTGTAGCTAAAATCACCTCGCGCAATACCAACTAACGAAAAACCATACGACCCTCGAGCTTGCAGAAAAGCTTCACGAGGTGGCAGCATCTCACGGTCTCTTTCTATCTTGGACAGCGCCTGCGCCCCGACAACCCGATCAACTACAGTGGCGCTAATAGGAACTAATGCTTCTGATATTACACGCGCCATTGACGCGCCTCTTCTTACATTTTTTCTCCATCGGAGAAAGCGATAAAGCATCTCGCGTTTGCTCATCATTTTGTTGTCATTAAGGCGTTTATCGCATCCTGTTTAGTGGCTAATTACATGCGCAATAGTTCGTTATCATATAGAGACTAGGCGTAACTGTTGAAATTTTTGTTTCGTGGGAATCAAACGTTCTATTGCTTCATTATGAATATGTGAGCTGAGAACTAGGAGTTTCAGTTGTTGAAAGTTATGAATTGGTTTACGTTATATTAAATAATTTAGAATAATAAATGAAAAATAATAACAATCATAATAATATATTTATTTATTTTTTTTTTTTTAATTTACTCTGTTAATATTTATTAATTATCATTTTGAAAAATATTTATCAAAATATAAAAGATTCATAATAAATTCATAAATTAATTGTTTGCTTATAATATAAATTAGGAATTTTCCACTTGTTTCATATGATTATTTAATCGCTTACTCCAGCTCGTGAATGAGACGAATCTTGATAATGACTCCGCCTACCAATGAAAGTTTACGTAATATGTCATCAACCCCCTCTGAATACTTGAATTCTATTAGGTTTATAATCTCATTATCTTGTATAACTCAAATAACTTATACATGCATCAAGCATAGCTTGCGGGGTAAAGGCGACTAAAGTGTAATTAATGATGATGAATAGACTAATGAACGCATGATAAAATCTTAATTTACTATTAAATCTCACTTTAATTGTAACGCAATATCGATAAAAATATTTCATAAAGTGTCTAACAAACAACTCTCAAAAAAATTTGGGTTTTTTTCGTTTAAGTTTTATAGGCATAACTAGTAAGACAATATTTATTAATTGATAAGATATTAGAATTAATTGAATATTGCTAAGTACTTTTATAATAAAGAAAATAATTTTAGAAATTAAAAAAAATAATTATAAGAAACTGTATACTATTTGACAGATGATTCCAAACTGACAGCACTTCCACCAATTTTTATAGTGCTAATTTTCAACAAACAAATCGAACAACAAACATCCGATTTGGAACCAGATTTCAAAAAAAGTTATCGCTGCTAACTGCTTTAGCAGAATGCTTTCACAAAGACGAGTACATTCAAATAATGTTTCTTGAAAGTTAGTTACCCTAGAAAAATTGATTCAAACTCTATCAGTTACGTTCGTCAGTTATCAGAATATATTTGTTGAAAGTTATCTCATTAGAAAAATTGGTTCAAACGACAGTTTGCAATAATTTATCTGTCAAATAAAATAGAAAAGAAAACTTTTCTATTTTCTTTTATTTTTCAAAATTTCTTATTATTATTACAAGAAGTACATGGCAGTAATCAATGAGCTTTAATATCTGAGCAATTTATCATTCTGGTCCTACCAGTAATGTCTACAAAACTTTAGTGAAAAACGCGAATTCCTTTAAGAGTTGCTTGTTAGCCAATTTATGAAATTTTTATAAAATATGTTAAAACTCGTATTTTAGCCTAAGACTTTTATATAAAATATATATTTTATATATAAATCAATACAAACTCATGTCAACTCATGTTAAGTTTAAAATGTGATTCGTGGTTATTTTGTGAAAATCATCGATTTTCTATGTCCGACGACTTTATCTGAAAATTTACAAAAATATAGTTTTTCACTGTTATATTCCAAGATATTTTAGGTTATGACTATTTTGAAAAAAAAAATTATAATTACTTATGTCACGAGACCAGCTCAGTAATTTTTTACCAAACAAGACTTTTTTTGATTTAACATTCGAAATCGAGAAGAATTTTCAAGATTCGTCTATTGCTTTTATTTTGTAGAAGTTTATATTTTACAATATTCTGAAATATGTAGTATATTTTAGTTGAAATAATTAGTACATCTCAATTCAAATGTTTTTGAAGGAGCTTGAAATCCCCTATTTTTAGCATGAGAATTATTTGATTAGATATCGTTATATATGGAGCTTTGTGTATAGGGAGACATAATTTTTTTAGATAGGTTATTTATGTTAGTTTTTTAGTTGTGTACTGTCTCTAGTTTACGATTCTCTTGCGTTTTTCTGAAACCTTTTGAAGTTAATTATGCACATTCTTTTTAATATTATGAAGAAAATTGAGCATTGCTGAAACGCAATGTGAAGATTAAGCTTGGCTAGAAAGTAAATTACGTTTAATTTATTATCGAAATACGTCAAAATTAATGTTAATTCTATTGAATAAATTGGATTCACTTTTCTTCTTTAAATTTAATTTATTTTAATTGAGGATGGAGTACAATACTGTGCTGTAATATTATTCAATTTTGGTATAGAAACGGGGGCCCAAAATTTAAAATAATAAAAAATTTGTATATAATATGGTAGAATAAAACATTTTCCGTACGTAAATTGTTATATAATTTTCGTATTCGCAATATATTACCTATGCTTTATTAAAGTGTAAAAATAGATACAGCTACTCGCTACGTTACTGATTATCTAAAAAGCCGTTCATATTACATTAACATGTAAGAAAATAATATCCGTATAAACCAGGAAGAAGGCAATAAGTATCGGATTATGTATATATGCATTATACATAGATTCAATAAATATATGTGTATGCTGATTAGGTAAACGAAATTGAATTACAATTATTTCACTAATTGCAAATAATGATGTAAAAACTTTTGAAACGTCTGCTTTCTAAAGTTTGAACGTTGAACAAATAAACACATTTGCGTAGTCTTCTGCTACGTAGTTCATAAACGTCACACCATTATTTTTTCAATGGCCCAACCTCCATCACTCAATTTTTTGCTATAGCAACAATATTTATATTTTGTACCATGAGTAAATGTAAAATGATGTCACAAGTGACGTGGAGTATGCCGAACAATACTGTGTGTTTGCCATAAATATTTTTCCGATAGTATTGTGCACTCGTAGTTTCCGATTACGTTACAACCTTACTTCATTCATAACAATCACAACTCATCTCTAATCAGTAAGAGTGTGTGTCATACCAAATATTGTTGTCATATGATACTATTTCATATAATATACTCCCTATTCATAAAATTAAAAGTATGTTAGAAAAAAGTCATTAAAACAGTAAGTAAAATTGACAGTTGAGAATAAAAATTAGTTATTAATTTATTTATAACACTAAAAATGACAAGTCAAGCTCCATGAAAATGCCGATTAATAAACTTTAAACACTCATTGACAATATTCCCAATGACCATATACATTTGGAATTACAGTGCAGCAGCAAATGTGCATTGGAGAAGCTCATTAAAGCATTTAAGAAGGCTTTTTCATGTGCTATGTTCATGTACACCTGTACCTCTTCGTGCGGTCAATGTACTGTCGCTTTGAATTACCCAGTCGACGCGAATATAGTGCAGCTGCAGACCCTCGCTTGGGTGTCGGGTTTCAACCGGTAATGGAATTATATTCTCCCGTCTCTCTCTCGCGCGCGCGAGCCTCTCCTCTGTCACACTCCGCGTGTACAGAATTGATTTCTCCCGTGTAAACGCACCTCAGTACGCCGCGACATGTCCCTCGACAGACAACCTCATGGCGCTCCGGAGCTTTTGTAAGTTCGAAATTACAAAGTACTAAGTTTGATCAGATGGCTTTTTTGTTTCCGGGTATTCGAGCACGGAAAGAAATCTGTAATTGGTCTGAGTAGGAGAGTGTCCTACTTACGAGTCAGTGATCTCGATGAGACTATTTGAAAATGTCATCTGTTTATTTTTAGGCGCTAGAAGACATTCTTCAAAGTCTCATAACACTCTTAAAAAGTCGAGTGAAATTTCACGTTTGTTTCAAGTTAATTTGACTTTGATTTTCAGTGGAAAATTCACTATTCACGAAGTGTCTATTAACTCAGCGTGAGTGAGTATTCAATCCGGGAGAGGTTGATTCTATTTTCTCTCTTGGGGTAGTATAAATTCACTCGATTGTTTAAGAGTATACAATCCATGACTTGGAGATGAGACTCTGTTTTTATTGCTCTAATTGAAACTGTAGAAGCGACTATCTGAACTCACTAAAATTTGCGAATCCAAGAATTATTAATCTTTTACTAAGTAATGTTATTGATGGGTTTAATAGGTTGTAACAAATACCAATCAATAATGTTGCACTTCTTAAGATACAATATTTATTTCCCTGTGGTAGATTACCAATCTAAATATTACCTGTAAAATTTACTGAAACATCCACAGAAAGCCATTTGATTGTACTATTTCGATTGTAGGTAAAGACACGTGTTTTTCTCACGATCGCATTTCACAAGTTCGTGAAGGCTCGTGCGACGCACGAGTTAACGAGCATTATCATCGCGAAATTCGAATCGCGACCGAGTATATTTTTAACCGAGCCAAGCGCCTCGTATCGGACGAGAACGAGCAGAGATAAGACGCTCGCGATTTCGTCACAAAGTCCAGTCCCCTTCCACCTCCGATGTAGTCGAAGCGTCTTTGCATCGCATCGTGTGTTTATCCCGACGTTAGACACGCGCTGTGGGTGGAGGCCAGAACGCCGGGATATAAAAACTATCCCTGGCCTCCAGTTCAGCAGTTACCAATTCCCACGGACGCAAGCCACAACCAAATCACTTTCTCGCTCTCGCTCTCGTTCGATCACTGGTGCTTGTGTATCCGTTACACTGTCGCTCTGCCTAACGGAAAACAACTTGTGTCTGTGCAGCAACGAGCCGGAGCCCGACCAGAACGCCATGGAGTTGTCCGGCCTGACATTGAGCTTCCGTGCCCTCGATCTCCTGGACAAGTCGCTGAACCTGGTCACCAAACGATCAGCGAGCTTCGTCAAACCCAGTCCTAAATCAACCGTCCGAAATCGCAACGCTGCCAACGACAAGTCTGAGAAGACACTGCCGATAATCTCGCTGGAAGAGGTGGCCTGGCACGACACCATCGACGACTGCTGGATGGTCATCTGCGACTACGTCTACGACTGCACCAAGTTCATCAGTAACCATCCGGGTGGCCAGGACGTGCTACTGGAGTACGCTGGTAGGGACGCTACATTGGCGTTCGTGGGTTCTGGGCACTCTTTGGGCGCCAATAAATTACTGGAGAGGTTTCTTATCGGGGAGCTTCCGGTTTCCGAGAGGATATTCCGCACGCCCGATGGGATCAAAATCGGTGACTGTGTCTGAGTGGTACTGTTAATATTGGGATGGATAGTTGCTTTGGTACAGGAAGACCCTGAATTTGAAGCTTCAAGTAGACGTGCTTATAGAAGACTGCATCTCGATATCACTGCCGAGCGAGGTGTACCAGAGGAACAGCATTTAAAGTGAATTGTACCAAAATGTTCTTATAAATCTACCTTGGTAGCTAATGGTACAGTCGGTGTACAGAAAAAAAGTGAGCAAAGAATTCCGAAAGTTCATAGGACTTCTAATGCAAGCTTAGAAGTAAAAGGAGAAAGTGATGGATCTTGATTGTTAGGTTGTTGAGCAACTGTGCCTATCTTTGAAAACCCGGATCATAAAAATTCCAGAGCTTAATTAGTGAAATACAAACTAGTTATCTCTCGATAAGTGTGAGCCTACGAATTCTACTGCCAAGGTCCCGGAGATGCTTCGCTGCTGTTGCTGCTGCCAAGAAAAATCACTCGATAAAAACGTGCGCTCGCAACTGACGCAAGGCTACTCTTAATCATTTATTTTGAATGTCAATGACGCTGATAGTGCAAGCCGTGATACGCTAGACAAAGCAAAGACATTTTTTTCTTGATCGCCATGTAGGTGCATAGACATCCGTATACATCATGTTAAATTTCATATTGCAAATTAATTTATTATTGTAGAATTAAGCGTTACTTAGATCGTAACATATTAATTGTTAATGTTTGTATTAAATACGCATTTTGTAGGATATTTTATGTTATAGGTCTATGGTTTACATTTGTTTTGGCGTCTTTTACGCGTTGTCATATGATATCACACTATCATCACATCAGTACTTAAAAGATCATCGAAAAATAATGTCCAAGTAATTAAATGAAAATTACGAAATTCTGAGTATTGTAAAAGCTGTTGTTTAAGATATTTTGCGCTATGTTATAGTTATGTGAACCTAGTCTCAATATTTCTTTATACAAATAAAAAATATATGTTATTTAATTATGTTTAAAGTTTTTAATATTCCTACCTTCAAAATTTCCTTAATCCATTAAAGATATTAATATTCCTACCTTCAAAATTTCCTTAATCCATTAAAGATATTAAATTTTCCCAAAAATGTTAACTAATATATGTTAAAATGTACGTAAAAACCAAATAGTCATTAGAAATTTGGAACCAAATTAAATGATTCAGCCAGAAATCTAATATCGTTATTGCTTATCTCCACTATTCCAAAATTAGTATATCTTTGTATACGAAAGACTACTGATTACGTAATCACAATGAAAGCGAAAGTGTATATATTTCATCCCATTTTTCTCTGGCAAATAAACGAAACGGGTTGAAATATTAACTATCTAAAAGTTACTTACTGTATTTCGAAGAGCCTTCTAGGATATTTTTAAAAAATTCATAATCAATTTATTTATATATACCTTACCGATTTCTTATTTTTTACATTTGCATTTAAGAACGCAAACATTACAGTAGGTTAATAAAATAGTTTAAAAATTTGTTAACATAACGTAGCATAGATGCATATACTTTCGAGTTTCTTTCAGAACGTTAGTATTAATCCTAATAATTCTAAGAGTAAAAAATATACTTCTACTATTAAAATTCTTTAACCCCAAGATTATCTTCCATTTCCGTGAACCACTACACCACACCATGTAGTTTAAAATTACATCCTAGACCTTACGTAAATCCTTCTATAACAAATTCCTCGTTTCAATAATGCACTACATCTTCCACTAAATAATAACAATGATAACAGATATAATGTAGCATACACGCATACAACAATAACTAATGCAAACAGGATACCCAGCAACTAATTACGTGGAAAATTTCCTGCTCATTTGCACGTACATATGTCCATGTGTAATCCCTTGCGATCCCTGCAGGTAACGTGGATTACTCTGAAATCTGATGACCGACGTGCATCGGTTCCCACGAATACTGCGGTTTGCGGTGTCGCGATATACACACACACATATATAGCTCGCGAGCGAAGCATATATATAGCCGCGGCGAACTTTCTTCTCGCTCTAGGGTCAGCTCGCAATATTCAATCTTCGGCCGGGGGACAAATTATCCGACTTCGCGTTTGTGCAATTGCTAGTCTTGCTGTGACGAATGATTCATTGTTATGTTAGGTGGGTAGTTAAAGTAGTTGTACTGGCAGTATTTTCTATTCTTTTTTATATAAATATTTATTTGCTTCTATTTGTTATTCGGATGTTTCCTGTTGATGATTAAAGTTTGATGAACTTTCATTTGAATAATCATTTTTTTTTATAGAATGTTAAGATCGATCTCAATTCATTTTTAAAAATCTCCTTATATCATCTAATGACTATGTTAATGACAATTTAATTTGGTTATTAAGCTTCGGTATATTTTTGTCATGGTTAGAACAGGTCGCACAAAAAATTTGAGCATTTTACATTATCATTTGTTTGTCCTTAAATTATACAAGAAAATGCTCATTGAAGGGAAAAATAATCCTTGTGCAAACTTATTTGGCTAAATCTGTTTTTAAATATTCAACAATATTTTGCAACTTTAAATGGACAAAAGTTAACATTTTTAGAGTTGTTTAATCTAAATGTATAGTCTAAGACCAATAAAACATTTTTGAACATTAAAAATATATAAAATTTACTCATTTTAAGACTAACCGATGATAAATAAAATGTCTAACATATCAGTATACCTAAAATATAAAATATTAATTTCTTTTCGATTATTTCCTGCAAGTTTAAAGTTTAAAGTTTTATAGCGGTTTTTCGATTTTTGAGTTTTAGTTTTTCGAATTATTTGGTATGTTTGAAATAACATCATCGATTAAATTTAAATGCATTTGAAAGAGGATAAAAGTACCTGATTTTTCTGACAAAAAATTCTTTTTGATCGTTCTTATCTCGAGAATTGCGTGGTCACTTTTTGCCATCCGGGGCTCATTCTTTTTCGTTTTTAAATGAAGATTTCGAATTGAAGATAAATTTTGAGATTCATCTATTCGTTTTTGTTTTACAACGATTTCTCTATTTTACGACATTCTGAAATCGTTAAGGTAAATTATTTTGGTATTTTAGAAAAAATATGACTGCTTCAGTGTAAATACATTTGGAAAAGCATACAATTATCTATCTTCTCTTTTCTTTTGTTATATACGAAAACGTCATTTTTTGTTTAATGATGTTCTATCGTCATATCTATCTTAAAATAAAAACAGTTTACTACAATTTAATCACTCTTAATGATATAATGATATATTATTAAACAGGGTATCATTGTCTAACTAAAAAATTTTTTGTATCTAAATTACTTTATTGCAAAAGTAGGTATCGTCAGCTAAAGAATGATTCGGCAAAGCAGTGGAGAATTTGAATTTTGAAGCTATCATCTTGTTGCTTGAACAATTTCAAAGAGACTTGCCGAATTGAAATCAGAAAAAAAAGATTCCTTGATTCGTTTTTGTTTTATAACGATTTTTCTATTTTACGATATTTTTAAATCGATAATGTAATTTATGATCATAAGCTTATAATTTTTGGTAATTCATCCTTTGATAACATTTAATAATAAAAAAAAGCATTTTTTGAGCTATTAATAAGAAAGAAATAGAGCATTTTAATAAACGTATCAGAATAAATAAATTCATATTAGAACAATTTATTTAGTTTGAGGAAGATAAGTGCTAATGAATTGGCAAAATTACAAAACCTTCTATTCATAAAAAATCAGTAGAGTTCCTCTTTAAGGCTAGAGTACAAATACACCTAAAGGGGTAAAAAAATTAACTTTTTTTCTTGAAAAATCTATTCCTGGAAGCTAACATTATACGTTAGAAAGCTCCAAATTATTTTTTAAAGCACCTGATAAGTTTTTTTGAATATTTTTATAGTATTTAATTTCATTGGCTTATACACAATTTGCAATCTTTAATGTCGTTTTTCTCAGTACTTCATTTTTGGCCTTATAAATGCTCCTTGCGTAAATGCTCGCGGTGAAATAATTTGAATCTTCAAAAGATTATCGTATTTTACATTATAAACATATTGTCAAAGCAATTTTTCATATAATCCTCATATACACATTTTCCACACGAACTTATGAAATATAATTATTTATTACTTTTTGATTTATGTAAGTAAAATGTGTATACGGGGGCTAAATGAAAAATCTCTCTGACGATGCGCTTATAATATAAAGAACAATAATTCTGTGAAGTTTCAAATGATTTCACCGCGCATATTTGCAAGGAGCATTTTTTTAAAGGACAAAAATGTAGTGCTAAGAAAAAGGACTTTAAAGATTGCAAATTGCATATAAGCCAATGTAATTAAATACTACAAAAATATTAAATACTAATATAAATTATATAATATTAAATAATTAAATACTATAAAAATATTCAAAAAACTTATAGGATGCTTTAAAAGGCAATTTTGAGCTTTCTAATGTATAAAAAAGAGCTTCAAAGAACACTTTTTCGAAGAAAAAAATAGCTGATTTTTTGGCCCCTTCAAGTGTACTTTAGCCTTAAAGAATTTATAATAAAAATTGATTCGTCATTTATATGAATAATAAAAATAAATAGTAATAAAATTATATTTATTTTTATTTTTATTTATTAATATTAACAGAGGGCGAGCTTAAGAAAAATAAAAATGAAATCTTCGACCCGAATAATGCCGATAAGGTTAATTATTATTTGTACGTACTATCATATCTGACCTGTTGTTTTTTCTTCTTTTATAAATTAGGAAATGCATGGCCAGAATTTATCTTGCAGTAGTATTTGAGGAATTTTTTCGACCGTAAAAGGTTGTTTGTTTGAAACTTTCCGCGGGCAGCAGTTTATAGTACTTAAAAACTTTTTCCACAGAAGTGCAGCACGATTCAAATAAAATGATTCCAGTTAATCACTGCTCGTTATTTTTGAAAATCTAACGAAAGAAAATATTACTCCTAGTTGCTCAGACGTAAGAAAATTTGTATCAAATTAATAATTAGTTTTAATTGCTTTTATATCTCGAATAAGGATGTGTTAAGCTACGCCTTAATCATTTGAGTTTCTCCATTCGCGTTGTATTGATGTTGCACACAGCATAATGCTCGAGAGCGCGAGCAGCGTAAGCGCCATCGCGTCAGCCGTTGCTCAAGCAGTCTCTTTCGTCGCGACGCTCGGGACTTCACACGCTCTTACCCACACTCAAACAAGTTGTATTACAGAAGCTGATATACCAAGAATATACATATTATTTTTACACCATATCAACTGTCTTATCATTGACGTTTATCCCGTACTCGAACAAAGTAAAACTAAATTACGAAAATTTTAAAATGCGTAGATGTTCTTTTTACTCACTTTACTCTGAGCACTCTTGAGGATTCCTTACTTTTGTTTAGTAAATAAAGAATAAAATACATGCAGATAAAATACAGTGAATTTCTGTTATACACATTAATATTTCAAGTAAAATAATACGACTATATCGGTTGCCTCATTACTGCTTCAGCGGTGAATTCAACACCGATAAGTTCAGTATAACAACTCTCAAACATTACGCGAGTTTGAATATTACACCATAACGCTGAACTAAGTTATCTAACAGAATCGACTGATGGACCATATGTCGAAGTTTCTTCATTAAGACTCAATTAAGGTCAGCGAATAAACCACATAAGAACAAAAAAGAAAATATCAGAAACATATCAAAATCAAGTTATAAGTATAAAGGATGTTAAAAAGAACTCGTAGGCAAATTTTAGGTTTTTTGTTTACATCGGTAGAATGTATTTCTTGGTCCTCTAAACATTTATAATATACACAACACGTAATACAATTTATGTATAGTATAATTACGTTAGTATAATAATCCTAATTACTGCACACGCCCGGCAGCAAGTATATATTATTATACAATAATGATAGACTCTCGTTTAATAAATTGGCATTTCATTGACTCTCATCGTCGGCCATGCGATCGGACATAGGCCAACGTTCGAATCATACAAAAATACAAGTTTGCATGAAAATCATACTTTCTCTCTTTTTATTTTATCTCTCACATTCATTTGTCGACATCTTATACAACCCTTTCTTCGTTTGTATTCTCTCGAATTTTTCCCGGTAAATGTCCCAAATAATCGTGCACCTAAGTTCCTCTTTTTGTTTATACATATATTTATTTTTCAAATTTTCTCTGTATTCACAAAAACGTCGGCAAATCAAAAATTGCGCTAATACAATATATATACTTTTATTCAACAGTTTTGAAACAGGATGTATTTACAGTATTTATAGAAATAAACTCTGAATAGTTTTCCTTTCTTAAAAAACAGTAAATATTATACGCTCTCAATATACTCGTGGGACATTTATCTTACAGCAGAAAAATTAACTTTTACGCTCCCTTGCAATGTAAGTGCCTGCTTTCCGTAAAATTTGCGCGCTTCTGTCCATCGTTAATTCGATTTTTCGGTTGCAACTCGTGTATTTTCATTTTTGTAACGTACGAAAACGGTTTTCCCCAATTTCTCGTATATAAATTAAAGTATATAATACTTTCTTATGGAAATGTAAAAGTAACACTTTGCTACTACTTATTTATATAATTAAACAAATTATACTAACCCTAGTGTGAAAAATCTATTAAATCCTATTAACTCCTTTTTCCAAATATGAAAAGATCCTATTTGCAAATAGGATATATATGCAATTTTTGTATTGGTGAATAGGATTTAATAGATTTCTCACACTAGGGAAAATAAGTTTTCTGATTTCTTTCAATAGTACCAGCAAAATTACTTATCAGACTAAAGTAAATATTATTAAATTTAAGAATATCTTTCTTATATATTAACTATTATCCAATAATGCTTTTGTTAGCACTATTAAAGGAAATATTCTCTTCAATCTCAAAAAATATTGTTCAGTGTATTTATAGAGAAACTGATGAAATAACGTTTATTAATTATGCAAAAATAAAAAACAATTTTTAATATCTTGCCTTAACTGCTTTTTCGTGATTGGACTGTCACTCTGTAAGTGTATGCTACGTCAGTTGTTCCAAAATGTTCGTTATTAATTAATTTTATCATTTCTGGACTAGTAATCAAGCACATTAATTAATAACTCGTCGAGCACGTGAGTCTGATATTAATTTTTGCATAAATATTTTCATTTTTTAACCTTCAGCTATATTATCGGCTACTTAATCTTCTCTAACAAGTCTTAAATAAATATAAACAAAGTAAAATATCAAAGTGCAAATCCACTTTACATTCCCACAAGATAAGACCAAACACGCGACTTTTATTATTTCATAATAATTATATATTTCTTTTTTTATCGGTTTATCCTTTTTATAATCGAATATTGATTTTCGCACTATGATTCCGATCGGAGGCAAGCGCGATGAGGTGCGGACGGCACAGATCCCCCTCGGCAAAATTAATATTTTCACATTGCAAATCAACAAGTTTTCTCTCTCTCTCTCTCTCTCTCTCTCTCTTTCTCTCTCTCGCTCTCCCTTTATCTCTCTCAGGCAGGTGTTTGATAGCGCCTCCACTGCACTCCACTTTGATTTGCATGTTAATGAAATAGAACGCACGGCGAGGCCAAAGGCGTGCTCGAAGTTTTTCATCATCGTGCTCTGCCCCCCTCAACTATTGCCCGATCTCTCTCTCTCTCTCTCTCTCTCTCTCTCTCTCTCTCTCTCTCTCTCTCTCTCTCTCTCTCTCTCTCTCTCTCTCTTTTTGTCCATGTACTTTTTTTCACACTCTGTGCGAGCTGCGAGCAACTGCGCACTTTTTCCGCGTCTTTTAACGCTTATTTACTCTTGGTTGCTTTGAATTATCTTTATACGCTTAGTGTTTATAATTTATGCTGCTACAATGTAGAAAATTATTGATCTTTGGGGTTGATAGTGCATTTGGCCGTTTATTCGTTTGATAGTTTAGTTTTTTTGAATGATGCAGTTTTTGTTGTGTAATTTGACACTGTAATCAATAATTTTCTATATTGAGAATTACTTAAAATTGTGTAGTAGAAGCATCATATGAAAGAAAAGAAGCATAATTTATGCGAGTACAATTTTCTCAGTCATGGGCAGGTTGCACTTTGCATTTTCGAAAGGAAAGTAACTGCGCAAGGATCATATGCATTAGTAACTAAATAGTTTTGTATCTATAAGGTATAAAAAAATACATTACTACACATTTTTTGCTTTACAAGATTGATAGTGTATCTAAATACAGTGTCTCTTTTCAGAAAAATAGTTAAAAATCAATTTCAAAAGCAACGGATAACGCAATTGTAAACGAGATTTTTTAAAGCAATATATCTTCTATTTACATTGTAAATACTTCGTGTATCATTATTTCATTTATAGATAGAGCAGTACACTAATTCGCCCACAACTTTTTGATTGCATGAAAATTAAACCTGTTTTTTTAGAACCGCTTGTTTGTTTTTCATTTTTTAGAAATTTTGCTCGCGCTACAATCAAGTTAATTCGCAAAAATGTAATTACCAGTTTCAACATTAATGAAACAGACACGCGTTAACTTTCAGCATTTGATGCGAATACAAGGGCTCGTAGTAATCTGTTTTTTTTTACATTTTTTCGTTTTTATGGAGAACATTTTTACTAGACATGCGCTTAAATCATACACGAATTTCATCGGAATATGAGCATGTACATTATAGACTTTATAACTTTACATTTTAGAACTTTTGCGCTCCTGGCAGTTCTATAATCCAAGTGTCATCTCCATTGTACTCGTAAGTTTTATCTTATCATCTGAAGAGTAGTTTGTTTGTTTTTTTATTTACTGATCAGACACGTGTGCGCTTAGACATGACGCAGATATAACTTGGAATTAAGCTGCAGAGTTTTTCTCGTACGTTCAGAGAAAAAATTTGTATATTTTCTTTTGATACAGCTCTCACAAATATCTTTATAGTGCCCGTACAAGCCAAAAGTGTAACTTACGTCTAAAAATTGTTCGTCTCCGAAATAAATTCTTTGTAAATCATTGTTAATGCAATGTTTTGTAATTTAACGCTAGAATACCACTTTGAAGTCGCACTGACCTCGTGTAATCATCAGTCATGTAAAAAAGCTTGTGGCTTTCAAAATATAAGTAACTTTCAATTGAGAGCCTCGTAACTATAGGTTGATTAGGCCCTGGAGCTTGTATTGTAATAGTTCAAATAAATTGTGTTTTAAAACGTCAACTTTTCCTAATAAATACTTATTTTAAAATCTACATGTTATGTACTAAAAAGTATTCACTCATGGACGTTTTTCTCAAGCTCTAGAATTCAGATTAAAAAATGAGTTGGGTCTAACAGACCCCAGATTAATGATCGCATTATATATATTTTGTAAAAAACACAGGGTGGTATTCTAGGTTTTCAATTAAAGTAAGTCAAAATACAGATTGTTCAATATAAAAAGGTCTAATAGGATTTTGCTTGCTGCAGCAGTAAATAAAAAAGTACTCTAGAACAAAATTGTAATGAAAAAGGAAACATTGTGAAAAGTTACTGCGTTTTAGCGAGGAATCTTATGACTACATTAACACGCATGGTCCGCGATAGAGGCTAATTGAACATACTAAAAGGCTAGTGACATGATGTAGTCTGGTAATATCTCATAAAACTTTTTACGTTCTACAATTTTCTTTTGTTAAATCGTATCCATAGCATTAACAACTAATAGAATCGCAAACATAAATCTATTAAAAAAGCATCTTAATCACAATTTCAATTTTTTTCTTAAGAAGCGTCGATTATTATAAAACAGTATATTTTTTTTATACAATCATCATTCTTACAATGAACATACATTATTAAATGATATCGCAAACGAAAATCCACATTTATGTACAAATATTCATGTAACCGAAGATCTTACTGGAAAATCAATATTTGTATATTATATACCCGTTGTCGAGAAAAGAATCTTTTTCGCCTAAAGCAAATTCTTGCCTCGGCTCGTGTTACGCTTAACGCGTTAAAAGAGGATAAGCATAGTTTGGAATCTATCTTTGAATGCTAACCTTAAAACTGACGATCGCTAACACATTCCATTGTTCGATGATTTAAGAGTGTGGACATGTGCTAGTCTACGGTAAATTTTCACGAGTTGAACATCGAGTTAAAGCTCCGTGTAAGTGTGTCTGTATGTTTTAGCATAAAAATTTCAAGTGTGGTCAATATATTAGATTCCTTTTTATTACTTTTTCAAAAGATACTGATACAAGGTATAGCAGTAACTTCGATATTATAGTCAAGTAGCTTTTTTTTGAAAGAAAAACATTTTCAAGTCATTCGAATTGATCGGTATCAATTATATAGGTTTTCAAAAAAAGATACTGTAAAAAAAATTATCTAAAAATTTCGGATAAAAATATAGTTAATCAGGTGTCTACATACTCTTGCACCTACATACTTTTGTTTCTAGATACTTGTCTATCACGTACGATTTTATACGTAGATACTTCTGCATCTAAATACTTTTCTATCTAGATACTTCAATAAGCATAAGAATGCCAGTAAAAGTATCTAGATGCTATTTATTAAAACAATTATCTAAAAAATGAAAATAAGAAATATCTAACAAAATATCTAGATACATTTAGCAAAAGATAGTCATGTATCTTGTATCTTTTTGTATATTTGTTACATAAATTTGTTAATATTTTCAACCTTTTATTTTCCATTTTCAAACAAGATACTTTTTATACCCGGATACCACACTAAAAATTTTCACGCACGCACGTCCCCACGTGTACCATAACCTGTGTACGTCGTATTGTGTGTTGCGTTCTGGCTCAAGTCATTTAGAACAGTCTCTACGGTAGGTTTATATTACGACTAGGACACACTCGTTACTTGTATATCTCCTATATCAAATGTACGCTCGGGAAGGGTGGGAAGGGGGCGCTTTCGTCGCACGGGAAATCGTTTCGTCTTTCGCCGACTACCGTATTGGTAATTCAAGGGGGGGGGGGGGGGGTAGTAGTTATAGTTTCGCTGCGCGCACACAGCGATGTATTTCTCGGCCTATCATCGTCATTCCCGTGAAAGCGAAAGCGTCAAAGTCGATTTTCAATTGCGCGCGCGTATTGCAATTTTGGAACGGCGTTGGCGTAGAGTTTTTGTTTCGCGCCAATTTTCGAACGTAGGTCTGGCGGAAAATCGGGTTACGTTTCGTATGAGGGGTTTGATTGTTTTCCGGGAATGGCCGGTGTGTTCGAAAACAGATTCTCGTTTTTTTTAAGTAATACCGCGCTTTTTTTAACAGAACGAGAATTGAAAGATTGGATTACGAGAATTTCGTGAACTGATCAACGTTGGACTCCGTGTTAACGTTGAAATTGTCGATTTTGCAATAGAATTACTACGTAATAAAGTTGCGATATTTGTGAAATTCTGCTCTTTTACGAAATAAAAATAAATGTCACTGATAGTACAGGAATTTCGTATTTCGTATTTCTGCATGCACGAATGATACTTTGGCACTGACTATATTTATCTTATTGTTGCTATATTAACGATGCCAACATTCTGCAACGATAAACTGTAATAATCATAATGGGTCACGTAATGAATATACAGTACATTTTATTTATAAAAAAGATGTCTTGTTTGAGCACTGAAGAGTTTTAATTGTCGCAACAACTTCCAGCTCTGTCTCTCTCTCGCGAATCATTATTGATATAATATGTTACTTGTAACGACATACGACTTATATTGCTTTACACAGTATATGATATAAAACATATTATTCATAACTCCGTACGACAAGATTCACAGTTTTTGGCTAGTATTCGATTATGCCATAGATATATGCTTATTTAAAAACTATATACTTAGGCGCCGCAAATCGACTTTATGACGGCGCAAAGACGTAAGTTACATATACATTTTATATTATAAACTATGCGTTATAATTTATTTTTATTTGAACATTCATTAAATGCATGCAGATTCGCGGCATTTTTTCCACATATTATATCAATAATGGGTTAATTTTTTTTTGTATTTTGTTTTAGCATCGAATTCGCGGCACGATTTTAGTCGGCCGCGGTAAAAAAGATGACGACGAGCCGCGGAAAGGTTACATGCACGTGTACATATGCAGTTGTCCGCCGAGCAGAAATTTAATATTGGCTTAGCACTGGCTCAGTATTGGACAGGTACGATTCATATTTATTTTTACTTTTATACTAGAAAATGATTGGAATTGTCACAACTTGCACAATCGTGTATTCATTTGTTTTAACTTTCATTTTTTCTAGGATAAAGAAAGAAATATAGCTTCGATCGATCAATGCAAAAACTGATTTGTCGTGAAAGTAATTCGAATGGGTTTTCGAACGAATGATACAGCCAAGTTTATAATTCCTCCTCGGACTAGCGATTTTCAACTTTTTCGAAGTTACTCGATTGTTTCGGCTGACAAAGTCGTGTTGCGCAATGGCAAGTAAGCGGAGAGATCCATTTACTTTCGTCATGTATATATGCCGTTTTCAAGAACACAGTTTTTCTTAGGTGCGTACCTTACATACGTTTTTTTAATTTTTTTTTAATTTTTTTTTGTTAATTATCGACGATGATGATAGGAAGATTTCATCGCGTTTGAAGAATGTGTGCATGAGTCGTGTCGTTGATGACGACGCGCGGAAAAATAAGCCATGGAAAATTTACATGGACTCATGTGGCATCACACTCGAAACTTCTCTCTTCTCTCGGGGACAATTACAAAAAATACCATCTTTCTCGTTCCCGAGCTGAAGTTCAGAAAAAATATACAACGCGAAAAATATCTTTGCATTCGTTATAGTTTCAATTCAACACCATCTATCTGCATTGTGCCTATAATTGGTAATTTACACTTACTCAGCTACTCTCTAAAAGCCCAATATAACTCGAATCGAAAAATAAAAATTACCCTTCTTCAAATTTATCTACACACGCATAAAACTCATATCCAAAATATTTCTATCAATATATATCGCGGAAAATTTCACCGTATGCATTCCAATCAATCTGCGCGTGTATAACTCATCGGCCAGTCATGGGCAAAATTTATCATTTTTACAAAAGATGCAGATGCAAGATACTGTTATATCGAAGATAATAGATACAGATATCTTTTTTTAATGTGTAAATCGAGGAATACTGTTAAAACTAAAGTTATTGTCACCGAAAGGTAAAATTTGTATGGATTTTCAAAGAAAGATTATGTATCTAGATACGTATCTAGATAAAAAGTATTTAGATACTTATTTTTTATACTTTTAATTTTGATTTCGTTTAAATCCTCTATTTAGATACTTTTAGCAAAAGATACCCATGTATTATATATCTTTTTGGTGCAAATTCTTACATTACGTGTTTTTCTTCGCTGCAAAGAGATTCCATATTCATTTGCAGAAAAGAGACATTTTATATCTTGATATGTATCAAGATAAAAAGTATTTAGATACTTATTTCTGATAATTTTAGCAAAGAATATCTAAGTATCTTGTATCTTTTGTTTCTTTTTGGCTTAACTGGTCGTAAATGTGATATTCTTTGCTGCAATAACATTTTTATATTCAATTTCAGAAAAGATACACATTGTATCTAGATAAAAAATTCTTAAATACTTATTTCTGATACTTCTAATTATAATTTCTTGTTTAAATCATGTATCTAGATAATTTGAACAAAAGATATCCATGAATCTTGTATCTTTTTGTATCTTCTTGGCGCAAATAAATATTAAAGTGCTCTTCTCCGCTGCAAAAACATTTCTATGTTCACATTCAGCAAAGACACATTTTGAATCTAGATACGTATCTAGATAAAAAGCATTTAGATACTTATTTCTGATACTTTTAATTTTATTTAAGTTCAAATCCCGTATCTCGATACTTTTACCTCGTATGCTTTTGTATCTTTCCGATGTAAATGATCATGAAATTGTTCTTCTTCGCCGCAAAGACACACATTTCTTTCTTAATGCTCACAAAAAATACATTTTATATCCAGATACACGTATCTCAGATATTGCCCACGACCGCCAAACGCGAATTCCCGCGACCATGTAAATTTCGCCTGACCACGAGAAATACAGTGAAACCTGCAGTAGAGGACAACGATGAAGTGGAAGCATCGGATGTTCACTGCGCACAAACACCCAGTGAAAATGAAAACGCGATCGAGTGATATACATTTACGTGTCTGTAAATGTCTGTATGTATGCTTGTAATCGGAGCCACCAACGCGACACTCGATCGCGAAAAGGCTGGTCTCTCCAGTCCTCAGCCCTTTTTGTCCGGTCCAGCCAGCAAAAAAAAAACACAGAAGAAGAAAACCGAACGAGAACAGCCCCTCCGTGTATCCATGTCTTTATACGTGTGTATTTGTATGAGCGTGGGTGAAATAGAGTCGTTTTACCCGGCGGCAATTCCGTTTTACGCTCGCCCTTTGCTTTCTCCTTTTTCTCTCCTTGTCTTCCTTTTTTTGCTTTTTCGTCGTGTCTTGTATGCGTCGCAGGTGGTGCTGCTGGTTGGTGCTTACATGAGGCTGCAGAAGGCGACGCCGTTCTCGAAGGCCGACTGTATCGCCGTCGTTTCCATGCAGAACGCGCCGTCCTCGTACATCGTCGCGATGCGCTGCTGGTGCGCCCGGCTCTCGCTCTGCGATCTGCAAGCAGAAAGAGAGAGGGGTATATATAGGTGGATATAGAAAATTATGCGGATTTCGATGGAAAACGTGAGATAGATTTTAGAGTGGTGTTAGTTCGTCGCGTGACTTCTTTTAATATGGGGTTGACTAGGAAATCGAATTTGTATTCAAAATTTTTATTGTTATGAGAATTGGTTATTTTATTTTTGTTTCAGAGTTTCGAATCCAAATTTTACCGTTTGCTGAGATCTGTTTTAATTTCGTATTGTTATAAACATATTTTTATATAGAGAGTCGCGTAAAAAAGAAATATTTTGATTTCTTAATTTTACAATGTGCACTCGACAGAACAAATATATAGCGTCTTTTTAATCATTATTTGATCACGTTTTCAGAATATAGTCTTGTATGCAGATGTATAAAATTAAGTTAGGAAAATTCTATTTGTCTTGTCAAAGGTAGCAGTAGCGCCAAAAGCAATGTTAAATTCCCATAAAGTGACGAAAGTTGGAACTAAAATACTGATGGTGCAATGCATTGCAAGGTTAGGAAAAACGACAATTTTATCGCTTTTCGGGATATTCAAAGTACTTAGCCAAAATATTTACCTTAAAACTCTTTTTCATAGGTAAGAAAATATTATACACATCATTATTTGTTAGAAATATCTCAAGATATTGTACAACGTAATAAAATTGTCATTTTCCCTATCTCTGTAATGTATCGTACCATCATTGTTATGGTTAGAATTTTCGCCACCTTATGGAAATTTAACATTGCTGTTGGGGCTAGTGCTACCTTTGCCAATTAGGCGTACAGTTATCATTGAAATATCCTACCCTGACAAAAGCTTCTTTATACATAGTAGAATTCCTTAATTTATCAAGTTAGTACATTTGAGATACGGCAAATTTAATATGTCTTAATGCTGGAAAATTAGACTTTAAAAATTTCTAATGTCGCTTCTATAATTAGACTTTAACTTCGTCTCGCTTTCACTTTCAATGCTAAATATCATAAATACCACAACAGTTAGGTTAATTTGAAAACACCCAATAGATGAAAAATAATTTTGTTGGTTTTTTTAAGATCTTAAAAAATCTTTTTTTACATAAGCAAAATAAAAGTTATTTGTTATTAATAGTTAATGCGATACGAACTAAAAGTGTAGGTATAGAAAGGGCATAACCTAGCCTCAATTTTTGACAATTGGGCGCAGGTGTCTTAATAGTTAAAAAACTGATTTTGAATGAAATTAATTTTTTAGAACATTTCAAATGCATCAATGCACTTGTAGTAAAGAGATTCTTCTCTCAGTGAATTGCAATCTGATGCAAATTTACGACCCACTTCGGAAAGCTGAGGAAAATACAAAATCACAAGGGTCGCGATATTTCTTCCGTTGAGTACATGGTTAATAAAATAGAATTGAAAATTTCCGACTTTTCTTATAGATTTTCAAAGAAACTATGATGAAAGAGTTTATATGTTCAAGTATAAGTGTATTTTTAGATTATGCAAAAAATGTTGATGCTTAATCGTTCTTTTTTGAAAATATTTTTCATTTCATAATGTTCAAGCGACAAATAATCAAAAGTTTTACAGATAGTGCTGAATATATACATATATATATATATATATATATATATATATATAGATACTCATTAGTATAAGTCCATAAAATTGTATGAGAAACATTCAAGAATATTTAACTTTTCTGTTATTTTTGTTCATTTGCTGACACATTCAAGCAGAAAGTAACATTTTAAAACATTAATAAAAATGTGTTATGCTAGATTACCAATATTCAAATTCTAAAACCTAAATCTTTCAAATGGATTTTGTACGCATCAAAACTTTATAATTTTTGTTTTCTGATTAATTCAGCGTGGTAAAAGTAAGGTAAACTTAAATTGTTGCTTCATTATACGGAATATGTTACGAAATTTTGGTAATAATAAAGAAACATATTTTTTGGTTACGTACATCAAAATACACCCATTAATATGTTGATAAAATTTTAAGATCAATACAATTCAAGCCTACGATAAAATATATACCTCATTAAAAAGTTCTTGAGTTTTCGTATATCTTTTAAAATAATAAATAAAAGAATACAGAAGAATACAGCTCTAAAAAGTAAAAAATTTACTAGGATGACATATTTTTCGTATGAAATCCATTTGTCAAAACAGTATGTGTTTCGTAATTCTCTTTATCATAGTCATGAATTTTCAATTATTTTTAAGTAATGTATAAAACTTATTGTTATTCAAGGTCACAGAAGCTTTCAATGAGAAAAGATTAATGTCCTTAATAAATGAATATTATGAAAGTTATTGCGGGTTAAAGTTTCATTGCGTGACGTCCGGAGATATATACGAGTCGGTATTACGATGTCATGAAAATTCAATTTTTGAACTTTCATAACTCGGTCAATTTTCACAATAATAAGAAAGTTTTCTTCGAAACCAGATTGTGATTTATCAAACTGCGAAACGAAGGAAAATTCAATTGTCATTCCAATTCTTATATTTCTCTCCATTATTTCAACTGCAATACATCATAATTAAAGATCTTCCCCACAAACATATCCACCAATAAAAACGTCTATTCCTCCCCATCAGCAATATTCTACCGAACCCCTCTCGCATAAAATCAGCGTAAAATTAATGCAACTCCCCACGCAACTGGAAAAAACTTATCGCAATAATTAAGCCGCTTAATTCGCGAGTCAGATTTATGAAAACGCGTAATTGCACGGGATTAAGAATGGAGGAACGCACAAAGAAGAAGAATAAAAAGAAGAGAAAAGAAGAACCGACAAGAGTAAAGGCGCAAGATAAAGAAAGAGCGGAGCGGAGGCCGTTATATTGCCGGCGAGTCTCTGGGGTGTTGTGAAGCTCGCCCACGCTCGCTCTCTAATGTATACGGCGTTATATATATGTGTGAGATCCAGATCCCTCGGCAAGATGGCGCGAGTCCAAGCTGCGCGACAACCGAGAGAGACGCGAAATTTGTCAATTTCGACGAGGATGAGGAAAACGAATATATCTGCGCAAAATGCAGATTAGCGAGATAAGGGAATTATTTGTTTAACGGTTGTGTTTCTTTTTTATTTTTTGTCAATGTAGTAAGGAATGTTAGAATTGAGTATGAAGCTTGGCATTTTTTCCTTCTTGAACTTGATTTAAAGTAGTTCTTAGCCGCTTAATATGGTATATAGAAGAAAGTTTATCTAATAGTTATATAAAAGAGTTTGGTATAATCAGTCAATGCACATGTTATTGAATCAAAATATTGTTAATAAAAAATTATAGTTATTTAATGTTTCAAGAATTTTTCACTCTTCACTTGTCTATTAAAAATCCAAAAATATTTGGATTATTAATACTATAGCCCTGAAAAATATGTTTTAACAATTAAAAAGTAAAATAACTTTTCATTTTTATTAATAATATCCTTGTTAAACAAACATAAATTTATATGATACACTTATTTTCAAGTAAGTAATACTGTCTTTTATTATCATATGCTTTCACTAATTATACAAAGTTCTTTGATACTATAGTACATTTTTTTCTATAAGGCCTATTTAGTGGCTAATAACGACTAATAAATCAATTAGTGACTCATAAATCAACTCTTTACTGTACTTTTATTAAAAAAAACATACTAGCAAATAAAGAATGAGTAATTATTCTAAACTAGCCTAAATATCTCTTCGTCAAATTGAAAAATAAAAACAAAGCATATTCCAAAATACATAAATAAACTGCAGCAACTCAGCTTGAAAACTTTCCAAAAGTCCGCCGCACATCTTTAATCATACTCCATATATATGCGTATTTCATTCATGCGAGAGGGAGAGCACCGCGAATAATAAATCATCGGGCTGAACGATGTCCCCGAAAGTTTTTCCTCCGGTAAACAAAGTCTTACACTCGTGGCTCGCTCGTTCGCTCGCTCCATTCATGCCAACGAGACCCTCGAGTGCACTCCGACCTTTTTCCGTCGCCGCGAGACTTTTCGGTGAATTTTTTAGAGGCCAAATCCAACTCTTGGAGAACGCGCGAGGAGTACCACCGTTTTTCGCTCGATTCCGCGTTTAGTGAAAATCTTTGTGCCCGTGGATCGACTTATGATTGACAGTCGTTTTATATATCGGTGATGGTTTGGTCGGATTGGCGGGGAAAGTTTTTTACGCGGGAAAGGAAAATTGTAGAACGAGATTTGGATCGGGGATGTGTTTGTTGCACATTTACGAAAGTAGTCGGAAATGGAGATTTAATTAATAGAATGTTAATAACATAGATTTTTCTAAGAGTGTAGAATAGAAATAAATAGACGTTTAAATAGACGTTTTACTACGACATAATGTTATGATTTGAATGAAAACTTTTAAAATCATGAAAATTAAACAACGCGCTCATGAAACGAGTGCATGTATTAAAATAAGTTCTTGAAACTATTTTGACATGGAATTTAATTAATCAAGTGAAAAAGAAGATACAATGACATTGAATTTTTCAAAAGAAAGATATGAAATCTAAAGTCCGCATTAAATGTTCGTCTGGCTGAATTCGACATGTATCCACTTATTTCTTAAGGTCGAGCGAACTTTTCTTGGGATTTATGTTAATCCTCTGACGCATGAATTTTTGTATAAGATGAAGTTTCATAAAAAATAGTTCCTACACGTGTGTTAGTTTGTTACTTATATTTTAAACAAGGTCATGTTTTTAAAATTTATCAGTTATTATATATTATATATATAAGTTAAAAGAAATTTTGAAATTTGAAAGATTAATCTGCCATATATTAGATAAAAAAGAAACTGATATATTACATAAATATATGTTATAATACAAAACATGAAAAATAGAAGCTAGCCATACGGTCACCGTTTTGGCTCCATCCCCTTTAAAAACTATGGACATCGAAAGTTTTATGATAATTTATAGATCACTATAAACTGAATTTTTTCTGAAAAATCTGAAAATTTTTAGAATTTTTTTATTTATAGTTTCTTTTAATTAATATTTTGAATTTCATATTTCCCATGCATTTATTATATCTTAAAAATATAAAATATTCTGATAAAATGGTAAAACATATAGTTAAAATAATTCAAAATGACAAAGAAAAGGTGGACCACCCTTCAAAAGCATAAAGGGCTAAAAAATCTTTTTAATTTGGATACTTTTAATCATTCTAAACTACCCTTTTCTAATTCTTTGACCTCTAAACTGTGAATAAAGCTCTGAAGTGACTAAATTCAGCATAGTTGGTAGCACACCATTATACTGAATTGCTATAAGCCTACCAGCGCGTAATCTAAATCCAAAAATTTCATTTAAGCATCACATGCTTGGGAAGCTGAAGAAAATTCGAAAACGGAACTAGAATATTATCAAAATACACAATAAACAATAAAATAAAACAGTAATAATTGTTATACCATACGAAAGTGAATTTAAAAAAATGGTTTGTTAAATGCATCGATTCTCTTTGCACACGTTGCATAACATAACAATTTTCTCTTAAACTTGTGCACTAAAACATGTACTGTGTATTATTTATTTTCATGAATTTTCTTCAGCTAGCAACAGAGCTGCACTGCTTCACTACAATTCATCCTAAACCCAACTCCCCCACTCCCCACACATCCAATCCTCGAATCCCACTCACCTGGGTGGCATGGCCCTCGTCCTCTGCGCCCTGGCCGCCTGCTTTCTGAGCTGCTGCTGCTGGCTGAGCAGCTGGTGGTAGTGCTGGGCCGCCTGCTCGGCGCCGCCCTGCAGCGCCAGCTGGGTCAGGTACTCCCGCAGCTCGGGCTGACTGGCCAGCAGCTCGCGGCTCATCTGCTGGATGTCGATGTTGTTGGGGCCACCTGGGCCACCGGCGCCGCCCGCCGACGAGGGACTCATCGCCGAGGAGTCCGTCCAGGGCGGAGGCGGCGTGTGCGAGCGGGAGAGCAGCGCGTGCTTGTGGCAGAGGTACTCCTCGTAGGAGGGCGGCAGACCCGACTGGAATTTCACAATGCGAGATGGGTTTTTTACTGCTTTTTGTAATTCTTAATTTATTGGGCAAATGAGAGTTTGTATTCAAGGTGCATTTCTTCGGTGATTTTTGGGGGTATTTAGAATTGCACGTATTTTAGTTAATATATTATGCTTTCTCAAAGAGAAGGCTTTGTGATGGTAAACATTTTTTTGTTTTTTTTTAACGCAAACATGTTTTTTGTGCCTTGTGGAGTCCCAATACACTAGTCTTAAAATATGTATGTGTGTGTGTGTGTGCGTGTATATGCGTGTGTGTGTGTGTTTGTGTGTGTGTCCGTGTATCCGATGCCTGTTGCGGAAAACGATAATCAAAATAATGTTCCTTTTTGAAGGTTTTCTGGCTACATTAATATTTTAAGGGCGGTGTAGGGGGATTTTAACAAGTGCAAATATGTTCTTTTCACGTATTATTAGGTACAAAAAAAGAAAAAATATATTTTTCAATGCTTAACAGATTTTGGGTTCTACTGTAGCTTTTTTTCTTAAAAATATTATTTTGTGATTTTTTAAGAATGATTTAATTATGACATAATTTTATTTTGCAACATGGGATCTGTATCTATCTATAATAGAGCATAGAAAAATTATAATTCTTATACTATTTTGATGATTAAATTTGTAACTAGTATATCTTAAATAATAGTAAAATTTTTAGATGATTGATTTTGAAAAATGTCTCGTTTTTGTGTATTATGCATTTTTTTTCAATAAAAGAAAAAAAAACATTAATTCAATGTTTTATAGGTATAGATTTCATTTGATATTATAGATAAAAATACATCGCTGACACCCTGATATACGTTATATACGATAATATGTTTATTGAAAAATATTTATTTCTCAGTAGGGCACAAATCACTAAATGAAAATAGTTAGACAGGAAAATAACCACGACGGACGATACTGAGCAACTCTCCCTTATTTATATAATAATTTTAATTAGATTATCTTTGAGAAAGCACAGTGACAAAGCAGTTGGCAGCCGTTTTATAATTATTTGTGTGATTATAGGTAAAATGTACAGCATTTATGTAGATTTGTATTGTTGGTGTATAGAAGCAAGCATTTCAATGTTTGAAATGTATGAGTGATCTTATATTTACAATAACTTTAATTAAAACTAATTTTGTCATTTTTTTATTAAAATAATTTGTAAAAATATGTATAAATTTAATTCAAATTACTAATTTGCAATTAAAACGATCTTACAGAGAGTATGTAATTAAATTTCAAACATTGAAAAGAGTCATTGAGACAAGTTTCAGAAGAATTGATGAATTTGCATTCGAAGTGTATATAAGATATTCATGCAAAAAGTAGGAGTTCGATGATACAATATATTCAGCGAAGAGTGACTTTGGCATCTGTTACACTCTTATATATTAACAATCAAAATCTATATAAGTTTAGAAATTTTAATTAGAATTAAAAAACATAAGAACAGTTTTAAATATTTAGAAAGATCTCAATAGGGCCACCTTAAGGAAAAGAAAAACAGAAAATCCATTGTATTTCTTATTTCATATGATATTTTTTAAACGTTTTCCTTGTTTAAAATCCTATGTATAAAAAATCCAAAATATTATTGCTGTCCTTAATTGTCCTTAAGGTCGTTCATTTGATCATTATTTTTTGGAAATATTTTGGTATGGGCTACAGTAAAATGTTTCGATCCGAAAATTGAATGCTTTTTCTTAAATATACACAGAGAGAATTTTCTGATAAAAATTACCGTGAAAATCATTGTAAACGTGGCATATTCTGTCTTCAGGGGGGAAATTACCCTACTGAAGGGTAAAAATTAACGTTATTCATTATAAATTTGACCATTCAGCACGGTAAATTTGACCGTTCAGTAGGGTATTTTTTCCCATGAAGTCAGAATATCCCACGTTTACAATGATTTTTACGGTAATTTCTATCAGAAAATTCTCTCTGTGTATTTCTAAATATATATTTCAAATTAACTATCAATTTTTGTACATTACCTTTTTTTAGTTTTAAGTGGAAGAAATAAAAAATACTAATAAATGATAAAGATTATACGTTCTCACATCCTTCTTTGTTATTTTGTTATTATAAATAACTCTAGAAAACAAATTTTTAATTAGATTGGTTAATTTTTCACGCACAAAGAGCATTTAAAACTTGGAAGATTTTCATTAATGTATTTTAAACTGAATAACTGTAATAAATTCATTAATATTTACTTATTTCTATTGAAATACTGTGATAATTGTCGTTTTAATACTTTGAAATACATACTAAAATTTTAAATATCCAGAAGTAGTAAAATAGATTTTAGAATTTTAAATAGAGATCCACCTTCATCATTTTTAGTATTTTATACAGTATAATTTTCATACTCGAATTTGTAATCAATGGCTCAAAGTAGAGCTTTAGAAGCGATGTAGAATATGATGTAATAGAGAGTGAAAATATTGTTAGTTTGAATTTAGAGTAAAATTGAATGCCTCTCAAAGTGGGGCAATTTTAGACTACATATAGAGCGTGAACATTCACTTCTCCTTCCTAAGCGCGGAACAGTGAAAAGCCATTCCAAAATTGGAGTACCACGTATTTTCCGTCTTTTAAAGTAAACTTTTCACTACTACAAGCAATTCTGTTGGCGGCGGTTTCGCGCAAAATGACCTCTAAGTGCTCGTATTTGCTAATGCATAATGAATTCAAATTGCTATTTTATAAGTTTCTTACAATCAAATTTTTCTCTGAATATAGAGTGCCAAGAAATTGGAATTTAAAATGCATTTACAGGTTCGTTCGAATTGATATCCTCGTGGGATTAAAGTATAGATTTACTATTACAGTAAAAATTTGTCAACATTACCGTGTGTGTCATTACCAATAATCTGCAACCTTGTAACTCTGTATAAAATACAAGGTTACTCAATGGTCTGCACGATATACCATTTCAATACTGATCTGTTATAAAATTTATTATATATTTTATATATGTCTCATACATTAACTTATAAATCAATTTCATTTTGATAATATTTTGTTTAAATTATTTATTTTAAAAAATAGAGCTAAAAATGTCCATTTATATAACGTGTAAAAACTCAAACTCATCCCACTTTTAATATACTGTTTGCTGTTTTCAATTAAATTGTATAAAATGAAAATATCTTTTTTCATCAAATTTTCAATTTTATCATACACGATTCGACAAGCGTCAAACATTCATTGAAATAACTGTCAAAAACAAATCTCGCGCACCAAACACCCGGCAATCGGAATGAGACGCAATATATTTCGCAAGTAGAGTAATGCATTGACTTGTATTTCCGCAGCCTCTTACGCTTCTCGTTCCGGCTGTCGTCTCGCATGATGTAATGCGCGCGCGCATAGTTTCTGGAAAAAATGCATGCTTGCGTCTAATTTTCGCGCCACGCGCCCCAATCAAGTTGCATGAGATAAGAACAGTCGGTGTTTATCAACATAGACGTAGATTGCACATTTAGAGAGTATTTTTTAGAGAAAGTGGAGATAGTTACACCATCGAATATTTACACATGTTTTGGTCGCGATAAAATAGTTATGACGATATTTTTTTAGTATGGAGATTTATCGGGATCATTAATGTTTAATCACAACTTTTAGTGATGTAAAATTTGCTTCTCATAGTCTGATGTAAATTTTGCGTCAATTGACTTTGGATGTTGTGAATTGATCGCATCGTACCCCCCGTTGCGAATGCGTAAATAAAAACAGAAAATTAAGTCATCAACCGTGATTCTCAGTTTTTACGTCATAATATGAGTGAGTGAAGAAAAGCAGATAATTCTACTTAAAAATGAATCTTACATCTTTTTTCATAGAAACTCAAAATTCAGCTATTAAAGAAGCATCTAAAATACGTTATTCTGTTTAAACTAATAGAAAAAGATTAGTTTTTCTTAATTAATTCAGAAATTAAAAAAGTGGAATTATCTGATTTTATTCGCTCATTCCTCGTATCTAGCATATATTAAAATCAAGATGCTTGTGTAATAATGATAATAGCGGTACAATTGTCAAAAAAACGTTTTTATACTATGCACGTAACCTAATTCCTTTATTTCGTTACGGCAACGTTTTCTGAATAGAGTGGTTCCGCTTTTTATGAGAAAAACTAAGAGAAACAAGCCAGAGTGAGTTTCGCATTTCATTTAAACGCAACTGTACATGTATTTTCACGTTAGCTGGCCTTCATTCTATTCGTCGTTATATCATACAATTCAAGCTTCGCGCAGCACTTGCTCATTTGTACATTTTTCACTAGCGCACTGTCAACTTCTTCGACGCACGAGCTTTGTCCCGACTCACAAAGTCCGGACAGCACCAGTTGAAAATTTCAAATCAAAAGATTTATATCAGACTGTAAAACGACGTAGTTACTCCTAAACCGTAGTAACGACAAAAAAACTTTTAATTAAAAGTTATCAATCTATGTTTCTACTTTTACTGCGTAATCTGAATTTTCACAACCTGCAACTGCAGAGAGAATTCCATAAAAATGTAATTCCTCCAGCCAGCGTCTCAACTTTTCCAATACCCCCTCGCCGCTGATAAAACTCTAATAATACCGCGTTAAAACCCAAAAAGTCTCAGAGCCCACACACACGTACGCATAAATCTTAGGCGAGCCAGTCGCTTTGTTTTACGAGCCACGCCGACGGAATGACGAGGCAACTTTCTCGCAAGCAGAAGAAGACGAGAAAATAAGTCGTTATACTGCTGCTGCTGCTGCTGCTGCACGAGCGCTTCGTTTTTTTATTCAGCGAGAGCCACATTCGCGAAGAAAAAGAAGCAGTCGGGTAATACGCGGTTGAAAGGGGTTTCCGGCCGGATATAATGCATTTATAAAGGTCTCCCCGACTCGTCTATTGAATTTTGTTTTCTCTCCCAGGAATGCCGCCAGTGCCCGGATAATGGAGTCTTCCGGGACGATTTCTGAGCGCGCGCGCGCACACACAAACACGCGCTTCGATTTCGCGACCGAGAGAGTCTTCGGAGTATATATATCCTTCGCCGTTTCTTAGACTCGGCGAAGCGGAGCTTTCCATTAGCTCGATTGGAGGGATGCATTCGGATGAGAGTTTTTAGTTTTCCAGCTGGGTACATATATATAAATATATAATATATATATATATATATATATATATATATATATATATATATATATATATGTGTGTGTTGACTCGAGGATAGCGTGTATTGTGATGCTGTTTGCAGTTGCAGTTGCAGTTGCGAGGAATCGAATTGTTCCGGGATTCTTGGAAGCCGGGACTGGAGCTGGAGATCGAGGGGACAATTGTGCAAATGGAGGATTTTGCCGCTGGATTGAGCAGTCAGAAATCGAAGAGCGCTTAAAGTGCGTTATTGGATTAAGCTGTTGGGACGGAGCGGCTATTAGTAGTTGCAATGCCTTGAGAACTATTTTGCTTGATGTACCCTAAAATTCTTTTATTTTTTTAACTGTATTTAAAAAATACTTAAATATAATGTATTATGTATTAATAGTAGGTTTTCATGAACAGGTAAAATATTGAAATTACATTTTGTAAAGAGGAAGAAACTAGCTTACAACTGCGTAATAGTTTCTTCCGTTGTCCGGCTTAAATAAGCTGTTGAATTGCTTGAAATAAGTCAATTTTTATAGATAATTGCAGAGAAATGAATGTATAAACAGATTTAAAATGTTTATTATTACTCTGCAGTATATAAACTAATAAAAAATAATATCAAACAATATAGAGTAATATGAAATAATTTTTCTTAATTTTTATATAAGTCAGATGGCGTCCCTCAATGAAGGTAAGTTGGTTATAGATGTTCAAAAAGTAAATATGAATGTGTCATCTAGTTGAAAAAAAGAGGCTTTGAAATTTTACAAAAAACATTTGCTTTCCAAGATCATCAGTTTACGGTTCTTATAATGAAATAGTCAGAACAAAATGTTTATGATGGCAAACATAGAAAAGAAATTAAAAAAGTTCGGACATTATGCTTATCCAGAGGTTTAGTAGAAGATTACACATGTTCAAAAAATGGTCTTATTTTTTCAACTTAATCTCCACCACCGTCCGTCCGAGTCGTGACAAGACTGAACAAACATTTTTTTGCCAAGCACCTACAACCTTCACGTGACACTATTTTTTCTCTCTACAGAAACAAAATAAAATTCTTCTTTATTCAATAAAGCAATAAAGTAGTCCACACTGAAAAGAACGGTAAATAAATGATATAGGTCTATACTTCTTTCTAACTACGTCACAAACGATTTTCTTTTATCACTCGGGAAACAGGAATCCTGCCGGGTAAAAAAAATTACGTTCGGCAAAAGTTTGGCCCGAACTTTAGCAATGAGACAATCTCGAACAATTGCCGAACTTGGTAAAAATAATTATGAAAAAAATAGAAAAATAAAAAATTTCGACCGGGATTTGAATCGTCGGACTTTCGGTTTATAGGCTTACTCTCTACCAACGTGAGTTATTGCTTACTTGTTTCTTTCATTAACGAATAAACAATTTAAGTTAAAACATTGGAGTGTAACTATATCTGTAGACTATAACCTACATTTAATTCATTGATAGAAACAAAACGATAGCTCAGTTGGTAGAGAGCCTACAAACCAAAAGTCTGCCGGTTCAAATCTCGGTCGCAATTTTTTATTTCTTTATTTTTTTCATAATTATTTCGCTTTTTTCCAAGTTCGGCCAAAGTTTGGGACTGTCTCATTGCTAAAGTTCGCGCCAAACTTTTGCCGAACAATACTTACGCCGAACTATTTCCAAACGTAATTTATTTTTTACGCGGGCTCCTGCGCATAATATCTCGAATATCACCATTTTCCATATTTCTCAAGATACTTATCCGCACATTCTCAAACGAGCTATTTCTATTCTCACACCGACGTCACAGCCGAATCTCTCTCTTACTCTCCAACTTTTTCCTCCATTATCGATCACTGTTTGACTTTCCGCCTCGAGATTGAATCCATCCATGTATACGTACACGCTGTACACACACGGTGCGTTTGGCAAACAGTAGAGGGTTCGGAAGATCGCGCGAATTTGCACACACACACACATGGAGACGCCGCTGTCTTACACGGGTGACGGGGAAAACACTCGCTCGATCGACTTAATTTCATTTGGCTCGGTCTTGGATCCTTCGTGTTTTTTGCGAGTGTTATCCTACGTGGCGGTTGTTTGAATTCGCCGCTCGGTTCGTTTAACCGATCGCTCAGACGTGTGTTTGCCGCGGTGTGAGTAATATTCATTTGCGAGTGTCGGAGATGGGGTTTCGGTGGATTATACTGATTGATTTATGAGGAATTGAGAGTATATTGGATACGCAATTGATGTCGATGGTTATAGCATTTTATATAAAATTTGAACTAGCTAATTTACATAAATCTGAATTATTAATTTTTTAAGTGTATTGGGTAGAATAGCAGAGAATAGCTCGTACATTTTGTTTTTTTTTTTCGTAAAAAAAAACGTGAATTACTCATTGCCTGTAATTAAGATTAATATACATTATGAAATATATCTATGAAAAATACTCTAATGAAAATCGTCTTCATATTCAATAATTCCTCTAAAAATGAAAAAGTTTCAATATTTTTAAAGATAGCAAATAGTTTCGTTATTTCACAAATTTTTAGAAAATAAAAAAGTCGTTTTATAGAGAATTCTCGAATTTTAAGGTTAACATTTTTCATTAAAACATTTTTCATCGATTAACTATATCGACAACAAAAAATAGTTAATAACTTAATTATAAGCAATTATATATAAAAAAACTATTGTAATTGATTGTATAACCATAACAACTTAAGTTGAGATCTACTACAGGATTTCTTATTATTTTACGTTATATAAACACTGAGCGTAAAAGCTAAGTAAAAGTAGTTATTAAACCTCGCAGCGAAATGAAATTTTGAAATTTGATATAATGAAATTTGTATCATCCACTCGATAAAAGATAACTGTTTTTCTTGCTATTGCAAAAAGCGAATTCTTAGAAATTATTTTTCATTCTTTTTCAAACTAATCTAATAAGCGAAAGAGAAACGCGAGACAACGCGAATAAAATGCTTTGATTTCGCGCGTCTTTTAGAAGAAGCGGCAGAAGTAAGTAGATTTACTCTCTGTACAATTATGAATTTATATATCTATCGCGCTGCAGCACGAATCGACTAATCCAAAATCGATACTACTTAGTGAAATTAAAGTACTTTCATTCGATACCGATATGTGATTTTTGTAGAGAGTACATTTACATCTGTTGCATAAGATTATACTCAATACGATAATTTGATATCTTTAATTTTCTTAAAGAGATCTTTTTCTACAGCCGTCTTATTTTTAAATTTTAGTTTCAAAATCTTTACAGAATGAGATTTGATGTATATAATTATAAACATATTTCATGTGCTAAAAATTCCAAAATCTGACATTCAAAAATATGGCTTACAATATTCCCTGCGCATATTAAATAAATTAATCTTTTCGAAATAGAAGTGAGAAAATGTATTGCTTTATAAGAAATGAAAAATATCTTTCATTTTAGAAAATTTTTGGTTTCACTGACTATTTCTATTAACACTTTACATATTATAATAATTTTTCAAAACTTTTCGCTAAAATTTATGTGAAATGCGAATCAGTACGAGTAAAAAATTTTCCAAAATGAAAGCCAAGTTACATTTTTAACAAGGAAATAACTGATTCAGATTTAAAGTAGTTCTCCGACTGCAGTGGTGCTCAACTCGGGGATAAATTAGAAAATTTATTTTCTATGTTTTTATACGGCGTTATCTAATGTGAAAACCTCACAATTAATAATTTAATACATCAGAATTTCGATAGACAGTGTCTAGACTATCAAATATTCCCAAAAGTAGAAAGAGAGTAAAACTCTGCGCACATATATAGATATACTGCAGCATGGATTTAAAACTTTGGACTGTTGTATGTACTTTAAAAGAAAACATCACTTGCCTTATCAAACTTTTTTCTCCATGATTCGCATTGTAATTTTACATCGTATGCTAGTTATAAAAAAAAATTTAAAGTAAACTTTTTTTACAATCAAACGGAACCTCTTTCGCTGTGGACTCAGTATAGGCTGCCTATGTTAAAGTATGAAATTTCAAGGCTCAATATCTCCACATTTCATATGGCTGGGGTTCAATATTTTAATCACACATAAAGGATACCTTATTAAACATGTATAACAATTTTCAAGGATTTTTAAAGAAATCGAAAAATCCGGAGAACTACCTTGAGAAGATTAATTAATTTCGCACGTGTAGAGAACAGTTTAACAGTTTAAATCACAATCATGATGTATGAGTGATTTTCGTACATTTGACACACGAAACATATTCTTTATAACGCATAAAATCGCATTTAGTAAAGAATTGGAAAATTAAATCTAAATTACAAAAATAGGAAATGATTGAAACCCACAGAATCTCCTCTTAAAATATAACATTCATCATGCTCCTCACTTAAAAAAAGCACAATAAACTTCTCAGACGACTGGTTCAATTTCGAGTAAATTATTCGTCAACTTCCGGACTGCTGGCGTTTATACGAATTCATTCATTATTTTCCAGCGTCAAATGGCGAAACTTTGCGCTGTCATCCGCGAATCTCTCTCTGTCTCTCTCTCTTCTCCTCCTTTACCTCAAACTTTTCACCTCTCTCTTTCCCTGAAAACTCTCTAAAAAGAAAAAAAAGACACGAGCGTCTCTCGCGAAAAGTAGCGGAAGCTCAGAAGAAAGTAGAGTAAAAGAGGCTCTCTCTCTCTCTCTCTCTCTCTCTCTCTCTCTCTCTCTCTCTCTCTCTCTCCAAAGCAAAAAAAGGGAAAAGAAGACGCGTCGCACAAATGCATAAGGCTATCGATCTACAAAATTCTCTCTTTTTCTTTCTCACTCTTCTCTTTTACGTACCCACGCCGCGAGTGTATCATGATGTATGTGCCTGTGTGTGTGTGTGTGTACGTGTGTGTTTGTGTATGTATGAGTGTGTTTATGAGCGCGTGCATGAGTGGGTGTGATTAAATGTGCCTCTGTTTGTATGTTAGAGTGTGTATGTGTGTATGAAAGTGTGTGTATATGTGTGTATATGCGTACCTGTGTATGGGTGTATGCGAGTGTATGAGTGTGTAAGTGTGGGTGTGTGTGTGTGTGTGTGTGTGTGTTTGTGTGTGCGTATAGGTGTGAGTGTGCGTGTATATACGTATGCGCATATAATGTGCGCGTGCGTATGAGCATGTATATAGGCATGTGTACGTAAATGTGTGTGTGTGTGTGTGTGCGTCTACGTGCGAGAGTCCGGGGAAAAGGAAATTTCCGGCCACTTACGCTTGCCCGCGCGCTCTCTCACTATCTCCTCGTGGAGTTATTCAAATGAGCCGAGGCTGTTGCCGCGGGCCTCTATACTTGCATGCGTATTTGCACGTATATGTGTGTATGTGTGTGTGTGCGCTGAATGGGAACTGCCGCTAAAGGATCCGCTCCGGTGTATAAGAGGATCGGAGGAGACGCTGGCTTAGCATCCCGGGGGCTGGTAGTCTTAATACATACATAGCGAGTGAGTAACTTTGGTAGCTGGTAGCTGGTGGTAATCCGACGGCGGGAAATGAAACATAAATTTCATCTTGGGCTGTGGGAGAGAGGGTGCGAGAGAGCGTGGATATATGGATGTGGGTGGGAGTTAATTCGGAAAGTAGGTACGTGGCGAGCGCCCGGCTGGCTCTTTCATATCGGTCTTTATTCTTAGCTTGGTGGAAGGTTTAGGAAATGAGTGATGGTCGGGAGATTGGGTGAAAGTAATGTTATTTCTTGAAATTACTGTTTGGGAATAGATCGTTTTTTTATATTGAGCATCTAGCATTGTATTCATCAATGGTTGAAAGAGCTTTTTTTTTATAAAAATCATATAGGTAGTCAAAAGTTCTGCATGAATTATAAATTTTAGTACTGTCAATACTAATTAACTAAATTAGTTTGTAAAAGAAAGTACGGTAATCAACGTTATTCATATTTCTTTTATTTTGTGCAAGGTTTTACATTATTATAAAAATTGTTCTCTATAAAAGATGAGTTTTTTAACAAAACTAGTTAAAAACTGCTAAAACATCATTTCACTTTCTATTAGAATGAGTTTGTTGAAAAGCGAACTTTAATAGCTTTAATTACATCTACTGGGTTTGGTAGTATTATGAAATCAGTAGAGAAAGATTGGTAAGCATCGCTTTCTTTCCTTACTTTAGACAAAAAAAAGGATAAATTGTAGTGAATCTAGAGTTGATTGTGTATGTTAATGAAACAAGCAGATTCCCAGCCTACGCACTAAACATCCAGAAATTGAAATGAATCGCAATATATTTGATAAGAGAAATAATGCATAGTAATGTGGCTGCTACAGAAGCACTTACACATTTTCTGACAAAACTACTTGCGAATAATTTCCGAGGTACGCGTATCCATTGACCCAACTCAGTTGCATCAGATAAAAATAGACTTTGTTTATCAAACATAGTATCAATTTTAGAGATTTCAATTTTTTTAGAAAAAGTATTGATAATTACACATTGCACAGCTGTGCATGCTTTAGGTGCGTGTTTATGATATCGGAATCATCGAGAAACAAATTATATTGGAGTTAATTAAATGCAATTGATGTAGCGTTACGTTAGCTAGTAGAAACATCCGGAGTTGGTAAGACGGTTTGATGTGTCGCAAAATTATTTTTCATGATTTTTTAGAACTCAAAGGATAAATTGTAGTAATATTATTGTAGATTATATCGTAATGTTAATTATAGAGTAAATAAGTGAATTCAAATAAACTGTATTATAAATATGTAGTTTATAGAAAACTGCTATAAAAATCTTTATTTAAAAAAATAATATACTTTATTTTAATTTAATAATCATTTCATAGAATGAAATATTAATTGCTAAAACCTAATAAATATTTATTTATTTCAAGTAAATGTATTTTTTTAAGACGTACGCAAATAAATGTTTATATGAATTTATTTGAATTTGCTTATTTTTTTCGACGTGGGAAGATGCTATTTATAGAAAGTTAATACGAAAATTCAGCAAACTGAATGATATTTCCATATTAAACTCTCGCTGGCTTATCTTAGCGATAACCGAAGTTTTTCATGATATTAACCACTTTTTTATTCTTCATATGATCAGATAAATCGTTTTGTATTTATTTCTTTTTATGGCGCATAATGTCTGCATTTTTATAATCTTTTATATATTTTTTATTTCAAGGACAAATTTTCATTCATCCCTCGTAGAAAATTATCTAGTTTTATCTCTATATCCATACAATTTACGATAAGAGAGGCTTACTTTAGATGAATATCTACGTAGAAAGCAAGTAATTTTCTACTAGGGTTTCTCCATTCAATTTGGATTATGGTTTTATACGTGCAAGATTTTCAAATAATTAATACAGAACTATAGATTGTAAAGCAATTCTGTTTTTTGATTATTCGGTATACATTGTACGAAGTATACGTTTTTATTAAAAAATCAATTCAATATTCATTATGTAAATTTACACTTTCAAATTTTCAAAATATGTACTGATTTAATTATATGTAGCTTTACATACACTGCGAAAAAACTGATTGGCAACAGTTACTAAATATTTTATTAAAATCCAGTTTATTTGAGGGTCAAGTAATAAATATATACACATATATAAAACTTTATTAAGTTGCTATAATAAATAGATGTACTAAAAACGTGTACTTGGTATTGCACCTAATATATTAACTCAACTATTAATGTAACTTTTCATGTTTAGTTAAGAAAATATTAAATAATACTTCCATCTTCTGTATGCAGTACACACATTTTTTTAGTAAAACGTATGTACTCTATATCTTTCTCTAAACAACCTCTCGAAGCAAAAATACTACACCAATTCAACGCGAGAAAAAGATAACCCACAAATACAATAATTCTCAAAGCCCATTGCGCAGCAACAACCGGCAATTCCCTCGCTCGGCACAAAGGAAAATCGCTCCAGCCTACCCTCTAGCCGCAAATCCTCGCAAAATCGAAGAACAAAGGACGCGCTGAGTAAACAGCCCCCCTCCGGCTTCGTTCGCCGATCAGCTGGCTCCGGGGCAAGAAAGCACAGGCCCAGCGCCGACCGACCAAAGGGCCGTGCGTTCGACATTCTCCCTGGATAAAGTTAATTATCCGCGAGGGCCCGCGCGCGCGCAGCTGCAGCTGACAAAAGACTGTTATATAAAGCGACTGCAGGCGCGCGCGCGCGGACGCGGGATCTGTTCGGTTAATTAATGTCTGGCGCACGCCGCGCCGACAGCTGCCTGCCTGCCTTTTACGTGTGTTTGCGAGAGAGAGAGAGAGAGAGAGAGAGAGTGGAAAACGTGACTACAAGTCAGGATGAGAATCCAGCCCTCGGGCGGCGGGGCGTTTCTCTCTCTCTCTCTCTCTTCTCTCTCTACGTCACATCTCGTGCTCGACTGCGGGCATGGAGGCTGCTGGAGTTTTTCCAATTTCGCGCGATTGAAGGGCGCGCCGGTCGAGTCCCGAGAGAGGTCTAATTTCTGTCTCTCGGCCTTTCGAGAGATTAGAGCTTTATTAGATCATTCGAGAGATGTTGCCGGTAGTTTATACGGATCGTTATCGTGGCTTTGGTGTTTATTGTTGAATGGGGGTGTAGGATCGATTGAACGTTGTTTAATTAATTAAATCATTTTGCCAATGTATGGAGTTTTTCCATATGATTTGGGTTGACGTTTTAAACCTCTTTGGTGGAGGAAATGGACTAGTGAAACATTTAGAAGTATAATTGAGTAAAATTATTTTGCTAAAAAATTAATATTTATACTTCTAAAAGCAAAATGCCTTCCAGAATATTTTTTCTTTTGTACTCTAAAACATCATACAGAGGAACTGGCTTTGACCCTAAAGAGTATATAGTAACCTTTTCCATTTATATATAATCCATATATAGATAATGTTTATAAGCAATCCATGTATGGATTATAATTGTAACTTTTAGAGTCTCTCCCCTAATTTCCGTATAGTAATATTTAACATAATTAAGTTTATCAGAATTTACAAACCGTAACTAATCTATATCCTTATAAAATACCAAAGAATCTGAAAAATCAATTGATCCCCAAAACTCCAACCAAAAACGTACACCACAAACTTTCTCTTCTCCACCGAACGACAATAGAAACTCACTTAGGAAAAATCCGTTTAAAGATAAACGCGATAAGCGCTCTCCTAATCCCCCGAACTTCCAAAACTGCGCACCACGAGCACATCCAAGACGAGAGATACATTTAAAAGTCGCATTTTACCTCGCATGCACGTAACTCGGCGCGTAATTGATCGCGCGCGCAGCCTCAAACGGAGCTTCACGTGTACACAAGAACTTTACTCGAATGGAGAGAGAGAGAGAGAGAGAGAGAGAGAGAGAGAGCGACTCTTGGCTTCTAATACCTCCACCACAGCAACCTCTGCACTTTGCAACTTCGTTCCAAGTGTATATGCAGGGCGCGCGAGCACAAGTCGCTCGTATAATTTGAGGTTAAAAATTAAAGTTACGCGGAGCTAACTGCCGCGAAGCGGTTACGAAGGAAAAAGGAGAATGATGTAGAGGGAAACTTGCTTGGGTGTGTCTTCTTTTTTTAGTTAGGCGAGGTTGATGCGGTTTTATCCGGTGGATCTGCGTGATCGGGGCTGATGCGGGCTTATTAAGCTTGTATCTGGATGAGCCTGGGTAACTTTACGCTGTGGGAGGGTGATGCTCTATCTTTTGATCTGGGAAGTTTGAGTTACATATACACTTCATGTTTATTCATCGGGGTGGCCTGTAAACGCGAGTGGATTCGTTCTACGCGACTCGGGTTCATGCTGAAATATGATGTCTCCTTGGTAAATATCTTTGAAATTAGCGTAATGTGTGCTTGTATAATTTATAGGATTAATATTTAGTTTTATATGTTTGCGTTTGTTTGATATATGACGATTTATTTACAAACATATTATAATTTATTAGTGTTCTTTCGTGGTTTTGTAATAATTATTTTGGTATATAATAGTGTATCATTTTATAAAATTTTTATTTGCCTTTATTGAAATTAAATATAACAGCTCAGAATGGAATTGAAAATTGTTTCTGAATTTATCATTTCTGATTAATTTAGAGCGATTATATTAATACTTGAACCCCAAGGTTTATTTGTTTGAAAAACGAACACGAGAAGCCGTTTATTATGTTTAATATAGTTTTAATATGTGCATCGTATAGTTTATTTAAGGAAAAATAAGTTTTGAATATGATTTGTAGGGGTGGTCCTGAAAAATGATTAAGAAAATTATTAAAAAAATAATGTTTGAATATTTTTAAGGACAATTCTACAGTGCCATACATGTCGCTATTCCCATTGCTTCGTTAATATAGCATCGCCATTTTAAACTTTACAGAAGACAATTACAATTTTTACATATTTAATTGTGCCAGTGGCCTACTCTCCATTCAAGCGAAAGAGTTACATTTTTTAGAAATCACTTTTAACGATTATCAACATTTGCGGGAGTTTAAATTCGAGTGAACAAGAATGCCACTCTAGGCGTTGAAGGGTTAAAATTCAACGAATAAAAATTGAAAACTACAAATCAGATATCAAACCTTTGGATGTCACATTTTCCAGCTGATTCAATTGATTTACATTTCTTTAATAAATAAAAAAGACAAAAACTTGGATTAGTAAATTTATCTTGTGGTACTCATTACCTGTTGCGTCATCAAATCCTTGAAATCATCCGTTCGTTCTGTAATACTTTAATCAACTCGAAACGCAAAAAGCCACACCCCCAAATTAGCCTTCAGCGTCGAAATCCAGTCGGCTTCCACATGTAAATATACACGCGGGAAGCCTCTCATCCAGGCAGCGACACACAAGCCATACATCATCGCGGAAAGACACAGTCACAATATCGCGCTCGCGATCCTTTAATCTCAACGTCAGCTCGAAATAGGTATGTAGCCGGTGTGTGTGTGTGTGTGAGAGAGAGAGAGAGCCAGTGCCTACGTGACAGGCGATTAGAAAATGCAACCGCCAGCGTGTACGTGTGCGCACGGATGCCCCATAAAAAGCTATCTGTCTTTCTCTGTGCAAATATAGTGTAAGTAAAAAATTCTACGACGTTATATTCTTTTATGTAAATTAATAATTTGGAAAAGTGCTTTATACGGTATTTATAGATTTTCGAACGAGAAGTCCATTGGTGTTCTTCCTTTTGACCCTTGAAATTGTCATCTTCATCTTCAAGGTTATTTCGAGGTCAAATCAGATTATTAAAATGTAAATACCTACTTTTGACATCAGCAATTGAAAAATGAGGAACATGCACATCAGAATAAGCGGTCATGACTCTGGGCTAATCGACTCCAAAGGTCATGGTCAAACTCGCTAGCGTGAGATATCTACTCTGACAATTTCTGATGTCGAGTAGTTTATTTACTGGACAAGCATTACTTGACCTCCACTTGACCCTTTCGGTCAATTCGACTCAGCATCATGATCACGTATTCTCACGTAAAATTTATACTTTCGATTTCTATTGTCAGGTATGCTTATCTTACTAGCAAAGTATTACTTGACCCTCATTTGACCCTGGGGGCCAATTTGACTGAGGGTTAGGATAACATGTTCGCTATTCGATTTCTGCTAGTATGCAGAATGTCTTTACTAGTCAAGTAGTACTTGACCTTCATTTTAGCCTTCGATCCATTTTACTTCAAATCATCACCTCATATCAGATTTCTTACTAGACACGTATTCTAATGCACGTATTTTAACTTAGACCTTCATTTGACCCTTACGATCAGTTTGACATTATCACCCATTTTAATGTAAAATTTCCTCTTCTATCAATTAATTGCCTGTCTCAAAAATAGACATCTACTCTTAAAAATCAGATTCGATTTCCAAATCACCTTGAAGATACGATCAAGGATCGAAAGAAGGAACACCAGCAAGATATTCGCCGGAAACCCTTAAAATCCCATCCAAGTCACTTTTCTAAAACTGCAATTTACGCGAGATAACACACCGCACCCCGTAACTTTTGACGCGGCACTGTATACATATACGCTCGCGTGCAACGCGCGCGCGCACGCCCGTGTAAGATGTAAATTCAGGCGACAGTATGTGGGCAAAGTTTCCTCCGCCCTGTGCTGCTCTCCCTCACTCCCGGGGGAACGCAAGTGTGTATACCCGGGGCTCTCGGTCGTATTCATACGCGGTGTAACTGCGACGCAGCCGGGGCGCTGTCGACGACGCGCTAAGTGAATTGAAACGCCCTTTATTCCCCGGTGTTTTATATATTTCGCGCGTATATTCCTGGCGAGTCGACTGTTAGCCTTAACGGATAAATGTGTCGCTTGATGGAATACACGAGGATTTGGGTCTTGAGTTGACGCTTCTAATGAAAATACGAGTGTTTTTTTTTTCGAAATTTTATGATTTTTTGGTTGTTTAATATTACTTTTGACCAGTTTCTTATTGTAAATGAGTAAGGCAAATGTTTTCTAAATAAGTGCAAAGAGATAAATTAAATGCGTATAATACATAAACAAGATTTCTGACATTTTAATACGCATTGCAAGTAGAAATAGTCCGGGTATAGTAAGACGAGGATATACCGTAAGTATACGTAGTTAGAGTAATTTTAATTACAATTGTATATAACTATATGTAATTATGTATATACTTATATAGAAACAAATCTTATGTATAATCATATATATTTATACATAATTGTAGACGATTTTATATACAACTATACAATATTGTATATTATATTATATATAAATATGTATATTTATATAAAACTCATTTTTACCCGGGTAAATAAATTTTCCCTGTATTATCAATAATAAATCATTCATTAAAATAAATTTCATTCTTCATCACTAATTTCAATCGATAATTCCCTTTTCCAAATAAATCTCATTCTGAATTCTGATTTGCCAACAAACATTCGCATCACCATTGCAAATTCATCCCCGACAACCAGACAAAATGCAAACCCCAACCCAACATATCAAATGAAAACCTCGAGCATTAAAATAAAGTTAAGAGCCAAGAAGCCGAGCGACAAAAAGCCGCCCGTAAATTAAGCGCGCCCCGACGTTAAATCGAACGCTGGGAAGCTCACTTCAAAACGAGCCCTATAAATTACAATAAAAAGCTTCTCTACTCCCACTCCCACCATTCTTTCTCTCTCTCTCTTTCTCAACAAAGGCAAAGGAGGTCCATTTTTCAGCGCTACCCTCGAAACCCGCGACTCAGCAGCTCAGAGACAGACAGAGAGACGTAGAGACGCGCGCGCATAACTCATCCGGCTCCATATTTCTGTCGTCAAAAAGACGTCTGCGTCTGTACGCGAGCTTCTCACTTGCGTCTTGTACTCTATCTTAGTGTTGAGCGCGTGCTCGCGACGCTTCCAGGAAGATGTGCGCTGTATAGTGATGTTGCGGTACGCGGGGCGAGAGTTTGCGAGCTTGCGGTGTATAAAGTCGAGGGTGTACACGGGCTGTTTCGCGTCGGATTATTCGAGTCGTTAAAATATCGCGAACGAGGATTATTTGATATGGTGGGCTGGAGGTGAGGTTTGTTTTTCGGTGTTGTCGTTAAGGCAAGTACTGGTGGGATCCACAGAACAATTAACTATGACAATTACGAATTTTTTTAACTCGATTTTTGTATACAGAATAGCTTGCATGAAAATTAAAAATTCATTATGTTCTTAAAATTAGTTAAAATATAAAAAATAGAACTAAAGAAATGTATTAAATAAAATATTTACGTTACTCGCTTAGTTTGACAAAATCGTACAATTTTGAGTTGTCGTAGTTTTATTCTGGGGGTGTGAAATAGTAAAAACCTTTGTATTTCAAAATTAAGCTTATTTACCTTACGAAAAACTTTATACATAATTCGAAGAAAAATAATTCACCGTAGACCATATAGTTCTAACTGTTTAGCCCCTACAGTTCGAAATTGTCTGAACTCAATCTCTTTAATTAAAAAATGTCCAAATTAAATCCAAATATCATTCATAAGACAATATATTGTGTACTTTGTTGAATTTACATTTCGTATAAATGGTTGTATAGATAGCAGATACAAAAGTTTTGCTATTGCTGAGAAAGATAACATTGTTTTGCAACCAATTTTATACGCATTAATACACAAAAATGGTTTGACCATTTTTTCAAATATACCGTAGCTAATACCTTCACGCCCGAAAGGGTCTAAAAGCTCTCAACACTATAGTAACCCCGCAAAGAAATAATAAAAAATACGTAACAGACTTGATAGTACATTCCTCGCAAAAAATTCACCTGCCTCTAAAAAACTAATCTTACCAATATCAACGGCCTTACACTATACAACACCTTTCACATCTAACAAACACCAGCAATCCTTTCACCTGACGATTTCCCACGCACCGCCCCATATAACCCGCAAACTCAGCACACCAAACCATCCCAAAGTCTACACTAACACCGGCGCCCAACGAAAGCGCATAAGCCGTAGGAGTTTCCCCGACGGGACAGCCCCACCTCCACATTGCCCGAGCTCGAATTAGGATGGGCTCCAGCTCCAGCCACGGCTCCTGGGAATTTACGTTCCCCGCCGCGAAGTGCCTCCTATCCCCGCTATACACACACACACACCTTGACTCGTGTGGAAGTCGAATTATTGTTGCCAGAGCCCCGCGCCACCGTTGCGTCTGCGCCGGAGCGCGAGATATCGCGCGTTTTAGGGCTCGTTAAACTCTCGCCACCGTCGCTGCTGCTGCTTTATGGCGGATGGGCCGGAAAATGCGAGCGAGCGAAAGGTTTTAACGAGGCCGCGAGGGTTTTTTGAGTTATGACGTGGCAACGGGGGAGGGAGTTTTGAGTGGGGAGAGATGGGTGAGGGTTTGCAGGGATCTGGGTGTGGAAATTTGAATTTCGGTGGCAGATTTAAATATTGCTGGGATTTGGTTAGGTCGGTAGCTACGAACTTTGAGAACAATGAGAATATAGTACTAATAATATTTTTGTAAATCATGTTACTCGTGTTGATAGGTTTTTGAAAGGAAACACGATGTGCAATGAGTCAATAAGACTTTATTTATCATAACTGCGGTTCGAAGAATGATTTGTCGTTCATTTTTAAGTCTTGTATATTACAACTTGGCTGTATATTATAATAAGTTTCTGCATCAAAGCTATTTAATTTATATACTAGATAATGATTAGTTTATCTTTCATTTTTATAAATCATATTAAAATATTTTGTCCTTTATCTCATACAGAGGTTGTTCTTTTAAATTAATTGTTTACTTTTTTTTAATTACACATACGGGCATTACTGCCCTCAACCAGGTAACCTGTTGCAGGCCCGATCTCCGTCATAAAAAAAACCTTTTCTTAAAATGTCCCTGAAAAATTCGGCCCGACGGGGATTCGAACTCGCGCCCCCTTGAGCGGCCATTGTCTTAATAGGTACGTGTTTACCACTTGAGCCATTAACCGTCCCGTATTTCTTAAGTTAATTATTTACTTTATTATTTATTTATTTTTGTGTTAATTTTTAATTAGTTTGTAAGTATCAATTAACATTTTAATATTATTTATAAAAATAAGGCAAAGTATTACCCTGTAGAATGAAAACTAAAAAGCTTTGATTATAGAACATGCTTGAGAACTTGTAATGCACATAACTCTGTGGTCGTAAGAAAAATATGTAGGGGAGAACGGTCGAATATGGCGCACCTAAGGCACATAATCAAATGTGCTTGTTAACATTCTCTTAATGTTATGCTTAAAAGTCTTAAGAGGTACTTTGATATTTTAGCTAGAAATACTAAAAAGTTTTATTTGAGTCTAAATAACTATTCTCTTAAATTTCAAGTTATTATAAATAAATTTACAAGTCTCTTTTTTCTGCCATAGCGGACGATGCGGCGCACAACTATAAAATTGATATAGGTATAAATTTAAAACACTATAGTACTTTTATCATGTTAAGTATTAATTAAATAACTTATTTCGAATGTTATTGAAAGAATTTGTAAAAATATTCTCGCAGAATATCGTGCAAAATCAAAAAATCGATTAATCATGGTTTCTTTGTCGACATTTTTTTCATACTTGGGTCAGATTTTAATGCGTAACTTTGTTAGAAATTTACCTTTACGTATTTTCTTACATAATTCGTAAATAAATAATCATTTATAACGTGTTTAATTGAATAGGGCCATATTGTCCACAAGGAGGTTACCTATTATTATAATATATTTGAAATACATGTGTAAACTTTTTTTTAGAAAAAATACTTTCACCAATTTCAAAGCAGAGAATTTATAATATAATACAATAGCTTTTCAGGATAGGGGAGACCGGGGTAAAGTAAGCCTCAGGGTAAACTGAGCTTTCTCTATATTTCGACGTAAATAAAACATTTATTTTAATTCCACTTATATAATTAAATAATCTAAGTAAACAATAATTTTTAAATACTTCTTGGTACATATAATCGGTTATTTAATGAAAAATTTAACTCTGAATTTTTCTGCCACTCGAAATGTTAATTTTGCATGTTTCGGTTTTTGGATAAAAAAGTGGTATGTATATTATTTTAATACAGAAATTTTTTGTTTTATACTTAGTATACTAAATTTTCAATACATAGTTTTTTAATGCATTAAGACACCACGTAAATCTCTTAAAAAATATTCTTACGTCGCACATGCATTCGGGGTAAACTGACCGGGGTTAAGCGAGCTTATATAAACAATGTTAAAAAAAAGATTAACCTCAAACTGGCTCTGCGGTTATGTGTGATAAATACATTTTATGAAGCTTTAAACTTATATTTCTGTTAACAAATCGATTAAGTTACGTTTAAAAAGTTAATAAAACTATTTGATTTATCGTAATTTAAACTTTTATTCGCATTTTATTGAAGCTCACTTTGCCTCGTGCAAAGGCGTATTTTACCCCAAGCTCGTGACAAACTGAGCCTTCTCATTTATTTTCTTGCAAATGATTTTTAAAATACTTTCAATTACTTTACAGTCTTGGTGCTCGAGGATTATATTAAATAAAGTCTATATTACCTTTTCAATATATTTAGAAGATAAATAGTTCAAATACATTTATATATTCGTGCTCAAACTTTTTTAGGCTCACTTTGCCCCGGTCTCCCCTACACTAAGTATATTAGAGAACTAAATAAAGTCACTTTAACTTGTTTAAAACCAATCAAAGTACCTAAAATACGGGTGCGCCACATTGCGCGTTGCGCCACATTGTACCGTTTCCCCCTACATGTCAATTACAAACAATTCTGAGATATTACATTTTATAAGCGATATAAATTGTAAAGAACATAATATATACTTCTACATTTTTCAAAATCAATTTTTACTAAAATACGTACTTGCAGAACTTGAAACTTTATAAAAAAAATTTGCAGGACTTAAAAAAAATGCTAGGTAGTCGTTACTTCATTTTGTCAAAAAATTGGACACGTATCCTTTTTTCTTACGACCACATAAATAAGCTTAAAAAATTACGCCAAACTTTTCATGTAAACATCATTATAATTAATAACATGTATTTGACTCATCATAAACCATAAATGCTATTTAAAAAACAATCTACTAATAATAAGTAATTCAATAAAAAGAATTTTCTAAGCCTTTTATATAAATAAATTTTTAACACCAACCATTACTTGTGTAATTAACAAAAGTTATTATACGATGTCTTCGATAAAAAGGATGAGGTTAGATTTATTGCTCTAACCATTGTTGATGCTAGGACCTCCGATGCGCGAGCATTTATTCTTCATCCCTGCGCCTCTTCTCGTGGGCGGTTAGGTAAAAAAGCACCCCGAATTTATCTTTTGCGTACTAAAAAAATATCGGAAAAAAGTCTGCCTATTTTTTGCCCAATTTATCACATTCTGAATTATCAAAGATATATTACTTTAGGGCTGGATTTGGAGGGCCATTATAATATTTTGCTTCTACTTTGGGGTTAAATGAAAGTCAATTTTTTCTATTTATGGAATAGAAAGCAAGGAACTTAATGTGCTTTTAATTATGGTGCAGACACCTTTATGCAATATCAAAATATACGGTTTTAGATGCGTAGAATGTATTTCAGTAATTTTGTTTCTATCTATAGACGAATTGCATGCATTGATAATAATGCACCGCATGGTTTTACCACATTATAGTTTGTTTGTTGTTATAAGTGATGGACAATAACGTCGCGTGTTTGTTCAACCTGCGAAGATGCAAAATATTTGGTTTTAGTGATCCGCTATTCTGTTATGCTGCTTTCGCGGAAACTTGGGCGCTTATGCTGAATTAGTGTTCGTAAAGAAAAACAAACTAACTTCGTTAACTAGAAAGGACTCGCGTATAACGTAAATTAGTTTCTAACAAAATGAAATCTTCATAAATGAAAGCAAAAATGGTTTATAGCACATTTGAATAGATTATTAACTCAATTCAATCATTAATTTCCATTTCAAATTACAAAATGAATAATTCATGTTTAATAGATATTTAATTTCAAGTCAAATTACAAATGTTTAATTAAAATCCTGTATTTGAACAAAAGCTTTCCTTGTTGATAAAAGCGTAATATTATAAATTAAAACTGAGAATACGTCGATAATATTAATATTAGTATTCAATCTATGACATTTTATCAAAAAATCAAACAATATCGATCGTCTGCTTCAATCACCCATTCCAATATACTCCCTTTTCTTTTATTTTCCATTGTTTCATTATTGTTAACTGGAAGAAGCAGCTTTGTATAGTGAATAGAAAAGTTTTCGAGGCGTGTGTGTATATGTGCGCATGCTGGCAAGCCTACATAACTTGACAAAGCTTTGTTGTTATTTCAAGGTACAAGGCATAATAGAACTTTTTCTGTCACTTTTTAATGCAATTTTCCTTCCTGATAATTATGTTATTCTAGAATAATATCGAAATTTATAAACCTAGCGTATGAGTCTGACCTAACAATTGGACTATCTAAAAATTGATAGTCGGTGAAGAACATCCTTTGAAAACAAAAGACCACTTGTTGAGTTTGAATCCCACGCGAATGTTTTATATTTTGTAAATAAAAAATATTGCCGTAATGATCTCACCCTCTTGAATAGAAATATTCACAAAATAGGGCGTTATTGTTTGGAGAGGATGTTCCCCTGAACCAAATTATTTAATTGCAAATAGAATACATTTTTAATGTTAAATATATGAAAGTAAGTTTATTTTTAGAATACGGGTTTTAGACATAAAAGAAAATTACGTTGACGTAATGAATAAATTCCTTTGTCGAAACTAGGATTCATTATTTAGGGTAGAAATTTAACGTTTATATTTGCTGTGTTGCAAGAATTTTTACGGGCTTGTAACCATGCATACTAAAGCTTGGGGTTTTCAATCTTTTGAAGATTTGCTATTCAGTTATACGATTTTTTTTTCATCGGTGGTGTCCAAGATATGTCCAACTATTTTCATTTCGTACCAATGACCAAATTTTAGTAAACTTATCAAAATTAATAGTAAGGATAACTGAAGGCTTATTTATTGACAAGAAGAAGATCAGGCCTTGGGTCACAAATTTGAATAACACTCTGGATTCCATTTTTCGATGCCAAGATAATCATCTATCTTCATAAATACAATGTATACGTATATATAAAACCGATAAAGCTAGATGATAATTTAAAGAAACAAGATGCATTAGGCTGAATAACCACCGATTCGCCTCAATACTTGGCACCAAAAATCAGCTTCCAATCAGTTCTATCCAAATCCTTCACCCAAGGACCTGCTACTCTCTCTACAAACCACACATAAGCCACGATCACCACGATACTCTCTCAAGTGCAAAGAAGCGATAACACCCCTCTCTCTCATCACTCACCTGCCAGGACTTTGCGATCGCGACGTCGTAGGTGGGCGGCGGCGAGGTCATCGAGGGCACGGCGTACAGCGGCTGCTGCGGCCGGTTGTTCTGCGTGCCGGTCGTGCCGCCGTTGTTCACCTGCTGACTGTGATTGAGCCCGTTGCCCCCGTTGCCGCCACTGCTGCCGTTGCTGGACGCTGTGCTCGTCGCACTCGTCAGCTGCTGGGATTGGGGTTGGCTTTGGGGCTCGGGTTCGTCGTCGATGGTGCAATAGAGCGCCTCCGCGATCGAGTTCTCCCGGATCCCGGAACTGATGATGCTCGAGCCCGAGTCTGGAAACGAGATGGACGATTGTGCTTGAGGGAGAGCAGTTTGAAATTTTGCACTACTGGGGTCTGAGTTTTGGCAATAATTGTGTTGCGAGACAAGTGTTGGAACTAAAATGTAGACGAAAGGTTTAGTCTTGTACTGTTATGTTATATAAGAGGGAATTAGAAATCACTGACTGATCTCTTGTACATTACTGGTTAGGTTGGACAAGGAACCTGTCAAATTTTCACAACAAGCATTACTCTTAATGTTCGCACATGAACCAGTAATGTCCTGCACATTACTCAGTGATGCGCACAAACTGGTTAATGTGCGGAAATTAATGAGTAATAGTGCGAAAATTTGACAGTTATCATGTCCAACCTAACCAGTAATGCGCGAAATATCATACGGTGATTTCTAATTCTCTCTGTGTAGCTTTCAGCAAAGTATGGTAAATAGGGTGGTTAAAATACGCTTGATTAGAGGGGCGATTTTGAGCTACATTTTTTTATTTTTATATATCTCGTAGCTGAATTTTCATTTTGGAGTACATGCAAGTCAATGGCAAAGGGTCTAACCTTCAAATCAAACTACCTCTGATAACTTTAAACTTCATAATATCCTCGGTATTGGGTAAAAACTCATTTTATATTTGTTTGGCCTAAAGTCATCTAACCGGCCTAAAGTCACCCCGCTCTACATCAAGAATTTTTAGTGTATGTAAAGGCTGTCATTTGATTTCCTGGTAAGGCACACGACCGTACACAGGGATACTACTGAATAGCGCAGTTGCACTGAGAAAAAGGATTGAGTCATACATCAATACTTATATATTTACGTAATAACTATATATAAAATAGGTATTGCTATTATTGCTATATTATGGCTGACGTAGCTACATGTGTCTCACGAGAGGTTAGAAATGACAAACTTAAGTTATGGCATCGATAATTTTTCTCGAGGGACACGATCATCTTTTAACATGATACTTTATATTTCTAAACTTCCTGATGCGGCACATATCGGTAACTATATGGGCTAAATGATTTGAAAAGGTTCAATGTACCTTTACTATAATATCAAAACTCATTTCTTAGGCTTAAAACAAACATTTAAGTCCAAGTACAGCCATTAGAATATGATAACACACATACAGCTAATCATATATGGGTGATTCCGCCATAACTTTCCTACTTTACGTCCAGGCCTCTTAGACACTTATTATTAATTTGAAAAACAAAACCCTCTTAATTTTTACACATGTATGACATAACCAACTATAATTGTTAAAAGCCGGAAACTTAGATAAGTGCTTACTTTTAAAACAAATCAATAAATTAGATTTCAAATGTCAGTTCCGTAACATGTCCAAAACTCAAATTTCGATATAAAACGGCACTCTCTGCAGAAGTAAGGCAGGTAATAGAAATTCCTCCATGATCATAGTGAACTATAGAGTTAATAATATACATTTGTATTGGTTTTAAACTCAAAAATTGCTAATTACCATTAAAGTAAGGTGCATACTTTTTGTCCAACAGTTTGCGATAAAATATTGATGAAAACAGTATCTACACCAAAAAGTGCAGTAATTTGCTATAATAAACCATCCTCGCGGTGGATTCGTAAACTATATGTTATGACTCATCAAATATATTCGGAAAAAGATCTATAAGTTAAAAATTTCACAAGTATAAACAGTTTTCTCATTTCAGATTTCAGTAAAAAGCAGTAGATGTCAGTTTTGTAGCATTACTAAATTATTATCTAGATACTGTTTATTAAATGTTTTACTACAAATAAAAAGAATTTTTCGTTGCTTAATAATAAAGTATATAAAACTTATTTGCAAAAAAGTTCGTATGTTAAGTCTAGGAGTTATGAGAGCAGTTTAAAAGTAAAATGTCAATTCCGTAACAGGTCAGTTCCGTAACACTCTATGAAAAGTATTATCAAAGTAAAGGGCATTTTCAATCATTTTCATCAAAAACTAATAATACTACGTGATTCTATGACTAAAAATACATAAAAAGTCATACGAAGTTATCTCTTGTAAGTTCAGAGGAATCAATGCAGTCTGGGGGTAATAATCGACAATTTTCGCTTATCCAACGTTTTTATGCTTGTTTTGGGCAAGTTATGGCGAAATCACCCACGTGCACATCGCACACTCACACATATGCACACGTGCGAGAGAACGGATTTTTTTTTATAAAAACATAAAAACATTTTCATTTGGACGTTGATCTATATTCTATTCGAAAAATCAATAATACTTCGTTTATTTAAATTTAACAACATTAATCATTGTAAAAATATTTACCGATATTATTGCACATTATTTATAAAATTCATGCAATGGACTATGTATTTACTGGTGATCGATTCAAACGACTCATTTCGTCGACAGTCCAATTTTTTAAAGTAGATACTTGCGCGATATTTCCCATGAGACTCATTCGCGCGAATTGGGTTACGTTTAATTGATTGGATTGTTCGTTTTTAATAAGCCTGGGGGATCATTCGTCGGTGCAGAGGAATATTTTAATTCTCCTTGATCAAGACAGAGAGGCAATAATTACGTTTTGCTAATTCGAAAGTTTGAAAAATCGAAGAAATCGCAAGAATGTATCGGCTCTTTAAAGTTTAATTGATTTAGCAGACGTGTTGCAGCTCGACTGAATGAAGGCGCAGCATCTGATATTCGAATAATTATGCAACTCGATGAATTGGAGACTGATATAAAGTAAATCTGCTGAAGTGAACCCTGAGTGCAACTTCGACTTTAATTAATGTTTGTACTGCTTGATTGAAATTCAGAAGTGCCGTGTTTACTGTTTATAAGTTTTGACTAAGTAAGTTAATTAAAATATCACCCATTATTAGAATTAATATAGTTATTATTTCATGCAAAAAATTGCAATATCCATTCGAAATAACAAAATATAAAAAAAGATTAAATAAAGTATTAAATAGCCACTAATGTTTTAAAAGATTAAAGTTCTGAAGTTCTTAAATAAACTCATCATGTTTCATTTTTATATTAATCCGTTGCAGAGTGGTAGTATTGAGTAGACTTATCATCATTTTTGTTTTAATTTGTATTTTGATCTCTTCTCAATTTCATGAAAATATGACCTAACATTTTTCTAATATATATAATATATATATATATATATATATATATATATATATATATATATATATATATATATATATATATATATATATATCACAGATAGTAATATATCTAATGGTTTGTTTTATATTATATTTTTATTTATAATAAAATAGAGCCGGGAAAAGCTATTTTTTACATTAAATATGGTTTCTCGTAAAGTGTTGAAACTAAAAATTGTACTAAATATTTACGTATTAAAATATAATATATTTTTTCCAGAATTATTCGCACGCAGGATGTTTTTCTAAAGAAAACGCGTATTTAATATGGCGATAACGTTTACGAATTTACCGAGTCTGCGAATTTTTCTACATTTATATGAGTTTTGGGATACTTCCGGTCACTGATTACAAATTTTAATTAAATTTAAAAATCCAATATAGTTGCTATATAAGTGTACATTTAATAAGTATACATTTCATTCAGAATGCGTTAATCCCCTATATTGCAGTCGTATATGATCTGGCGTTTTGAATTTTTGAAGTCTTACTCAGACTCGTAATCTGTAACCTAAGTAATAAAATGTGTTACACAAACGTTTCATTAATCAAGTAATGAATACTAAACTTATCAAATAAACGTAGTAAAAGATAGTACTTGCCGCTAAAAATGGTTAAGACTAAATGCAATGCAGGATGAGTAAAACGATTTAATCGGAAATGAAAAGAATCACTTGGACCAGCATTTAATATATCCTGTTATTATACACTCTTTGGATTATTAAAAAATATTATATAATTATTTAATATTTGACTTATTGCACAAGTTAAATATGTATTATTGAAGAAAAAAACTGCTTTAATATTTAAATATTAACGTGATATTTTGGGTAGGCATACATTTTATTAATATAAAAGTATGAGAAGTCCAATATTTGGAGTTTACGTGAATTTGTCGAAATTTGGTATACTATATTACAATTTCATTATGTACTAATTCTTGTTTCCGAATTACTAATCATGTATAGTAGTCATTACCAACATTTTCTCTCCATGTGAAATTAATAATATAAATAAAAATAAAATGTTAAATTTTAAAATTTGACACAAATTACTTATAAATGTTGTTCCTTCTTCAAGAATAGAGAAATAGACAAATGAATAAATAATGATAATAAATGTTAAAATTATGTGTATGAAATTAAGTGTACATGAAAAAATTTAAGCTAAATTTAAGCACATTAAATGTTATATATATGAGGACCATTCAGAACCACAGCGAAGCAAATACATTTTGAACATTTTGCAAATACTAAAATCATTTTAACATTCATCACATATCAAATAGTAATTAAATAAAATAATAGTTTAATTTTGCAGTGAATGACAGTAATGGCAATATTTAAAGCTTCAAAATTACAATGCTAGGTATTCTAAATATTGAAATGATCACGAACATGTGCACAATTTACAAAATGCACTTATTCCACGATAATTATGAACAGCTCATATATACATAAATTAATTCATATACTTCAAAATCCAGTTAACCCGTTAAGGACGTATTATAGTCTACTTTGTACCATAAAATTGTAGTATTTTTTTAAGATTTGAAGTGGACTATTTCCGATCAGAAACCGAGAAAATTAAAAAGAAAAACTTCTTACAAACATCTACTAGTTGAGAACTAAAACCTATTTATACTAATAATTTCCTAAAGTTTTTTTTATCAATTTATTAAGGGTCTTGTCATTAATGGATAAATAATGCTGGAGCACTTTCACCAAACCCAAAACCCAATACCCAACCCAACCAAATCCAACCCAACCCAATCCAACCTGACCAATCCTTCCCATCACTCACCGATATACGTGTAATGAGACTCGGCCCTCTCAGCGCTGCGAGTCCTCCTCGACGAGTTCATCCGCTTGTCCTTCTTGTTGCTCTTCCCGGACTGTCTCGTCGACTGCTCGGCAACCGAGCTCGTGCTCCCGTGGCAGTCGGCCGCCCGACTGTTGGGCCCTCGACCCCTCGTCGACTGCTGCAGGTGCAGATGCTCCAGTATCTCCGAGGGCTTCTTAGCCGCGGGTCTGCCCTCGACCTTGCTCCCACCGTTGCTGCTGCCGTTGCTCTTGTTGGCCTTGGGAATGAGGATGGTGAAGTTGCGAGTGGAGATTGCGGTCATGCCGTTGCGCGACTTGGGCAGATCCAGGACGACGCCGCAGCCGCACACCGCCGCGTTGTCGTTAGGCATTCTGGAAGATTGAGAGAGAGAGAGATGTGGGGTTTAGTTGGATGTGCTTGAAGAAAAAGTTGTACAGAGAGGAAGTCATTGTACACTGAGAGAGAAGTGTTGAGTATAATTAACTAAATTTAAACTGAGTACCCAGTGGAAAGGAGAATGTTAATGAAAACTGTGTTATTTTACCCACCATTATTTTAGAGACATTATAATGTCACTTTCTCTTTATATTTTTCATTACTATTTTCTAGCTAGGAAATAAATAGCGTTATGCTCAATGATACAACGAGTGAGAGAGTCAGAAATAGATTTTTTTCAACTAAGGTACGAAATAGGCCTTTTTTATGCCTAAAAGTAGCGTAGAAAATCGCGCATTTCGAGTATGTTTGTAAAACGTGTGAAAAAATATTCACGGGAAAAAATGTAGGAAATAAGCTCAGGACCCATATTTTCAGGTTTAACCTCTGTTCATGCGCGTAAGTGTAAAAATTCGCATACGCGAGTTTTAATTAAAATCGGAATACGAAAAGGTGCAAATATTTGAACTGTATGATTAAAAGTAAAAATTAAAAATACAACAATTTTCTACTGCGTTATGCATGATTCGAAATGCGCGATAACCTACCCAACTTTCATGCATATAAAAAGGCCCTATCATGCCTTTGTTAAAAATAATACGGTGTGTAACACGGGAAGAAAAGCTATTTCTAGCGAAGGTGAGGTATTCAACACGAGTCGAAGTTGAGAGCGTCGAGGAGCTCATTTTCTCCACTAGTTGCACAATGTATAATTGCACAATATTATATGCCAAGATTAAATACACACCTTCTTATATATGCACCCAATAAAGTGTTGTTTTATTATTATTCATTTTTGTAAATCAGTTTTCTCAAAAAGTGAAAATGTAGTTAAAATATTTTAAGTTAAGATAGCGTACTCTATTAAATACTAAATAATGGGGAAAAAAGTTTCATCGCTAGCAAGAAACTTGCCATTTATACTGTCATTATCAACTTTGTAGTCTATGGGAAATTCATGTTTTATAAGAGAGAATGTGACACAAGTAGTAAAGTATTAACTAAATAAACTAGTTACTTATGACTATATCTTATGCTAAAATGTATTAGAATATTTAAATATAGTTATGATAAACTGTATTTAAATATATCCCTTTATTAAATGAGAATAAACTACTTTGAATATTACACCCAAAACATCGATTCAGAATCCTGGATGTTAGTAGAGTCTAAACGATATGCAGGGTATCAACTTAATAATTGACTATGAATCATACATACATAAGTTATGCACTTAGAGTTGGTGAAATTTCCCAGAAACTATAATAAATGCTATGAACATTAATTCAGTTGCAACATGTACTATTACTTCTGGATCCTAAAGTGAACTCCCATTATTTGATCATTCAAATTATGTACAACTGCATTCATAAAGTTTCCTTCAAATTAAAAGTATATTATAGTAGTCTAGAAGGAAGTAAATGATGATAATATGGATTTTAAACTTACAGTAAATATAGTTAACCCTTACTTGATTAAGATTATGTTTTTTACGCAAATAATCCATTCGGACGAAAACTCAGCTGTTTATAAACTAAACACTTCTTTAGAGTATTTTAAATGAAAATTAGTATATAATGGCCAAATTACGAAATTCCAAATAGCGGATCGATTAAAACGTACTTTGAAACATATTTGCAGGAATATAGTGCAATTTTTATTTGTAATTTTCAGAAAAATAGGCATACAATGCTCATCTGATTGACCGTATAGCTTCGAGATATAATTATATAAAATGCTCAGTATTCCCAACATTTAATATAGTGTTTATGACAATGAAGATAAAAGAACTAATGTATCTCTTAATAACAAACAATTTACAATAGTGATTGAAACAGATATTAGAAGAAATTAAATCTGATCTTTATTAATAAAGCTTAACCTATTTCATCGCTTTGTAATATTCTTGTTTGAAATTTTACACACAAAATTCCATTGCTTATCGATCTCCTGTTTCCGAAGCGCAATTCTGGACACGACTGTCCTAAAAGTTAAAACCCACATAAACGGTTAACTAATCGAACGAGCTCCCCAAGAAATTTACAGTTACAACTCCGACCAAACGCAGTCCCCGCAAATCCCTCCATCGTCCATCAAACTATCCGCGAGTACGTGCGGCATCTGCAACGGCGATCCATCTCCTCTATAATGCAAAATCGTTCGATGACTCGAGAGCGTCACCCGTCCCATGACCACACGCAGCGCAAAGTTTGATTCCTCGGGGCGTGCCGGCTACACCGCGCCCCCGTAATGCGCGTTATTTGTATTCCGATTGTCAGCGTGAGATAGAGAGGAAGAGAAGGAGATTGGCCCTTGGAAACTCGAAACTAACAAGAACGGTTCGTTTAGCCATGGGACACGTAATTGTAGTTCAATTCCGGAGGACGCGCACGCGAGGCCCACGTTGGGCGCCAAATCGTAACGGTGGAACGCGTGCGTTACGTGATGGCGCATGCCAACGGCTAATGCTCACGCGTGTCCTGTTAGAGGTTCTTTTGTATACTACGTTTATGTTGGTACGCGCGGGGATGTGTCTGTAAAGTGGGTCACAGGGTTGCGAGGCGAGTCTGTCGCGATGAGAATTATACTTTTTAAGCTGGTTAAGCGATGCCCACCGTATCACAGCGGCACGGGCTTTCTTGCAAGCGTGTAGCACGGTGTGTATGCAGTTTTTTTAGAGTATATTGAGGTTGGGTTGAATCATTAAAATGAACATAAATGTTTGAGGTCTCCCTGAAATGTATTCTTTCAAGCTTATTACTCGAAAAGTTTTTTCAAATGCAATGTCACATCTTGAGAGTATTTTTAAAGTTAATAAGATATTTATCTCATTTAGTTAGCTCGCAATACTCTGAATTAGTAAAAATATACTTTTAACATGATTCAAGTTAAATATAAAATACTACATGTTATAAAGATTCTATGAAAGTTTAAAATCAATTTGTTAAATATTGACCTAGCGAACGTGGAACCGGTGACGTTAAGACTTTGATTTTAGTTATTTAGAGACTTATGAGCAAACTTAAGAGCTTAATCTCCTTTAAATTATAGATTGAATTACTAAAATAGTTTAAGGTAAGAAAGAATTATTTATTCATGGTACATTACTTGATTTTTGATTGAACAAAGTTATAATCTCTCCGAATCAACATTTATGAAAACAACATTATTTAAATTCAAGAGTTTTGGCATCGAAATAGTATTTTCAATAAACTTTTTCAAATGAACTTATTCTCGAATTTACAAACATTTTTCTTTTGAGAACCTCTAACATCATTGCATGGTAGTATATTTTTCACAACATTAACAATAAAAATAAAGATCAAAGATCCTTTTGTATTCTACGAAGTATCAATAAACGTATATTTAAAGAATTCAATTTATTTCTTTGTAAAAATATCACAAAAAAGTCATTTTTTCAAACAACCTGATTGTTTACTCCCCTCAAACAACTAAATTTATTTATTTTAATACTTCCAGCAGATGCGTGCATTTTATTGTTAAAGATAGCTCTCTTCTATCCCCGCAAGAGATAAATCGAACGTTACGCGTGCTCTCGATCGCAGTGTGTCCCCGACAGTCGTCGTTTTCTTCCTCGACCGGTGTGTATACAGACACACTCGAGTACAAATGCGCGCACAGCAACGGCAGCGGCGTACAAAGACTTTGTCCGCGCGCGCGGTATTTCTCTCCCTTCTTTTTTTTTCTTCGTGCTAGCGCGTGCCACTCTATTTTTCTCGAGAAACGTATACCCTCTCACGAAAAGAAGTAGCATAATTCCCCGTAGGGTCACTTTGAGAGGGAGAGCAAGACGAGTGTAGTGCTGGGCTTGAGTGCCACCGCCGCGAAAGAGAGAGAGAGAGAGAGAAAGAAGGAGAACGCCGGAAAAAGGTAAATAAGTTTAGCGTTCCATAACCTTGGTGCAAAGTTGATTTATTCCCTCTTGCTCTCTTTTAGTTTTGATTTCGAGCTTTTCTAATGGACGCTGATGTACGAGAATGTTTTGGATTGATGTATGTTATTTTAAAATTTGAGTTCTATTTGTTAAATAAGTATTTGATTTTTAATGTATAGTTTAGTTAGTTTAGTACGATTGTTTGGATCTAGATTTCATTTTACTAGGCTACTGTAATTAGCGAAAAGCCTTCATTCTATGATTAGAATAATATTTTAAGGATGTGTATGAATAAAGATTTAATTAATTAAAATTATTATTTGTTTCAGATTTCCGATGCTCTTTAGAAAATTAGTACACCAGGTCAGTTGATTTCACGTTTCATAATGATGAGTAAAAAGGTAGAATTTTTAAAAGTGTTTAATAATACGCAATCCTCAAGGCACTTAAACTAAAATTCTAGAAAATTACTCGTATTATTCAAATATTTAACCTACTCTCAAAATATAATAATGAGTCGGTGAAAAGATCATAATGATAATAATGATCACACATCATCATCTACCCATAGCATATAAAAATATTCCAACCAGGCCAAATGAAGTTTCGAAATTAAAAATGCAAATTGTAGCGAATCCAAACCGCGTCTTCGAACGAGAAACGAACTCGTTCGCCATCGCTCTGACCCAATTCAATAGTTAAAATCCTGACCCAGATACCGTCTCTAATTACCACTACGCACCTGCGCCGGATCGCACGCGAATCCTTGGAAATTTTTCCCCAAGCCCGTCCAAATACAGTTCGCGCTGTATCTGGGATACATTGTAATGAAATTCTAATTTGCGAAAATTAAATCAATAAAATTTAACGAATTTATAATTAAAAACAAAGTTTAGTTTTATTATCAAACACGGAATTTCTAGATTACATTATATTGGAATTTACTGATAAAATATAATTATTTCGATACTCATGCATGCATACAAACGCATACATACAGATGGATGAGGATCTATATAACGAAATAATAACATTTCAAATAGATAACGAAAAGGAGAAACTGGAATTGCAACAACATAAAGATAAACAAAATTCCGAAACGTAAAAGACAAAAACCTCTTAAACAACAAAAATCCAGACAATGTATAACTAAAACTGAAAAACTAAGATAAACTATCCTCCGTTTTAAAATTTATGATCGTTGTTTATGTTTCGAAATTTTGCTTATTATATTTTTAATTTGATCTTGTATGTTATATCCGTTCATAATTTTATTTTTTCGTTATTTAAAACCAAAGCCAATTATTATATTATAAGAAACTAATTAATAAAGAACAATATTTCTCATATGATCACTTATTTTATTAGTGTTATTTGTAAATCTTAACTAATAACTTATAAATTTAAAATATTAAAGTGGAATTATTCATGTGTTAAGTTAAATATTCTTAATAAATACTTTATAACGTACACATATATTATATAAGTACCATTATTAAGCAATTAGGTAAAAACTCAGTACTGGAATAGACTTTTTTTAAAATTCAATCTTAATTCTTCGTTTTTCATTATTACTTAATTCCGATAACTAAACACGATCATTACCCGCCGTTAACTACTTCACCCAGGCCCATTCGTACAACAAATTTCATCCTGAAATTCCAACTTTCACCTAAACGATCAAAAGTTACAGCTAAAATACCTATAACTGCCCATACTGGCCTACTCTCGCCCATCCACCCATTCACAATCAAACCGAAATTACCAGGTCGCTCATTCATCGCGGCCCGCAATTAGTCGTCCTGCTTTTTCCTCGAGGAGACAAGCTGCTGCTCTCTCCCCCCTCCGACAGTTAAAGAGCTCCTGAAATACGTGTGGAAGCACCGCAATAATAACGATGATAATTATTATCATCAGCGGCAGCTTTAATTGTGATAACCTACACGAGACACCGGTACGGCAATAGAAGAGCAGCAGCAGCAGCAGCAGCAGTAGGAGTAGGAGTATAGTACGAGGTGGAGGGGGAGGGAAGGAGCAGAGAGAGAGAGAGAGAGAGAGAGAGCGGAGCTTACAAATGACTTTGCGCGAGAGCTTTAACCAACCGTCGACTAATTACTCGGGCTTCCCTAATTGCTAGCTGCGTAAGGATTGGCATGTCGCTGCGAAAGAGAGAGTGAGAGAGAGAACGAAGACTCACTGTCGTTTCTTCTCGGCGTATTAAATTTTCACAGCCAATGGATATATATATATATATGCGCACCTTCCGGCGTCTTGGATATGGCACTTAGCTACTTTCAATTAGCAGGTAGCAGACAGCTGGAGGAGTTTTAATTATACGTAAAACAAGATGGGGATTTGGAGATTTTTAGAGATTTTTTTAGGGAGGGGATAGAGGTGGATTTTTAGACGTTTTGAGGATGCAGGCATGTCGCTGCGTAGTAGGCATTAATTTGTAAATCTTAATTAAGAATTTCGAAGTTGCATGCAGGTAAGGAGACTTGTTGTTACAGATCGCAAGTATGAGTTTACTGGGAGATGGCACGTCATTAGTAATTATTTTGAAGGAAACTTGTTGAACTTGACTTACGAGACAGATATTGTAGGTCAGATTCTCGCTTGATTTTCAACATTATTTTTACATTTTTTATTACATTTTATATTGTATTTTTAGTAACTTGCTAGATTATATGCATTACCCACGTCTATTTTATTTTTATTTATTTTCTTTGTTAACTAAAAAACTGATTTTAAGTTTAACATGAATTGCAATGCTAAGATTTATAATTGTTGTAACGAATATTGAATTTCGAAATTAGAAACACGAAAGTAATGATGGGTTAAACGTAAATACTTAAACGTAAATAATCTTAATTTAACCTTAAAATATATTTCGATTATTATTATTATATTATATCTTATATCTTCAAGAATCTAATTAAAAAGGCTTATTTTTACAAAACCACATAAGAAATATTTATTTGTATTAGATGAACTTATATTAGTATTCGCTTAGATATTTGAAGGTGCTTATTTAACCATATCTGACTCTCTCATCAGTCATCAATCCTCATATTTTCTATTTGTTTCCAAGCCAGACACCATCTTAATTTTTCTTCAAGTTTGAAAATGCCTAATAAATCGGCTAAAACCTAGAAATTGCTCAAATAATATGTAAAAAACGACCCGAGAAATGGACCATTTCTTGAGCATTTTGGTTTTGGTAGCTGTTCATAAGTAATTCAAAAACTAATTTAACTTAAATATACAAGCATATAGTCACTATGTCTTTAATCTTAATGACATTTACCATTTTCGCGCCTTTATTAAATAGCCAATCGAATCAATCAAGTTTTAAAATGCTTCACTTCTCTCGACAACACCTTATCAAGAAAAACATTCAAAACGTCACAAAAACACATTCTACATTCTCGAACAATCGAGATCCTTACAAAATTCAAGATTTTCCCTCTCGCTCGCACAAAAGCCGGAATTCCCAGCGTGCGGCCTGAATAATTCACAGCAGCTCGCGCGGCGCGTCAAAAAGAGCATTAATTGAAGAAAATAACAGGGTGCTTACGCCGGCGAACGCGCGCATCGGGGTCGCGCTGCGCTTTGAAAAATCGCTACGCAACTGCGACGTATTATTCGTCCTCGAGGTACGCGCGCAAAAAGAGGCTGTCGTTGAAATTTGCATACGCTTTGTGTGCGTGAACTTTACATGACTATTCTCTGTGAATTCCGCGTGAATTTGAACTGGATGAATCGACTTTTGTGATTGTTATGAAAGGCGTGTAGTGGTGTTTGTGTTTTCACAGAGGTGTCTTGCAGGATTTTACTGAGAGTAAAATTGCTGATTATGTTTTGTCAAGCGGTATTTGAGAATGTTACAGGAGCATCTGTGTTATTTATTAGGAGATTAAATAGCTGAATACAATGAGGATGCCTTTTTGTTGTAATTTGTGTCGCAAATAATAATGTTCAGATAAAAAAGTGTTGTTAAGCCTTGATAAAGAAAATCTATTAAATCATATTTACCAATACAGAAGTTGCATCTACATCCTATTTACAGATAGGATCTTTCTATATTTGTTCTAGATTTCTTACATCAGAGAAAGGACGTGATGTTTATATCAAGGTGATGTTAAACTCCCCTGTCGGAGACAAATATGGAGAACTATTTCTTTCATTTAATTTTAAGAAAATATTTTTCTGGAACGTTGCTGTTTTTTATTAGAACAACAACTTTTCATAATGATATTTACTAAAAAGTAAAAATTAAATGAAAAAGTGGATCCTTGTAATTGTCAGTGACGAGTGGGTGTAGCAGTACCTTAAATATAATTTAAAGAGTAGCTACCTTTCTAGAAAGAAAGCATTCTGAAGTGACTTGTTAATCTCTTTGAGAGCAAAGCCGAGATATCTCATCCAAAATGCACGTTGCTTTTGTAACTTGTATAAACATCTACAACCTCTGAAATATACGGTAAATAGTACAGCTTTAATTCAGTCAATTGCTGAAGTTTGTAGAACATGTGGTTTGATTGCAAAGGTACCCTTGATCAAATTAATACAAATGTGCGAAAATAAATAATTACGCAGGAAGATTAAATAAGATAAATAATATGCAGGCTAATTTTGCAAATTAATTTATTATTAAAAAATCTATTTTGATAAAAAAATGGTTAGAACTATTAGAAAACTTATTTTACGTTTCATGTATCTTATTTAAAAGATCGCAACAGAAAACTTTTTCTATGAAGTTTCTTCTTTTCTTTAAATTATTCAACAAAATCACGATGCATATTTAAGACAGGTTTTAATTCATACTTCCAACACTATACTTTTCGTTTCATCATCCAATCTTTATCGCACAACATAAAAATTATACAAAAACTGCCGGCATCCTTATTGCGCCCGAACCCTTAAATTCATAGCTCGTAATGCGAATGAATGAATTCCCGGAATCGCTCGCCACTAAAATTTTTACAATCCGCCCCTTCACTGCCATAAAACGACGCACAGAGAAAAAAAGAAGGAGAAGCCCATTGTAAAGGCAGAGCGAGAACGAATTCGACCCTAAAAAACAAAGTCCTCGCATCGGACCCACAAGTATTTTTTAGCGCTCGTGAAAGGTCCGCACTGTGCAGCTGCGCGAAAAAACCGAGAGACGGAGTCTCTTCCTATCCCCCTCTCTCTCTCTCTCGTGTTTGCTCGACTGCGGATTGTTTCCGCGAGCAAAGAGAAAGAGAAAGAGAGAGTGAGAGAGAGCAAGAGAGCAGGGAAGGGGCGGAAAATGAAGCAAGCGCAATCGCAATGAAAGCGCGCGCGGCCCGGCTGAATGGTCCATTTAATTTCCCATTTTACTGTGTCATATGCCGTCGACTATCAAGTGCAAACGCTTTTCGATTGCAATGCCCGCGCGCTCGAGCGTTTTTGCTCACACGTATGTGTACGTGTGTACATGCACGTGTGCACGTATTTTCGATCTCGCCCTCTCTCTCTCTCTGTTCGGTGCTTTTGAACCGCGCTATACTTTTACGTCGAGCGCGGCCGCCGCGTCGGTCCGCTCGACCCCGATTCGTCGGGTCCGTCCGTCGGGGGGAATTTAGGAATTTATCATATTTGTGTGTATAGCTGGGCGGAGAAAAATATTGGCGTTGGAAATGTGTGCTGAAATGTCCGACGTAAATAGGGTGTTGAGTATTGTGATGGATATTTGTGTTTACGTTACGAGTAGCGCACGTTTATTGTCAATATTGAACGGGAACGTAAAACATCTTACTTTTCTATTGAAGAGTAGGCATGTTTTTCAAATCTAGTAATATTGGTTTTTCAATATTGGTAGAAAAGAGGCAGCAACTTAGGTTACTGTAGACTTTACAACAGCGCTTTTGTTTTGCAATAGGGAGCATACATGATGGTTTCAAAAGTACTTATGGCTGACTGTTTTTCTACAGTTAAAACTCATTAATAGAATCATTTGAAGGGAACTTTTCGATAATGTAGAGCCTATATGTTTTAATATAATTATTTAAGAATATATAAGCTTCAGTATTTAAAAGAAACGGTGGGCGTAAACTGCCGCCGCATAACCTACACAAATTTTACCTGTTTTTTTATCGTTATTGACTTGTATACTCGACGGGGGAAATTTCTGGTCGAATGCGTTTGAAATTCTACAATGAGCTTAGAGAAAACGTGCGTTCGACCCAATGAGACCCAATGAAATTGCAGTATTTCAAAAATATTCAAACGCACTGGACCAGAAATCATGCGTATATGATTGTAGATTCAGTTTTGCATTTATATTGGAGCACCTCTCAAAGCCACAATCAGGTATATTGTACTAATAAGTACACATACATATTCGCGGGCTTAAATTCTCGTTTAGAAGAGGCAATCTTTTTAGAATAAATGAAAAGTGGGCGGGTAATTCGTACACATGAAAATTTGCTTTTATGTGTTTTTTTTATCATTATACATTATTGTCTTCACATTTGTGGTGTTATTTTTTATTTAAACTTGAAATTCAGTCATTAAGAAAGCATCTGCTAAAACACGCTTTTTCATTTAAACTAATAGAAAAAGAATACACTCAGTTCTTCTTGATTTCCTCACAACTAAGAAAAGTAGAATTATTTGGTTTTGGTCATCAGATCTCAAAGATTAATATAAAAAAAGTATTTTTCTTACTTTTGTTTGTAATTATGCGGGTTCTCGGTATAACGAGATAAGTATACTTTTTATATATTTGTGACATTAAATATTTATTTTTCATAAAAACTAATCTTAAAACAAATACATAAATGGTAGATATAGTCACTTGTTTTACACTTTCATAATTTTTCACATTCCTACTTGTACAAACATTATTTAAACATAAGGGCTCAAAACTGAATTAAATAAAAGGACTTATCTCGTTATGCCAGGAACCTACGGAATTCTACCCCAAACTTATCTTGCCTATCCCATATTTTAATCCAAAGTCCGGCACAGTATCGAATGCCAAGGTTTCCGCCAGACTATCGCCAGACTAATTTGTGTCCACAGCTAACACACGTTTCTTTCTCTCACTTCGGGCGCAACGCGAAATTCCACCGCTCGCGCAGCGGCTCATTTGGAAATTCAAATTAACCCCGTCGCGCGTGGCGCGCTCGTTTACCTTGGAGCTCGAGGGTTCGTTAATTTCGCCACAATGGAGAAACGCGACGCGCTTGATTATGTAAATATTCCCTGGCAGGGGAGTGGGGTACTGTAAATAAATTTGATTTACGATTTCTGAATTACGTTTTTACCGCTCTTTTGATTTCGCCGCTTCGCACACATTTGTATTGCGTCGTATAAATTCGCCCTGCATTTTGCAAGGATTATATTCCCGGGGAGATAAATTAACTTCGCGCGCTCGACAAGGCGAAACGACTTTATCATGCTAATTAAGAATCGCGGGGGTGGAGGGGAATAAAAAGTGAGCAGCAGCAGCGGCAAAACAAAGTTGCGCGCGGTATAAATTCGTTTGCCGACAAAGGAATGGATTAGCGAAAATTAGATGGCCGGCCTTCGGCGAACAACGACGTTACACCCCCTATCCCCCTCATAGGGGGGGGGGGGGCGAAATGAGTTATCGAACTTTCGCGAGCTGCTGCTGCGCAAAATCTGTGCATTTGCGCGGGCGACGCGACACTTTTAGGATATTGCGCGTAATTGCAAAATAACACTCAATTTCGCGCGCTCGGTTCGTTTTAATCGGGGGATGAACGATATAATAGTGCGCGGGGGTCTGGTGTTTAATAATTATTAGCTGCTGCAGAGCGAAAAGGATTGGGTATTTTTGTCGCATCTTAATTGACATTGGTTTGTTCTTGAAAAAGAGTAATGTGATAAACTCGGAATTCCAAAAAATAAGTGTATGTAAGTTTGAAAACAAATTTTATTGCGAAAATCTCTCTAATAAGGGCTGAAACAGTTTTCTATATCCTTTTTACGAAGTTTTTTAAGGTCTCCGTATTAACAGGACATATAAGAAGTAAATCCTTATTATAATAAACATTACTTATCTCACGAAATTATGCGAACTTTTAAGGTTATGTTTCGACAGAAAAGAAAGATAAAATACTTAAAATAAGAATCATAGTTACATGAACAAAGAAACCTTTTCGGCAGTTCTAACCATAAGAAAAATTTCTTCTTAAAATCACGAATCATTTTTGCTACGTGCGCGCAGACAACGAAGATACAGCTAACGCAAAGGTTTGATGTAGGAATAATCAAAGTTCTCGAAATCCCCTGCATTTTTCCAAACTCCGAACCGGTGTATTATAAACGCTGCGCTCATCCAGTCCTCGTTAATAATTTTAGCTTAGTGAGGCAGAATTGATGCATTTGGGATATTTCGTCTAGTAGCGTGATCTCAAATTTCCGCCTGGATCAGTCATGCGCGCGGGGATGAAAATTACAAAGGGTATACAAATTTCATGAATTTGCCGCCGCGATCGATAGCTCAACACGGGTGTTCAGGCTTTCGCCTACATTAGAAAGTCATCCATTGGGAATAATGCGATATTTAATATTTGAAATTATGATCGTGGTTTAATCAGGGGTTAGCTATGAAATTAAATATTCCCGTATAATAACTATCTAAATTCTTCATACATAAATTATATACTTATTGCATGAAATCAGATATAAAACCTGGCTAAATATTTTACATATGTTTTTATACTCACAAAACTTTAATCAAGTGTTTCAGTTCAAGTCAAGTAACAAGTTTGAAAATACCGATCCAATTATATTATTATATAAATTGATCTCAGTAAAATTACAAGAAACAAAATTACGGAATTCGCAGTATATCACATTAAAGCACACGCGCATTATTGCCGGCAAACAATCAATGAAAAATGAAAGGTAGGCTACAAAGAAATTCGGTGCCGCGGATAAAGCTTCGAGCGACTGATCCGTCCAATAAGCCATGAATATTCAATAAAGTTGGCTTTAATTTTTTACGAAGACTAGCGGATACGGATCCAATCACGGAAACGGCGCAATCAGCGTGGAAAAAAATTTGTTTCGTTATTGACTCGAGAATCGATGCGGGGGTGCCTACGTCGAGGGAAACCTCTGCAAAACTTTTTGCCCCCTTCCCTTTCCGCCCTCGTACAATCGCGAAAGCGACGGAGAGAGAAAGAGAAGCATTTAAAATTAACCCATTTCATATTTCCGCGAAGTTCTATATATGCCGAGAGTCTAATGAAAGAATATCAGCTCTGGAAAGGCGAGGAAAGAAAACACGGTGAAAGAGATCTTGTTATGATGCACTTTTGTGATGTGTCAACTGTGAGAACAGTTGCTAATATTTTAATTGAAATAATAATTAGTAGCAGTTAAGAATGCGTAACATTTTAACTTATGATTCGAAATTTCATAATTATTTATATTCATATTTAGTAAAATTCATGTTCAGATGAGCGTGTAAAAGTGAATAATAATGCTTGCTATGAGATAATCACACGCTTTTAGCTAAAAGCGTTTTACATTATACAAAAACATTTAGATAGTAATTATTATTTCGTATGCCATCAATTCGTAATAAAGTAAAATAATACATTATGTAACAAGGGCAAAAAGTCGAATAGTTTTACCGCGAGTGAGGTTACTGCCCGAGCGAGCGAAGCGTACATATAATACTTTATGCCTATCTCAACTGTGGCCACTTTTTGACTTGGAAAACGGAACTAATGGACTGTTAAAAGACAATATTGTTAAAAGACAATCGAAAATCAGGGTTATTGGTAGAATTTGATGAAATAAAGGAATTTGGAGTAGTTTCTAGTGAAGTCATTTTTTCCCATATTTGCGGGAATTCCCTTTTCAGGGAAAAAAGTGGCCACTTTCGTTCAGATGGGCATACAAATATTTATCACAAAAGTTCAATAAATGTAATCCATATTATTCATGAACTCATTATATTTTCTCACTTAAAAATACGAAAAAGTAAACCAACTTTAAAATATTCTTTGGGCATGAGATTTGACGAATCCGACTAAAAATTTTGTACGAATAGTTGTTATGAAATTTTCAAAAAAGTTGTGTATTGTAAATAACAAAATTTGTTATCACTATTTTTAATAATAATAACAATTAAAAATTGAAAAGAAATTTCAATAAAAATGAATAATGTAGATATGAAAATACAGAACTTTTTCAGTGTTTCGTAATGTAATCGTTATCTTTTTTCAAATAAAATTTTAAGTATAGATTAGTCATTTTATCGCGTGCGGTTAGTCTTTGACATCAAAAGTCAACCCTTTGTTAGAATTAATACCGTTGACCATGAATGCTCTTTAAACTCACATGAAACGAAATGCATATCACCTTTTATATACCTTTTTCATTAATATATTCAATAATAAGAAATTAATTTTTGTATAAAAAAATTGAATAAAGTTTCTATTATTCTAGTTTTTGAAAAATACCACAAACTTTTCTTACTATCTATCTACTATTAAACACAATTAGCATGTGTTATTATCTATTTCCTCTCCATTGTACTTCAAAAAAATCTCTATAAAAAATCTGAACACGCCAAATACTCATATTCCCTCCTACAATTCATCCTCTCCTCATTGTTTGCAAAAAGCAGCTCACCTACATAAAATCGAGAAGCTAGGATATTCCTCCCTCCTTCAGTGCTACCTCGCATACTAAATATATATATATTCATCCTATATAACTATACACATATAGTATTTTATGTCCTTAAGTCAGGTCTCCCATAAAACCATTGACGGTTAATGGTCTTTGAACTCATTTTAAGGATGTTCAGCTGTTTCAAATCGGCCAAATTTTCTTCTATTATGTTAAAATACATCAGTAACGCTAATAATACACGTGTAAGTAGTATATGATGATTATACACATATATGATGTATTATATTGTAATTTATTAGTAGCATATGATGAATATATAAACCAATTTTGTAATCAACAATTTCGATGTTGCAAACAAGACAATCATCAATACAAAAAGAAATCACTCAAACCGCATAAATTTCCTCCTCATCCATACACTTCTACTGTTCAATCTCTCACTCCGTTCCCCGAATCCTCCTCCTCCACAATCTACCTCCCATCAATCGCACCCCATCGAAATCTCCATAAAAAATGTAAACACCCGCCTCCCCCCACCCCCTCCATCCACAAAAAGAAGCAAGCAACTCGCATCTCCCGGCTACCTACATAAAATCGAGAACCAGCGATATCCCCCTCCACCTCGCATAATACACCCCCTTCCACCCTCCGCACCTATATACCCTTCCCCGGTAGCAGCGGCAGCAGCAGCAGCGGAAGTCGGCTAACGGAGCAAAGACCAGAGGAGAGAGAAACCGGGTCATACCGGGCCAGGAAGCAGTAGGGGCAGATCGCGCACCCGCTTGCCACCCCACGAGAAACTGGGTCGCTTTTCAACCTGGTTTTCCAGCTGTAGCTATATAGGCATTCTCTCTCTCTCTCTCTCTCTCTCTCTCTCTCGCTTGCTTGCTCGTCAGCTGCTGCTGCTGCTGTTGGCCCGTTTTCTTCGTCCTTCCTCGTCCTTTGGCTCCAAGCGGCGCGATGTCCTGGCTGAGCGCGACGTGCACAATGCACCCCGACGGGCGGGTGCGCTTTGATTCGTAGAGAGAGAGAGAGAGAGAGAGAGGGTTTTAATGTGGGATGGGGGATGGAGAGGTGGACGTCTTTTCGTGCTTGGCTGGGTTATTGTTGGGTTTGAGGAAGAGGATGTGGGTGGATTTTTGAATGGGGTGGTTGGGGAGGATGGAGATTGATCCTTTGAAGAATACATTTCTTTAATTTATTTATTTATTTTATTCTGTCATAGGCACGCAGCTTGTTTGTAATGGAATAGTAATTTCGTACATTTTTATGATAGAAAAAATAAAAGATAAGTAAAATTTTATTTTTAGTTTTTTGTAACTAACACATTTTTATTTTACACGAAATGTTTGAATAAGAAGCTAAAAAGTACAGCTTGAATAATTAACAACGACAAAAAGATGGTGAGATCCCACCGTGCTTCAAAGTGTTAAATGGTTCTGGCTAGTCATGGATTTTAGAAAGATTTTTCAAAAGTTACATTTTCTGAGTATATGTAAGCTTAGAAAATCTTATCTCAAAGTTTCTAGCTAAATACAATTAAACTTTAAGAAGATGTAGGCAGACGTTAGAATTTTAATTTGGTATAACCAGATTTTGAAACTTTAACGAATTTTTTTCGAAATACGTTTTTAAAGTTGGTGAGCAAGATATATACAAAATTTTTGTACCAATATTTTTAAGATTTCTGGAATCGTTTAGATGTGTGAATTGAATCCTTTGATTTATTGATTTTATTTATTATTGCTTTCTCAAAGAGAAAGCTTTGTAACGATGACATTTTTTTTATCAGAGATTTTGATGAATTTTAATGCTTTTAATGTTTTTAAAAAATGCATGTAAGTACGTATGCATGTATATGTGCATGTGACCAAAATTGTGACCACGATAACTCTTCAAAGAAAGCATGCTACTAGCTGAAATATTACAGACATGAGGTAATGCTAAACTTAGAACTGCTTGGAATTTGGAGCCAATTGGATAATAAAAAGTACATTTTCTAAAAAAAAATAGTAACTTAAAAAAATTCTCGATTTTTCAGGATCTCCCTTTGAGACAGTATTTTGCTAAAGAAATTAGCAGCGATTTTTTATTTTTATTCATAAATATTTATTTATTTATTCATTCATTTTTTTATTTAGTATACATAAAAGAGATAATTACATTTTCGCAAAAATAATAACGTTAATTTTTACAACAGCTAATTTGTCTTCGTTCAATTTTTTAGATATTTTTTTAATTAAGGACTAAATAAACTAAATAATATAAAGGTTTTGTACAAATGTAGTTTATACTTTTTCAGAAATACATTTTTCTTGAAACTACCTTTTCAAAGTCGTTGCATTGGATAGATAGAAAAATTCTGCATCAGTGATTCTAAGATTGTTTATGTTTATTTTGGAAATACATCAATCAAAAATATTTTTTTATTAGTTATTTTCAATTTTATGAGCGAAATATGACTGTTTGTTGCATAAATCTAAACATTAACAGCCGCCATTTTATTTTCACATTAATATTTCGGCAATTCCTTACATTCTTGACAGAGTAATATGAATATTTTCGCATTAAAAAATAGATGAATCATTACTCTTGTAAAAATAATATGTTTATCTTTTTTAAAAATTCGCTTTATCGGCTTCTTGACTATGTATAATATAACCCCTCAAATAAATTGGAAAGTAATGAGGAAACTCTATTGTTATGATTATCTATGCCAAGCTTTATCCTTATACTATAGCTTATGTATTAGATAGACAGGGAAGCTTCCCGAAAATGTAGACTATAATAAGCTTTTCGAGAGTGCGATAATTCGATCACGAAACTTCATAAACACCCATGCGAATATCTCGACATTAATTGGACATGAAAACTGTGTTTGGCCGCTCAAAGTGACGTAATTGATTGATGACATAATCAGTTATCAATTGTATTGCGCACGCCTCTATCAGCCGAAATTATCGTTGTAAATAGTTTCCAATCACTTATGAACACTTTAACTACCTCTCCATACACTTTTTTTATTCAAAATACATAATCAACATATTTTTCCACACTCAAATAATAAGCAAGAAAAATGGCGGATGAAAACACGGTTAATTGAGTAATAGTCGCCGAGCAACAGGGCCAAATAAAGTACCCAAACAAGAAAAGAGAAAAAAGAAAAGAAACAGATCCTTGTAGTCGCTATCGATAGGCGCTCGCACAAAAGCGAGCGGCCGATTCCGGACGAATGATTAATATCGCCGCCGCTCGAGCGGCGGTATACAGTAGCTTTTGATTGACGCTCCGCGAGTAATTGAGACTCTGGAGATTCGAAAGGCACGATGAATCTCTATCTCTATATATATCTCTCTCTCGAGCTGGAGAATTTAATTGCGATTGAGTTTGGATTTTTTCTTTCTCGTTAAATTCCGAGCGCTCCGGTTATAATGAATGATAGTGGCTTTGGCTGGGTTGGGTTACGTTATCTGTTGTTTCATGATATTGAGAATGAATTTTTTATTTCTTTGTAATTATTGGATTGTACGATTGAGCGTTTCTCGTTATGTTGATTAAAAATATATATACGTAACAAATTCATGCTTAGATTGTAATGTTTTTTCATTAAATTATAAAATGAAATTTGGAATGTTGGATAAGAATAAAACGCGAGGTATGTATTAAAATAGATAATATGATAAGAATTAGGTCATATATTTCATTTTTTCTTAAAAATAATAAGTTTAAAAGTAATAAATGTTAAAAAATAGAACATGAAAAAATAAGGTCGTGTTTTTCTTCTTTTTAATTAAACAAGAATTAAAGTAGATACAGCATTTTTAAATTTGCGTGACATCAGGCTTTTGATGTAAATTCCAAATTGCTACACTTACTTTAATTTTACTTTAATTAAAAGACGAAGAAATACGACCCAATTTTTTTCTCTTTTATTCCTGAGCCAAAATACAAAATCGAAAAGAAAATGATGTAAAATCTTAATTTTTTCAGAAATTACACCCTGAACCTAAAAGAGCAAACATCTACGTGTAAAAACTAACATTATTTTACTCCTTTGTAAAGAGTCATCTGCTGTTTCTCTACCTTATTCTATCCTTCTAAAAGAAAAATTTAGAAGTTCACTTTTTCGAAAACAATGAATTTAAAAGTTTACTCTTTTGAAAAAAGTAAATCCAGGAGTCTCTTCTTTCCAAAGGAGTAAGAACCTGAATTTTTACTTTATTCTAAAGTAGAAATTAAGTTTTTCCTTCTTTGGAAAGAAGAAAGAAGCTCTTTGCTCACTCTTTTCAAAAGATTAAACTTCTCACTTTACTCTTTTAAAAGGTTAGAATAACATTTTCTACTTTTTCTAAGCAGAAAGTCAGAAAATTACTCTGTACAAGGAGTCAATTGTTAGTCTTACGTTTGTCCAAAAATTCCATTAAAACCAAACAAAAAACCCCCTTTACCGCCCTTAAATTTCGCAATCACTATGACGACAAGCTAATTAAATTTCTTACAACCCCGCTCTTCCCATTGTCGACTCCTCCATGAATCTCCCCCACCTACCTAACATACTCTGTCTCATTAACCCGCACAATGGACCCGCTCGCGTCGCGCGACAATGAATCCAGGCCGCGTGCCATACGGGATAAATTTCTGGTCAGTTTAGCGACGATCGCGTACAACTCCTTTTTTCTTCGCGGCGGCGGGCGCGCTTGTTGTTCGACGAAATTCAGCGACGGCGGCGGCTGCGCTTTATCATGGAATTTCGGGGCAATTTTTCACGTCTCGCTGGGTTTTGCGAAATTGGCGGGGGACGCGGAAGGTGGAGAGAAGCCCGCGGGCCGCTTGCGCTCGACTCTTCGGCCGATTTTCGAGCAATTTTTGCCGTGCCGGGGGAGAGAGCGCAGGTGGATTTTACGGGTGGAGGCACCGGGCATGAAATTGAAATGATAATTCGGCCCTTCCGCGCGGGACAATGGGACAATCGACGCGGCAATGTCGCTGGATTTTGTTTACGTGATTGACGTTGAAAAGGATGATTAAGTTGCATTCAGCGTTGCTCGTAAAACAATCGCTGCATCCTGTTGTGTTTATAATTATTTATTTACTCATTTCTATTTATTTATAATTATTTAATTATCTATTATTTTCTTTATAGACTTATTTTTTTATAGACTGTATTATTTTCTTTTATAGGCCTAATATATAAAGGAATATTGTATAAAAGATTTAAAAGAATATATAACAAAGCTTAAAACTAGAGCTAGTATTGACACTATTAAATCGGCCATTTATATCGATAGTAAGTTATATTTCATATTATTATTATGGTTTTGAGTTGGGGCTCTTTGAGTCCTCCAGACGCATGGTTTCCCTTGGTCTCCCTCCTTTACGGGTCAGTTACTGGCTAGTAGTAACCGCCTCTCAGAAAGAAAATACCCCGGGGGCGACCGCTTTCAGAACGTAGGCTCCCAGAGAACGGCGCCTACTTCGAGAGAGTGCTCGACAGCTGCATAGAAGATGTTCTCAGGACTCCTCTTCTGGGCAGTAATAAGCGACAATCTGGGCTATCTGACAAACCCATCTTGTGTCTGTGAGAGCGCCGGTCACCGTAACCCGTGAGTATTTTCACGATAGTCCTGGACTTTTTATCACTGATACGAAGGATGACTCTCGTCCTGTCTTTTGTTGTTTTGGGAGAGACAAAGGCATGCGTTTACCTGCATCGCTCCTCGTTTTTCCACGCTGATGCTGTCTTGTCACCCACCTGGTATATGGGCAAATCCGCCAAACTTTTAACATTGTACAATTCAACTATGAAACGGCTGTTGCGCTGATTCTAGATGTAGCACATCGTCCATCCGGGTCTTAAATGATTGGTTTGGTCTTGTTACTAATATCTTTCAATTTTTAGAAAAGTAGAATCAAAGTACTTTTAGAATCTTTAAAAAATGGATGAAAAAAGGCCTTATAGTTACGCAAGGTTTTTTCAGTGATGTATTTGAAGCTATGTAGAAAGAAAGCCTTCCTCTCGATCCCTATCAAAATTTTACAGTATATTCTTTGAAAGAAGAACAACAATTTAAGCCCTTGCAGAATAATGTGCCTTATTTGGTTAACCGGTAATAAATTTTTTATATTTTTATGCTTTTTAATGATACTTTAAAACTTAGAAAGTATCGAGATTTGAAAATTTTATTACCGGTTAATCTAACAAGGCACAATATTCTGTAAGGGCTCAAATTGTTGTAATCCGTTCAAAGAATATACTGTAAAATTTTGGTAAGAATCAAGAGAAAGGTTATTTTTCTACATAGCTTTAAATACATCCCTGAAAAAGATCTTGCGTAATTATATATAAGCCCTTTTTAAGCCATTTTTTAAAGATTCTAAAAAATACTTTGATTCTACTTTTATAAAATTTAAAGATAAGAGTAACATGACCAAACAAATTATTTAAGACCAGTTTGGCGGATTTGTCCATATCTCACAGTCATATTTATATATTTTATTGATATTAATGTATTCTAAAAGGCTTTGTTCCCGCACTATGAAAATAAAAAGTATCTGTTACTAAAAAGTATCAGATATTTTAGTGCAAAACCGGTACAACTAAATTTTACCATTAATAATTACGAAGACAAATGGATTCCTAATACATTATCAAGTTATTGTTTTAACAACTACTAAAGTAATTAAATGAATTTTTAGTTCATTCTCAATCAAGAATTTAGTAATTACTTTAGTAATTACTAAAGTTAATACTTATTTTGTCTAGTCTTTAGAGAAAAGTTATCACTAAAGTAATTACTAAATATTTGCTTAAGACTGAACTAAAAAATAGTAGTTTATACTTTAATAATTATTAAAACAATAACTTAATTACGTATTAGAGAGCCATCCACCTTTCCACGAAGAGATCTCTGAAAACTCTGATATACTACACGATATTTTATTTATTTATTTTACTTAATTGAACGTGAAAAGTTAAGAATTAAAAGTTAACGATAAAAATTGTGAAAATTAAGTTTACTTTAAAATTAATTTAATTTAAACATTAATAAGTTTCCATAATAAATAGTTGTATTAATATGACATGAAATGAATCCAGGAATTTTTACTATAAAATCTGGTAACTTTTAATAATTTTTTTAGAGTATTTCACAACTATGGGCAATCGGTTTTCTCTCGGTGTACGATAAGAGAAGGTTTTTTTCCATTTGGTCGGATTAATACGAACATTCGCTGAAATTACTTCGTTTTTTATAGCCTCTGGGATGTATTAACGTTTTATCTAAAACGCATTTGGTCGGATCGCGGGGATGTCTTGGCGTTATCGCACGGCAAAAAAGAAAGGTCGAGGAATTCGCAGACTTCTCGGTACCGAAAGCAATTAGGATTCTTGCTTTATCTTAAACCTTAGTAACACGATAAACGAAAATCCTTTCTTGATATAAAATTCAATAAGCGAGGGTTGAAGAATTGAGTCTTTAACTATAAATGACAGAATCTAAAATTGCTAATATAAAATTAAATTTTTGTAATTATCATTTTAGTCGAAAAGATATGTAAAAAACAAAACGTATTGTCCAAGGAGTGAATTTTGAAAATTGATTAAATTGAAATTTTAACAATTGATACACGTAGGGAACTTAATTGGGCATCTTTTCGTATTAAAACCAAATTTTTATCTTCTTTTGTTTTCTAATTATTTCAGACTGAACGCAATTTTTAACTTGAAAAGAATTCAATCCATTTTTCTCTTCAACGCGATATATCTTCGCGTGGTTTTAATATTTTGTATTTAAACATTAACAGAATAATCTTCAACATGTTATACGTTTATTAGGACATTTAAAAAAAATTAATATTCCAGAGTCATACAGTAATTTTTTTTAAATATGTCAATATCTGCCATTGTTACAATAAATCTTGTGACAACTTTTGTAAGTTGTGCTACAAAATTTCAAATCGTAAAATCTTTCAACGAGAAAAATATTCGTTATATGTCGATGAAGTATCTCGACGCAGCCGGCGTATCTTGTCGCGATCGAGTATTATTCTCTAAACAATAAGAGTTTTAATATTTGTATGCTTATTTTAATGTTTTTATTTTACAAATAAATAGTTTAGTACTTAATTATTAAGCTAGAATATAAAATAATTATTTATACTATTATTTTTATTGAACAATATGCTTTTAAAATAAATAAAATGCTAAGTACACTTACAGAATAAGTAAATAAATATAAATAATTAAAATTTTTGCAGCGAATTATTACAGGATATCGCAGATTAGAAAAAAAGCATTAAACAATTTTTTTGAATAGTAAAAATTTTGAATTAAGCATTATAGTAAGAATAATACTCGATTGCAACAGATACGCTCGCTGCATCGAGCGCGCCGAAGTCGCATGCAGTTTGTAAATCGTTCATACTTTTTCACCATTATCAATCAAGGATTAAAACTTTTCAATAAACTTCCTCGATATATAATGAACATTTTTCTTGCTGAAAGTTTTTACGATTCGAAATTTTGTAACACAACGTTTGTGATTCATTGTATGATGGCAGATTTTGGCAGTAATATTCAAAAAAATTTACTGTAAGTCGCTAAAATGTTTACATTTTTTTTAAATCTCACACACAGAATATGTTGAACATTATTCTGTTATAGTTTGAATAAGAAATATCAAAACCACGAGAAATTGAAGAGAAAAATGTATAGAATTTCTTTCAAGCTAAAAATTGCGGTTTGTCTTAAATAATTAGAAAACAAAAGAAGATAAATTTTTGTTTTAATACGAAAAGATGCCCAATTAAAATTCCTAAGTTTATAAATTGTTAAAATTTCAATTTGATTGATTTTTATAATTCACTCATTGGAATACTTTTACACGTTTTCGAGCGCTAGTCCCCTTATTGCATTCGGCCCTTCAATAAGGAATTTGCATGAAATTTTTTTATATTATATTCTGGTAGATCATAGTACATTTCCTTTCTGAACTTCTTACATTTTTGCAATACATCAAAAACTAAAGAAGATACAGCGGTATGAAAATGGTCGTGTCGTTACATTGCTGTGCCGGCTCTTTTGAACTTTGCAACAGTGTGATGTCACAAAGAAACTTAAAAAAGCTATAACTTTTTTAAATTTTATATTTTTGAAAAATTCAAACGGATTTGAAAGTTGGCTTAGAGTCTAAATAGATATCGCAACCATCAACAAGTAAAAAATTTTCATGCAAATCCCCTATTAATACCAACGTACGATCAATCTAACAAAATTTACAGCCTTCTAAAAAAATTAATTAAACTCGCTTATACGCGTATTTCTCTACAAACCCCGAAAAAAACAAGAAAAAAACGACACGATCAAAGGACACTTTTTAAATGTCACCCTCAAAGCGCGCAAGAGAGAACGATTTTCAGGGATATGTCACTTTTAAATGCTCGCGCACGCTCTCCCGCGTTTCGCGCGCGATATATACAAAATAAAAGCTGCAAAAAGCAAGGCGCGACGTGAAAAATAGCTGCGAACGCGCGTTCAAAAAAAAACAGAGAGAAAGGAAGAAACGAGGCGGCGGCGATAAACGCGAGTCGCATTTTTTTCACGCTCGAGAAATCATTTTCGCTTTTCCTCCCCCCGACAACACTTGTCAGTTCACGTCTACTCTTTCCATCTCGTCAGACGCGTCGGCCTGAAATACCCGCGCTCGCCGCGTTTTACCGATTTTTATACTAAACATACACATGCGCTATTCTTTTGACACGCGCGTCGAGGGTTGGTTGTTTTTTTTTGCGTATAAGTGCGCGACGTGAAAAATAAAACACCAGTTACGCGCGTGATGTTTTTATTTGCACTATCGCGCGACACGTGACAGATGTGGTTTTTTTTAATGGAGTGAAATGTTTTTATTGTGTGAGGATGTTACGTGAAGTATGAAGTATGAATTTTGAGACAATGAGACCATGAGAATTTTTAAGTATTCTGTTTGAATAATATTGAAAAATATTAAATGATTATTAAACTTTTTAGAGATTTTCTATTGAATTTGACCTCAATGTCACATTTGTGTCACATTGTCTCCAAGCTATATCAAATGAAACTTTGTCAGTATATTTTTTAGGACAATACGGGATCAAATGGCTATGTGGGGTATTTTATTTTTATTGAAGAGCATTAATACGGACGCTTTATAAATCGCGATGATTATTGCAGTTTGATTATTTGAATTATCTATATATAACATAATATGATTGAAGTTGGCGCGTGTAATAAAAACAGAGGTTGACAGAGACTTCACGTAGACACGATAACCTCTTAGCAATCGATGCAAACTTGCAAGGTACTGACATCATTTTTACTCTTTGTCTTTGAATTAGTTATCGTGTATTGTCGGATTTTTTATTTCACGATGTCGCGAAAATATATTGTCGTCGCGTAACCCGAATTTAAGCCTGCATTTCTTACATTCATTTTGCGATTAATCAGAAAAAGAAAAATAAAATACTCTATTTATTTCCTATGCATAGAAAATTATATGAAATTAAAACATTATGTTACATTATGAAATGTTTGTTGCTAATAAGAAAATTAAAAAAATATACTTAATTAAAATTCTAAAGAAAAATTCCGTTCATTAAAAAAACAATGACTTTATTTTTCAAAAACAGCGTAAAACATTTCCATCCAATTATGCAAGCTTTTGTGACATTTCATAATATTCGCTGATATTAATAAAAAATGCGAGAATCACATCACACAATTTGTCCCAAAGCAGATACCTCCCTAAAAGAATAAAAATTCAATCTTTTAGCGACACACACAGGTGCACAGCCTCCCTCCACCCTATTATCATTCCCTCCAACGTCTCCAACACTTGCGCCCAAACCCCAAAAACGCTCGCTCGTTAATTAATTCCTCCCCCCTCCCCTTGTAAACGCGGCATTTTCCTCGCTTACATCGACTCCAACCTGCGCATAATTAAAAGAAAGAGCTCGAGCCGCAGAGGCGGAGAAAAGCTGCAGCCCCGGAGATCCTAATGATCCGGACGTTTTTGAGCGCGAAACCTCTCTCTTCCTCTGCAGAAAAAAGAGAAAGAAAGAAAGAAACCCAGCACACCGGAGTTTCGGATCGTCACGTTCGCGGGAAGAAGGAAGAGACGGAGCGTGTTCAAAAAAAGAGAGAGAGAGATGGAGATAGATATACGCGCAGACTCCGTGTCCTTGTCGCGAGAAAGAAAAACCTTTCCGCGTGTATATAGCGGGTGGAGCATTATTTTTACGGCGAGCTACAAGCTCTTTTGTCCCCGCGGACAAAAGGCAACTCCGCTCTCTCTCTCTCGGCCGCGTCTTTTGCATCTACATCATTTCCCCTCGTTTCTTTTTTACGCGCCCGAGTGCAGCGGGGCACACCCGCTCCTCTGTCTTGCTCTCGCTCTCGCTCTCGCTCGTGTACGAGTATGTTGGTGGACGTGCTACCTACTTGCATCCTCTTGTAGACGAGAGCGAGCGAGAGCGGCCTGATCGTTAATAACGGAAATCGAAACTCGCGCTCGCTCGACTTGCGACGTAGCTGCCGGATAATGGCTGTGTACATTTTGTTGTTATTTTCAGGAAGATTTAAGATATTTGTAATGCTGTTAAGGTGGGATACGCTTTTTTAACGTCTAGTAATGATAGATAGGCCAGTGAAAGGTATCTGCTATGTTAGTTTCATTTGTTACACCAAGGTTAAAGCAAGTTATAATCGTATGTTTTATTTAATATTATATAATTATATATAAATCATGTACAATTATGTGTGAATATATATGATTGTATATAATTAATTATAAATAATTGTATATAACGATATATAATTCTATATAGTCATATATAATTATATATAGTAAATCAGTGGAAATCAATTAGGATAATAATAAATAAATAATTGAAGTATTAACTATCCATAGCGTGGTTCTCGCATCCTTTTTCAATTATGCGGTCAACAAACCTATTGTAGAATTAAGAAACGCGTTGTAAAACTGTGGTGGTGTAATTTGAACGGGTTTCATGTAGTAAATGGGTGATTGTTAGAATGCTGTCTCTTACCAAGACAATAATTATAAGAAAAGAAATGTCTTTGATACCGAGTAATATGGGTCAACATTTTTTTGCTCCTGAATCTACAATATGTTAGTCAGTTTAACACGCATTATTAAAAAAATGCCTGGAGTTAGGCAAGAGTGACCTACAGTCTAAATGTAGTCATTTTACAGTCAATCGTAGAATCTCAAAAGCTTGTAATTTTATAATAATTTAGTAATAATGCTAAAATCTAATAAAAATACTGGTTTTAGAATAAGTTTTCCTAAAACTACGATCAATTTTTTACAAAAATAGAAACATTTTTTTACTCAATATTTAGACTTTTATTACTAAAACAGTTGAGAAAAAATTTGATACTAAGCACATAGTCATACAAAAGTATAGTCAACGAGGCAAAAAGTGCAAGTGTATTAGAGATATGTATGGAAATTGATAATCATAACTTCAAAAATCAGGCCTTGCAACGTCACTTGTGAATTTACAATACGGCCTGTACATTCTTTATTATAAATACTGTTCTGACACTAGGTCGTTATTTTTCGAACTCTCCAAGTAGTCAATCTACGAAAAATATTTTCACAGTGTGTCACAGTGATCAATCACATTTAAGAGTATCGTACTTACAAGAGATAAGGTCTTTTTTAGATTGGAATCCTATTCACCTATGGTATTACGATTCGTAGAAATATTGAATACTTCGATATAAAGTTATCTATATAAGTAAAAAAGTAAAATGCCTATAGATACGTATGCGGCCCTATATGTAATGCTAATTGGGGACCTATAAAACTGATATAAGCATAAAAACACAATAAAATTTTAAGAATTCACTACTACTGTTTTTACTACTGAATGCCTGTTAAAATCTTGATTTTTCCACTTATTTTATCGAATTCGACTCTATTTTTCTAAGTATCTTTTTGAAGGTAGAGTTAGTTTTGCGAATTCCCTTACTTGCTACACATCCTTTCCGGCTCAATCTATGACCTTTTAAAGAAAACTGCTTATAAACACACATACCAAAAATAATTCCATTCTCCTTCACTTACATAAACACGCTTTTATACTAGCATTCTCCTACCCGCAATTCGTTTCTCTCTCTCTTTCTCTCTCTCTCTAAATATATATATATAACCCTCTCCCTCTCTCACTTCGCCCGACTTTCTTTTTCCGCACACCTTTGTTTCGCAGTATTCCTCCGGCGGCACACCCACCGCGTCTTTAATTATCCAGTGATTAAGCCCCGACTGCAGTCGGCCCACCGCCGCGACGGCGTAGTCTAGCTTGCGCGCGGGCTGCTTCTTTTGCCGTATTTGCTTTGGGGAGTCTTCGTTGCTCAGATTTAATTAAACTTTGCGCGCTCGCTAGTTTTTATGAATTCTTCCGGTGAGCTTTTATTATCGAGTTTCGTTTTACTTTTAATTTTCGTAGGTGCGTTCTTGGGACCGCTGGGGAGGCGAGGATTGTTTTTGTTTCATTTTTGGGTGTTTGAGGAGGGTCCTTTGCTGAATCTAATTGTGAATTGTCGTATGAAATGGGATTTTATACGAGCTTAAATAACATTTGTACAACAATATTTGTATATTCATGAATAATTTGTATAGTTCTATGCTTAATATTTGACAAAAATATAGATACATATTCAACATAGGTAATAACGGGAATCTGAATTTATCGAGATAATTGTACGTCGATAACAATTATTTAATATTAAACTCAAAAATCAACGATAAAACACCGATTTCGATAAATTCAATAGCGTTCAAATTTACTAAATGTGTTTATTATTCCATAATTATGTTACAATTTACGTAGAAGTAAATTAAATGGGACTTTAATTAACTTTTCATGCTCAAAAGAGTCTAAAACATAATGAAGGTGTACGGAACCGCAGGTGGCGCCCACAAAAATACAACCCACTGAGAAATACTCTCCTTAGTGAAAATGTAAAATTGTTATTTTAATTTAAATTTCTTGGTTAAGCTAATTTAAATGGAATGCTCAAAATATCAAGTTTCTTTGTCGAAAATACTACAGCAATATAGAACGCATGAAAAGCAACGTTCAAATCAATATTCATACAAAGGCTAACCCAATTCTAATAAAATGCGATATGGCTTTGTTTTACCGTGCGTGTATTTCCACATAGCTCTCTAGGACGAACACATATTACAAGTGTACATGGAAAGAACTATTTTTTTGTTAATTATATAGACACTTTTATTGAAAATACAAATGTTTCTGTGAAAAGCTAGTAGAAAAAATGTATTCATACACCGTTTTATTTTTTAAAAGTGCACTTTGGAGCAATCTTCAACTTGTTAGTCTCTTAAATAATAATGATTAGGTAGTTGGAATAATATTTTTTATGTTAAGAGTGAAGTATACTGAAATTTGAATATTTTCCATATGAATCGTATTGCAGTCCAAATTTTAGTGCGTACTTAAGACGAATTGTCTAAATTATCCCGAAATTTTCATAAATTTGGTTGACAATTGAAGAGTCGAATGCCATAAGGAGACTAGCACTTTGTGGATGATTTTTATCTCAAATAATAATGCTCAGATAAAGAAACAAAAAATATAGTGTTAAAGAAACGAGTTAGTTTAACAACACTATATTTTTTAATTTTTTATCCGAGAATAATTATTCAAGATAAAAATTATTATCAAAAGTGCTAGTCCCCTTATTATACCCAGCCCTTCAATTATGAAACAAATGTTTTTAAAACAAAAGACAGACTACATCACAAAATAACCTTCACTGCAATCCAAGTCCAATTCCAATCCTCCACCAATAAAATTATCCACATCGTACTCATCGTCAGAAACAGCCTAGTCTATCCCAATTTCCATTTAATATACCTGCACGCATCTAAACCACCCAAAAACATTCTTCCAGCCATCTTCATAAAAATTCCACCATACACTCTCTCCATAAGTCACTTCTCTCTCTTCTCTCTCACCTCCTTACCCCAACTGACACATCCCATATCGCTCACTCGCTCAAACTTCCAAACTCTCCCCCATCACCTCCGTACCCTCCCAAAAATTCCAACGGCACTCCTAACATCAACTCTCTTTCCCCTCACTTCCTTCTCTCCCAAAATAATCCACTTCACCCCTCGAGCAACCCTCTCCCTCTCTCTCTCTCTCTCTCGGCAGCCTCGCGCGCCGACTGGCGTACCAATTAATTTACCCGCGCGCGGTGGGGGTAGGGGGGGGGGAAGAATTCCGCGGGCCACGGAATTTCGGCAATTAGCGTTGACAAACTCGAGCCGCGTGGGTGGCTGCGCTGCAGCAGTTTGCACGGCGAATAATCCGTACAGTGCGGTGCGGAGCGGAGGTGAGTAGTGTGGAGGAGAGAAGAGATTGTTTGGAGAACGGGGAAGTTGCGATTCGAAGCGCAGCGGGGTTGTATCGGGAATTCGTTTATGCGGAGTTTTTGGGGCTTTGGGGGTTTAGTTGGGGGGAGGGGGAGTTTGGACATCTGGTTTGACCTAGTCCGTAGGTTTCTGGTGGGGTGTAATTTAGTTTTGGTGATTATGGGTCTAATGGGTGGGGACAGTAATTTATTTATTCGTGTGAGTTACCAATCCGATATCTGGCCTATTGGATTGGTCATCGTTACCATTATGATTGTTTTCAGTATTAAACAAATACATTAGAAAAGCATTTATTTATGCTCTTAGAATTCATATCACGAAGCTTTAATTTAATTTTTAAGTTGTTCCATTATTAACTGCAGAAGAAAAATTGAATAAAGAATGTTAAGCTAATATTCATATATCTTGCACATTTTTCTAATCACTTTTCTTTTACATTTAATAACAAACCTCGTGAAAATCTAACTCTAGATTATTTCTCTGTATTCGGTGGGTATTCGAAATATTTATTTGTTATCGGGAAAAAATGATAAAAGTGAAAAGCCGATCAACTAGAATGCCTCACATAACTATGCAGTAAAGAATTATTTTCTTTTGAACTATTATAGGTAAAAATTTGATAGTATCATATGCATCAAAAGTAAAATAAAAAATTTATTTTAAGGGAAAAAATTTCAATTATTATCTTACTTTGAAAATAAATTTGTTCTATTCATCTTAATGATCTGTGACAATAGCAGATTCTCACTTGTATTAGATCAAAAGAAAATAGTTCTTTGCTTCATAGTTCTGTGATGGAAGTAGTTGACTATAATCGTTAAAGTGAAAGAATTTATTTGGAGGTCTTATATTAGAATCGTATTTATAAAAATGATTAAGTTTAATAATTATAATCTTTTCATTAATTATACATTATTGTTTAAATTTAATAAAAAGACAAGAATAGATTTTTTTAACGTAAATTTAAGAATTGAACTTTAGAAGCTTTAAGGATTTGAAATAAAGAAAATTACTTACTTCCGCGAATTTACGTGGATACTGTATCTCCTCATGTTACAGTAGAAAAAAACGAGTATAGTCAGCCGGAGATTTAAGAACTCGTTGGAATTACCATAGAAAATCCTGAACTTAAACGAAACTTTATTTTAACTTTCTTATAACAAACAACGAGCAATTTCCGAACAATTAAATTTTTAAACCGTTGACCTTAAAAAGGCCAGTCTCAAAGTATGCTAAACAATTATTTGAACTTTCCTCTTCCCTACATTATTTTTCTTTAAGATACTAGTCAAACTCCAACTTTAAATTCCTCACCCTTTCAAGAAATATAAGAATACAAGACCCGCCAGTATCTCTTCCCCTCAAGGTCGAAATCTCAATAACCAGCGATAATTCACCTAAATTTGGCGCCCATAACCCTTTAGCGAAACTTAAATTGCGCTTCGCGCAAAGTCGATCAATCGCCGTCGATATACACTCCCTGTGTATCTCTCTTCTTCACTCTCTTTTTTTTGACGTGGCGAGCGGCCAACACCTGAATTTATATCGGCAAACTTTTAACTAGCGATGGCCAAAGTCAATTCCAAGTTTACAGCTGAGACTTTATATATATAGAGGGATCGAAAGAGCGAGAGAAATTGTAGCGGCAGCGGCCATTGTACGTCGGAGAAAGTACGGCCGTCGATCTTGAGCACGCGCGCTATTTATTTAAGGATGACGTGGTAGTGTATAGTTAGTCACACGTGGAATCACTGGATTTATAAATATGAAGCAGTAGACTTCAAAATTAGGACCATTATTCTTTTGTGAATTTTAATTTTTTCGGAATATTTATGTGATAAAATGGTCGTTTTCGCCTCTTGGTAGGTATATGTGTGTCTTATTTATCGTCTGTCTGTGTTTCATTTTTGTATGATGTTTCATGCCCTTTTCTACATCGTACATATTGCTTCTGAAACTTTTCTTATTTTCTTTTCTTGTTATTTATTTTATCTATAAGATCGTTTATTTCCTATATAATCAAAGTGTAATATTCATATATGAATTCAATATAAGTCTTCGGACTTTACGAAGCAATTACTTTAGATCACTTTTCCTGTTTTCGAGATACTAATGTTTTGATCTTTGCACTTATATTATAAATTGGAGCATACGAGATTAAAAGTTATAATTAATTATACTTGCTGAATAAGATATTAAATGTAATATTAATCACAGTATCAATTTAAGAAAATGCTTGCCTTTTATTTGAGAAAATATGCAAAAGTATGTCAATGTGGACTTAAGTCATTATTTCGAGAAAGTCCATATGTACTTGCCGTAACATCATTAAGTTTTTTAAAAACTAATATTATGCTATCACATAAATAAACTCACATCGAATAAAGAATATCATGATGAGCATTTTAAAAGGATTCAAATTAGTTTTTCATACTGTATTGTTTCGAATTATATGGTTACGCCTCATCGCCTCTTGCATTTCATAAGAAAAGAGGCGTATTAAAAAGAAATAATTAAGTCGTTATTTATAAAGCCACAAGAATACACTTACAAATTTCAAATTTCCCTTTAAAAACTTCTTTTTATTGCATTTATCTAAGAGAAATAGCACTCCACCTAATCTTTTACAAAGCAACCTCTGATTCTATCTAAATTACAAGAAACTCCAAGTGCTCGCAGCACCCGTCGATTCCACCCGCGGAACAGCCCATATTTAACGCGTATATCTCCACTCACTCTCTTACGTAACTCTTGCGCTTTTCGCCCCCTCCGGCCCCTCTCCTCGCGTAAACACGGCGCTGAAATTTCATGAATTTCATGAATTTCTTGGCACCGCTCCGTTCATTCTCTCTCTCTCTCTCGCGTCTTCTCTTTGCTTGCGAGTTGAAGCAGACGAGAGAAAGGGACGCGAACTTCGCCCGCGGAACTTAATGGAAGTATGCCAGGCTGCACTCGCCGGGACAAATGTGTAATTGTGACATTGTTATTCGACTTGGCTTTGTAGAATAGAGGAGGCGGGGATGTATAAGAAATTCGCCGTAATGATCCAATCTCTCGAGAAGTTGGTAAGGGCCTTTTATCGAAGGGTCGTGAACGGAAGCGCGCACTCAGCTGTGTATAGATCGATTAGTTTAACGAGGATGATTTTGTTAATGACGCCGGGATACATCGACTTCGGTTCGAGCTTATTCAAGAAAGAATGACACTTTGTAGGGACGTTGCCACAATGTTGCTCTAGCAACCACATGACGTTGCTCGTAAACGTCGTAACAACGAGTTAGTAATATCCTATAAACGTTGAAATGTCTGCTTCGTTTGCAAAAGAAAGGTTGTAGAAATGTTTTGGTAAATTGCTTAAAACGATCAACCGCGTTCCTAGAACGTTACCTTGCAAACGTGCTTAAAATGTTTTTGAAACCTGTCTGACAACTTCTGAAATCGCCTGAATATATTTTTCACGTTGTACATATGTTGTAAATGAACATATTTTGCAAAATTTTGTGGAAACTTTCTTGCGATCTATTTGCAACATAGAAGAGTAACACTTTAACAAGTTCAGCAATTTTCAGAAGCATGTAAGAAACGTTCTAAACACGTTTCGAATATGACGTTCTAGCAATGTGGTAGAACGTCGTAGGCATGTGACATTTCACGTTTCTGCAACGTTGATGATCCATTGTTATAACGTTTAAAAATAACGTTGCTTGGTTGTCAGAGCAACAGTGCGGCAACGTCCCTACGTCGTGTCGTGTTGTCTGGGATTGTAAGCTTGCGATTAGAGAATTTTGTGGCGGGTATTTTAGAAATGAGGTTCGGGAAAAATGGAAATGAGAAAATGTCAGGAGGAAAGTGATTCGGAGTGAGTGAGAGCGCCCCCGAGCGAATTGCTGCAAAGTTAAGGTGGCTTTTAGGCGGAGAGCGCGAGTCGGTTTAAAAATGCATGGAACCGGAAAAAGTTGTCCCCGTCGTGATTGAATCCGACACCGAGCGTCGTGTCTTCAAAAACCGTTATGAGATTCAGTGTCTCGGAGCACTATCAGAATTCATTACGCGTCGCATATAACTTTTGCGCTGCGCTACTAAATAATGGAAAATGTAGTTTTGACAAACTTTTGATAAATTGTAAGAGTTTTTTTGAAGCGTTGGTGACAGTTTTAGCTTTTTAGAGTGGAAATTTTTATTAAAATAAAATTTATTTTGAAAAATGTAGAGCTACGTGTATTTTGACAGATTATATTTACGAAAAAGGAATTAAAAAGATTTTATGTATGTTTTGTTCGACCCATATTTCCATGAACAGCTTTTACATATATAAATCCCTTTTAACACTATTGCGTGCGTTGAGGGAAGCTCACTTTTGTGTGCATTTTATTTTCATAAATTACACCAGCATGTATTTAGCAACAGCTCTTAAAGAACTAATTGATAAGCTAAAATATTTTAATGCACGTAAAAGTAATGTTCATTTTACTTTTATATTAGCTAAGTGAAGTTTTAAATAAAAAACATTATCACGCTAGCATTTATATGTACCAAATATGACCTACATTAAAAAAAATAATGGTATTTATTAGGACTATATAAAATCTTTCTATACAAACCTCTGTACATAATTAATGTCATAACATTAGACTAAATTTATACATTATGAAGTTACATTAGCATTAAGCGATTCTTCAAATATTTAGCGAAAAAGCGGTTTCATGAAAAAGAAGCCCTACTCAGAATGATAAATAGATTCCGCCAATCACCTCCCGCCAGAAAATTGCCTCGAGAGCCTCATCCAAATTGTTGACACTCCCCTCATCACTCCACCCGATAAAACCCAAAAATTTTCATTAACTCGCCATCAAAAGCGAGGAAAAAAAATCGCTCTCCGCACAATCCATAAAAAAAGAATAAATCCCAAGTTTTCATAACGCCAGCAAGAAAGAGAGAGAGAAAGAGACTCGATAAATGCAGCCCCATATATCTATAGCGCCTCGCATTAAAATGCTCCGGTGCGAATGGCTGCGGGGGCGGCGGCAGCGGCTAATCAAAAAGGATCAGTCGGGATTAAGAATATTGAATGACGGCGGGGGCCGACGGTAAAAAAGGTGCTAGAAACGGTTATATACGTCTGAGTCGTCGCTACTGCTGCTGCCTCTGTAATCCGTCGTAGTCGGGCGAATCGAGGGCACATCCTATTCAATCGAGCCTCCATTTCGCGACGACATCGACGACGACGACGACGTCACAAAAAGGAATTAAACGCGGAAAAGGTGTGTACGTGCACGTGCTACTGTGAGAGAGCGTATAATGTCGGTATAATGAATTGAAGTGACAGAGAATGTTGAATTTTCTTTCTTTCTTTTTGAATCTTTTGATGGAGGCGAGAAACAAACGAATGCTAGTCGTTTGTCGGTAGGCGATTTATTGGCGTCGTTTTCTGTACAGTGTACGTCGAAAGTTCCGTATTATTTCGTATAAATAGCACTTTTGGAAAAATTATCTATAAATAAAGAATTTATAGAATCTGACCCTATGTTCACGGTCGTTTGAAGGTTGAATTTGATCTTTTAATTAAAGACACCCAGTATTGACACTCGCAAACGAATTAGGAGGAAATTGTACCAGAGAATACGTAGTCATGACCCTGAGTCCAATTGACCTCAAGAATCATATTGATTTCTGCTGTCAAGCAGTTCCCTTATTGTTCCCTTATGGTCATACAAGTATGACCGAGATTTATCCCTTAGGGTCAATTTAATCCTGAGTCAAGACCTAATGTTTTAAGATCAAAATCGCCCTTACGATTTCTACTGTCGGGTATAGTTTCTTTAGTGGTCAAGTATAATTTGACTTTAATTTTACCTTTGGCCCAGGATCTTGATGACATATTTTAACCTAAAATGTTCTCCTCTTTCAACTGCTGTGATTAACAATAGGTATTTTTATTCGAAAAATTAAATTTGATCTTGAAATGGTTATGAAGATGAGGTCAACGGTCAAAATGAATCATGCCAGCAAAATCCTACTAAAGTGCAATTTATATGAAATGTGCAATTTATATGAAATCCGCCGTTCCATAACTTTTATCACGTACTGTATGTGGATGACATATACATTGTAAGTCGATCTATTCAAAGGATTGAGGATTTCTTTCCGGTTTTAATTAATGTGGGAGGTCTTAAATTTTCTATCGAATATGATTGTTTTCTTGAAATGCGATGAAGTAATTGACGTGATAAAACGATTATACCTTTTACTCATTACTTTATTTATTTATTCATTTATTATCAAGGGGCGCGGTAGCGCCACGATGGCAAGTATGAGTACTAAGTATGATACGAAGCTTTCGGGGCCGCACCGCGGATCTTATACTTTGATTTCGTGGTTCACCTCCTCAAAATTTCGAGTACGTTGATTTTAAATACTATTTTGTACATTATGCACTCTATCGATATTCATTTAAGAGTTATAAATTTTATCGTTGAAAAATTTATTTTTTGTAATGAAAGAAATATTTTTTCTAATGCACCTTTAACTACTAGTCGACGGGTCAGTATGTTTATAATTATTTTCTACAATTGATGACATTGAACCAAATTTTAAAACAAACACAAAATGATGATAAATCGGAAATTACAATATTTCACACTGCAATATGAAATATATAGTATAAATGTCTGGCGGCATCATTGTCTGGGTCCGGTGGTGCGCGATCGATCATCCAAGTTAAGCAGCGTTGGCCGCGGTTAGTACTTGGATTGGTGACAACTCAAGAATCCCGTTCCAACAATGATGTTTTCGCAGATGAGGAACGAAAATTTAGGTGTTTTTCGGTGGTAAGAAAGGTGTCTAAGTTTGACTTTCCTATTGGCTTATCCCCGTCGCAAGGGTATGGCCCTGGGTGAATGCGGGAATTCAGTGGGATATAAAAGGTTGGGGATAGGATCAAACACTCCCATACATAGGTGGTGGGAGTGTCCTGTAAAAGGGCACTAGGTGCCTATACGGGTTGGTGGTAGAGAAGAATAAAAAAATATATATAAATGTCTGGATGATTATAAAAAATCAAAAAATAATTACACGATTGAGATGATCATGTATACTTTTCTGAGAATACAATAATTAATTTCTTTACTTGACCAATAAAATTAAACAATATTTTATACATATATTTTATTATTACTTAATCCCTTTTTCTATTTTTTTATAAATGTGATTTATGAATTAACAAGGAAGAAGAACTCATACTTATATAGATTATACGTTTGTAAAACATAAGTTTGAGGGAGATTTCATAACTTTTAAAAGAACTCAATAAGGTGGTATTTATAATATAATTTTCAAAGAATTATTACATATCTTTTACTCATGATTTGCATTTAAAATTTTTTGTTCGATAAAAAGGTTCGATGTCTAAAACCTGATTATTCTTAGAATAAGTGCAACAAATTTTCAAAATCAGTAAATTAAAGAAAAAGTTTAATTCAATATTTAATAAGTAGAAATTTTATATCTGTCATTGCTTTTTCAAATTTTAATGACTTTTACTAATAGAAAGTATATTTATTCCCAACTTAACTATTTACTATTTTTAAGATTTTCTAAGAGTTTAAAGTCGTAAATCAAACATTATTCCTTTACTGCATGGTGCATCAACGACCGAGGTAAAATTTTTATTTTTCTGCTATGAATGATTATGTGATGATATAAGGATAAATGAACTCTACCACTTAAAAATCCTCGAATCTTTTATAAAACAAAATTTAATCTGTGCAGTAGCTTTCTATATGTAGATGACATAACCGATCTTCCAACTGGATCATATATCATATTTTCTGGCTTTCATTACGGTACAAGCTTTCGAATCTTTTATCGAATGTGATTGTTCAACTTGAAATGAGACGGAAGTGATTGATCGATTCTTTATGAAAAAAGCTCAATAAGCTTATCTTTCTAATCATAAGAAAATTAAATCATTCAAAATAGGCTTAAAGTCTCTACTCAAGACGATTATTCCTTAACCCTATAGGACGCGCATATATTCTATCCTCTTTTCTTCGGGCTGATTGAAAATTCAATTCTTAGATTTCCAGGTCACCGATTACGAATTTAAAGCAGAAAATTCGTGAGATTCATTTATGACTTTTTTTGGAATTCAATTTTACACATGTCCCTTTAATATTTACCCTCGTAATAGGCCGTTTATTAATTAATCGCTATAAATAGCGCACGCGGGCGCGGAATAATGGGTCATTAAAAATGTTGAAGTGGGTTGAATAAGCAGGTGAGATAGCGTTTACATCGCAAAAACGGCTAAACTCTAATAGAAGCATTCGCGCGCAGCCGAGCGCGCGTCGAGTTGTTTTCGCGTACACAGCTATTTAGTTCCATAAATTATTAATGACCTAATTATGAACGATAAATTTATCATTCGTTAACAGTGCGTAATAAATACTAGTTAGCTGTTGAATATGAGATTAGACTTGTTAAAATTATGCTATAATATGTTTTCCAAAAAAAAATGAAAAATATTAGTTATAATATTGTTTAAAAACTCATTAAAATTATCATAATGGACAGACGTGTATGAAATAATTATTTTTCATTCTTTTTCAAGATGGAAGAAAGATTTTACTCATGCTAATAAATATTTAAAATGGAAAACAGTATAGGTAAGTTTAACTTACTTAAGGTAGTCCTAAAGTAAATTTTGAAAAATTTGATAGTTACATAATAATATTTTTTTAAATTGGTGGTTATATTTCTTACCTAAAAAGAAAGTTTTTTGTATATTTTCATAAATTTTTAGACAGAATACCCTTAGATATGTAGGAAAAACTATCAATTTTCGATGAAAATTGATTTTTTTAAAAACTGCAGTCTCTCCGCATGGGAATGCAAGTACAGCATTTGAAAAAAGTTATGTAATATCTAACACCTGTACCACACAGAACTTTAAACTCCAAATTTTTAAAAACGCTATTATAAGGAAAAATAAAATTATATTGAATTTTCATTGTAAAAATAACCTAAAAAACACATTTTTAACTCTATTCAATGGCAACACTTAATAATTTTTTGAATAATTTTTTTTTTGAAAATTCGGAGTTCATGGTTTTAATGCGAATAAATTGAATAAGATATCCTTAAAGTCTCAGATCGATTCATTGTAATCCTGTGAGCATAAGACTTGCTGAGCATTGGAAAACCATAAATGGAGAAAACCGCACTTTTGTAAAAATAAGAAATAATTTTCTGATGATTTTAAAGCAATTTTTCTATCGCAGATTATCGATCAAAATTTTTTTTTAATAATTTTTATGTTTTTTGAAGTTTGTCTGCATAGTAAAGAGAAGATTTGGACATAGGTCAGGATTCGGTTAATTTAACAACATGCTGGATTATGTACAATAAAGGTCGGAGGAAAAATACGTATAAATAATTATTAAGTTAATTAAAATGACTTCTATAGCAAATATTGCCAATATAAAATCATTTTCGGTTCTAAAAACGCGCAAAATATTAACAAATGAAATAAAAAAATCGAGTTTTTCGTCAAATTTTACTATAGGACCACCTTATCATAAAAATGTACATGTTAATATCGCAATTAGTCAGTGTTAAAAATGCAATATTATTGCACTATTAAAAATACATTTTTAAATTAATTAATTTCTTTTAGTAAATGATACATTCTTCACAGACCTTATACCGATATTTTTACGACATTAAAACGAAATGAATTCGCTTCACGATGTATGAACCAGAAAAGTTACGATATCGTACTTTTACGACATGAACTTTATGATACTGTTGTCTCAGTGTAGTATTTTTAATTAAAATTTTTATACTTTTTTTCGATTAAAACGATAAATAATTTAACTAGCGATAATAAAAATATCAATTTAGTGTAAAAACGTAATTTTCCGAGCTCATCACCTAAATAAAGATTGCTATCTAGCTGCTGAATACAAAATTAGACTTGATAAAACGTGTGAATTATATACTTCAAAATAAAATGAACAATGTAATAGTTTCCAATATTTTTTTCAAAACTTATTAAAATCAATTCACGTTTTATATAAAACAATCGTTTTCCCTCGATATTTCGAACATCTTTTCGATTAAAACAAAAAACAATACAATCAACTCCAACAAAAAATTTCAATTAAACGTTTAAAAACCCGATTTTCCAAACTCATCCCCACAAACAAAGATTCGAAAAAGCACTTCCAATCCCCTCGGTTTCGAAAAAACCGAAAACTCTCAATTTCCCGACTATTTTCGTTTCTCTCTCACTCTCTCTCTCTCTCTCTCTCTCTCTCTCTCTCTCTCTCTCTCTCTCTCTCTCCTTCAACTCCCCGGCTTATTCGAAACTTCGATCACTCTGGCCGAAACAAAAAGTCCAACCCGTTTTTTTTACACTCGGGAGCTGCTTTTGAAGCTTTGCAGCGATTCGCGAGTGGATTCGAGTTTCCCTTCTGCGGCTGCAGGCGAGATTAGCCGCCGCACATCGGATTATCCTTTTAAAGACGCTGGCGCACACGCACTCGACGCATCGAGCGAGACTTCAAAGGAGCAAATGTGATGACGACGGTGACGGTTGCGTATTTGCATCGTGGATGCAGTTATGGAAATTCGATGTAAGAGGGTTTATTACGAGGTCGTGCATTGCATCGCAGCTTTGATGAAATTTCTGCTAGAGGTGGCGGGATGTAATGATTGGGTTTGAAAAATGATGATGGTGGTTTCATTGTATTTTTGTTTTTCGGAAAAAATGAAGCTGTGGCTCTTGTAATTACTCTGGTAACATTTCCAATGAAAGCAATTTAGTTTGTTTTATATTACTTATTATGCATTAAAAGTAATATCAAGTCTCATACGCATTTTGAAATGAGTCATCGAATTCCAAAATTTAATTATACAATGATTTGCATATTACAAAATGGATAATTGTACAAAATTGCTACTTGTAACAAGTTGCTTCTATGACTTGTTAACTTGTTACGGCATAACTGAGATGAGCAATTCTTTTAACGACTAGCTTTTGTTAAATATTTCATAATCACAATTGCGTAAAAGGTATTTTTCCCCATACCACGCGTAAAGTGCGTACTGTGCTCCCCCCTAGCGGGCGGTAAAGTAGCTAATGGACGCCCTAGGTAATACTTTACGGCGTGATAATTTCCAAGCTCGAACCTATCTATGTGACGTATTCATAGACTAAAGCGAGTCACTACACATCGCACAGATGATTCTGTTGACTGTCTAACTTCAGAAAAAATCAGTTTTTACTTAAAAAAAAAGAAAGCATATTAAGTATTTTTCAAAATTTTATAGCTAACTAAACTCATTATTCACGAGACTCAACATAATTACTTACTATATATACGAGGATTTGAGTATCGCTGTTTACCCAAAAAATTTAAAAACATATTCAACACACAAGTGCCTTATTCGCAAGCTGAATTTTAATTGTTGACTTTATAAGACTAATTTCTTTTAGAATTTTCTGACAAGTTCAATATTTTACAGTAAAGTGTATTTAAGTTCACGTATTGTTCATGCTCAACTCTTAATATTAATATTTTCTAAAATTATTATTCAAATATTCACAGTCATCTCAGTGGTTGAAAGTAAAAGTGCAAGGATTCTCCAAAGTGCTCAAATATATTAATTTATATGTATTGTTACATATTGTCGGAGTCTTTAGTATTGGTAATTACAAAAGTTAATTTGTTGTATATTTTGCATGTAAGCTAAATTTCAATTGTTGCAATGATAAACCAAAAGACTTTTTAAGACTAAGTTATAAAAACTCTAAGATTTATCTTATAATTATTTATTTAGTTTATAATTATTTATTTACAATTATTTATTTATCTCTAAGATTTATGTTAGAATATAACTATTTTCACTCGATCAAACTTTCAATGCACTTTATTCAAGTTACACAGAGTCAAGTTTCACCAAAAGTAAACAAAAAGAAAGACACTTCATGCACTACAATCAAGAAGCAAGACACTGAATATATTTATATTATTAGTAGCTGTTCATTTGTATTGATAATAAATATTCTATTTATATTTATATAATTGGGTATTTTATTAAAAAAACATATTTGATTCTAATTTCATAAAATTACACATTATTTTACTCTTTGAAAATGAGAAGAATACTGAATATTTATGTCATACAATTGCATTCATAATCAAAACAGTATAGGTAGGTTAGAAAGGCTGAGCGATCTGCAGTGACTGACTTGTGTCATAGAGTAGGTTACATAGGTAGATGAGATCGCACTTGAAAACCGCCGTAAACATTGAAGTTAGCGTCAAGCCGGTCAAGCGGACGACCAGCTGGGCGCTTGCGCTATACTCTTTTTTATGCAAAATCAAAAATTATTTCTAATAACATGAATAATATTTTGTTAACGCACTTTCCGCGTGATGTGGGGAAAAGTCGTATATGCACCACGGGAGTGTACATAGAGCAAGGTAGGCACTGTGTGATGCCGCCCTCGCTTCGCTCGAGCGGCAACTTCACACAGTGCGTACGTTGCTCACTGTACTCCCTCGGTGCATAATGTACTATTATCTAATACCATATTTTGATAGATCACATATTATTTTCTTTGTGAATTGTTGAAATTTTTCAAACATTCCGAAAATTAAAGAAGATACAGCACTTTAAATTTGTTGTGACGTCACGATATTAACGCCGGTATCCTTTGATGGTTTATTAAGGCGACGTCATACAAAGGAACTTTGAAATGCTATACCTTGTCTAAATCTTTATAATTATCAAAAATTTAAATTGATCCACGAATCGTCTTAGGTTCTCTACGTATTTCTCAAATGCCAATCAAAAATTTTTTTTAATTTCTTTATCTAATTAACGTTTATTTACATTTTATCAAGATTATTAAAACATTTTTTGTTCTTAAACTATTGGAATAATTATAACTCTCTATAACTCTCAATTTAGAATATTCTATTACCTTCATAAAGTCAAAAAAATGTTTAAAATACGTATCCAGTAGATATGGTCATTTTGGAACTCGCAAACTTCATTTTTCATTTAAGTTATAAAATATTGAAGCTGTATCAAATAGTGCAACAATTTACGGTATTAACAATGAAGCTTGATGAAAAATCTTGTTTTAATATTTTGTAATATAAGCACCATTTTAGATTTTACAAGAATTTGTTTGAAAGATTTTTTGAAAATTACAAGAGAGATACAAGACATAAATTGTAAACATCTTAAAAACTCATTCAAAAAGTTTTACTTTTCTCTTTTACAAAAAGCATTAAATTTTTAAGCTTTATAGAAAATCACAAATACTATTGCGAAACGCAATTATTCGTCCAATAAAACTGAATTCACAGAATTCTCTATTTCTTCAGTAGCAATAAAAATCATGTAAACAGTGTAATTGAAAATGTTCTTCTTAGCGCGCTTGATAACTTTCAACCAACTTTTTTTTTTCGTAAACTTTCGCGATTTCTTCGATTTCAGCAGAAAACGCAGTTATATATTGCGAATTTTTGCCGCTACCGCGAAGCCAACTGTTTTATAACGCTCGCCAAGAGAGCAAATCCAGTTAGCCTCTCTAATAAACTATTTACCTTCTCCTATATTTCTTACGAAGCTACAATAAAAAGAATTTCGCCGCGATCACATTCTTCCACCTCTGGCTGCCTCACACACACACACATACACAACATATATATGTATATACATACATATAGCTACCGGCTAACTTGCCAAGCTCGACGAGACTATATACGACGTCGGACGGAACTTCCGGTGCTGCGGTTCTTCCCCTGCCCCTGCCGCTCTTAATTCAATTTTCTCATAGTGCGTGCGTGCGCCGTCGTCCCGTAATTTTCCCTCCCCGGTTTTCCGAATTTCCGCGAAACTTTTGTCGAAGCGAAATCGACGCTGACGACGACGAAATGACAAAAAAGAGGAGGAAGAAGACAAAGTCGGAGGGGAAAATGGGCGAAAACAAGCTCCACGCTCTTGGTATGTGTCCGTGTATCAGGACGGACAAACAACTCGTCCGGCAAACGAATGGATGCCTGCAACAATGCTGGCATCGTGACCGCGGCGCGTGAAATGGGAAAAAAGTCCGGAAAGTGGTGGGTATACACACACACGCGGCGAGCGGTAAAAAAAAGCTCGTCGTATCGATGAAAAGCGCGCAGATGCGAGACTGGATTGCCGAGCGCTTCGATATTGAATGTCGATGGGCGAGTTCGACTACGTTAAAATTTAACAACGTAGGTGACTAATTTTCTTTAATTATCACGATATACGAGAATACACGAGTAATTTGAAGATATACGCCAGTAGCAGTAGACTTTATTATATTGGTACAGTACTTCAAAATGTATTTGCTTGGGTAAATATTGTTGTTCTCCGTTGTTTTTCAAGTTTCTGACACAAAAATATGCGTGTTTATAAAATAAAACAGTGAAAAGCGTAAACCGTTAATTAGTGAAAATATTCCCTCTCCGACCCTTTCTCATGTAACTGGGCAAACGTTGCAAAGAGAACATTTTCTCTGATTGACAGCTCGTACTATACGCTGTTTTATAAACATGCATATTTTTATTCTTTAAAAGTTACAATTACACATGTATAAAAGCGCTTTATATCGTTTTTGTCTTGTGAATGGGGGGGGGGGGAGGGGGTAGAAAAATAAATATAGTAGAAAAATAAAAGCTTACTTGGCAAATACAATGGTAAAAGCTTAAATACTAGATTCATTTTTAAATTTTTCTGTAAAGCATTGAAATAAATGTTTTGTATTATCGGTGATTTTGCTTTTTTTTAACCTGTTTTTAGTTCAGAATTCAGTACAATCAAACTTTTATATCAATAGTTTAACTTACAGATTTAATATCTATCTTAATGATTCTTCACTAATGTCCAATTTGTTAATATTATTGTTTTTAATATAGAAATTTAATATTCGTTCTTCAAATATGCTATAGTTTGCAATACTATTAATAGCAATGCATAATAATAAATAGTCATAAAAATAAATCTGTGTTCCAAATCGTTGACAATTTAGAGTAGATGAAAAGAAAAGATGTACTATTTGCATTATTTATTTTATTATTATAATTATTTCAAATGTTTTATTTTAATACAAAACTGTTTATTTTTATTTAAATAATGAAGAACAAATTTATTTTAATTAATGATTTTAATTAATTTTAATTGGAGTGCATTGTTTATAAAAATCAATGTTTTGCGCTTTACCTCTTTTTAAGAAATATTCAATATTATTTATACAGAAAACAAATAAACAAAATCATTTTACTCGTTCAAATATTTGATTACATTTTCAATATAACAAAGTGCCAACGATTTTTAATTATGAATGTAGATTTGATTAGATTTGATATACAGCATTTTCCAAATAAGCACACATGCACATGCGATACACGCAATTCACATATCCACACGTGCGCATATACATGGCCCATATGAATAAACAGTCATGCAATCACATACCCAACGACTCACGCGCAGATATCATATACCATATATCATATGTATTGTAAAAAAAGGAAATAAACATATGAATAATAAATAATAGTTAAAAAAACTAGGAACTATGTAATTAAAAACGACAAAATTGTTTACATTTTAAAAATATTCATAGCAGCAATCAATAATATTGGTAAGTTCAATGAGCTAGTACTAGTGATTTATTGGGCTATTTTAATAGGTTTATTTAACTTATTTTTTGCATAATTAACTATGCTGATCAATTAATTCATAGTTATTAAATAGCTTGGAATAAGCACTCCAAGAAATATTTGATAATCATCCCAAAGGCGTTACATCAATCGTCAATAAATGACTAAGAAAGCAGAAGTTAATTTCTAGTCTGCACAAGAGTACGATCGCCAATAAATAGTAAATTGATAAAATCTGTTCATACCAGGGTACAACCTATATATTAATACAAAATAAAAAGATATGATGTGTGCAAAATACCTCCTTTGCCTGTACTTAACAAATAATTAAGAATTTATTAAAACAACTCTTATTTTTAAGAAAACTACCTACCTATATCTAACTATAAGTAGGTATTCAAGAAAAAGAACTGTCCTTTCTGTAAATAAAAGTTCATACGTACTTAGAGCTACTATTTTAACTGATTTTTTCAAAGTATATCGCGTATTTTTGTTCTTATTTCTTGACTGCAGTATCAAGGCACGTTTTAATTTTTATTCTATTAATAAACATCAAATTTATATTTAATTGTCAATTTTAATTAATCAGAATCAAATTCTATTGATTCTGAAAACCCACTATTTAAACACACCTTCACAAAACACTACAAATAAAAAATATAATTCACCACAACGTACCCACTAATATTTAATACCGACTACAGATTCGATTAGATCCAGCATAGAATGTCCCACATAAATACACACACGACATAATTCACGCATCCGATCCCCTCGCACACCCTCACGCACCTGCGCGTTGTGTACGCGGCTCATATGAATAAACACACCAGTACACAAACACACACACACATACACTTCGACCGTAGGGCGCAGACGTTATGTACATCATACACGTACACACCTCGATTCCCTCGATTCCTCGATACCTCACACACATACACACACACATACAAGCGCACGACTCGGCGGCGGGAGAACAGGGATAAAGTAGGTCGTTCGCGGGTCACTGAGCTGTCAGCAAACAAAACCACTCGTTCGCCCGTGAATTAATTATAAATTTCGCCTCTCCCGGCGAAATTGCATTGTCCCAATGGTGCCGGCGACCAACACTATTCTACGAGCAGATCTGCAAAACGCATTTTGCGTGTCGTCGAGGGTTTGTATGTGTGTGTGTGAGAGAGAGAGAGAGAGAGAGCATAGAGAGTCGTTGATGATCGGTGGGTGTTGTTAGGTGTCCTGGAGGAGTTGTCGTTACCGCGCGATTATAATAAATGATAATCGGAATTTCGGGGATGTAATGTGCTGGTGAGTCGATCATATCGGGAAATGTTTGGTTATTCATTTTGGAAGTTTTGGATTCGTTGATCGACAGGGATGTCGAGTAGTAGTATATTTTATCGAAATTTGACTTTAGTTGAGCCTTGACTGTTTGCTGCATGATTTATTCTCTGAAAATTCGTTCATTATTACTTGATTTGTTTATAATAAATTAGACTTGTATAAAAAAAATTGTTGTGGATGGATTATGGATGGAGTAGAATGCGAAGATTATATAACGGTCTATTGCGTGTCAACAAGTCTCGAGAGTGAAGTTCGAGATACACAAATCGATGATAAGAAAGGTGTTGCATATATGCAGCACCATGCAAAGATCAATGCAACAAAGACCGAATGTCTATGAGAATAAATATACTAGATAAAACGTAAAAGTAAAAATCTAACTGTAAACCTGGTTTGAAATCTCGGTTTAATCGAGTCTAATCAACATGTAGAATATTAAGATTATATTTTTATAATTATATAAATATACATAGATATTATAGATAAATACATTGAAAAAGAATTTTTCAAACTACTCAGATTTCACATTTAGACCATAACAAATCAAAATACACTTTAAAAAATGTTATGTCATGGGTAGATTTAATTCGGGTCTGAAAGGGCTAAATTATAAGCTAATATTCAGATGCAATAGATTCTTTTTAATAAAAGTACACTTTATTACGTAATCTGCGTCACTGATTGACTGATTTTAATAAAACTTTGAGAATTATTCTCCGGTACCTACAAATAAAGCTCAATATCCGTAATTCTATCCAGAGGGCTTCTATACTGTAGATACAGCATATATCAATTAGACTCATTGATTGAATTTATTGGAGGCAATACTAATAAAACCGAATTTCCCTGCCACTCAAATTCACTCACGCCACTCATTCGCGTATTTATCTGTACGAAACCACTCATAACTATCAGAATCGCAGCGATCCCAAAATTTAAAAACCCGCCAATTCACTGCACGCGCACGGTGCGCGCGTACCGTAAAGTACCGGGGAATGTTACGCCGTATAACCCGCGCATTGTACGCCAGCGGCACATGTATGAAATTTCACTTGGCTACTGCGGGGTAATTGCGAGTTATTGCGTGCTTTACCACCTGGAGAACTTTGATCGCGTTACGCGCGATGGTATAAGTGCGTTACGCGTAATTCGCTCGATCATTGGCTGGGCTTGTGCCGCTTGATGGTTCGTTCGCTTTATATGCGCGCATTTATTAGGGGACGGTTGTTAGTGTTTAATCGTGGATGATTCGGCTGAGCTGTTTCGATGGGAGATTTTTCTTCGTTCTTTATGGGCGAGGGGCTTGTTTGCTTTGAAATGTAGGGGAAGTGGTTTGTTATGTTTAGAATGTGGTACCTCGCATGGCTTATTGAGGGGAAAATAAGCTTTGAATATGATTTTTTGAGGTCGACCTGGAAAGTAACTATACAAATCGTTCCGTTCAGAGATTAATACAATTTTAAGAATTAACATAGTATGCAGTTAGTTTAATTGTTTTTATATAAGTAAACATAAATATAATTTCGAAATCGCGACTTGAAACTACACAGGGAAAAAATATTGGTGGGACAGCAAAGCGTTATTCACTAGAGTATTTTGCCGTATAATATTGCCATTTTGAATTTTATGGCAAAATATTAAATTAATATTAAATTTAACAGTTTCAACTATTGACTCTCCCTTCAAAGACGACAGTCACATACTTTAGAAATTTTGTTTAATTGTTAAGCGCTTGTCAATATTTATCGGGAGTTGAAACAGGATGGACAAACATGTTACTCTGGGCATTAAAGGGTTAATATGGATATTTGAATAATTTTAGTTACACTGTAGTGACAAACATAGTTTGTCAGTGTTCGAAAAGTATTTGTAAGTATTCAACCGCAAAATATTTTCGAGTTTTTTTGTATTTTTCGTGAAATTTGTGAAAAACTAAAAGGTAATTATTTCTAAATATTATCGAACGAATACATTTCACGATAGATTAAAATGATAATATAATCAGTAATATGTATTATTAGGACATTTTAAATTAAAGTATAAAAAAAATTACTAATCAGTTGAATGTTGTTACTAATCAATGGAAATGGATTGATTATAACGTCAAGTCTTGAAGGACTAATCTAGGACATTACTTAGATTGAATTCCCATGGGCACAAGTCGTCACAACGATGAGGTAGAATTAATTGATAGCGACTAAGGAATATTTCATGGACGATAATCAATATGCTGGAAAATTCATATATATAGCCCTGCCAATCATTTTGAATTAATTTATATATGAACAAAAATAATCGATTTCTATTATAAATATATTCTTCTTATCTAAAAAAATATTTAATTATTTATTTATTTATTTATTGTCGTAACAATTAGGTATTTTTTATTAATTCTTTAAATTGATTTTATATTTATTACATTTTAGAATTCAAAACCATAGTGAAAGTTCATTTTTCTAACGTTAAAATAATTTCAATACTTATGACATATCAAAAAGTATTTTCCATAAATTCAATAGAGAAATAGATTAATTTTGTAATTCATTATTAACGTCAATTAAGGCGGGCCATAAATGTAAAATGGCCACCTATAAGAAATCTCGCTTTATGAGATATCCTAGGGTGCCATAACTCCTACAGTATAGGTATGTGTTATATCAAAAGATGTTGAGAGGCAGGTCGACCTCGATGCTGGCACCTTACTGGTTACAAGATAGTGTTATGTTATGAAAATTATAATTTTTAGTGACCCCTATCGATTGGTAAAATGACCGTGCGAATGTATTGCAAGGCTGAAGGAAATCGACAAAGTTAAAAACAACGGATGCTCCTTTAAATTTCCAGAGATGCTAATCCCTAAATTATCGACATTAAGGCGTTTCTAATGTACTTACTGTAGCAATTTACCAGTTTAACTGATAGGTAGCTATTTTACCAACACAGTTGATAAAATGGTCAATTTTTAACTGTTTACAACATCTTGAATTATAATTCAGAGATAAATTTTAAATAATAGGTATGTTTTAATAGTTCGAAGACCTAAAAATCCGTTATATATTTACTGGAAACCGAAAGTTCTTTAAGGTGGCCATATTACCTACACCTACCTTATTAAAGAAGCCAAATTACAATACAATGCATTATAAAATTTTTAAAAAGATTATGAAACTTTACAAAATTATGTAAAGTGTGTTTATTGTACTATGGTATTGCACTTTGCAAAGGTTTCATTATTTCACAAAGAATTACGCAACATATAACCAAAATTGCGTAAAAATCCTCAAAATTTAATACTGTCTTTCCAAACAATTGAAACAAAAAAGAAACATTGGCTCATTCTATCAATAAACTTCCAAAATCCATCAATCATCCAACTTTCCCAAAAAACTATTTTCAAATCGCCTCCTGAACTTTAAAACCTGTCCATCAAACGCCATCCCCGCCTCAAAAAAAAGGGAAAAAAATCGCGCCATCCGCTTCGGCTAATCCGTAACTTCATCACCCGGGGGCACAAAAATCGCGCTCGAAAAATCCCCGCGAACAATCAAGCCCCGCTGCAAACACACACACACATACATACACACTATGACGCGCGTCGCGCTTCCAATCAAGCCCCGCCGCCGTCCGAGCTCTGTGTGCGCAGAGGACGCCCACACGCCTGCAGAGGATCTGAATCTTCCAAGGCGACGTAGTAATAGGTGTAGCTCCCCCTCTCCTCCTCCCCCGGGCGAAATTTTGATTGCTACTCGCGGGACGCGATTGCGCGACGGGTAGAACGAGATAAAATGGGACGAGAGCTGAATGGAGCGACGCGTGTGATTACAGGGAATGGAGGTTCTTTTTTTGGTGCCAGAGGAGGGTTTTGTGAATGTTTGGGGGGCTTGGTGGGGGGTGTGTGTGGAAGTGATTCTGAGGTGAGTGGTGTGTTTTGAGGATAAGATGGTAGGATAAGTAAAAATCGTCGATCAGGGCTACAGGTTAGGAGCTAGTTAAAGTAGTCGTAGCGTTCAGAACCATAACGGAATAAGTCCATTTTTGAAATTTAGTAAACGTTCATAAATACTTAAAAACTGATTCTAAATCGCGACATTAGTTATCTAATTCAAACTATATTGTTGGTAAATAGTATATTCAAGTATTAATTGCAGTGATAAAATTTATTAAATTTTACTTTTTTACGTCCTGTAACGAATTTAACTTTATATCAAACGGGCGGACGAAGAATGACTGCGTGGGGAATCGAACCGCGAATCTTTTCTTCCGAAGGCGAAAGCTGTACAACATGAGTTATCGTACCACACTGGCTGCCTTGCTTCGTTTGGAGTATATCGACGGCTGAGCGGAAGAACCTGTTAACCCGAAGCGGGCCTCAAGAAGAGGTTAACTCGGAGCGCGCTCCAAAAGCATGCTAACTCAGATATGTCGTGAAGAACAGCTACTTTAACCAATTATTGCTCGCTTTAAGTTGTGTATTGGCAACTCTAAGAAATAGGAAAATGCGTCTTTCCGAAAATATTCGTTCTTCTATTTTTCATTTAATTTTAAAAAATGTCACTTTTTAATCCTCCATTCTGAACTTTCGAGTACCGTTTTGTAATTAGTGGTTAAACGCAAAAAATCAGAAACTGTATAATCGTAGTTAACAGTAAACTCTTGGGTAGGTCGTAAACTTAAAATTTTAGAGATTTTAGAACATAAAAAAGATAATTATTATTAGTACTGGTATTTTATTTATTCATAAATTCAATGTTCTCTGTAAAATTTACAAGTACGATAAAATTATTTTATTGAAGCTTTGTTAGTACATTTAGAAATTGCGAATAGTTTCACAGTAGTTAGAGTTTATGATCAATAACAATTTAAAATAGATAGTGCACTATTCAGAATTTTGAAGCACTTTACTTTAAAATTTATTACTAAGATAAAATATATGTAGCGATCATAAAAGTACATTTTGTAATGAACTTCCAGATTGAGACTAGTCCTATTTCAGTTAAAATTTATGTACAAATATACATTATAGCCTATACAAAAGTAATATATATTTAAAATTCTTACATTGTATTAGCTTTTAATGAAATTGTAACATAATATATAGTAATTATATATTAAAGACACTGATTAAAGCACCTGTCATTATATTTCTATAAATGGCATAAAAAAGGTACTTAACACAGAAAAGTATCTTCATTTATTTTGTATAAATGTATATATAATGTTCATTATTTTTCACGTTGTAACTTAATAAAATCATAAACATAGTACGAATTATATTTTTCTCATTCAATACGTTCTATTGCATGTTCTTAAATAATACTAGACTCGAAAATATACCATCGAATATTATCAACACAAATAAATTTACATTGAACATTAAAATCAAAATTTCTAAAGAACACAAAGTCCTTCGCCAATTTCAATTAGCAAAATCCAAATATAATCGACTAACTCCATCTTCCAAAATTAGCCGATTGTCTCGTGCAAAACTCGAGATACACGTGCCGTCCGCCTCGCCTCCCACTCGCTAACGCGCGCATATTAAGTTTCGAGAGATTCTCAAGAAATCATCTCTCTGTCTCTCTCTCTCTCTCTCTCTCTCTCTCTCTCTCTCTCTCTCTCTCTCTCTCTCTCTCTCTCTCTCTCTCTCTCTCTCTCTCTCTCTCTCTCTCTCGCTCTCGGCTCTACGCAAACTACCCTAACGAGATACGTTCCGACATTAGCGCGACGAAGCCCGGGCTTAAACTCGTTTGCCTTTGCGCCGGCGTCACAGGTGTGCGTCTGTGTACGCGCTCGACGCCCCACTTCGGGCGCCAATGTAAGCGTTCGTAACGCGGAGTGTCACGACGCGAGTAAATATCGTCTCTGGCCGACAGCTTTGAGCGCATCGAGAGTTTTCATTTTTATTGACCTCCCGCGTGTGTGTATGAGCCAGAGTGTTGCAAGGATGGAAATTAGCGTTGGATTCTGGGGTTGCTGGGATTTCGGGGGATGGAGGAGTGGAGTGCTTTGAGGGGGATTTTGTAAGTTACAGGAGTTTAATGATGCCTTCTACGGTTCGAAAGTTACTTGTATACGGGTGTTTACTATGATGAGTGTGTATGACTTGTAACTAATTGTTTTAAATGATATATAGTATTATATATGTAAAAAATATATAGTAAAATTAAATAAATATTCATTTCAATAATTCCTAGAAAATCGTTTACTTGTAATTAGAAAACATTTTATAGTTTAAATAATGGTTTATTTTATTTAAATTAATGTTTACTAAAATAGAAATGAATAAGTATGAGAGATGTGAGAACTACTTTTCTAGTAATGGGATAAAAACGTTTGAATTATCGAGTTTCGAGTTATCGATGCAATGTTATAAGAAATTTGAGTTATTAGAAAATTGTTATTTTTAAAAGTCAAAAAGTTGAACTTTAAAGAGATTAACTTCATATGAAGGATAGTTAAGTTTATGTAAGCCAGAGACGTTTGAATTAACCAGATATTTTCGTTATTTAGCATAGGAATGGAGAAAATCTGATCTGTCGATAACTACGAATCATCAAAATTGCAATTTAATTTATCGAATCGTTTGACATAGGATAAGATAGTGAATGGTTAGAATCGACAATAATTTCAAATTATTAAAAACTATAATTATAAATGTTTAAATTATCGAGAAATTACTGGAATTGGCTGCTCCAGATCAAGACTGACAACTCAAAATTTCTTTACTTGATTTTTGTACATAAAGTAGCTCATAATGAAAATAAAAGTCTATTATATAATTTAAAATTTGTTATCAAGTTTGTGAAAGTATAATAAAATAATTAGTTCAATTAAAAGGTTTTTATTTCTTTAAACATTTACGTTACTTGCTTAGTTTTATAAAAATATATAATTTTCAATTGTCATAGTTTTGTTCTACGAGTGAAAATCCTAAATGTTGTAATAGTTTATATGCGATGCCAAAAATAAAACTAATACAAGAGATTAATCAATTTATACTCATCAAACTATTTATCACTTGCTAAAAGTGGAAGATTATGAATGATTAATCAATTTTTGACATAAACAATCATTGCAGTAAATAATTTTTCTAAAGTATGGTTATATAAGAGAACATTTAGCAATATGCGTTTATCATAATTTCTTTAAAGTTCCACGATAAACGATTTAACTTTTTTTCATCAACCTTGTATATTGATGGAAGTAATTTAAACTTTTTTGTTTTTTTTTGTTTTTCTTACTACAGAAATATTTTATTTACAATACTATGGAATAAATGGATTTTTTATTGCTAAAGCAAAAGGAAAAATTGAGAATCAAAAGGTTAAAGTTAAAATGAACATTTCAAGATAAAATAAAACGTTTGATAAAGTTTGATGCTAACATAATAGACGGCAATTCAAATTTCATTTCAGAGTTCAGTGATAAAAAAAACTTAATAAAAACTGAAAGTAAATTGATCAAATTTTCGAGTGGCTAAGCAAATAAAAAGTCGAAGGAAAATATAGGTCGCGAACTATATGAAAGATGGAACGCGAACTTCGTTTTGCCGAACAAAAAGTAAATAGCTAAAAAGCATCAATTTCTCTTGGCTTTGCCGATAGTTGTGTAAAATCTGCACAAAGGTCAAGCACAATATTAGCAGTTACTGTTATGCAACTTTCCCTTGTCTATAAAGCTATATCTTACACCAAGTAAAATACCGCATTAAATTACTTTTAAAAAAAGCAAATAATGTCAAATAATTTACTAAAAAAATATTACTAATCTCCCGGAAACAGGAAGTCCTCGACTCAAAAGGATAGTATCGCAAACAAAGCGAACAAAAATAACCGGGTTACATCTGCATGAGTAAAGCGAAGCAGAAACATTGATTGCATTGAAACAATCTCCCGAGTATCAATAAAAAAAATCTTTTATTTATCCAATATCCATCAAACATCCACTTCTCCTTTTTTTTTTCAATCAAGCAACAAACTACACCTGCGCGAAACTTTCAATCAACCTGCATTACGGGACTTGCCTATTATCCTCGCCGAATGAAAACACCTGCCGGCGTGATAATCCCCCCGTCTCGCAGGCCATGCACAAAGACTCTCTCTCTCTCTCTCTCTCTCTCTCTCTCTCTCTCTCTCTCTCTCGCGCGCGCTCACAGCTGATCAACAAATCGTTACAGCAGCGCGCGAGCGTGCATATTGCCATCTAATCTCGTCAGGCGCAGCGTCTCGCGCCTGATATTAAGCTTAAGGCGAACGAGCTCGCGCCTTATACGAGCTTACGCCGTTAACGGAAGAAAGGGGGGGAGGTAGGGGGCGTTTTGCATCAGCATTAAGCGTCGTTAATGTAATAATGTCTGGGAGGCAGAATATTCGAGATGGTAAATAGACGGCCCCGTTAGCGGGTGGGTATATTGTAGAGCGTTAGTTCGGAAACTGGGTGGGAACGTTATTTTATGATTATAGAGGTAACTATCTTGGACAGTGTGTCTGAGATATAAATATGTATGTAGATGCAAAAAAGAAGTAGCTGAAAATGACAATGCAAGCTTAAGCTTATTATATCTTTGCAGCGAAGAAAAACACTTTTAAAATCATTTAGGTCAAAGTGATACGAAAATATACAAGATTTAAGGGTATCTTTTGCCAAAAGTATGTAGATACTACAGTAAACTCATTTTATCTTATTTTCTTTTAAATACTTGTTGTTAGTCACAGTGTCTAAAAACCTTTGTCTTTGAATACGATTATATCTAGATACTTTTTTGTCTATATACTTATATTCGTAATCTTTTCCATGAAAGAATCTAGACAGAAGTTTTTAGATACTTTTTGAGATATAGTATAAGGTGAATGTCCCAATTTTTACTCACTCAGTATTTTTGTTGTGTAAGTATATTAGGCTTATCTGAAGTTTTTCAATCGTTTGAGATTTTCTGCAACTTTCGTGCTAACTTATATAAGGGCATGAGTAGAAATTAGACCATTTATTTACCATACTTATTTTGAAATCCTATGTAATTGATACGTTTCGGTACCAATAACTTTATCCTCAAAATTATTCATCGTTTTATGAATTTTTTTAGAAAAGATACGTGTATCTAGTACCTTAGATACTTGAATATGTTTTAGCTGTATCTTTGTAAAAAGATTTAGCCCATAACTGAGTGGTAATTACTGAACCTATTTCGTCGGAAATATTACCGATGCAGGATACATATTTGAATTTGCTCATGTAAAACATATTTTATCTACGTGCGCATTCCAGTTTTGCAGAATTCCTTTGAAATCTATTTCTTTGGGCGAATCTCTGAGTTCAGTTCCTTCGATCGATAAATTCTCATAGCTCTCCGCTGCTACTGCCGTTTTGAATGAAAATTCCAGATATCGGAGAAGTAGCCCGGCGAGTATCGAGACATGTCTACGCAGTATATTAAAAGCATATTTTCTGGTACGAGGAGCACAAATATGCCACGAAATGTAAATTATCTTGACCTTAAAGAGGAAGACCGTGAATAAATGTCGAATAAAGCACGCGCGCGTTCGATTAACGACTTCCACAGTCTTCACATATTTTCGAATAAATCAGAAAACTACCCTGGTGAAAACGTTGACGAGCTTTTCGCGAGTAAAACTGTTAGAATGTCCCGGGTAAAAATGAATCATATATAGCTATATATAATTATATATGGATACTTATATATATAACCTAAAAGTAATTACCGTGGCCTGTCACCATCGAACAATTCGCGTAATTCTAAATTCATTAGACAATAACTTTAGAATTTAATTATATCTAACCTATGAAACTTTAAAGTACAGCATACGTACAATATGTTCTAATTTTTTCACAATTTCTTTTAAAACTTATTTGTCTACGGGAATGTTACGAATTTGGCGCCAACTTTTTGAGTTTTAAAATCCCAGCTCAATTTATCGGATTGTAATAAGTACATCAGCTTAGAAGCGTCATCTAACCTATGAGGTTATTTAGTTCGGACTTCAAACAACTACGTAAGCGAGTGACCCGGTTATTATTTGCAGTTTTTATAGTTAGTTTTTATGTTTTTCGATTTAAAATTCCAAAAGCTAAAAAGATACGTAATTACCATCGCCATCAAAATTATTTGTAAGTTACGTATGAAAAAAAGAATTGTATCTGGTATTCTGGTGTAATAACGTGTGTATATATACATACTATGCGTAAAAATATATTTGTTACACTAAAATAAAACTACATGTATTTTTCTAGCAAAAAGTAATTACCGTGGCAGATCTTGTAAAATCCCTATAAGAAATACATGTATTAACTTTTTGATCACCTGTAGCTATTTCGAAGAAAAGTATGTCTCATTGTACCACAAGAAACAACTTAAACCGCATATTAACACTAAAAAAAGATTTTTAGTTTGTTCCAAAAATTAGGTGAAAAACTATCGTTTTCTTGACAATCACCCATATATATTTATATAGAATTATATTAACTGTATATGATTCATTTTTACCCAGGATATTAAAAAATAAAATATATAGTTCTTCTTATTTCATAGATTTATTTATTCTATTATTTATTTAATATTATTGATTTATTTCAAATAAATTAATATCAAATCGACTAGAAAGAAAAACGCGTTTCAAACTTTGAGGCGAAGAGTATCGTAGTTCAGCGTTTGTGGCGAAGAAAATCGCAATTCAGCGTTTGCGGCTAAAAGTATCGCCGTTCAGAGGTTTGCGACGAAGACTAACGCAATTCAGATTTTAGCGACGAAGACTATCGCGGTTCAGAGTTTCGAGCAATTCAGAGCTTTTTGACAAAACTATGACAATGTAGAACTTTTTGATTGATGAATATTATTGACATGAATATTAAGTTGTATATATCTAATTTTTTACTTATTTTAATACTTTTTATACATTGGTTTGAAAATATTACTTACTGAATAAAGAAACAAAAATCTCAAAAAACCAACTAGATGAGAACAGTGGAAAATACAGGTAAAAGAGAAAAAAAGCATGGTTTACCATAAAAATAAATTATATACTTAGGTTCTAAAAAAATTGATAGTCTCCGTAAAAAGCTTTACATTAATAGTTTTTGTCCAAACACTCTGAACTGCGATAGTTTTCGTCCGAAAGCTCTGAACCGCGTTAATCTTCGTCGCCGACTTTTGAAGCGCGATAGTCTTCGTCGCCAATCTTCGAACTGCGATTGCTGAAATGCGTTTTTCTTCGTACTGGGCGTCGAAATAATCAAATAAAGTAATTAATTATTAACATAAATATTTCTCTACATAGTGGCAGCTAACATAACCAGCCATACAGGTGAATTTTCTACCACCGTAACAACGCAGAAAAAGAAAAACTCCAATGTAAATACCCAAATTGATGATATTCTCCCACATAATAACCCGAAACAGCCCACCGGAATATTCATCGACAAACTTCATATCCGCAGTTGGCTATAACTATAACCCAGGACTATCCAGTACGTAAAAAAAAGGAACGCAAAGAAAATCAATGGCACGGCAAAAAGCGAGTAAAATCGAATCTCCACAAGTGATTTTTCACGCTGGACGAGTTCATCGTATTTTCCTCTCGCTCCTCTTTCCTGGCGCGTCGCCAGGCCCGCGCGCGCTCTACCGTTTCAAAGCGATTAACAAAGCGAACGCGCGCTCGCTGCCTGAATAACGAAATCATCCCCGCCGGCCGAACGAGCCACGCGAATAAATAATAAGGCCGCCCTTTTGAAATAGGCGCCGAAGCCATTCATCGCGCGCCAGGTAACGATAATGCGGGAATTCGAGCGCGCGATGACAGTGCGTTTTTCTCTTCTCTTTTTATGCTCCTGTCGGATTTTGCGCCGGGCGATGAGTCGAGGAATTCCTGGCCGATGTATCAACGTTGACAAGGCGGTCGTAGTTGTTAACTTGCATATTTTTTCGCGCGCGGCGAGCGTCTCTGCGACGCGTTAATTTGTAAAAGTACCGCGTGGGAGTTGTTGTAGTGCGCTGCAACATCCGAGCGACGATTTTTCATTAGCGAGATGGCGATTTTGATTCGGGGTTTTTTTTTATTTATGACGCGGGTGCTTGATTTGTTTACTTTGGGGGAGATTTTTCAGGGCTTGTGCGCCGATGATCGCCTGTTGGGAATTGGATGGTAACGGTGCGATTGAACAAAAATTTTGCACGACTTTGCAGAATGTGGGCTATTTGATTTTTTACTCAGAGGGTTGAAATGATATGGAAAATGGAAGACTTATTACTTAGAATTAATTAAAGGCAGTTCATTTTAAATGGAAGTCTCAACAATGTTGACGGAAAGGAATTGCTTTGAAAAAATCTATCATGTATACCGTATTGAATCGAATACAAGGAAAAAATTAATCAAATCAACTTATTTGGTTCGTTTAGTCTTCTAAAAGTTTTTTAAACTCTCCATCCTTGTTTATAATTTAAGAAAAATCATAATCAACAATGTTTGAAAAACAAAATTAATTGAATTTATATGAATCCAATCTTAAAATTACGCAATTTGATCTTTGTGCATTTAAAACTCCAGTGTCAACTTTCTTGATTGAAATAATATTCATAATTTAACACTTTTTCTTCATACTTTTGATCTATATAGACATAATTGACCTACTTGCAACAATAATTCTGTGAAAAATTCCCATTGAAAAGATAAACAACAATGTAATATAATACATTTGTTACGACGCGTAAAGTCATAAAACGAACATATTCATAAAAAGGAGGACAGCACAAAAAACCACAAGTCCCTCAATCTTTCTAATATTACAAAAACTTGACCTCATACACACTCACACGCACACATACAAATTTACACATATTTACTCATACACACACATACATAAATATACATATAGACATACACGTTATATACATTTACACATATATCCATAGTAGAGTGTATAAATGCGAAACTAGGCTGCACAATAAAAAGAAAAAACGCTCATATATATATACACACACATACATATATATATATATATATATATATATATATATATATATATATATATATATATATATATATATATATATATATATATATATATATATATATATATATATATATATATATATATATATATATATATATATATATATATATATATATATATATATATATATATATATATACAAATTACATACAAACACGCACACACATAAATACACTCATACACGCACAAATAGACGTAAAGGAGCGTATACAATACCAACTCAGACTGCACAATAAAAAAGAAGAAAAAACATACACACACTCACACGCACACAAAATTCGAAACCAGATTGCACAAGAAGAACAAACACGCACGCAAACACACATACATTCACACATACATTTACACATGCAAATACGCACACATACACTAACATATACACTCACGTACTAATTCTCTCTCTCTCAGAAAAACAAACGCACGCACACACACATACAAACAAAGACACACACACACACAAAAACCCACTCACACACTAACCCATGGCCAAATCCCAGCCACAAACGACGTTTTAAATAATTCTCCTATGTTGTCCAGCCTGCCCTCTCTCTCTCTCTCTCACACCTTTCTCCGCGCCCCCGCACCCCGCGCCGGCTCTCTCCTCTCTGAACTCTCGGCTTCCCGGCGGCATCCAGCATCGAGGATCGATCGGCTCCGCGGCCTCCGGCGGCACGCGAGAATTCTCTCTCTCTCTCTCTCGCGGCGCGGCGACTCTCCTTTGCGCTTTTAATGAGACCCGGCGCACTCGCCACAATTACGCTCATTAAGAATTTTGCCCCGGCCCGCGCGCGAGATCTCGCGTTACGACCGAGTCTCGAGGGGGGGGGGGGAGGGCGAGAGAGAGAACGAGGATTCGTATTTCCCGCGCGAGCTGCGCGATAGTTTATTATGTGCGCGCGGGGGGATAGCTTGGTAGGGTGGTTTTGGGTAGATGTATGGTGGGTTTGGTGGATTTGGGTTGGTTGGTTCGTGGGTGTCGTGTAGTTAAATTTTTGAGGACGGATGCTTTATGATTGTTTTTACAAGAAATTATGGAACAATGCATTCGGTAACTGAACGGTGCACTGAAAAAAAAGTGTTAAATCTAAGTAAACCTTTCTTTGAATCGTACTAAGAAACGATTTATTTGATAATAGTAAATATTTAATTATGTTTAGACTGGTATTCATCAATTCAATAAATATTTACTTTATTTAATTTTTCAGTGTGGAGTATTAAAAATTGCACATACTTTTTAAAGTCTAAATAGTCGAAATTACATTAATTCACTAATGAAAAGTATGCAATTATTTGAATTGGTGTATATGCACCATTATTGAATGTATTGATGAATGCTCTAATTCAAATAGTAGCATTCTTTTCACTACTGATTAATTAAATTTCTGTATTTCTATTTTAGAGAGTAGGGCATTGTATATTATGCATTGTATCGATGGCCCTTACGAAGACTAGCACATTTGAAACTCCGACGAAGACTAGTACATTTCAACACTTACTACAAAGACTAATCTAATCTAATCTAAACTAACACTTTTTATAAATTTCCCACGATCAGTAGCACTTTTTGCATATAATACATAAGTTAGTGCTGTACTGATAAATTCTAGAAGAGTCTGATCGATTTTTTTTTATCCGGTTCGGGTCGGGTACTAAACGCTTTTGATACTTGAAAGATTATTGGTTTACCCAAGTAAATCAGGTTACCCAAATAAATAAAAGTTGCCTGAAAAAGTCAGGCTGCGCGAAATCGCCAAATGTGCTAGTCTTCGTGGAAACATAATGAAAAGTACTAGTCTTCGTGATGAAAATCCAAATTGCGTTTCTCTTCATGCGAAGCGCAACAGACGTGCTAGTCTTCATAAGGGCCATCGATATCTATCGCGTCAAGGGTAAGATTATTTACAATATTTACATATTCTCACTCACATAGCTAAACTCATACATCCACACAACCATTATAAATACCTATATTTATTTACGTCATAAATATGTATACGAGGAGTGGATGGATTAAAGAAGAATTATTTGGTTACGATTGCCGATCTTTGATAGGAGTATTGATAGACAGATCGATGTGTTCTAATGAAAGACAAGCATTTCACGCGATGCGATTTGAAAATCCAGGAACGGTTTTGAATCCCAATCAAATTACGTAACCGTTAATAAAAGAGTGTCTTTTCTCGTCGCAAAGTATGCTCAACTTCAATTAAGATGAAATCTTACATATCTGTTACGGATAGAATTATTAGCAATAATTTCAATAATTTAAAATTAATAAATGAGGCTGTGTAATAAATTCCTATGCAAAAGATTTTCAAAAGGTTATTTGTCGTTTGAACGCAAGAAGTACGTTCTCGGGTCTTTCTCGCGTTTTCGACCGCCGGTGGCGACTTTCGGCGGCGCGAGCAGCGTTCGAGTTCGAAAAAGAATGACTCATTCGTTAGATGTGCACTTTAGCCTTTGTACAGATCAATAGTTACAAAGTGCATTGCAATAACGAGGCTAGTATGTATTTAATAAAAAAACGACTTTATCGCAAATTGCGTACAAATTATTTTAACAAAATCCATAGTTTAATTACATCCCGAACAATATCCACATCGACAGTCTTATCAAATTCGAGTTTTTGTTCGGAAAAAGCATAATATATCTAAAAACATATTTCAAAGCAAATGCGAAACCTCAAAAAAGATATTCGGTTGTTAACCTTTGGCTACTCTGCGCACTTGACCGAAGCTGTAATCCCACGAAGGTCAAAAGGGTACGCCCATATTCTGGAGTCTAAATCTGTGATAAAAGTAGGTCAAAAGAAATGATTTTTTTTCAATCAATAGCTTTTTTCACGCTGCTGTAGACTGCGCTAATTAGAATATTGTGAATGATTTGGGGTTCAACATATTTTGCAATCAATTACAAACATTTTTTTTTAAATTCTAACTTTTGTGAAAACAATATTTTTGTCCTACTTTTTCTTTAAAAATATACCCAGGGATTCAATTAAACAACAAAGTAATATAAACGCCTTGAGTTGAAATTTAAGAAAAAATTTGTCAATTTCATGTATATTATCTGATAATAAAAGAAATTGCTCTTCTTTTTAAAAACCGTTAATCTCTGTCTTAATTTTGACAATACTATGTGCAAATTTTTAAGAAATTTGGGATACACGCTGTTTTATTATAGCATAAAATAAGAGATAACATACTAGCTTATAATATATCTAATAAAAAATGAAATGATGATAGTCTACTTAGTTGGATCTGTGACAGAATCATATGTCACAATTGCAGAAGGTCCAATGTAGTCATTGTAAAAATGTTCCACATGTCTAGAAGACTCCAGAGTAGTATTTTTAGTGAAAATAGAAGTTTCTTCATGATACTTGCTAACAAAAATGTTTTAAAGTTTATAATGTTAAGCTACGACTGATTAAGCTATGACTGTCCAACAAAATTATTCATTGTTAATAATTGTTTCATAAGAGTTTTCACACCAACACGTATATCTATACCTTATTCCAAAAAATGTAAATAATTATTCAATCCAAATGCATCCCTAATATAACAATATACAATACAATACAAACCTGCCTTCTTCCACTTAAGGTGATGCTAAAGTCACCTGTCCCCGACAAATACAAGGATCCACTTTTCTCAATTCATTTTCAATTTAGAGTAAATATCAATAAGTAAATTAAAATTGAAAAATGAATAAAAGAAGTGGTTCCCCGTATTTACAACACGGGGTTTAACATTAGCTTAACACAAAAGAACACTTCTCCATCCAACCCGAACCGACACGCAACTCATTCAAAATCTACCTAAAAACAAACATCCCCGGCCTGTTCCGTCAAAGCGCGCGCGCGCACAAAGGACCAAAGTATGACGAAAGTGATGAGAGCCCCCGCGTGCGCGGCATTTCGCGTGCACAATATATAGAGAAGAGAAGAGCAGAACAGCCCCGCGCGGATCAAAGCGCATTTCGGGAGGAAACAAGTTTCTCGCCGAGAGGGAGAGAGAGAGAGAGAGAGAGAGAGGCTAAGGCAGACGGGCGCGCTTCCTCCCTCTCTTAACTCATTAATTGGATTTGCAAAATCGACCCACCATACCCGGTCACTCCATTTAAACTATTAATGAGTTTCCCTGGCCGGGCCGGGTTGCGTCGTTCATTTTGCCACTGCTGTGCGATTACACGGGGTATAGACACACCGGGATGGATATGTGTTCTTCTTGTGGATGGTTGGGCTTTTTTCAGTTTGGTGTTGAGTGCGGACCGAGAAAAAGATGTAATTGTGGTTGATATATGGGTATGGTATCACGGGGTGGGGGTAAAATTTTTGAAAAATATTATTTTTAATAAAAAAAATTTGAATTTAAATTTATGGAAAGGTTAATTTATGAAAACAAAATTATTGGAAAGATAAAATATTTGATTAAAAATTTTTTAAATTTTAATCTATGAAAGTATAAAATTACGAAAACAAAATTTTATAAACCATATATTTTGAAAAAATAAATTTTGAAATAACAATTTTTTTAGTGTAAGGATAATTATTATTTTATATAGAAATTGTCAAGAATTTCAATTTTAATTATTCAAAATTACATTATTTCCAATTAATTATTTTTCAAAATAATTTATTTTCATACTTTTATTTTTTCTATGTTTTCCCATTCGTTAAATCTTAAATTCCAAATTTTGTAATTTTACCTTTTGCAATTTTTATTTTTCAACATTTTTACCCCCACCCATTGTCGGATACGTCCCTATAATCGGACAATATTGAAAATAAGTGTTTATTAGATACATGAAATAAATCGACAATAGTCGATGTTGTAATAGCTTCTGCTTTAGGTGTGAAGCTTGATGCACGTATACTAATGTAAATACAAGCAGTGCAAAATAACAAGACTAAAGTTTCGACATGTAAATGGAAAGTGTTACAGTTTGTATGTTTGGCGATGAAAGATCCAAATATTTACTCTTAAAATATCTGCAATTAAGCAGAATTAAAAATGTGTAGATCAATAGTTACATAATATGCTAAGTACAGCTGTATTATTTTCTCACTGGCATGAAAAAACAACCCGAATCTGAAAATGTTTACTTAATAGAGGCTTGACATGAGTAACATTACGCTAGAATTTAAGATTCGAAAAGAAAAAGAAAAACGTGAGGGATGTGGGTCCTTTAATAAAAGATTAAATCAAAAATCAATGTGGTGTTTAACCAAGTATTTGAACAACACTTCTCACTTTAATAACATACTGGAGCTAAATGGATTCAAAATCAGATCGAAATAATTTTTCCCATATCCCTGGAAAAAATATATAATAATGTCTTATCGGTCTCATGTTTCCCAACACAGATTTATTCGTAGTCGTCACGTAATTTTCTGACTAGTAATATTTTGTTTAGATAGTAATTAGTGGTTAAAAGTAGCATGATTTTTTCAGTCTAATAATCAAGTTTAGCCAGATAATTTCCTTGTTAATAATTATTTCATACAATTTAAGATTTGTCTCTCAATGTTGGTGTCTTGTGAATTCCACGAGCATCAATTTAATCAACGTAAAACTTCGTCCTAACGTCACTCGAATACTTTGCTTACAAAATTAGTTGATATAAATCTAATTACTTGCGTTGACGCGTAGTAATATTGATCTTTGTTGTTCGTCGACTGACATACCTTAATTACACGTCTTGTTGGTTCCGTACAAGATGTTCAACATCTGACAATCATCCCTATACCGATGAGCATTTCTCCCTTTGTCCGACGGATGTATCTAAGTCTCGTGTATATTTGTGATCGATCGACGGTGAGACAGCTGATGTCTCGATTTGCGTGTGGTTCGTGCGTGGGAGGATGAATCTTTATATGGCACGCACGAAAAAATGCCCGTAGATTGTGGATTGTAATCTGACACGCAAAAAAGACGTTCGGACTAAATCTGACTAAGTCCGAGTCAAAAAGAGCTTCACATTGTATATTTTGCCTTGGTTTCACAGGTATAGAAAACATTAATAGAATTATGATTAGTGATTAAAATGATTACATTCGAGATAGCAACTAATTTCCAGCCGAAGATTTTGCTATAGCGAATTGCCACGATACTTTTATTATGTATCTTTCTTTATAGTTTAAGAACAAGGCAAACTTTACTCCGCCGTTTAGCGAAATTAGCTTAAAATTTGGAACATTTAGTAGTTAGGCATTTTTTACCATGGAGTTGATTAGATTTCATTAATCACAAAGCAAATATTGTTTTAGTATTTTTTGCGCGCGTATGATATTCTCTGAGAGGTTATGAATTTAATGGAATAGAGAAATCTTGATCAAAAATAGATATAATTTAATTAAATTGTGAATTTCGGACGCAGTGTGTTCATATTGTCTGAGTAATGAAATCATCGAAATGTTTTCAATTCAATTGAATATTATGATTAAAATTCGAATGAAATGCACCGTTGTTTAGATTGCACTGATTCGAGAGATAATTATAATTAATTCCTTGATGAATATCGTTCCGTTATGTATTTTAGTTAATTTAATCATCGTACATGCTATACAAATATTCTCTATCAGATGTTAAAATAGTGTTACGCAAAAAGTTCCACAGTATATATGTTTCTTATATTTATATAATGAAAAATTTCTTTATAATAAAATATATGACATGAATGATTCAATGCTTAGGCATTTCAGTACCAACGTTCTTATAAAAAGGTCTAAACAGTTTTAGTATTAAACCCAACAGAATCCCATAATAATATTAATAAAGGTGAATAAAATAAAGAATATTAAATTTATTGAATTCTAAATTTGAAAAATAGCTAAATTACTGTTACTATTATTTTTTTTGCTTATTCATGTATAATAATTTCTCTTTGCATGATTTTTTAATGTTAAATTTAAAAATATACTAAGAAATGAAGAATCAGTACTTTTATACACTGAGAGAAAAAATTAGTAACCATTGCTAGACCGTAAATCCAATATGATGTAGGAAAATTTTACTTATTACTATGCAATTTAGGACTGAATGCTAGACATCTTCTTTTGAGTGTCAATTGTATCTTATTTTGGTTGTACGAGACCGAGTACTAGACATTCTTGTAATATTTACTATCCTGCTAAGGAATAGATACTATATTATAACTTATATAAAAGTACACTGACAAAGAGGATTGGGTATCACACCAATACTTTTATATTTATATGATAAATATTCGGTATTGCCCGAGTAACCATACACATTGCTGCCGTAGCTATATTATGGTGGTCGGTGATATTGTACGGTTGTTACAGCAAAATAATATAGTTGTGAGAGCATTATTAAAGTATTGTTGCAGCAGCAATAAGTAATTTAGTTCGATCAACCAGATTATTTTAATTAATTAAAATAATTGAGCTCAGTTCTAGGTTGGCTGTGAATCATTACCAACCGTACCACATTATATTTTTTCCTAGGGAGTCTAGTAATCATTCCTACCCCCTGATAGTTGTCGTTATTACTTTTTTTTCTCAGTGTAATATACTAAAATGATATAATTACTATGATTACATATTATTTTCTGGGCACTTTTATCACATTTGTTAACACACTCTACGTTAATTCATTCATTCCACATTGCAATTATTCTTGATACTCCAAGTTCCTTTTGTATCAATCAATAAGCAAACAATTTCCATAAGCAATTCGTAACAACGGTCAGTAGGAAAATTCAAGCCTTGAGTAGAAATTAAGACATTTACCTCACTAAAAAAACCACCCCAATCAAATCTTACACCTTACTCCTCACTCCCCATCTACATCCCAAACACCCTCAAAACTACAACCACCAAAACACCGCACTTATCAACCAAGCAAACGCGTATATTAATCAAGCCGCTCACCCCGATCCCAAGCACACATTCCAACTCTCACTTAAAACCACCTCGCATCGGTAAAACGCGGGAGAGAAAATTGCACCGTTAAATTTAACGATTCGCGCGCGCGTGTCCTCCCCCCTCCTATCAAAACGAAAGCAGCAGCAGCAGGCATTTTACGAGGCGAGCACGTGTACACGTGTACTCCAGGAATGTAAAATCGATGCCTCTCGGGTTTCTCCGCGCTCGGGGCGCACCTAGAACTCGGCGCGCGTGCGGGATGGATTCGGGAAGAGAGGGGCGGGATGGCTGATGTTTAGTTATACGGTGCGAGGGTTGACATTTGTTAGGGGTAATGGGGTTAGGGGAGTGGAGGTGTGTTGTGAAACAGATTTTAGTTGGTTCCAGACAGAAGCTAATGATTAAATTTAAGTGAGAATGTAAAACGAGAAAAGTTCGTTGTGCTCGTTAAGCCTCGTATGCAGGGGTTAATGAGGTACGCTTTTTTATGGTAATATCAAGGAAAATGTAACCTTTTGATAGGGGAAATATTTATAAATGGATATTTTATGATAGAATCTACAGTTTAATAATCTACAGTTTAGTATCATACTCGATAAATGTAAGTATCGTCACTTAAGCGTACAAAAATCACTTAAATATCGATTTGTGCTCAAATCTTATACTGCTCATCTTTATATTGAAAGATAAGCAATTTTTAAAGAAAACTGAGATTTCATTTGGCCTTAGGATACCTATATATTTAGTTCCAAATAACTTTTCTACTTTGCATAAGGACTTTTTTGTAACAACCGAAATAAAAAAATCCTTTCTTTTTAAAGAAAAGTATACAGCTATTTCTATGCTAAGTGAATCTCTATTGTTATACTTTACTTGGTTTAGTTTTAGTTTCAATTCCTTGACATAAAATCTCAGTGGGTTTTATCTAGAATTTGGATTATCTTTAAATAATTAGATTATTTCTACTTCAAGTTTCCGTTAAAAACTCGTTTATTACTGTTTCCTAGTTGAAATTCAATTAGAGAAGTAAAAAGATAAATTATTTTATGTATTTAATTAATTGTGGTTACATCAAAGTGAATCGAGAACGTTTATTAATAAATTGACCTGTACCAATTAGTTTAATATAGATTCTGCATATAAATCAATCAAATAATATATCTTTTAATGTCACAACACCAATAACAACTCTTCGGTTAAGAATAATTATCGACCGATAAGAAATACCCGTCTTGCCTACATCTTATCGACTGAATTTTTAACTGAAATCTCAAATAGAAATTAGCTAGGTTAACTATCTAAGCAGGTTAATTTTTTACCGAGGTTCTTGTAAAAGTCATAAAAACAGACATTAAAAATTTAGTTAAAATAAACTAGATTTTATTAATTATGCAATTTTAATATAATTTTTATTACTTATTAGTTACATAAATTTTTTAAATTACATTTTATTTTTCTGATTAAATTAGCTTATACCATATAAGCGTATAAAGCAGGTTGCTGAATAAATTATTTAATTCTAACAGATTTAAGAAGCATCCCAAAAAAAGACAAAAGAACCTGAAAACATACGACATGCCCATCTCGCCCCAGTCTCCCCTCAAAGATAATCCGTTCGGAGGCGAGTTGCTCGTGGCAAAGAAAAGTCGCCTTCTCATCGCGCCCAAGTGCCTCTCCCCCCCCCACACACACACACACGCGTCCACCCACATACACACATACGTGATCAATCGCGCGCGCGATATTCGCGCCGTCGAGAATAAGAAGAAGGACCGGGAGAGAGAGAGAGAGAGAGAGAAAAGGGTGAGGGGCGAGAGAACAGAGGAGGTAATAAAAACGAACGGTCGGAAGCACTCGGATCGCGAGCGAGCGAGCGAGAGTTTTCTGTTTGAGTAAAGGGCCGCGCTGAGAAAATGCGGAAAAGAAGCTTTCGGGACTTTGGCTGCGGAATTTTCTTCTCTCCCCGGGCTGAGAAGTCGACGGGGGATGCGAATTTTACTGCTACTGCTGCTGCTACTCGTTTCTTTTTTCCTCTTCTCCTTTTTCGAACGAGAGCCGGGAGAATTCTCTCGTTGCGTGCGTACAGTCGGTGCAGAATTCGCGCGAATTATGCGAGGTTGAGAGATGTAATGGAATGTTTTAAATTCCAAGCGGGCATAACGCGGGCTTTACGCTCGCGAAAATTATACGTCAAATTTCGGAGAGTCTCTTCTTTTTTTTACTGCGGACTGTGTAATTTTATGTTTTCCTACGTCTGGGTATATCGCGGGAATTTTAACTTTTGCGCCTCTCGCCGAGGCGCCGAGCTTTGCGTAGGATTTCAAGAGCACTCGCAACAAGTATTTAATCGGGCTCGGTTTTTATTGTTCAAGAACAAACTCCGGATTCACTTTATTTTGCGGAAGGTCTATAACAATGATGACTTGAAGTAGCGAATGAACAGTCGAGGGATTTGTCTAAGATACTTGCATCTAGATACGAAAATCTTCTTAGAAATTTAACAATGCACACATAACAATATCTTTACTACGAGCTACTAAAGTTTCAAAAATACAAAAGGATAGAAGATACTTATGTGTCTTTTGCTGAAAGTATCTAGACACTGTATCTAAATCATCAGGATTAAAAATATCTGAAAAAGGTATCTAGAAATAAATATAGCTAGATATAAAAGTAACTAAATACTTTCTTTAGTATACAAAAGTATCTAGATAATTTATTTTAGATACAAAAGTATCTAAATACTGTCTTTTAGATACAGAAATATATCTAGATACAGTAACTTTCTATTGTAATTGGGAACTTTAGACAGTAACGATTTTTATCTCGAAAGTACTCGTCAATTAACACATTTTTCAAGAAAAAAGATACTTATATCTACTATCTAAGATACTTCAAGTATCTCTTATCCATATCCTCGTAAAAAATACAAATTACGCCCATGACAAATACTCCTCCATACATAACGTTACACGAACTATAACAACGTCATCCCCCCGATAAAACACCTTATAAATTACCCTAATCTTCCGCTCTATCCTACGCGCAACTAACTATTATTTTAGATACAAAAGTATCTAAATACTGTCTTTTAGATACAGAAATATCTAGATACAGTAACTTTCTTTTGTAATTGATAACTTCGACCCTAACGATTTTTATCTCGAAAGTACTCGTCAAGTAACACATTTTTCAAGAATAAAGATACTTATATCTACTATGTAAGATACTTCAAGTATCTCTTATCCATATCCTCGTAAAAAGACACCAATTTCGCCCATGATAAATACTCCTCCATACATAACGTTACATGAACTATAACAACGTCATCCCCCCGATAAAACATCTTATAAATTACCCTAATTTTCCGCTCTATCCTACGCGCAACTAACTATTATTTTAGATACAAAAGTATCTAAATACTGTCTTTTAGATACAGAAATATCTAGATACAGTAACTTTCTTTTGTAATTGGGAACTTTCGACAGTAACGATTTTTATCTCGAAAGTACTCATCAATTAACACATTTTTCAAGAAAAAAGATACTATATCTACTATCTAAGATACTTCAAGTATCTCTTATCCGTATCCTCGTAAAAAGACACCAATTTCGCCCATGATAAATACTCCTCCATACATAACGTTACACGAACTATAACAACGTCATCCCCCCGATAAAACACCTTATAAATTACCCTAATCTTCCGCTCTATCCTACGCGCAACTAACTATTATTTTAGATACAAAAGTATCTAAATACTGTCTTTTAGATACAGAAATATCTAGATACAGTAACTTTCTTTTGTAATTGGGAACTTTCGACAGTAACGATTTTTATCTCGAAAGTACTCATCGATTAACACATTTTTCAAGAAAAAAGATACTATATCTACTATCTAAGATACTTCAAGTATCTCTTATCCGTATCGTCGTAAAAAGACACAAATTTCGCCCATGACAAATACTCCTCCATACATAACGTTACACGAACTATAACGTCATCCCCCCGATAAAACACCTTATAAATTACCCTAATCTTCCGCTCTATCCTACGCGCAACTAACTATTATTTTAGATACAAAAGTATCTAAATACTATCTTTTAGATACAGAAATATCTAGATACAGTAACTTTCTTTTGTAATTGGGAACTTTCGACAGTAACGATTTTTATCTCGAAAGTACTCGCCAATTAACACATTTGTCAAAAAAAAAGATACTTGTACCTACTATCTAAGATACTTTAAGTATCTCTTATCCATATCCTCGTAAAAAGACACCAATTTCGCCCAGGACAAATACTCCTCCATACATAACGTTACACGAACTATAACGTCATCCCCCCGATAAAACACCTTATAAATTACCCTAATCTTCCGCTCTATCCTACGCGCAACTAACTATTATTTTAGATACAAAAGTATCTAAATACTGTCTTTTAGATACAGAAATATCTAGATACAGTAACTTTCTTTTGTAATTGGGAACTTTCGACAGTAACGATTTTTATCTCGAAAGTACTCGTCAATTAACACATTTGTCAAAAAAAAAGATACTTGTACCTACTATCTAAGATACTTTAAGTATCTCTTATCCATATCCTCGTAAAAAGACACCAATTTCGCCCAGGACAAATACTTCTCCATACATAACGTTACACGAACTATAACAACGTCATCCCCCCGATAAAACACCTTATAAATTACCCTAATCTTCCGCTCTATCCTACGCGCAACTAACTATTATTTTAGATACAAAAGTATCTAAATACTGTCTTTTAGATACAGAAATATCTAGATACAGTAACTTTCTTTTGTAATTGGGAACTTTCGACAGTAACGATTTTTATCTCGAAAGTACTCGCCAATTAACACATTTGTCAAAAAAAAAGATACTTGTACCTACTATCTAAGATACTTTAAGTATCTCTTATCCATATCCTCGTAAAAAGACACCAATTTCGCCCAGGACAAATACTCCTCCATACATAACGTTACACGAACTATAACGTCATCCCCCCGATAAAACACCTTATAAATTACCCTAATCTTCCGCTCTATCCTACGCGCAACTAACTATTATTTTAGATACAAAAGTATCTAAATACTGTCTTTTAGATACAGAAATATCTAGATACAGTAACTTTCTTTTGTAATTGGGAACTTTCGACAGTAACGATTTTTATCTCGAAAGTACTCGTCAATTAACACATTTGTCAAAAAAAAAGATACTTGTACCTACTATCTAAGATACTTTAAGTATCTCTTATCCATATCCTCGTAAAAAGACACCAATTTCGCCCAGGACAAATACTTCTCCATACATAACGTTACACGAACTATAACAACGTCATCCCCCTGATAAAACACCTTATAAATTACCCTAATCTTCCACTCTATCCTACGCGCAACTAACCAATTCTCCCTACTACCAAGACCATCCTTGTAATCCATATATCCATCGTATATATATATACACAGTCTCTGAAAGGGGGAGAAAGCCGAGACGAGGGGATACTCGCGCGCGTAGGCCAAATCAAGCAAGTCACATTCGCACGAGAATTCCAGCCTGCTATTTTCGGCTCACTCGTCCGGGAGAATCTACACTCCGCTTATACTCGCGCTCCTCCCGTTCTTTCTTCCGCAAGAGAGAGAAAGAGGGAGAGAGAGAGAGAGAGAGAGAGAGAGAGAGGAGAGAGGCATGATGAATGAAAGTGCCGGGGGTATATATGTACGCGCGCGTGCTTACGTCGTCGCGGCATTGTGCCTGGGTTTTATATAGATACACGTACGTATAAACAGGAAGATTTTGTCCTTTCTTGTGCAAATAGGTGGAGAGTTGTGGTGTAATTTTTGGGAGGTTTGGTAGTCGGAATGGGTAATTAATTTGGGAGAGAGTGAGGTTTAAAAGAGGCAGAATACATTTTGGGTGTTATGTAGCGAGGTTTTTATTATTCGAGTTTGCGTTAACGAGGGTTTACTGGAATTAAAGGAATATTAGTAATTATACCAGTATGTAAAATATACAAAGATAAAAAATTTGGAATATTTTACTGCATAATACTAATTACCTCTTTTTTAAGAAAAGTAAGTTTTAGAAAAATATCTTTACGCAGTTTTCCCGATGCAGTATTAAATTTAATAAGACATAGCTAATTTTAGGTTTTCGATATAATTTAATCTGATGTTCTAAGGCTTGATAATACACGGTTAGAGTTTTACGTACTTTTGATCTAAGCTATCTCGCTAATTAAAAAGACTCATCTCATACTTTTTGCTAATTAACTATATTTTACATTATTAAATAATGTTAAAATTTACGCAATCTTCTATTATTGCGTATGTATTAATTAATATCATTACATTTACATTGATACTTACTGGCATTATCGCCATTAGTTGGGTAATACCTCATTTACGTGATTATCCTTGAAAATATTGATCAAATAAAATTGAGATGAATTATGTAACTTGATAAAATAATAATTAAAAAATGTTCCGACCATGTTATAACTACGATTCCTTCGTCTTCCCTTATAATAAAACAGCGTAATAAAGCATAATTAAGTGTACCATGTTTTGCATAAAATGTACTTGTTGAATTACATACCAACCTTCTAATATAAATTAAAACTTTCATTAAACGAAAAATGCAAATTAACCCAGTTTTAATTTTTACCCCAACCTCTACCGCTCGCTAAACAATACGAGCCCTCGAAAAGGGTCGAATATCACCGATCGAGCGCAATATTCCCTTACACAGCATATCGCGAGTGTCGGTTCACCAGGCTCGTGCACGTCCTACAGACCCTTTCCAAAAAAAAATAGGAGAAAGAAAGAAAAAAGGAGTCATCTCGTTTTTCACGTTCCGCGCAGGAACAAAATCGATGAAAACCAATCAAACCGTCGCTGCTGCCCCGTCGCGGGTCAGCTTATCTATAATGTGTTAGGTAGCACCAGAGAGAGAGAGAGAGAGAGAGAGAAAGAGAATCGAGAGCTTTTAACGTCTCGTTACTCTCGCTCGAGGGAAGGAAAAAACGCGCCGCGGAAAGGAAGAGAGCTGCGCCTTTCGAATTCCTACTCCCTCGCTCGACACTCGGCGAGAGCTTCGCGCATAAAGGCAAGTTCAAATGCAATCAGCTGTCGAGAAAAAGAAAGAGAGAGAGAAGAGTGTTTTCGTTACAAAGGGCAGCGACGAGCTTTTTTCGCTGACGTAATGCGTTTTGCTGGCTAAGTTGGATGGCCTGATTTCTAATCACTTAGTAGCCATTGAGGAGAGCTTCCGGGGATTTTATAAATTTGTAATTTATATTAAGTTTTAAAAATGTTTGTAGCTAGTACATGGTTTTTTGTATATCGTGAATCCGAAGCTTAAATGGCATCTATTTTATAAAACTTAGAGCATTATTGGCTAAATAAAAAGTTGATTTATCTATGCTTTTTGTTTTAGAAACTTAATTAGTATGGATATATATATATTTATTTCAGACATCGGCGTAAAAAAGTAAGGTCGATTTTATGGTTAAAGTTTAGATATCCTTTTAAATACTCCATTCACCGACACTTAGTCCGTCGAAATTATTGAAAAAATGCCTGTTAACATGTTTTAACAGACAAAAACTTTGCATAGAATACCTGATTATGATTCAGTATGTTACATGCTCATATTAAATTTATCAATCTTCTGGAAATTGAACTAAAAATACTTTTTTTGTGTAATAAATGAAATTTTGCTTCTATTTATGGCAAACTTGTACGTACACCAACTCACATTATCAATAAAAATAATTCTTTTTCCAAACTAATAAATAACTTACATTTGTTATATTAAAACAAGTCTCTTTAGATCAGTTTCAAGTAGATTGATTAATTTAGTATGCGCATACAACATTTTAAGTCGAAATCTATCAGCAATATGGATATTCACCTTAAAAGGTATAACTTATAAGGTATCACGACCTATAAATAATTATGTCAATAAACTAAAACAAATTATATTATTATAAATACAGTAACTGTCGAGTGTGTAAATCTTCTAGAAAAAATGCTAATGACTTCATTTTTCAAAAAAGAAACAGTATATAAGTACTAGAATTTCAGTATTCAACGTGCATTAATATCTTAGTGAGTAGAGGATGCCTCGGGCTTCCCACATTCTCACACTAAAAGCAGCGAAGCCCCCCCAGCAACCGCGAAACCATTAAAATGCTTGTGAAAGCCCGGCTCCGCACTTCATTATTACGTTAAGAGGTTATTTTGGGAAAATAATTTACCCAGAAAAAACGTAGTAAACCCAGATTAAAGAGAATATTTCAGGAGAGTCAGTAGTCAAACTGGAGTATGGTCAGACGAGCAGTTAATCGCTTTTGTTTGTTTACGTAAGAAAGCGCTTGTATGCCCTAAAATTTACATAAAGTTAATTTCTATAATTAGCGTATCAACTTTTACAATTGAAAATCTTGTTTATCTTCTATAAATATACAGAAAAACAATAATTTTAATAATAATAATATTGTTATTAATAACACGTATTGAGTAATATCATATTAAAATTTTGCTTTTTTAAAGATACTATTATTAGTTCAAGAGAATATTGTAAAAGTTTCAATGGACATAATGGAGTACTAAGGAATCAAATCACTTCATCTAAACTTCACTTTAAAGTTAACATGCCCCAGTGAAGTAGACTAATATCAAAATTCCAACAGGTTTATGCATATTCAATCTGAAAACGTCTCTTCGGGTACAATGACTTCTCCACAATGCGGCTCAATCCAAACCAAAACACAAGTTACTCAAACCAAAGCAAAGTCCATTTAAACCTCAGTCCTCCACTCACTTTTTTTCACCTAATGACCCCTGTCCGAAAATAAAAGCAATCGCAGGCTCTGACCTCTGAGTTATCTCGTTCGTTGAGCGTCGCAGGCAGCAGCAACATCGAAAGAATGGATCACAGGAAGTCTCTCCTTCTCCTCCTCCTCCTCTTCTTCCTCCTCTTCTTTTTATACTTTAATGCTCCCCCTTTTTCTTATACACTGCAAGAACAAGAAAAATGAAGGGCGGTTGAAAGCTAGCAGCGCGATCTGTACATACACACACACACGCACACACGTTGTAAATGCTTTTGTGCGAGTAAATCGTGCGTTAAAATAAATAACGCTTGTTCCGTGTTAACTTCGAGGGAGTGTACATAATGGCATGCGAGCGCGCGTTGTAAGAGTACACACGGCACGAGCTGGATCTTGGTAAACGGATTATCGTGCTTTATTTGCGAACTATTTTTAGACTTTTTTTTGTGGGAATGTAAATTGAAGTTGTAATTGTTACGCGACATACTAGTTATATAGGTCAGATATTGTTCATCTTTGTACAAGCAGTGTTGACAATTTTATTTCGAATAAAGCACAATGTGAAAATACTTTTACTAAATTACGACATTTATTTTTCTTTTGTCGATTTGAATATCAATTATTCAAAAGTTACTTTGATGTAGAAAGATCTTCGAGAATAAAGCAAAGTTATCGAGATGGTTTTCATAAAACAGATTAATGAAATCAATTATCCTTAAGAAATTTGTAAAGTAGCAAATTAATTTACTAAAAGTATTATCTTTAATCAAGATAAAAGTGACATTTAGTTTAATGAAACGTAAACACTAACTTTGAAGGCATTTTATACTGAAATCTTATAAAATAACTTAACTTTTAATTAAACTTCCAAATATTGTTGCAATTCTAGTCTTCAAAATTAAATTTTGAGAATAACAATCGTTGTTGTCTTTCTTCAAAATTTGTGTTTTTATTTATTTTTTAACAAATTAATTATACTAATGTTAAACTGAGTTGAATACTCAGTATCCCGCGCCCTTAAATGATTCAGATTGATACGACATACCTTATATTGCCACATTCTTTTGAAAACATTTTCATAATCACAGCTTTTTTCGAATCAAAATTATCAATAGTCACTCTTTCGATGTACCGGTAGCTTTTTCAGCACAAACAACACGCTAAGTTTTTACGCAAAAATAAGAGTACGCAATTCAACATAAAAACATTTACACCTAGAAGTGGAAGTAAAAGCAAATAGTGAAACAAGTACAGACTACAGAGAGAGCCATAAAATAGAGAATAAGAGAGAGGAGATGAGATGTAAAACAAAAACTAGCACTAAAACCAAAGTATTCGTAATTTTGTTTCTAATAAAGCATTTAATATGAAAATGTTTTTGTTACATAAGGATATTTATGTTTCTTTTGTAGGTCAAAGTACCAATCACTCATATAAATGTTATTTTACTCTATTCTTCACTCTGTAACATTTTTTAATTCTTTCTTTATTCTTTAAATCTACATTCCATCTCTTATAAAGACTTAAAAACTCAAATAAAAATATTCAAATTGCTTTAAAGCAATAAAATTAGTTATTTTTCATAGTTTTAAAAGTATCTAAGTAATTCATCGGATACGTTATTTTCAATCATGTAGAAATTGTAAAAGAAAACTTGCAATAATATTAACTGGTATCACTGTGACCCCAAATAACTTCAGATGGCTGCAACTTTCTTAAAACTCAGAGGATTTGTGCAAACCAAAAAAGCATATTCTCATCAAAGCTTCTAGTTTACAAATCTATATATAGAAAAAGCGTTTAGATCAAATAAAATCATTAGACCGTTATTATCTAAAATTAGAAAAAATACTTGCGTAGTTCGCACAAATTCCTATTCATATTCTAGCGGCGTTAAAATAAAAATAAATATATCTACACATTCTACCAGAAATTTTTTAAGAATCACAGCTTTCTTTAAAACAAAATTAATCATACTCACGATTTCAGTGTAGGCCTCAGTAACACAAACACCCTTAAAATTAATACACACAAATCTCCCACGCGAAAAAATAAGCTTCCACAATTACACAAAGAAACATTTATACCTTACCAACGAAAGTATTGCGCAAAGGGAGAAATAAATGTAGTATACATACAATTATACATAAAATTTAAAAATAGAGAAACAGAGTATTTGTAATTTTGTTTCTAATGAAGCCATTCATCATGAAAATATTTCTATTATATAACATTTCTTCCATGAATCTGAGTACTAGTCACTTGAGAAAATATAAATTACCCTTTCATTCAACAATTTATTAAAATATTAAATTCCTTTTTTGGTAGTCCATAGTTACTAACCAAAATCAAGATATTAATCAACACTCCTCCTACCAGAAACATTTTCATAACCACAGCCTCCTTCCAAACAAAGTTACCAATACTCACGATTTCAGTTGCACCGGTAGCTCTCCCAACACAAACACTCCCACGCGATTAACCAGCCTGCACGATTTCCCCGTACGAAAAACATTCACACCTCAGAGACAAAAGCAAGAACAGGCGACACAAGTACAGAGAGTATACAGCTATAGAGACAGAATGAGCTACAGAGAGAGAGAGAGAGAGAGAGAGAGAGAGAGAGAGAGAGAGAGATAGAGAGAGGTGGTTAAAACACGCGCACCTTGGCTGTGGGCACGTGAGCACGAGGGCTCGTGTGGCGGTACTGAACTCGGCTGAACCGCTCGCCCGCTCTCGCACCGGCCGAGTTCAGTTCGCGCGCCGCGGCGCGCGCGCTTAAGCTCACCCTCTCTCTCTCTCTCTCTCTCTCTCTCTCTCGCTCCTGCTCCTGTGCATTCCGACCCCTCCGCTCTGTCTCCAGTCGGAGATCGATGCGGTCTTAGTCGAACTCTTATCCATCGCATGGGAACGTCCTACTTAGATCAACGAAACGCCACTTAACCTCAAAGAAACATCGAAAAAGACACTCTACCTACTCCGCATACTCAAAGTAGCTTTCTACTCGCCGTATTCGTATTATTTAACGACGGGAGTTTAAACGAGTCCGCGTTCATCCGGGCACCGAGACAGCTGGAGCCAGAGTGGGGGCGGAGAATCGTGGGTGGCCGCGCCGAACGGAAAAAGAGCCAGAGAGAGAGACACACACAGCCATGCACATTGATACGAAGCAGGAAGAGAGGCAGAGGCGAGAAAGAGAGGGAAGCGTTTAGATTGATATGAAGAGAGAGGAGGGGCGAAAGCGAGAGAGAGAGAGAGAGTAGAGGCCTAGGCACGAGGCAGACTTTCGCATCGATTTACTGACAGTGCTCGGGCCAAGCGCGCGCGCGCGCGCCTCGCGGGACGCGGACTCTTTCTACTTGGCCTTTTCTACTCTCTCTCTATCTCTCTTTGGACCTGGACGGCGCGGCTCTAGGCTGTACCTGCTGGCCACTTGTTAGCTTAATTGGGGCTGCTGCTGCGCGGGGAGTGCGTTTTCGCAGCCGTGCGGGGTTCTCTTCCTTTTTTTTTTTGAAGGGGGGATGGGGGGACGGGATTCGCACCTGTACTTGAGTTTGTAGGCTTTTTGAGGGTCATAGGGACCGGGAGGTGAGAGGTTTTGAATGGCTGTTCCTTTGATGTGTGTTTTTTTTGGAGGGAGGGATGGAATTGACGGTGAATGGTTGTGAGAGGCTTTTTAGTTTGGGCGGTGGAGAGTGAGGTGAGGATTGGGGGATCGGGACTAATTAAAGGAGGGATGAGGTGAGGAGTGCGTGCCGGACATTTTTATGGAAAATTCTCGGGTTAATTTTGTCTTTAGGAGTGAATGAGGATTATTTCTTTTAAGATTCAAGAAATGTGTTAACTAATTGATTCATTATGTAGTTTATGGCAATATTGTATCTTTTTATGTTTTTGCAAGCTTCGCGTAGTAATCCTGTTCTGTCGTACTGAGAAGAAAACCATTGGCGATAGTTTCTAAAAATAATTTATTTAGTTACATTTACTATGTTATTGCAATGTTAAGTTGTGTGGGAGCTTGCGTCTGTATACGTGCGTGTGTGTATGTGTATGTGTGTTAGTGTGTGTTGCGTGTGTGTGTGTGTATGGACATGTGTGTGTGTGTCTTTGTATGCCTTTGTGTATCTGGGTCCGTCAAACATGTCGCCGATTTTATATATGACAGTATCTATCAAAATAAGCTCCCAAAACATTCTTCATCACCTAACATAATAAATATTTTCATAATTTTTCACAAGTCTTCTATTTTAACCAAATTATACGTACTAAAAAAAGATTTCTTCGTCTTTTTATGAACTTTAATAAAAAAAATATTAGACTTCCTCGGCAGCTCAATGGGTCACCCCTACAGAGCTGAATGTAAAACCATAATTTTGTGCTTTTTGGTGACACTGAAACAAACTTAGCGGTTTTCGAAAAATAAACCTAATTTTAAAGGGCTATAACTCCAGTTCTAATAAACGATTTTAAATAGACCAAAAATAAAATCAAAGGTCTTTTTAAGACGAAGAATTCAAGATTGAGAGAAGAATTTAAGACCTGTTAAGACGACAAGCGATCAAACATAAACTAAATAACACAAAATTTTGGTTTTACATTCAGCTCTGTAGAGGTGACCCATTGAGTAGCCAAGGAGGTCTAATATTTTTATTGTAACGCATGCATTATTTTCACGTTTTTTTGCCCTCAAAACCGGACCTAAAGCGACCATTTTCCAACCAGCTGCTCGTTCCGACAATAGAAATGAGAATATAACTGTCCTAAACTTGGTTTTCGAAAATTAATACATGTAATACAAGAAATATAGCGCGCATCACGGGCGAGAGGGCCTTTTTGACCTCGTGTGTTTGCGCACAGTGCTCGAGTACAGCGAGCCGGAGACGAGTACTGGAAATACACGAGGTCAAAAAGGCCCTCTCGCCCGTGGTGCATACTATATTTCTTGTATTACATGTATTGATTTTCGAAAACCAAGTTTAGACCAGTTTTCTTCTCATTTATATTGCTGAAACAAGCGGGTATTAAGTAAAACGAGCAGCGGTCGTAAAGTAGTCACTTGCTTGCCTACGACTCATACTGTAAACTCACACTAGGTCAAAAAAGACCCACTTCTCGCCCTTGGTACAGAATGTACTATTTTCTTAAAGTTTGTAAATAGACGAATAAATCGATATTAGTCCGTTTAATTTGGTTAAAATATAAGCCTTGTAAATTTATTTGAAAATAGCAGTTTTTGAGCCATTTTCTAAAGTTTATCACGCTTTTAAAGGGACTGAATTTTATGTCCGACTCTGAAAAAAATTTTGGGAGCTTCTTTTGATAGATATTTTCATATTGAAAATCGGCGGCAAGTTTAATATAGCAATAAATAACTTACTTAAATTTTCTTAAACCGACAAATTATCATAGTAAAAATGACTATGCCCACTTAGTACATAATTCTTTAGGAATACTAACTATTGTTATTGTTTCTTTTACAAAATTTTAGTATTGTAACAGAATCGAATTGATTTGACTATTCTATGTAGTTGTTCGCGTTTTGTTTTGTTTACGCGGCTGTCACTCATGAATGACATGTTAGAATTCTATAGGTTTGTTGAACCATAATCAGAGCATAATTACTAAGAAATGTACTTTCAATGTAATTTAGAATTTAGACAGATGACGTAAAGTAAATTTGCTTTAATTTTGCGACTAATAGCAATGTTGAATATTGAATAACTGTCTAACACTACATTTGTAACCAAGGTAGACAATCAGAAGTTAACTGTAAGATTAATCAATGCTATTAAAATAGCAGTTTCATTCCTTACTAAAAAAATTAGTTGTATAAAATTTTCACTATATATTTAGGTAAAATTTAGTTCATATAACATCATTAACGAGTTGAGGCAAACGAAATGAACTAATTTTTAGTTCAAACTCAAGAATCAGTCATTGAAAATTCAAACTATTGTATTAAAAGTTCACTCCCCAAACACTCTCTCAACGTAATATCTATTATTGGAAAAATTTATATTCGCACCGAATTTGCACAAGAAAATCCAGTATTTTATAAATAAAATATACTTTATATTCTTGTTGCCGTTACTCTTCTTTTTCGACAAATTTCTATTTAGTACATACCTATTTTATTTATTACACACTACGATTCCAAAGTATGAAACGAATGACCTTTCTCCGCCCATAGTAAAAGCAACATCTTAAAAATCACCCTCTCGTCCTCTCAATCCCAAAACAACCCTAATTCTCATCTCCAGATCGAGCAACGTCGCACGAGACCCTCAACAAAGCCTACACCCAAGGCCTGCGTCTCGAAGATCGAAAGGTTAATGGGTAAGACCGATGTCAGACTCCGGTTAAAGCTCCAAAATAAAAGAGAAAAAAAAAAGGAAATTGAAACGAAACCAGCTAATGATTATCGCGCGTGCCACGCACACTCGCAAACTTCGCATATATACAAACCTGTTTCGCTGCCGCTCTTTTGTTCAAGGTCGAGAGAGGCGAGGAACTTTCGCGTCGTAGTGTACGTGTGTGCGTGTGTGTGCCCGCAGTCGGGCGGCGCGGCACGTGCAAATTTTCTCTGCGCGGCGCGAGCCCCCATATCGAAATTCCGCGGGGAGAAGCGAGCGATCGGTGCGTTCTTTAGGGTGCGTTCACAGTGAGATAGCGGGGACGGAGCAGGGTAGGTTCAGAGCTGGGCGGACCTTGCTGCCCAGTCACACCGAGCCATAGATCTAATCAGAGCCAAGTATAGACCCAATCAGAACTAATTATTGACCTTCTTATCAGACCCAACTATAGAACTAATCTGTTCCAACTATAGGTCTGAGCAAAACCAACCATAGACCAAATCAGACCTAACTATAGATCTGATCAAAACCAACTATAGACCTAATCTGACCTAACTATAGATCCAATCAGACCTGTTATATATACTAGACTCGAAAGGATATGTATTGTTCAAACTTTAAAAGGTTGATAGTATGTATAAGCAAAAATATTTGTAGTATAATTGTAAAATAATTGTGTTTTTGTAATAATTCTTAACTATCTAATATTTTCATAAGTATAGATTATAGTTAGGTACTAAATATTATTACAGTTACTTATAACACGAACTTATTTAATCTAGGTACGTTAGAGTGACAACATGTCTGCCTTTTATTATAATAATCTTGGCTGTATATAAGTAAATTACTACGTTCGTGTGTATTTCACACATTTTTTTTTTAACCTTATTAAACAAATAAAAAATTTTCTGTGTTAAATCAGATTTTATAAACTTTCTAAAATTAATAGATAGTCCGTTTTTTAACACATTTTTCGATAAAAAATGTATTATTTAATTATAAATAAGTTTTAGAGTAATATACGTATAAAACCTTATAACGACAACATATCATATCCTGTTAAATTAGGTATGATTAGGTCTAGTTAGATATGATTGGGTCTAGTCAGATCCGGTTAATTCTAGACAGAAAGAGTGTAAATTGGCCTGCCTCGAAAGACTTGTACTTCGCTCATATTTTCAAAATATTATGTGCAGTTTAAATTTATTCAATTATCCATATTGTGTGAGTGTATTTATTAGAGTAAAAGTGTAATTTGAGTGTGTATACGAGAGTTGACTTTTCTAATATTATTGACGCGATATATATACTATATATAATTGCTAAGAGAAACCGTTTGTGTGTGTTTAATGATGTGTGATAATGTAAGTGTGTTTAATGATGTGTGATAATGTAAGTGTGTTTTAAAATTATTAACGATAAGATTTAAATGCAAATGCAGTGCATGTATATTTTTAAACTGTGATAAGAAACATGATACAAGCAATTTACTATGATTAGACATGTACAATGTACATAACAGACTGTAATTTTTGTTGTTATAACGAATAAAAAGTACATCAATTATATATCTATTTTATGCCTTGAGTTTTAATATGAATGGACCTTTATGAGCTTGTATATTGCGACTGTAAGCGAATTTCGCGCTTGGGCTGCGACGTTCTGGGTTTCATATATGTGTGTATTCTTCGAAAAGAAGGGGAAAATAGAACCCATCGAGACCCGACGGTATTTCTTGGATTCTGTTAGTTTTTTGAGGGAAGGGGTGGGATTTCGTTCTTCTTTTTCTCTTGTTTATCAAGATTTGCTTTCTTCTTGTCGATGGATAGACATTTCGTTATCGGGAATTGAAATATAGATCTATATTTATTTTGATATAGAACTAAACATACGCTGCTGGTTCATATTATATTAAAATATCAGATAGTCAGTTGTCGTCAAAAAGTATATATTCTCGTTGCTGAATATAAAAAGGGTTCGAAGTCATGCAGTAGTGAACAAACATTTTACAAAAATGTATACACTTATTTGCTTCTTTAAATAGAAGATTAAAATAGAAGTAAATGTTTTGATATTATATTAAATCTTGCGGTACGTTGAGAAAATCTTGAATAGAAAGAATGACCTCAGTTAGAAAGCAATAAAATACAACACTGAATACTGTATAGTACAAAATCAAGGTTTTCTTGCACATTTAAAGATTTGACCAAAAGCACTTTAAAAGTTTACGACATAATAAATTGCAGGGTGTATGGCTCGAAGTAGGAACCTTTAAGTCTGCTGAGGAAAACCCACAAAGATTTGGGGAATTCCCTATTGATTGCAATCTTTTTTGCTGTCTCTTATGTTCTTGAAAATACATTTAAAGTTGTTCATCAATCTCTTTTAATATCCATAAAACAGGGCATAAAAAATATGATATAAGCTGCTAATAAAAATTTAATATTCATATTCTTGGAAGCTTTTGAAAAGAGAGTATAATGAACAATATCAAAATTATACATTCACCGTATAGCGAAAAAAGCACTTTGGTCTTATACGAGTATAAAGTATAATAAAGTCGATATTGCTGCTGAAGCTATCTCTATTGTTTCATTTAAGATTAGTGTTTTGTATATAAGAGCAAAACTTAATAAAGTCTGCGTGATTATGTTATATTGATGTCGGAGTAATATCAACAGTAAAACAATGATGCAATTTTAATAGGGGCATATCAAGTTTAGAATCAAATAATTATTACGAAAATTAAAATAAAACAAGTTTAGTGGATTTGTTTGAGACGAATTATTCAAGTATGAATTTTTAAACTATTAACTACGCGAAAAAAGCTTTGATAATATTACAGTCATTTGCTAAAATATTTACTAATTTCTTGGGAACAAATACAAATTATCTAGTAGTTTCCTTGTAGTTGGCTGCTTATATACTCTTCAAGGATATTTGTCAAATTTAAATACGAAATAGGTTACGTTTTTGGATAATTTAACAAATTAAATTCTTAGTTAATGTCACTATTATTCTTTTAAAATGAATAAATCACTTTATCTATTGGGAACGTACGTTCAGAATTACAGTGGAATATATTCATTTTGAAAATCTACAAATGCTCGCAATGATCGTTTGAACATTAATTACGCATCAAATATGTAGCACTTCAAGTAATTCATATAGAAGATAGATTAACTTTTAATGAATTATCAATCACAATTATTAAATGTACCACATTGTCAGATTATACACATGTATTTTATTTGTTTGTTAAAATTAATTGCTTGTTAATTTGAATATATAAATTTGTTTGTAAAAGTAATAAACTTTAAAGTGTAAAAAATTATCTAACATTAGTTTCGAAACAATTTAAGTATATTTTCGTTATCAAGAACATAAGGATACCTATTTATTATTCATTTTTAAGAAACAACATTTGTTAACTTTTTTAAACATGCCTCGTAAATTAAATACGTTGAAATAATTATGAACTTTTGCATAATTTTCAAATTTGGTCTAAGAATCCATTATGGTTTTCAACAGCCCTGTTTACGAAGTTAAGTTTAACGAAGGTATCAACTTTCTGACTAGTATCGCTCTATTGATTATACCGTACAGATAAAAAGATAAATATCAATGCACTAAGAAAATGTAATCCGTCTGACTTCACTCATATGATCGTCCAAACGATACCGAGTTTTCGTAAGTGCGTAACCGCTGCTATCACAGCAATATTAGTATTATTAGTAAAATTTGTTTTTTTTTCTATACATGCAGTATAGTCAAGAAAGTAATACCGTTGAAAATAATTACAACTATAATGGCAATGAAAACTATATCAAGGGATCATTCCACTTTGACGATCAAAAAATCAAGGAATTTTAGGACTTTTTGCCTTAAAATACACTATGGAATTGAATGAAACTTTTTATATAAATTACTGGCTTTGAAGTATTTTCTTATTAATGTATCCTGGCGTCATAAAAAGAAGTTTTCGTCGTTTAAAGGCGATATCTTCACTTAGGCTTGACTGAAGCAAAGATACCAAGCAGATGCTAGTTTTGTACGAGTGTCGCTGTCTCTGGTACCTTAAAAAATAATTTATGTTGAAAAAAACAGAATAGTGCAGGTTTGAAAAAAAGCCTTAAAAGCACCGTTTTTCGGTCATGTTTTGATGAAAAAAGTATGATAAATTAAACATATACGTGTAATCTACCTGCTACGGTTGATAGTCAGAGATGTATAAAGTTTAGTAAGCTCCTAAGATTTCAGATCGATCGGTGCATAACTTTTTGAGATTTCACTTGCACCCTCTTAAAAAATCATATTTCGAGAAAAACTCGTTTAAAATTCTGAGTTCTGAAGGATTTAAGAATCATTTACTGATACCTAGAAATGAGATCTAGCGCCCGTAGTTTCACGTAACCCATTTCTTCCCGAGCAGCCATTTTATAGTCGATTGGTTTTTTGCCTAAAAAATTGTCGAAAAAAAAATAATAATAACCAATAGCACTTTTCTGAAGTAAGATTGTCCGCTCTTTCCGATTCTGAAGTCAGAATTTTAAAACTTCCGTTGGAAAATTTCAAAATGGCGGTTTTAGGCAAAAAACCAATCGACTATAAAATGGCCGCTTGGGAAGAAATGGGTTAATAGGCCTCATATGACGAGATATAGCTAAAAACATTAGCAGTGTATATATATATATATTATATATATACACGATTTTTTAACATTAAGCATATGGGCAATGTTAATATTATCAGCTATACCTTGTCATATATAACATATTCAATGAAAATACGGGTACTATAGGCTTCTAATGTAGGTACTACTAAAATTCTTACTAAGGTTCTTAAATGTTTGATAAAAAGTCGCAACGCACATCTCGTACTCTTTCCTTGTAAATACTGCGCTACTTTGCACACCTAGCTGTAAAGCATCTAAATATTTAGAATTTCTCTACGAAAATTTAACAATACACTCTTAGATAGTTATGTACTTCTAAATAATGCTGGAAACAAAATCGATTTTTCGAAACAGTCAAAGTAGAATGACCACTTCATTATATTTCAAACATGTTTTGATTTTGGGGTTACAATTTCAATGTTGAGAACCTTCGTTATCTGATATTTCTGTACAAACTATTCAGTAAATTTAATTTGAAAACGTAATTTTCGATAGTTTAGAATAGATCCTTATGTCAACAGATGATGAGAAGTAATAATTTCATTTTTCAGGTAGTGTACTATTACACTAACACTTGCTTCTTACAATAAGAAAGAAACTTAAAATATGGTTTTCTACATTCTTCTAAAACTAAGACAAGCCAGCACCGCAAAGTTCAAAATTCGGCAAAAAATAACAGTGCGCGAAAGCACGCGCCTAATGAAAGAGCAGCAAAGTTTCCCTCCAACCAACCCCCTCCAAACACGCGATCCCAGCCTCGGTCGACGCCTTTGATCCTCTCTCCCTCTCGCGCGCGCGAGCTACATACTCCTTTGCTCGCGCGGATGACCGAGTATTAGGCGATCGAGCGCCGCAAATGAGCCTGGAGGTGAAGGACTATGTGTGTCGGTGCGCCTGGCGCGCTCGCACACACACACGTGGGTGTCCATTCGAGAGAGAGAGAGATATGTGAATGGACCCGGCTGACTGGTTGGCTGCGAGGTGGATTGGAAGAGAAGAGAGAGGAGAGAGGGTGGCGCACCGGCGTCTCGCCAGCAAGAGAGAGACAGAGAGAGATAGATAGAGAGACGGTTCAAAGCTCGCGTCGACTCCCGAGGGAGTTGATTTTCGAGGGTAATGGGTGATGGTAATGGGCGTGGGTGGTTGATTGTGGATGCTGGATGCTGGATACTGGATAGTGGTGGGTGGTGTTTTTCTTGGAGTAGGGAGGGGGGCTCGAAAGTTAAGGGGAAATTGTAGTTTTTGGTTTGGATGAATTTTTAGGAAGCGTAAAAAATGAAAAGGAATTATTTTTCGTTTTAGGGGAGGAGTGATCTGATTTGGCATACCTATAGCGAATTGACAAGGTATTATTAATTCATTAATTAATGCATTATTTAATTAGTAAATAATTGGGAAGGTCTATAACATACGTGAATTCTATGACTTTGAGCGTTGAACAAACCTATACGTTCACCCACTGAAAAATAATCAAGTTATAAATCAGGTGATAAATCAGCTAATGTTTGACATGATATATCATCTGATATAATCATCTTATTTATGTATCACTGGTCAACTAATTAAAATATCTGATACAATCGACTATTTACTAAACATTATTTAATGGAATCACCTGATCTGATAACTTGGTTTAAGCAGTTATCACCTAATTAAAGCCGCTGATTTATCAGATATTTATGTCAGCTTTAATTGAACTTCGTAATGTAATCACCTGATTCGTCACCTAAAAATATCGTTAAAAGTTTTCTTTTAAGGTGCCGTAGAGCGGGGTGATTTTGTACCACTTTGAAACTTTACACTACTAAGGTTTGCTTCCTAAAAAGAATTAAGTTCTAAAACAGGTGCTAAAAGTTTAGTCTTGAGCTATAGTATATATTCACACCCTAGAAATACAATTTAAAAAGTGTACCTTTTAGTAATGTATGAAAAATAGGGTGGTCAAAGTCACCCCGTTTAGAGGGGCGACTTTGAGCCACTTTCTTTATTTCTATATCTCATAGCTAAATTTTAATTTTTGAGCACTTACAAGTCAGTTCTTACTCATTTTATGTTTAACAAGATGTTCCGATATTAAATAATCGGCCAAAAATACATATATATATATATATATATATATATATATATATATATATATATATATATATATATATATATATATATATATATGAAATCCAAAAATTGTAGAATAGCAGCCCTTTTCGCGCTCTAACAGAAGAAAGTATTCGTGGTTGGAAATTTGGTAAAATTTTTGTTTACTTTCTAAAAGACAAAAATCACTTTTAGATGTATTTAATAATTTTCTTTTTGGTTCATTTTGTATCTAAAGGATCTGACCTACAAATCAAAATGCCTCTGATCGCTTCAAAATGCATACTTTCTGCAGTGCTAGATATAAAATCATATTTTTTTCATAAAATATGTCTAATTTTTTTTTTGGAAAGTGTACTTTGAATTTTATTGAAACTAACTGTGACCATGCAACAAGCTGGTAGGTGGGGCATCACCTCTAAAAATTCAAATAATTTTTATTCAAAGCTATTTTATCGTTTTTGTTGGAAATAATTGTTTAAACTGTTATAAAAAATGTTGTGTTTGGACTACATAATTTTGTAAAAATAAATGATGCTAAAATAACATGCTTTATTCATAATTTGTGTCACTTTATGTAAAAATCAAAGATTTTTTCATTATTTTTTGCCGCTTTTAATGATTTTAATCATTTATTATGCCACTAGAATTTCTAATTAATGTAAATTGCTAGAAATTGTTAAAAACTTTTTGATCATTCATAATAAATATCCTTCTATCTATCTATTTAATTATCAAAATACTTAATAAGTATTACGTATACTACTTATTTATTATATATGCGGAGAAAAATCAGATGTTAGAATCGCTGCTTCAGAAGCGCTTTGCAGCATTTCGAATAAAAAAAAAGGCAATTTTAAATGCTGATTCATCTGCATAAAGCCTCTTGTAACACAAAGAACTTTTCGAATGTCTGTTGAAATCATTTTCCCTTTCCTTAGTGACCCTGAAGAAAAAGGAAAGATGCTATAATTTTTTTCCTTTTGATTTTGAAAGACCGTCACCATTTTTAAGTGAATCCAATTTCTAGCGCTAAGGTTTCTGCACAAAACGGTGCATAGCTCTAAGAATGTTTCAAATTCTTTCTCAAAACCTCTCTTGCATACTTTTGAGACCTTCATCGTGCCCGTCCTGCTAATAGCTAATTTTTGATGATAAAAAAATTCCTTACTTAATTTACTTACTTTAATTTGGACAAAGAGGGGACAGCTCTTATTTTTTCATAAATAAATTATTATTCAAATAAATTTTCGAAAAATTAGCGTGAAAATATTTATTTATTACACAAAAATGTATGACTTCTGCCTACCGATATACTGAAATGAAATATATAAATGAATTGAAATGAACGTAAATTATTATAATATATATATATATATATATATATATATATATATATATATATATATATATATATATATATATATATATATATATATGTATCTTCTCATAAAAAAAATCATGATTTCTTACCTTTCATAACTTTTAGCAGTTTGCATCTTGAGATCTGAAAATGTTTGTTTGTTATTTAGACATAAAAAAACAGAGCTTAGAGGTTTTATTTCTCTCATGTGATGATTTGACGTGGAATGCCTTTATATATATGCAGATGCATGTATATAAATTTCTTTTACGAAATAAAACATTAATTTTTAAAGAAAACCCGAAAACTGTAAAAAATCATGAAAACATCCAAAAATTTACTATAGAATGAGGTAAATTAGATATATGGAAGACATTTGAAAGTAAACTTATGAAAAAAGACATTGTAGCTTGATTCCTACAGCTCTTATAAAGAAAATAAAATTGTTTCCGATGAATACGCAAAAATAGCCTAAATATGACCTTTTTTTAATTTTACATTGCAACATAAAATCACAGTTAAAGTACATTTCTACTTTATTTCCTAACCCTCCTAACCTTGATTATATCTAGTCTTTATAAGAAACTTCAGGTATACATAACTTATAATACTGTACGATGAGAAGCAATACTACCTTCTGATTGCAAGAACATTTCAGAGAAGTACAATTATATTGAATAATCCAATTTCATTTATCTGTAAGTGAAATTTGATCATAATTGCACCACAGTTGTCTTGTTCGAATTCATCCAGATCTCCGTGGAAGCAAGAATTCGTGGAAATTTGTTTCCGTATATCTTTCATTTAGAATATGCTTCAATATTATTTGACAGAATATACGGTGAGTACATTTATTAATTTAATCGTGTGTTTCATCTGAAAATTTCTTCTTTTTTTTCTAAATATTGAACAACGTCAAAAATGATGTTAATTTATGTTTTCTTCTTACTAACTACGATATCCCATTTATTTTATTTTCTTTTAAACTTCAGGTATTTTAATTAGAGTATCATAATAACTTGTAGTTTATATTTTATAAAGGATGTTCTAAGTGTCTTTTATAGATTATAGCTATTGTTTTTGATTCGAAAATAATTTATTTCTTTTTTATTACTAGTATATAATTATTTGTATTGAATCAATAAATAACTAAATCTAGACAAAAAGTCTAATCATAAAATAGACGAAGAATCTCGGGCCCGAGTCGTTGAAATAAATATGGTAAACAGTACAATTATAAAATCTTTCGAAAGTTTTGGCCCATTTTCAATGCAAATCTATTCTAAACTCACGTATAATACAGGTCCATATTTACTTATTAACAGATAAACAATTGCTTTCTATTTCAATCAAGGTTTTCACCATTTTTACAGCTAAACCTAAGAAAACTATCTAAAACAGCGCTATACCGCGTACTGCGCCACATTACACAGACCTTCTCCCCCGCATCTTCAAAACATACTTCAGCGTGCAGCAGCTTATCCAAGTGTCATTCCACACACCGCACACTCGTCAAATCGACGTGCGCAAAAACGACTAGATCCCGCGTGATTTTTGACTATCGGGCCAACTTGCCAGTATACCAGCAAATTCTATTAGCTCGAATCATCGTAGCTCGCGCGGGCGCCATTTTTCTCCGTACTGTGGTGCTCCCCGGAAATTCAATTTGACCACTGTGACTTTTCGCGCGGGGGAGGCGCGCTCCGAATATTTTTCATTGTTTTTTTTTCCGCTTATACGCACCTCTTTTTCGGGAGGAATTTTGTATTTCTTTTTGTGTGTTTTTCGGGCTGCCGTGCAAATTCAGATGTATTTTTTCGTTTGTGCAAACACGCGCACCGACGAATGGAAAAGCGGAGAATTCTTTATGCCGGACAGAGAAAAGCATTTTTAACGAAGTATTTCGCGTCCATTAAGCCCTTGTACAAGGCGTTTTTATTCTCTCTCTCTCTCTCTCTCTCTCGCTCTCTCTCTCTCTCTCTCTCTCTCTCTCTCTCCTGGCGTGTCGCTCGGACGTTTTATAAGTTATTGCGAGTGCGCGCTGTCGAATGAGAAAAAAGTAGTAGGTTGGTTTTTGGTTTTGTCCGCAGCTTTCGAAGTAATGGAAATGTTGTCTTTTATGGCACTAAAAACATTTGCCATTTTATGCGTTTTACTAATAAATCATTACATGACGTTTATGAAACGAATAACAGATTATTAAATGCACTGCACTGACTTATTTGATTTTAATGCAATTGAAATATTACCTTTCAGGACAAAAAACATTTACCACTATATGCTTTTCTTTACTAAATTATTACATGTTTTTTTATAAAACGAGAAATAAATAAAAAAGGTAACCCACTTACTTATTTATTGTTTATTTATTTTGTATATTAGTATAGTTTCTTTATATTATTAATTAATAACTAACATCTACTTATTCTTATTCCTGTCGCTATCAGAATTCACAGCATTTTGGCTATCTCATAAAGAATAATAGCAGTGATTTCTCTTTGATGTGTCGAAATATCATTTCGATCCTGCATGAACAAACTGAAAAGATCAGAATTCAATTTCCGCCATAAACTTTGTGGATGCCCTTCAAAACTTCCATAACACCGTCTAACATTAAATAAAAGTTTTCTATATCAACCTTCTTGTTCGCATGGATATAAGAAAAATCACCTTTTCAAAAACTGATATTCGTTTCGAACTCTCGATCATTCCTTCATCTCTCCAAGACAAATGAACTCCACAGATCGATAAGTCTCAAACGTACAACAACAAAAACCAAATCCTAGACTAATCAGCGAAGAAACGACGAATACGCACCTGCAAATCAATTGAAAAAGCCCGCGCATTCGTTACGAAATTCAGCGCCAAATTGCTGAATTCCATTCCGCGCAAACTGTTTCGGCCCTGATGTACGACGTCGTCGTGCTCGCGCGAAATTTTGATGTATCGCGGTTTGAGCGCACAGCGGCGAGCCTCGCGCGCACACGTGTGTGTGCTCTCTCCTCCTCGGCGCGAAAATTAGTTTCGCGTGATTTATTCGAGGCGCGCGAGCTTACACACCCTTTACGTGTCGGCGACTTTCGCGGATTCATCAATGCTTGATGGATCGCCGTGCCTTTATTGCGATTAATTGCCGCCTTTCTTTTTTCCGAAGGAGGGTAGGAAAGTATCGATTCGCGAGAGTGCGTACTTTATTTAACAGAAAGATGCTCTTTGCGGGGTGCCGGAGTATGATCAAAAGTAATAATTCTGTATTAATATTATTCTGGGGATAATTCTGTCACGGAAACTCTTGAATAAATAGAAATTTATGTTTTATTACGCATGAGTATATATTAACGATTGCTTTTAGATTGATATACCCCAATAATAACTAGTTTGTGTGTAATTATACAGGGTGGACCATTTTAATCTATTATGGGAAAAATGTTTCAGACAAAAGTTGTAGAGGTCAAAGGGGGTCAACTTTTGGCACCAACGACCTTGACCTTGAACTTGTTTTTGAAGGTCATTACAAGGTCAAGATCATTTCTGTTCTTTTCAAATCCGGAGTCAAAAGTAGGTCTTCTCATTTTAAAAAATGATCTTGACCTTGAAATGACCTTCAAAAACAAGTTCAAGACCAAGGTCGTTGGTACCAAAAGTTGACCCCCTTTGACCTCTACAACTTTTGTCTGAAACATTTTTCTGTATCCAACCATAATTCTAAGATATTTCCCATAATAAATTAAAATGGTCCACCCTGCATATAATTGCACTTACATTAATTATATACAACTATAAGTAGTCACGTGTGACTAGACGAAAAAATTTTATACGTGTTTTGACCTGTAATTATATGTAATTGTGTATCTTTGAATATATTTATATGCGATAGTACGTACTCACATTGAATCACATGACAACTATATGCTTGAAAGTAATATTAAATAGACATATACACTGAGAGAAAGGATTTATTATGACAACAAAATGAATTTTGTTATGAGAAATCTAATTATCTATTAACTATATTAACAAATCTTATTTGAAATACCGATCTCTTAAACAATTGATCATATAATTGCACATCACTGCATACAGGTTAGCTCCAAACGTGCAATAAAAATAATACAATAAATGAACTTAAAATCAAACTTTGATGCTGTAATAGACATACTGTAATACATAATTAATAAAAGACACGAAGATAAACTTATTTTCCTTACATGTGCTGTGAATAAATCATCTCAATTTTAAGTATTAAGGGAAACTCACTGCAGCACAAATGTGAAAAACAATGAATAATTTATTAGCTATTAAAGAAATAATTTACTTGGTCCAATAAAAAGCAAGCAAATAAATAATTTATTAATTATAACACGGACTTTTATTTCACCATATCCCAGTCAACCATTTATTAATAGTCAATAAAAATTATTAACAATTACAAATACGTTTTCAGTGTAATAATGTTTTATTACATATATTAGCATTAAAACATATTTAATAATATATATGTTTGTATATATGTATGTATGCATATGTAATGAAACATTATTATACGTTACATTTTACCTTCATTTCAAGCTTAAAGAATCCCATGCGTACAAATGCAATTTTTTACTACTGTATATGAATATATTTAAAGATAGATAAATAAATAGATACAGTTCATTTTGATTAAAACAAAAATTGATACATAGTATTTCAAGCCTTAGGTATTCATATTCTACAGTAGTAATTGGTTTATAGTATTAAGAATTAAAATATACGAGAATACAAGATTGTAAGTACAATTAAATATAATTACATGTAATCTATTTTTACCCGGGTAATTCTGTCACGTAAATTGTTAAATGCATACAAATCCATAATTTATTACACATGACTATATATTGACAAATGCTTTAAAATAAAGTAAAATGCAATGCATTTGTTGATATACGTCAAGTCATAATATCAACATTTTGATATGTGTAGTATGCAGAGAATGTTTTCTTCGGTATGATCAGTTTTGCGTGATTTATTTATGAAGGTATACTTCGCTTTATAGGTTGACGTTTTTTCGTATTTATAAACTCATATTGTTTTTCTGCAATAAATATTTATATATTCATAATACACATTCTATTTTGAAAGTATAAGAAAAATATTTTGAAAAAATAAATACTCGACGTTGTTTACCTCGTTCCAATTTTATTCCAATTTCTCATTTTTCTGCAAATTGCATTTTAACTACACAATAAATACAAGGATGTGCTTCATGTTGATATACGAAAAACATTATGCCAAGAACGTGGTTTCTTCGAAAAACTTAGCTCCACGTGATTTATTTATGCATGAACGTACTTCATTTGTACATTGACGTTTTTCGGATACATACAATAAATCATGTAAATTTCAGTGATGAATTTATGGATGGATTTTGATTGTAGGGTAAATATCCACTAAAGACACCTGCACGTACGTTATAAAATGGAAAAGCAATAAACCTATCTCAATTTCCGAATATTTAGAAAATAAAGTACCGCGATTTTTTAAAAATGAAAAAAATGTTTAACAGTCCATCGTATCCATAAAACATTATTTACGTTTAACAAAATGTACTTAACCGCCAAAGTATATAAAAAAGATATCCGCTGTATTTCCCGCAAAAACTATTTTACATATTTCTGAAATTTTTCAGCCACGAGTCCCGTAATACTTTTATTTTTCCACCCGCTCGCCCCATAAAGAACTGCGGCGATATACGAGCCAAATGTACGCTCGGTCATAGGCCAGCTTACCGAAACAAGCATAAAGCAAGAAATTCCAGGCGCACGCGAGAGAAAAAAAAGAGCGCCCATAAAACGACGAAGGAGGCGAGAGTAAAAAAGCCCCGGGAGAAAATATTCAAAAAAGGTTCCCTCCCTCCTATTTTTACTTACGTATGCGTTAAGATTTCGCCGGGGCGCGAATTTGCCTTGCAAATGCCGGGCAAAACAGTTCCTTAAAGGAAAAGCCGTGTCCGACGTCCGCCGTCTGGGCGAAAGTTCGCCCCGGCGCTGTAGATTTTTCCGAGCTATGAGCGCGAGAAGTGCGGACTTTTCGCGAAGGGAAAATCTGGGTGAGACTTGGGTGAGAGGAGCAAGAGCGGTTTCAAGTTGTTAAATTATTCGTGGGAATCAATTTTGATTTGGGGGGGGGGGGGGGAGTGAGTTTGTCGGGCTTTATTGCGTGGATGGAGTTTTTGAAGGTAGTTTGAGAGAGGAGAGGAAATAGAGTGTAATGGACAGTGAAGAGATAGTTTGTTAAAAAGGTAATTGGTATGTCAGGAAAAGTAAATGAATTCGGTATTTTTAACCCAAAAGTTCATTAACTCATATCAGCATTAGAATGATTATAAATACCTTTAATCGATATAACGAATTCGACAAACCAACTTTCATTTAAGATAAAAAAAATACAATTTTTTTTTTGTAAAATATTAATTGTTATGCAGTGAAACTTTTTAATTTTTATCCTTGCATAATTATCTTTCACTAAAACTAAAAATAGACATAAATAATAATTTGTTGTAGAAATAATAAGTATGATTCACTTTATGAGTGTATTCACTTCCCCTAACCGAGATTTGAATAGTCTATCAACAGAGTAAAAACGCAATTTGCGAACGTAATATTTTCGTACTTTTCTTTCTCATTTTATTTCTCATTTTATTTCTACTGTATATTATCGTATAGTGATATAAATATTTAAATTAATCCTCTTTTCCGAATATCATGTAGCAAAGCTTGAGGTAAGAATCTTCTTGTTTTAGTCCTAATTTATAAGTAAGCATATACATTGTTTTTTTTCGCTTATTTTTCGACCTTCATCTCCTACTAAATCTAAATCACTGCACATGTCACTTATGCTTGACTTATATCCTTTAATGATACCCCCTATTCGTTATGATTAGTCAATGAATCTCATTATTTGGTATAAGGGGAGACCAAGTCAAAGTGAGTACTGATAGGTATTTTCATAGTATTTTTATGATATATTGTTTAACTTATATATTATATTTTTCTTATAAAAATCTTTAAAAGCATTTAAAACCGAATTTTCGATGTACATAGTTAAAAATAATTGTTTAAAAAAAAAAGCAAATCTAACCTTATATCTTTTACAGCACGGAACAAAGTAAGCCTTTTTCAATTTTATCGTTCAAATAAAATACGATTTTCTTTGATTAATTTATCTTTGAAAATGATGTACTTTTAACAATGGAATTCGAGGTACAATCCCTTTCGAAAAATGTCACTGCAAAATACTCGGAAAACTTTATTACTTTTCCTTTTGCCAACAATGAAGGCAGTCGTAACTTTCCGCTATCGCAGTACTTGCTTTTATTAAAATACACATTGTAAAAATTTGCTGAGCACAAATTTTCAAAGTTATTGAAAAAAATTGTAAAAGCTAGCTTTGTCACGGGACTCATTCTGCCTTGATCTCTGCTACAGCAAAATATATCTTCCAGACGCTGAACAAAATTTACTACGGTCGGCATTTTTACATATGGCTGGCTTGCAAAATTTTGTGATTTTTCTGTCTCGCATATTCGTTTAGCATCGAAAAGCAGATTGAACTTTTGATAATGCTATTTGAACTTTGTCCCGCGAGTTGTAAATTTAAAACGTCAATTTTAGTTCTTTTAAAGTATCGTTTGTTTATTTTTTACAGTTTATTTATTCTTTATAACTCAGATTGATAGCTTTACTTTCATACAATACAAAAACTATTTTACCGATGCAATTTTCGCTGGTTCAATGTTTAAGTATTTATACACACAAGAAAAATATAAGAATAGGCATTGTAGTGAATTGATGGTCCTCTTCGTGATATCTTACTACGTATAACTGAACCAATCACGTAAGTTAATAAAATGAACTAAATACTTTTTACTTAATATCATCAAATGTGAAAAGATTTCAAGCAAAAATTGAATTTAGCATACATTAACTACTAGGATTATTTAAAACATGATACAACACAAAAATTTCCCTTCCATGGTCAAAATATTATCTTATAGCATTATTTTGTAAATATCTATATCTAAAATACATTAACAGGCGATGCAGTTCTCGTAATAAGCCATATGAGATTGATATATAGAGAGAGAGGAAGAGTCAGAGACATAACAACTGTTTTCTTCCGATTACTACAAATTAATGATTATCATCAGGGTCCTGAACTTCAAGATTGAAGAACACAATAAAACCAAGAAAGAAGAAAATCGACGAGGAAATTTTGATATGCATGAGTACTTACAATGAATCAATGTAAGAAATAATTGATATATAATCAAACCACAAGCTGTTCAATATAATTTACTCTATTTTAGTTATTACATAAGAAATTGTCTTTATTTCATTTATTAACTCCTTGAACTATTCCTTTTTATTGCACCCTACATTTACTATACGTTCTACAGAATAGATATACTGTAAGTGACAATATTGCACATTTTACAGAAATTATTCTCTCAGTGCATTCGTTCTATTCAATAACACGCAAAAATTAATTCTCCGAACTTGTACTACCCGAACCTCAACCACATTTTCCAAATCAGCCATGCACGAAAGTAAACTCTCGCGACGCAACGCACACCTGAAGTTCGCAACCCGCAAACTCATCTCATCCCGTTTCTCGCTCCTTCTCCCCACGAGGCGAATTCCTCCACCAGCTTCTCTTTTACTACGGTCCACGTGCAGACACACCTAGAGAGGGAGAGAGAGGCGCCAGGTCAAATGAAGTCGTATCAATCGCGACGAAACAAGTATGAGGTGCCTCTGCGGGCTTCTTGCGGATTTCTCCTTCACTCTCTCTCTCTCTCTCTCTCTCTCTCTCTCTCTCTCTCTCTCTCTCTCTCTCTCGAACATTTCGCGAACCACAGCGACACGAGCGACTTGTCTCCCCTCTCTCTCTCTCTCTTACCGCATCCCTTAAGGAGCTGCTACTACTCGTACATATTAGACGTGCTCGGCGCCGGCGCCGCTTTAATCAGCGAAACGTAGTCGCGATGTGTTTCGCCTGCGAGTGCAGGGGAGAGAGAGAGAGAGAGAGAGACATGGCTTTTGGAGAAGTAGTTTCGAGGGGCAAGACGCGTGTAAGGAATCTCGGGTGAATGCTGAGCAAGAGTTGATTCTTATGCGGGCTTTAGCTTGGTAGAATAAGTGAATCTTTTTTGTTTTTGTTTTCTTTTTTATCGGGGATAGGTTTATTAATTGGTTAGTTAATAATATTGATTAGTTAATTAGAAATGTAGTGAAATTATTATTATTAATTGTTTAATTTATTTCTGCTTTATTTCGTATTCATTTGTTTAATTTATTTTATTTTGACTATTTGTTGTTATGAAAAAAATATAATAATATATTCCGCTGTGCAATTGTCATTTAAAATTGTTCAAAACTTTAATTAAGCTTTTTAATTCCGTTGGTAAGAAAATGTAATTTAATACGCGACCGTCTGCACGTACTGATTTACTTTGCTGATTTTTGAAGAATAATAATCATAGCTTTTTAGATGCAAATATAAACAGCTCACTACTAATACCAATAATTAATTAAAGAATATACAACGTTCGTTAGGAAATGTATAAAAAAATAAAGTAATTAATGTGTTACGGACTGATGGTTTATTGTGTGCTATTTAAGAATGATAGTTTTGTTTTAGAATATTACCGACAAAAGTAGAATTAAAAACTAAATAATTAAAAATTAATTAACATCCATTTGTTACGTTTTGCAAACGTAATTAATTAAGAGCTATACCATTAAAGGATATTGAAAATGACAAAGGTATATAACCGTAGAAGATAAATTCAGGTTGTAAGTATATAAGTATAGGTAGAAGGCTCGATTACTGGTGGAAATTGGATAATAATTGTAAACTTTGTTGATCACTACGAGTGTAAATATATAAACTATTGAGATATGTAGCGCAGGTTTGTAGCTGCAGGTTTTTAAATGTTTCTTAATTTATCAGATACTGAGCTCCATGGTAAGTTTTCTTAAAAAACAATAAAATCATAAAGTAACTCAATACAAAAGTAGATTATATGAAAAGCTACTATTTCGTCGAGGTACATTTTGATTTTATTAGTTTTGAAAGAAGAATATCGCGGGGCACAGTAACTAATGCAGGGCACAGTAACTAATGCAGGGCACAGTAACTGACTCACTCGTCTACTATTACTCGTCATTCGTAAACAAAATGTGTTTAGGATACTATTAGTAATGTGATGATGATCATAATAACCCATCAGTAATTGTTTAATTATAACTATCAAATATTGGAAATACAGTAATTTTGCGGCATGCCAGTAATTCGTTATTGATAATTGGCGCAGCATAATTGAAACAGTCAATGATAGTAATATACCATTTTCATATTATTTTAAATGAAAGATTGAATAACAGAATCTGCACAATTATTACATAAATATAAATATTTATTATCTAAAAGTTGGATAGAAGTTAGGTTCTTTTGACAATCTTTTTTAGTAGACAGAACTGGTTGGAACTTAATCTAACTTAAGGCGACTAAATCCAACCAGATCCAAGTAGACATTAGCAAACCGGACTCCACAAGATATGTTTGGTTTGCGTCATGAACTTTGATGTGTAAATTGTTTCAAACTTCTTTTATAATTAAATATCAAATTATTCAACGAAAAAATAATTAAAAATGAACTGTTTATTTATTTTAGATACTTCATTAAAAAACTTTATTTTTAAATTGTACAGGTTCATGAAATAAATAAACCATATTATTTCAGTTCATAAATAATATAAAGAAAACCTTTGTTAGTCAATTGAATTTAAATTTTGGTGTGGTGGGCAACTCAAAATACCCTATTCCGCATTCTCTCTTGTTGCACAATATACTATATTATATAAGTATACACGCATAAATGTAGGTATTTTTGATTACATTCTATAATTAGTTGAAGCTTTAATGCACACGTAATTTGTGCAATTTACGCACAGTCAATATAAGCAAAACAAAGACTTATTGTTGGTTTAACGTAACCAAATTAAAAAAGCATGCATTATGTAACTAACTATAATAACATTTATAATTGTAAAGACAAAAAAAAATCAGAAAATTAAAATTTATTATAAATATAATATAATTTCTATTAGTACAAATATTTATGCTTCCACATACATAAGATATTATATTTAGAAGCTCATAGGTCCAGACTCAATCAGCTCTGCCCTGGTATACATTACTTTGAATGGATTCTGATTGATTCACTATTAAATACAGATATTCAAAACACAAATACTGATCGAAAATGGATGTTTAAAATATATATTTTCCATCGATAAAAGCAAAAAGTTTCTCTCAATACAATTTCGAAAAACCTACAAACAGACGCAGCCTGCCTCGTTGCCGCTTCAGCCATCGATTGAAGCACAAAAGTAGGTTAATAAAAAAGTTTTTTTCTCCCGCTCATTCAATCAAACTTTAATAAGCGTAGAAATGATACCTCTCTCTCTCTCTCTCTCTCTCTCTCTCTCTCTCTCTCTCTCTCTCCCTCTCTCTCTCTCTCTCTCTCTCTCTCTCTGTCATATGAATGAGTGTGTTTTTATTTTTTTTGACGTGATAGATTTACGTACAATTTTTCGTAAAGTGTGTGTATGTGTTCCTATTATTTTTATCGTATTTTGTTATCTTTATTATATTTATTTTATGTATTGACGAAGCGTATTCTGTGATGTGCCATTTGACTATGACTAGTTCATTATATTTAGATTTTATAAACTGACGAACTGTTACAGCAAATAATGTTGTTTTTTTATATAAGAAACGCAATAATTGAATGTTAAATGTGAGATAACAAATGTATAAACTGACTGATATTTTAATTATTATAACTATACATGTACATGCAATTGTAAGAATTTTCGTCATTGATGAATAAACAGTATATCTATATATCTATCTCTCTCTCTCACACACTCGCTCTCTTTCTTTCTCTCTCTCATCTCTCTCCATAATATAACCTCAAACTTCAGCGGGCGCAAAACGCATGTATTAGATTCGTGTTTGGGAATATTCCTTGGAGAGATCATGTTACCACCTATCGCAAGCGATTAGGCTAGTTCGAGGTTGAAGCCCGTCGAGAGTACTTCCTAGGTTATCTAACGTTCTGTATTTTAAAAACTGAGGCACCCGAGTATCTCTCGTCTAATTCTATATTAGTAGCGAAACTCAATGTGCGAATATCGGATCGGCTATTCACAGATATTTTTCTTATACGGCAACGTACCATATCCAGAATGGTCAACTCCTTGCACCATATCCTCCTCTAAACTCTGGAACAGCCTACCTGAATCCATGTCCTCTGTCATACAGTACAACATCCATCTCCATCATCAAATTCCATCTACTCCGTCACCTCCATACATTAGATGCTAAAGCCTGATCCGATCTTCGCACTTAATTTGTAATGTATATTTTATTTTATTTTTATACATATTATGTATATGTGTATATTTTACTGTATTTTTATACATATTATGTATATTTGTATATTTTATTGTATTTTTATACGTATTATGTATAGTTGTATATTTTATTGTATTTTTATTTACTGCGCTTTTATTTATTTTTATTTTTATTAATTGCGCTGTGCGACTATTATTATTATTATTTTTATGTTTATGTAACACTAGCCGACTGTCATTGTTATTTTAAAGTGCGTAACTAGAGATTCTGTTATGATTTATTAAATAATCGTTACATTGCATATTCATATTTATTATATTTCTTACGCACATTATGCATTTTTATATTTTATATTTGTTGTACTGTATTATATTGTAAAATATTGTTCATATGCCCAATGGGATACATTAGTCCCCAGGCAAAATAAAGAAATCAATCAATCAATCTCTCTTTTCTTTCTTTAGTAGGGGAGAACGGGGTAATGCCGATCACTGGCTAATTCCGGTCACCCTTATTTTCAATAATCTAAACATTTTTAGGTAATAATTCGAATAGTATATTAAACGAAAAACATAAAATGCAATTAATCTAATGTCCAAACAACCTTCTATTCAGTTTTATTAAAGAATTATACACAATGAAAATGTAGGCCTACATTTCTTATAAGAAATCTAGTCTATAAAATAAGCTTTTATGCATATTATTTGTTGCTTTATGCAGTTATTTTTTGCATCTTTATTAACTTGAATAATCTAAGAATACGAAGTAGTGAATAAAAAAGAGTATAAACCTATTACTTTTTTGTCATTTCAATTTAAATTACTAAGCAGAATGGGGGTAATCCCGGTCACAATGTTATTTATATGACGCTCCCGAAAGTGAGGCTAAAAAACGTTTTGCTGCGCTCTCAAGTAGGGTAACTTTTAAGTGTTTTTGATTGAACGGTGGTTATGTTATTATATGTTTCACTATGTAAGAGCGAATAATAATGCGACGGATCATATGAAAGTTCATTTAATTGATTTAAAGACATTTTTCACCTATAAAAGTAACTTTCTAATAGTGATCGGAATTGTACCAAGGCTGACCGGTATTACCCTTTGATGTGGAGTAAATTCGGTCAAAATGCTTTTTTTATTTCGACTTATAGCTTCGATATCTTACATTATTATATTAAACCAATAAGAAATATTGCTAGTCAATGGTTTGAACTAATATAATAATTATTTAAAGTTAAAAGAAACAATTTGAAAGTGGAAATAACAAGCACGTTTGCTCAGGTGACCGGCAATACCCCATCCTCCCCTATACACATCTAGTACATACATCTTATTGTATATCTATCTCTCTGCTGTCACTTTCTCTTTCTTTCTCCCTCAGCCTCTCTGATTGAACTTTTCCCTAGTCCAGCACTCCTCTTCCACGATTAACACGCAAAAAACCCGTTGATCTCCCTTGATTAACTCGAATGTCGCCTTTTTCTGCGCGAGATACACACACCGCGGACGAGAGCCCAAGCGATCGAGACAAACGTGGCGCCTGGCGATAACGCGCGCGACAGTAATCGCTTCCTTAGCAGCTTGGGTAAGGCTGCACGGCTCGATGCACTTTCCGACCGCGTGAGCCCGGAGAGAGTTCATCGGATGATTTTCCACGGATGGACGATAGGGCCCTGATTTGCGGGCCGGCGGGGTTCGAGGCCACCGTTTTGGGATTTGGTATTGGAGGATTGTTTGAAGGTGTTGGAGGTTTTAGGAGTGTTGCGAGATGGATAATATTGCGAAACTTATGGTTGGGAGTTTTTAATCTACTAGTAGTAGTTAAATAAGAAGTTTCACTTTATATTTAGATAGAAACCTACAATATTAAATTCAATTAAGGGGGATGCCTCAGCCGAAAATTAAAAGCTCTTTTCTTTCTCTTAAGACACAAAATTTTAATGATGTTTTAACATGTGGAATAAAAGAAGATATTTCAGACAACTTTAATTAATTTCAATATTCGTAAAAGACGATAATTAAAAAATTTACTGATATCTTGCTTCTCGATGTTACTAAGAATTATAATTCTTGTTTTAGAGTTTTACTATTTATTGTCGAGTTATAATTTCTTGTAATATAAAGGGCTATTCCCATTTATAAATACGTAAAGGATCGGAAATAGTAAATCCAAAAATATGGGTGGGAAAAATAGATAATGTCATAATCTTTCAAATAAATTTTCAATAAACTAATTATATGCTTCTATTACAAAAACTATACCAAAACATACGACCAAATTAATCCCCCCAAATAAACGAATACGTTTTAGCCAATCAAATGAGAGTTACTTTAGTTGTCACTGCACCGGAAGAAAAGTGAAGTAAATAAATTATAAAAAATTGAGTGACCATACTTGTCTCGGGGTATATGCTTTACATATCTACACACATACACACACATACACACACATACTCACAGGCACACACACATTCTCACGCATACACTCACACACATATACGCACATGAACATGCACGCACACACACATGATTTATTTGGAAATCATGTTTTCTGAGAATAATGAATCTTACTCAAAGCAAATAGATTAACATTGACTCTCGATATCCTGCGGTAAATAGAAGAAAATATGATTTTCAATAGGTATTATAATAACAAAAAATTCTCTTGGATTCATGGAAATATGATAACATTTTACCGTGAATGTGACTTTCACAGATTTTGGCAATTTAAATTTTCTTGATTTCAATATATTTTGTTAAAAAATAGAATAAAAAATGTTGTTTTCAAAGATTAAAAGTGGTTTAGTGCTCTTAAATGAAAAATATATTAAATATCAATGGATTATCGTAGTTGTGTTAACAAAATATTAGCTTTGTCTGTTACTACTGATCATTCTAGCAAATGGCATCCTAGATAGATTTTGCAATGCAAATTACTATTTTAAGATTTAAATCTAAAGTAAATTCTTAAGCCATCACAGTTTATATAATTCTCTATTTAAAGATACGTTTAACTTATATACCTCAAAATAATATATTTTTTTCTTATTAAGATGGAAAGATACTCAAAAGCTGAAAAACATAAAATTTTTGTTATTATCTATTTTACTTTGTATATGTGAGAAAAGTATGCAAAAAAGGTGTCAGACATATATTTAAATAAATAATAACTTATGATTGAAGAGGTTCCATATGATTTACGTGTACTTCAGAAACTTCGATTTGCTTTATCCCGTAGCTCGTCTCGCGACTCAGTTGTTAACCAATCTATCTAAAAGTTCATACACAATTTCGTGTATATTGACGGATGCATTATTTTATTTCAAGATTAAAAAAATTCTACCTAGGCTTTTACCAGTTATTTAAATAAAAACTAAAATATTTGACAGCTTTCCTATATAATCTTTCGGTTAGACGAAGATATATCCAAATTGAAAAGCATTCTGTTGATTTTCCAATAATACGCATACGAACATGTGGAACATTTCAAATCTCAAAATACTGCCTCGCGAAATAAACCAAATCAAAGTTCATCAAATACACCTATATCATACGTCACCCTTTCAATGAAAATGCTAAAAACGCCTTTCTAAAATAACCACCCAAACATTTTTTGACGTATACTCCTCTCCCTCACACACAAATCAAAAATGTAATATTTTCGAAGCTTCCGAGCACCTCCCTACAAACATTTCACTCTCCACTCCCCCCCGTAAAAAAAAGCTTCAGCTCGAGACCTGTCATCCCTAGTGCGCCATTCACTCGAGTCCGCGCCAGCCAGACGGACAGACAGACACACAAACACACATACGTACACTCCTCTCTCCCCAAAATCGATAAGGATCACAACAAAAGCAACGTCCGTCCCTTCTCGCCCACTCCCCCGTCGCGGCTCGTCACAGCTACATCTACGCAGCAGCGGAGCAACTCCGAGCCTCGATCCTTTGGCCGCGAGGCGTCGCCACCCGCGCCGAGTCGTCCAACATGGCCGGTGCTCGCTGACGGGCCGCGAGACAGTTCTGCGCATCCCGCGGGTATCCTGCCTTCGCTCTACCTTCTCTGTCTCTCTCGCTCTGCAGCTCCTCAGCGACTTTACGCCTCGTTCCACGGTATCCTCGAAAGGTGAGTACTCTTTTTGGAAATGGAAATTAACCGTGCGTTGGATTTGCGTGCTGGTCGCGATTTCGAGGTGCGGGGTCGTGCGTTCGAGGGATGCATGGGTGCCGGTGCGCGAGTAACGTTGTGCTCGGGTACGAGGCGCGATCAATAGGGGACGGCGGAGATGGACGAGGGCTGATGTCGGAGCTCGCTCGGGTGTTTTTTCTCTTCCGTTGCGTCCTTCGAGTTGTATGCGGGGATGGTTTCTTGTTCTTTGATTTTGGGTTCCGAGGGGGTTGGGCGTGTGGAGAGGGTTTTGAGTTGTGTGTGATTTTGTTTTGATTTTGAGAGGGGGTTAAGGGTTGTGTAGACCGGGGTGGTATTTAGAGGTTTGTGGGACTTTTTTTTGGGTGTACGGTTTTTTTACGGTTCGGGGGTGGGTTTGGACAGACGAGGTTGAGTATGTTTAGTGTTTTTTGGGCTATGATGTGTGATGGTTTTTATGGTAATTTGTGTGTGGATTTGTAACGTTAGGTTACGTTTATGATGTGCAACGTAGTTTTAAGGAATTGGATGACTCACTGTGTGATGAATGTTGATTTAAAATTTTAATGAGTCAGTTTAATAACTATTTAAGAAGATTTTGTAGCAAGATTAGTGAATTGTTGCAATATTTTAGGTTACGTACACAATCATATTTCGTTGATTTTGGGTACTCGTAAAATATTTGCGGTTTAATGTTAAGATCAAAGTGTTATTATACGCAGCTTTTATCAGGTGCAGAGTTTAACCGTTTTATAAACATTATCAATTAAATTTTCATTTATAGTGTATACACACGCGTTCAAATAAATTGATGTATGTTACGTAATAAATGTCTGACAATTTTTAAATACGGTTTGTGGTGCATTTCGATAATACATAAGCTTTAAACCAAAGCACAGATTAAATATTTATTCAAGAATCCTTGAAATACATAGAAATTGCTTTTCAAAAGGTGATATATAATGTGGACACGATCGATTCATTTTATGAAAGGTGCGTAAAATAAAAATACTACTTTGTATTTGTATTTACATCACGTTGCAAATACGTTATATTTATATCAAGTACTGTTACATCAAATTATGTATCTTTTGATTAACAGTACCTATAAATAACTCACGGTAAAAGAATTCAGCCATATTTTTGTATTTATATAGTACGAAAGTGTTAAATAATTAATTCACATAACATTTTTTAATCCAACACCCTCTGTTCAAAGTGCACTTTCACGCGAATATTGAATAACATATTGGGTAAGTATCAATTTTGAGAACATCTGAAGCTTTGGTATATCCATTCGAAATTTCAAATATAGAATAAACATGATCACAATTCAGTCCTAGTACTCATAGTAATGTTGATAGTCCATAGTTACAAAAAATTAATAAGAATTCTTGTTATTACGAGAGCCGCATAGAATACACAAAAATCGGCAACTTACAATTATATAAAATTGCACACAAAAAAAATACATCTGAAATCTAAGAAAATTTGTTTCTACTTTTCCATTATTCAGTGTTTATCAAGCATTATTTTTACAGCTTTCCTATTTCTGAAGTCTCTAAATATACACTCTCTACATTATAAACCACTATACTTAAAGAAGGCAATCCTATATTCAAAGTTCCTTACATCAACATCCCAACTCCCGTCGCAATCTCCATAAAATCCAACCAGCCTATCAAAAACTCGCGCACAATCCCGCGTCAACAAAAAGTCCATAACCAAGGAAAACTCGCCGGCAATTGATTTAAAAAGGCATCGATACGTCATCCTCCCTCGGAAATCGCGCCTCTCGGCCCCCGCGTGATTGAAGCGAGCGCGTCTCTCGAGTTTGCGCTCGATACGTCAAGCGCGAGGAAATATCCCCACGCGGAATTTTTCCATTCACGCCGGGGATGAGCCGCACGCGGAGGTATATAGTGTATTTAGCGGAACGAGGAGCGCGTGGGCAAACGCGCGAGCTTTCGGAGAAGATCAAATACGCAGATGGTTCTTATGATTCTTATTATTCTTTTTGTGAGGAGGAAGAATTGTGTCGCGTGTTTAATGCGAAAGTGGCGAAGGATGTAGTTGAATTACATCCTTCCGGTAGGATAAAATAAAATAAATGAGAAAGATAGATTTATTTTTAAAGAAGCTCTTGTTAAATTAAATTAAAAATTGATAAATAATTTTTTGAGAGTATTTTATTTGAGAACTTTACGTTCGTAAGTACTAATATTAGATTATATTACTGCATCGTTACGCGTGTGACTAGAAATAAAAGCGTAGGTCGAAAATATTGTGTACAGTGTGTACTATAATTTTATACTAACCCACGCTTTTATTCTTAGACACATGTCTAAATATATAGTATAAAAACCACCACGACTTAACGTATAGTTGTAAAGCCCGTTCTCATAAAATACGTTTAAGAAAGTATTTTTTTATTTTTAGTTTATTTCAATAAAAGCTTGTTTTAAAAAATGTTATTTTATTTATTTCTATTTTATCTTTCTTAGTTTTTTTGTTATTGTTTTCATAATCTATTTCAAAACTGTCCCAAAGTGTTCCAGTTACGTCCCAATTGCCCCTCCCCCCCCCCCCACACATACACATACACATATGCATACACATACAATCAAATATTAATAAAAGAAATAGAAATTTTGAAACCTACTTTTAAAATTAGACTAAATTGTCCCAAGTGCCCCAAAAAGTCTGTGCCCGGGTTAGGCCTATCCTGAAATTTTTAGCTATGTAACATATCGGGAAGACTCAGAATTTTCAAATGTAAGACTAGACTCAATCTAATAAATAGACAAACCAACAAACAAACAAACAAATAAACAAACAAACAAACGAACAAATAAGCAAACGGACATGTGGTACTGAATAGAAGCCTATACAATTATATAACAATTTAATCTAAATATTAAAGTACAATTAATTTAAAGTTATACAATCATTTCAATATATTTTATATTACTTACTATATGGTATAAATAATGGTTCTAAAAAATATAAGTAGCATTATAGTTAAATATCTTTTACTATTAAATATTGTAATCGCTACCAACTTGTATTTTCTCAATGTTCTTGTGTGTGCCGTTCATAACGTGGGTGTATATATGGGGATCGTATAGATATAGGGTATTCTGATCTTAGGAGTATATATTTGAGTATGAGTTTCAGCGAGAACGGAAGGCAAATGTTGGAGGATGATTGCGGGGACGTGTTTTTTCGTGGTTGGACATGAGTTTGTTTAGCGTCGTCGTTTTGTGTGAATTGGGATGACGTCGAATAGTCCATTTAGAAAATTATGTTTTAGAAGAAAACTAGATTAATTAAAGAATTTTAATACAACTTTTCTCATCAATTTGTTCATATTATGTTTAGCGTTGTTCTATGTGTGAAGAGACAATGTTGGGTCAATTTTTAAAGTGACGTTTTATAATTAATATGTACAAGATTTTATTTAGATTCCGGGTTTTTGCTATCACTTGAGTAAATAAAGAACTGATCATCCATTACTTTTTTTATATTAATCGTCGTATAAAGAGGCCGATCCATTGTAAAACCCTGAAAAATATTTACTCATAAATTATTGATTATTGGGAATCTTTGTCTAAGTGTCTGATATTTCCAACTAAATTAAATTTATGTCTATTTTAAATATGAAATGATTTAAAAAAATTTAAATATAAAAACATTAAAAAAATTTAAATATTAAAAAATTTAAAAAATTTAAATATGAAATTAAATATATGCAAAAGGTGCATAATTTCAATTAAAAAATATTTGAGTATCTTAAAATTTTTGTTTTTTTATACACAATTTGTAATACTTACTTAAAAATGTAGCTCAACGCATCCCGTTATACAGTTGCTTTGATTCCTCGCGGAGAAAGCTATTTTGTACGTATCAATAGTTTATTCTTTAAAGGCATGTATTATTAGCGTAGATGGTTCTTAAAATAGTACCTTAAAAAAAAATTAAAAAGAGATTTTTAATCAGTATGAATGCCATTATCTTCAAGCCAAGAATTAATTTCAGGTTTTGTTGAACTTATAAGATCATTTTACAATTTAAGACATAAAAATATACCAACGTTTTTGTAAAAAAGAATTACCTTATACTTTAAAAATGTGCAATAATAAATAAATAAATAATTACAATTTTTCAAAACTTCTTATTGTCATAACCATTTAATAAATAATATTAATATTAAACGCTAAGTATTTTACTTTGTACAATTACTACTTTTTTATTCAATTAATTTTCCGCTTCTCTGCTATTTGCCAATTTCTCGCGTGCTTCCGCTCGTCAAAGAAGGGAGATAAAGGCCGGAAAAGGACTGGGGAAAATTAGGCCGAGACGTTAGACGCAGAAACAACAAAGAGACAGAGAGATTGGCAGCCTCCGAAAGAAAATCCGGCGAAAAGGTATACTCTCTGTAAATTTTTCGGTGTGGAATTTCAGTCTTGGCGAGAGTGGAGAAAGGCTTTTTCTTAGAAAAAGGACATTATACTCCTTGCCTTATTGTCTCCTTTGTTCATAACAAAATGGCAAAAGTTAACATTAATCAAGTCTCTATTAAAATTTAGTACAGAAAAAATTACATTTCCCTATCATTTGTGACACTAGCACAAAAAATTAGAATAAAAATTCAAGTAAATTCCAGAACTGTCTGTAAAATATGACTTTTTCATGCATAGCCGATCTTCCGTTAAAATTTTCCTACCCAGTCGCACTGAAATCGATTGAAAGGCTCTTCAAACACGTAAATTTTTATTCAAACGGAAGTAATCCCATTCCGACTGGCCATGACTCGAAATTTTCACTCTAAAAATTTCAAAAGGGCGAATTCAGCTCAGCCCTCGCAAAAATTCGACTCACCACTGTCATAAGTTACGCACACTCGAATATACCATCCACGAGAAAAGACCCTCAATATAAAAATAAAGAGCGCGCGAATCTACCTCGTAGCTGCATATAGTTACAAGAGAAAAGGAAGCGCTCGCTCCTCGTTTGAGGAAAAGGCGAGCAGCCGAGCACATTTTCTAGTCCAACAAATTTTCCGATTCCTTCCGAGAATGTACGTATGCATATATATGCGTGTGTGTGTATGTAGGGGTTTATCTTGCTGCAGCTGCGCGTTTCTCTCACGCTTCTTACATCGCGCGGAGGAGCTTTCCTTTGAGATTAGGGTCCAGGGGAAGCTGGGCTCCCAGCTACGATGCGAGCGATCGACCTTTGGATTTTCCCTGGATTTTGCTGGGTACATCCTGCGAGGCTGTTGGCGTTGCTGAAGTACGGTGTTTGAATGAGAGCGTTGTGACGGTAAATCTGATTATTACAGAATTAGGTGGAGGCTATTGTTTAGGGTGTTTGTTGGGGACAGAGTAATTAAATGGTGTAGTACAATGGCAGAGCGTACGTTGATGTTACACGCTAAATTTGTCTGAATACGACGGATCTTTTTTTGACTGAATTTTTTACTTACAGAGTGTTATTTCTGTGTTTCTTCAAGTGAAATTTAGATACTGATTATATTTACTTTATTTTCTTGAATAAATGGAAGATTCACGTGAGAAAAGGTTTGCTGTGTTTTGACAAGAGTATTGAACATTTTACTCTTTCAATTTCAGTGTGCACTTAATATTTTTAAAATTATACGTGAAAGCTCCATTATGATTATAAAAATGATTTTAGCATTCTCTTTTTAATTTATCAAAAACTGAAGAAAAGAATCGTCCTCTTCATAAGCACTAATAAAAATGAATCTTTTAGCTATTTATATATTTGTATCTTTTAATCTATAAATGATATTGTTAAGCCCATATGAGAAGTTATTAGACCCATATGTAAGCAAAATATAAAGATAGTTTTAATAAAAAATTTCAAAAATTTTAGAAGAAAATAAGTTTGTAACGTGTAATTTATTTTTATTCGAAATGTTTTAAAAGAATTGTACAAAATCTATCTTTATTAAAACTTTTAATATTTCTTTGTTGACACTTTTTGTAAATATATCTTAGACGACATTTAAAAATTTCTAGCAGAGGTCCGGCAATATCTTTTGTAGTGCACCCTACTAAAGCAAATCAGGTGATAAATCCGACGGTGGATCCGGTAATAAATCACCTGATGCTTTGACATGATATATCACCTGATGGAATCACCTGATAAAATCATCAGAGAAGATTACTCGTTTACCATCAGATTTATCTCGTAAAAGCTTTTTTATGAAAAGGATGTTCAATCATCAGCTGATGAATCAGGTAATTACATTAAGTAATCCGGTAAATCTTGTGATAAAATTGCTGATATAAACAGGTGATAAATCAGCTAACATAATCAAATGATATATCATATTAAAGCCCAGGGGATTTACCACTTGATTATTTTCAAAGAGGATTTCTCCCACTGGAAAAGAAATAACTGTGTACATATTTAGCCCTCCGTGATCACACAGGGTTCAGGTAGCAACTTTAATTAGTTTAAGGCAGAAAAATTACTAAACTTTCAGAAAACAATGTAGAAATATGAATAAAAGGTTTATGTTTAAGTTTTAGTCTGAACATAGTAAGAGATCTTAAAGCCAAAGTATCGTAAAATATTGACTTATATCACTTAAATAAATAATAGCTTTTTAGACTTTTAATACTTCAAAAATATATTAATATTAACAATTAAATAAAGAAAACATTCGATTCATATTATGCAAAGCAATTTTTTTAACATAAAGCAATTAATAATCTGGGCATGGCAACCGTTTAATTTTTGGGGTGCAAATAGTGCCCAATGCCCAAACGTGTTATTATTTGGAGGTGTGACAAAATTCTCTTAAAAGTATTAAAACCCACTTCCTACCCGACAAACGATTACCCCCAACTTCATTATCAAACCCATTTTCGAAAGCGAGACACCACACACGCGCACCCCTCACACGCTCCATTAACTACAGAACGCACAATTTCCTCCCGTCTTCCGAGCGAGCGCAAAATTCCATTTACAAAGGAAAAACCCCGTCCGCATTAAAAATGAGCGCGCACGCGTTATATACCTACCAACTCCCTCGTCGCCGCTGTCGGTACAAAGGAGCAGCCGCGTGGGCGCGCGAGGCATCAAAGCACGCGTTTACAATAACAAGGGCGCGCGCGCGCGCGCGTCAAAAGTGAAGCGTTCAATGGGGGCAACGAGCGATGCGAATATCACTAAAGGGCTAAAGTAATCCGAGTGCAGCGGGATTTTGCGAATGCAAAAAGATGCGCTGTGGACAAATGAGCGGCAGCTCGTTAAATTTCTTCTGTGCCGATTGTTCTGTTTGTACTATTGTGCGAGTTGTTGTGATTCTGGCGTTAAGGGATTAAGGGTTGTTTCTTGAGAAAAGAGCAGTTCTTTTTTTTAATTTTGATTTGAAGATGCTTGAGGTTGTTCTCTTAGAGGAGCTTTTGTATTTGATAGAGGTGTATTTCGAGATTTTGTAATAAATAGTTATGGATAATGACTTCTGTGAGAATGGGTACTAAAGTGGTTTGTATAAAAATAAAAATAATTTATTATTTCATTACTGCGACACCTCTTAAAAAGACTAGCATATTTCTTTTCAGGAACCTCATATGAAAATAAGTCATTTTCAAAATCTCAGATAAAAACTATCATTTTTTCAGAGGATCTTAGAAGTGCTAATATTTATTTAAAAATCTGATAAGTGTTTATTTTTTACAAGAAGCTTTTGTAAAGCTTCTGTTTTTGAGAAATCTGAAATGTGTTAGTCTTTGTAAGGGCCATCGACTGTTTCTAGTAACTTGATGAATTGGAAAAAATGGGAACTGTTGAAAATAAACGCATAGATTTTCGTAAAAAGAACTCGATTTTGTTTCGTAAAATTGAAGGTATGCAACAAAAATTAACTTTGTTCTGTTACTAACTATTTATTATATACTCAAAAAAAAACTCGTAAAATTTCAGAAGGATTGATTGAATGATTTTTTAAATGACATGGTGACCGTCTTTGAATACCTATGTCATTTTAAGAAAAATCGCTAAATAAATAAATATTTTGTTCACTAAAACTTTTTAAAGATTTTCTAAATTGTACCTCTTTCTAAGAAAAAATCTTCTGTAAAAAAAATATGCAGAATTGGGCTTTGACATAAACTAAAAAAAGTGTACGAATAAGTTTACGTAACTCATTAAAAGACGAAATTTAATGATCACAACAAAATTCTTACGCTTAGTTATACACAATCGATGTTTTCTTTTCTTTGAAACGTTTCATGAGTGCAACTTTTTCAAAACTTAAAATTATACCGTCACGAGCTCGCCGTTAATTCCATAAACTCATTATAAAAAATTCAAGTCTTTCGAAAACTTTTTACAACCTTCGCTCTAATTCCAACAACTTTAGCGAAAAACCACGAAACTCCACAGTTTAGAAACAGAACTCCAACCCCATTGAAAATAAAATAAAAAATAGCAAAAATCCCTCCATGTTTACAAACTAACGTCAGAATTCCAGCAGCTCGAAATCGCTAACCAACCAAATCAACAGCGCAAGCTCGAGGCAACGCGCGCGCGCGTGTATGCACTGTCAGTGTAATTAAATCAAAAGAAGGCATTGTGTCGCCCCGGCGACATAACAATGGCCGCTTTCTGCGCGCCACCGAAATAATCGGCGTAATCAAGTATGCCTCGCTGCCTCGCTCTCGTACACACACGACAATTCACACAAGTACGCGCGCGAGGGAAATATTTCGGTTTAACGAGGTGTGCGCGACCCTCGAGCTTTCGCGAATACAATGCAGATTAGCCGGAACGACGAAAAATTCGTCTCGCCCGTAAAATACGTACGCGCAGCGCGCGGCTAGCTGTAAAATATTTAGCCTCCTCCGCGGAATTCGTAATCGGGTTTGTCGGCTCGCAGTTCCAAAATTCGTCGGAAGCTCGGCGGGGGAAGCGGGGATTATTTATAACTATTTGTTTACCCGAGCGCGGTGACTATGCGATGATTTGTGAAATTCGCGCGGATTTCGGTGATTATTGGTTTTGGAAAGAGGATAGCCACTTTGAATGTTTTTATCGATTAATTTATAGCTTGATTTGGGTGGTGGAATGTATACAGCGTATTAAAAGCGCTGTCAACTGTTTTGGTACAATGATTTTCGCAAAGTGTTATTAATTATATTGTAATTAATAACATAGAACTACATCTTCGATTTTTAATCTAGCTAAAAAAGGACTTCGTAAATATCGCATACCAAAATTTTATATGATTATATATGTGGCGAAAAGGCATATAACGACTTACAACGATTTAAGTCCATTTTTAGAAATATTGAGATAATAATGTTTGAATTTTTAAATTGTTTTTAAACTTATGTATAAGAAAAGCATACATTATAAAAACAGTGAAGTAATAAATGATTTGCAAGTATAACTCTTTTATATGGAAATAACCATGGACACATAATAAAATCACTAAAAACTGATCTTTCAAAAAAAGTAGACTTAAGTTGTTGTCTAAAATAAAAAATATTTAGTTAAACCCCAATTGTTTTTTTATTTCTTAACCAATTTTAATGTTTTTGGACTTTTTTCATTAAACATTTCTCTACAAAGTTAACCAAAGCAAATTTTAAAATAATACATCTGTGATTAGAGAAATCCAATTGTTTTTAATATCTTACGCGTTTACTGATAAATAATTAGCTTTCTCTTATTATACATATATTATTTTAAAATTTTCTTTCGGTAACTTTATAGAGAAATGTTTAAGGAAAGAAATAAGCTCCGAAACATTAAAATTGGTTATGAAATAATAAATAAATTGCGGTTTAACTAAATATTTTTTAAATTGACAATATTTATACACTTGTGACGTCACGATTTGTTTGGAGAAATTTTCTTTCCATGTAGTTTTGGACTATTATTAAGTACATATTATTGGATTTATCATAGCACCTTTACAAACTCTCATACGATTTTTTGTCTTATGCCCTATATCTAACGAAAGACCCTCCTTAACGTGAACAACGGGCGAAACCATATCGTTCTGACCTACGTTGGTGTTAGCAAATCATGGTTTCAACTTCATTTTCTTAACCGCTGAATTAAAATATTTTTTACTTTCTTTTCGTTGAGATCTAAACATCCATAGAGATTAGAAATGGTGCATCATGTGTGTAATATAACTTATATTTTCGAAGGATTCCGTACGTATATTTGCTGACTAGCATACTCGAACTCTTAAGGTCATAAAACACGTTTACCATTTCAAAGTTCGCAGAAAAAAGTTGCCAACACAAAAAATTTCCATTTAAAATATTAAAATTGAATTTAACAGTATGACTTAATTTTGATTTAACACGCTCACAATTACTACTATCTAAGAACCCACAGACAGAATCCGAATCATAATAGAAATAAATCGCTACGTCATTATCGTGTCACGCAGCCAATGGCGATCCATGACGACGCTTAACCCGTAATTTTCCGCGATAACCTCGAAAAATCTCCCCCGCGTACATCTCCCAGGGTGAATCCCCTTGCTAACTTCTGAAGAGGAAGTTCGACAGCCCCTCCAGATGTTTATCCCTCTCTCACACAAACATTTACTATAATCTAATTATCTTCCACGTCACTCACACACACACACACACGAACACATGCACATACACACGCACACGTGCACGCACACACACACATGCGCACACTCGTATACACGCGCACACACACACACACACACACACACACACGAGGATCTCGATCTCCACGAGGCGTGAAAGCTTTTCGGCGCAACGACAGCGAGATCGGAATCCCGTTTTTGTTTGGCGATTGGATTTCTGCCTCTCTTCTCTCTCTCTCGTCTCTCGACCCAAATAAAATCCGATGACACCCGCGAGCCGGACGGTGGGGCACTGCACTGCTCGACGCGTCCTGCGAAAGCTTCTCCTCTTTTTGTTGTCTGACCCTGTCGTGGCTGGAACTGGAGTTGGAGCTTTCAGCGGCTGAAACACGCGGAGCGAGTTCTGGATGAAAGCGTATGATATCTAGTTGCGCTTTCTAGGATGTCTGGAGATAGATATAGTGTCGGTCCGTATCGCTGTCGTCTTGCTTTCGAGGGAACGTTTTGGGTTGGATACTGTGTGCATAGATGTGTAGACTTGGGGAAAGGGGTTTGGGAGGTATAGTCGTTTGATGATGATCGAGAGAAGTTTTTTGTTTTACGCGGTTTTATTGCGTTGGAAATTCAAATTTCCCGCCCCTAATCTTGCAATCTAAACATGAAAGAGTAAAAATCGATGCAGAAAAAGGGTAGTAAACTAGCCGTTTACTCTTTTGAAAAGAGTAATTTACGAATTTTTGACTTAATAATAGTAGAAAATGTTGTGCTAACTTTTTGAAAGAGCAAATTAAGAAGTTTAAACTATTTAAAAAGTAAATCAAGGAGTTTCTTCTTTCCAAAGGAGTGAAAACCTAAATTTATACTTTATTATAAAGAAAAATTCAAATTTTATATTTTGTTGCTTCGATTTTTAATGTTTTAAGTTTATAGCGTACCGACTCAGAAACAAGTAGTTTTACACTGAGAAATTCTTTTAATAAAAATTTTCTTTGAAAAGACGATTAATGTGGAGTATTCTGACTTCACGGTAAAAATTATCCTGATACATGGTAAAATGAACGTTTAATGATTAAACCTTTTACCGTACACTGAGAAAAGGGAATGGGTTTCACATTAACACTTTTATATTTATATGATAACTATACTGGTATTGCTCGAGTAATCGTACATATTGCTGTCGTAGTTCGATCAATCAGAATCTGGATACTCGAGCAATACATTTTTTTCAGTGTATAATAGGATAATTTTTATCATGAATCAGAACACTGTTTACTGTAAATAAAGCGATGTTTATCGTGTATCAGGGTAGTTATCATAAAAGCAGAATGTCTTACGTTAACAATGTTCTTCATGATAGAATCTATTAAAAAATCTCTTTCTGTAATTGTAATTAAATAATTAGATCGAATTATGCAAAATCCGGATATCATATCCTTTCCATTTCGACTAGTATACAAAGTTTCAAGCAAATTGTTCGATATTTCGATGAATACGATTCAAAGAAAGTTTTGAGAATCCAGTCTGAAGATTTCATTTGAATGGCATCCGTAGAAGTATTGAAATATTTGCTTGGAACTTTGTATAATGGTACATTATTGTATAAGCAAGAGCAGTGGTGTCTTGTCATAATTTAATCTATAGATATAATTACTTATTATTTATTCTTTAGTTAATAAGGCATAGTGTGACGTTTAACATACCACCTTTTATGTAGATTTTTTTTATATTTTTAAAAACTATTGAAAATATGTTTATTTTTAATTGCAAAAGTACTATAAATAAACAAATTGTAAAAAAGCTGCTTTCATAAAAATAAATGTGTTTTTAAAAGGTTTATATAAACAGCACACTTGTATAAACACTTCAAAATAAACCGGATTACCGCTCAAGTATACTGACCTTCTGAATGGATAAAGCTTGTGAAGCATGAGATTTCTTTTCCTGGAATACGGAGCCCCTGAAAGCAACGGAATTTCATAAATTTGCAAAATTAGCTTCTCAAGTTAGAGTAGTAAAGTCATAAAAAGATTATCTGGGTGTGTAAGTAGAATCATGTCGAGTTTAGTGAGACCGAAGAACCAACACTTTGATCTTGTTTCTCAGAAAATGCAATGAATTTAAGAATACTATTAGGTATAAATTCATTTGAGAAAAAAGTCTACGAGTGCTGTTTAAATATTATAAAGTTTTGATGGTATATTTACTACCATAATATGATGCTTAAATAAAATTTTAAACCAATTTTAACTTATTTGACAACCAAAGTATGACATTTTGCATTTTCGAATGGTTTTAGCGAAAGCTAGTATTCCTTATTAATTTATTATTACTTTTTCAGTTGCAATATAATTAAACACTCAATTACTTGAACAAGTTCCTCGTGCATTTCAATATAAATGGTTGGGTTTGAATAGCTACAAGATTGCTTATTCTTTGAATATTAATGTCTAACTGGTCTCAAAACGTTTAAATACTATTTTAAATTATTACACTATTTTAAAAACATTTTTATACAATAAAACGTCAGTGTCCTACCATGATGCATGCACATACACATAAAGTCGCATAAAAAAAAATATATATATATAATAATAATAAATACAAACACTATTGCACGCAACTGTGTATGCTCATATAACCTCTCGAAAATATTTGCACCCGTCTACCCCAATACATACACATATAAATCCCGGAGTTCGGCGGCAGCGCAGCAGCGCCCAAAGCTTTATTTTTGCACCAGATCCACATACACACACACATACACGAGGACTTTTTATCGCCGAGGCTTTTCGAGGGCTTTCGAGCGTTTTCCGTATATTATACACGCCCCCCGGCCAAAAGAGCGAAGCGGAGAGACGCGCGAACTATGATAAAGTATCGCCGGGCCACTGCTGCTGTTTGTACTTTATCGCCGCGGATTTGCAAACTGTTTCGTTTCAAGGAGGAGGAGAGAGATCGATGCAATTTGTCGGGACGTATGTACGGGTGTACACGCGAGGGAACGAGGGCTTGGATGTACGCGCGGGTCGAGTATTTTTACGGAGAGTGGATGGTGGTAATGATGGGAACAAGGGAGAATACGCGTGATCGTGAAATTGAGGAGGGTCGTAAAGTTCTTACGGCTTTGTTTTGTGGGAAAGATGAAAATGGTAATTCGATTGGTGGTGAAGGACAGTGGCTTGATCGTTTTGATTGTTTAATGTTGTAATTCGAAAATTTCTTATTTGTATAAACAAACAAATAGAATGTTACTTCTTAAGCAAGGAAGTCAATCATTAATATTATATCAGTAGTAACAGACAAGACGAATTAGTAGTAATGATGTATAAGTGCGTACATATTACCATTCTCATTTACAAGACAGGAATTTATTACTTTGATTCCCCCATACGAAACTTATCTCATAGCATTATGGGTGATATTTTGCTCCGAATGAGGATAATCCCATTACAAGAATTAAAGATGTATATTAAATCTTACGGTATATAAAATATCAAATAGCAAATCATTATTCGTCCATTTGGTTTTGTGCTAATCAGCGATAGAACGCATATTTATTGTTTTAATCAGAAGCTTTATTCAACAATAAATTTTATGGACATAAATATCTGAGTATACTTTTGTTTTAATTAATAGTATACTATTTCAGAGCAGCATCAATAATTATAGACTCATATTTTCCTCAAATGAAATACAGTGCTTCAAGCATTAATATAGCTTCATATATTTATTGTTGACCGCATTCACATTTATTTTATAAGAAAATGAGAATAACAAATGTGAAATCTATCCGGATCAAAATCACAAGTAAAGCCAAATAACTTTTAAATATTTCTCAAACATTTATTTATTTATATACTTATTTATTTATTTATTTATATACTTATTTATTTATTTTGCTACTCTTTTATTTTGATTACACAATGTTACAAACATCGATCGGAATCGAATTCGATTTTCGCCACCGATAAATTTCGTTCGAAAATTTTTACAATATTTTACAATGTTTAAACTAACTATATTCCTGCACATCAACCCTACAAAGATAAAATCGATATCCCGTAGATCCGCATATAATAACCCAATGATCCGCTCAAATCCGATCCAACCTCGAATCATAAATTTCTCCTGGCCTAAAAGGCCCATAAAGCGAACCATCAAATTCCGCTTCCTCCCTTCGTCTTCATTACTCAGTACGCAAGAGCGTCGAGATGATATCCTTGCAGCCGCGGAAAAATAAGTGCACCACGAGTCTCAAGACACTCACGGAAATCATCCACTTGAGCCTTGAGGATTTTCCGTTTCATCGAATCCCTTTGATCCGAACAGAAATTTATTTACTATCGAGCATCTGTAAATATATTCTTGACCCAGAAACAACCTCATAATAAATAATATTTGAAGGTTTAAAAGGGTGTACTCGGGTTAGAACAAGATATGAACTCATATTTATCTTTTGTTATGTAAGGAATTTAAAAGGTTCGTTTGTTGCAAAGGTCTACACAACCTTGACTAAATTTTGAAAATGAATGCAGATGTTTGAGATACTAGAATTTCTCTTTTGAAACTAGGCTCCAAGAAATTGGTTTTGTGAAGTATGATACTTTACAAGTATTTTAAAATGTAATTAAGGCGATTATTTCTATTAGTTGGATCACAATTCATTGAATATCTAGGTGCAAAATTTAAATTTAGTATAAAAAATGTAAAACTAGAATAACTGAACATAAGCGCTTAACAAGTACGCCAATAAATTATATCTAGTTTAACTAGAACTTCGACTTTAGTAATAGAAATGCTTAGCTTTCAAAGAAAAATTCTAGTAAAAAACATTTCGGTTCTTATTTTGAAAATTTAACCCAGGCTATGGCTAACATAAAGTATAGATTTTCTAATCTTTCGACTCGGTTTCGATTCTCATCTTTATTTTTCCGGATTCTTTAACTATTTGACGATGAGAAAATTGATTATTTGATAATATAGATTCATGCTACAAAATTGCATATATGTAAGTTTAGAATCACAGTAACATGTTTATTATCTTCTATTGTTAACCCTTTATAATCCAAGAGCTTACCAAGTTGAATAAATATTTGTTTTTAGTTAGTTATCTTAAAAACAAGCTCACTGTGTAAAATCGAGTCTTTAAACTCAAAAAAGAAAACTTGTATGTACGAGTTTCAGACGTAAAAGCTAAAAATACTGATTCGTAGTGTTACTTTTAAATTCTATGTAATCTAACAGCTCTTGCGACAGTAACATTGCTCAGGAACTAATTTTCATATTCCCATTGAAGTCGCCTTTTAAAGTCATAACTGTAGCAGCTCTAGACGCCTTACTTTGTCATTTATTTTTCAAAGACATCTTCGTTATTCTGGTACTTATCGCAGGATTGTACATTTTTTTTCAAAGACGGTGTTATTCTGGTATTTATACATTTCTTTTCAAACACATCGTTATTCCGTTACTCATGGCACCTTTATACATTATCTTTTAAGACGATCGTCTTCCGTTTATCGACCCTTCCCATAAATCCGATCTTCTTCAAATAAGTCGATCCAGCGCGAAGACGATTACCTTCAGCCACCTAATAAACGGCATCTTAGCCTCCACCTCCCACCAAAGTCAAAACAACTCTCCTCCACAAAGACCAAGAACACCCACTTTCATACACGTCAACGTACACCGGCATCCGCGAATCGAATCGCCACGATCCGAAACAATGCCCCTGCAAAAGAGCACAAGCCCCGCTGAGAGGAAGCTCGACAGGGGCGGAAACAACGGGAAAAGAGAGAGAGAGAGAGAAAAAAAGAAGGAAGCCTCACCCCCTCGGCTCGCCGCGCTCAAAAAGTGGACAGCGGCGGCGGCCCTGGGAAATCGACGTCGGAAGCTTCGGCACAGCGAGAAACGAGCCGAGCCGCGCGAAACTAGGGCGAGCGTCGACTCTTCTGAGCGTGGGGAGAGAGAGAGAGAGAGAGAGAGAGAGAGAGTAGCAGTCCAGGACACGAAGCCGTAGCTGTATCTGTGGGGGGCCACTGACACGGGCGCAGGGGCCGCCGCGCGAGTCCACTTTGCCATCGCGGAGAGAAAGGATGCTCGAATTTTTATTGATAACTTGGATTTGCCAAGACGGTTTGATAAAATATTCGTAGTAATTTGATGATGTAACAAATATTACTATAATTTCTAGTACTTTGTAACGGGTGGGGATACATGTACAGAAAGATAAATTTGCCGAACGGTTGAAATTGACGAAACAATCAATACCTATGGATAAATATGCCTAAAGTTGAAGTGCCGATAATAAGAATCCCGAAAACGAAAATTTGGACAAAGAAGTGTTTGTATTAGAATGTGCGCATGTATTATACTAATGTATTAATTGTTACTACGTCGTTTCTTTTCAGTATTAGATATTTTTAGTTTTTACTCGTTGCCATTCAACATTTCGGCATTTTTAACTTTCGACATTTTTATCCATCGGCATTTTTACCCGTCGGAACTTTCTTTTTCGGCACTTTTTTTAATCGATTACTTTACCCATTGGCACATTTCACCTTTCGGCAATTACCCATCGGTTAAATAAATTCGGCATTATTATCCGTCTGCAAAATTAACCTTCGGCACATTTATCCCCACCCGTTTGTAACTAGTAGGGGAAACTGGGGTAAAGTGAACATACGGGTAAAGTGAATCATGCCTATTATTTCTTCAATAAATTATTATTTATGCCTAGTTTTAATTTTAGTCAAAGATAATTATGCAAGGATGATAATAAAAAAGTTTTACTACATAACAATTAATATTCTACGAAAGAAAAATTATTGTATTTTTCGATCTTAAAAGAAAGTTTGTTTATCGAATTTAATATAATGATTATAGATATTTATAGTCAGTTTTATTGCTAGATTATTTTTCTAATTACTTTAAATACGTTTCGCTTACTATTGCCAAGAATGCAGAGCTTTAAATGATGTTTTTCTGATTTTAAACAAGGATTTTTAAAAATCGACGTCTCGGGGTAAAGTGAATCGGGATAAAGTGGTCCGGAAAAGAAGGCGATTGCACTAATTTATACGCGGCCAGGTGGAAAGTTTAACAAAATATTGATCAACGTGCGTGTTAGTATAGTATACAAAGTCTTTGTTGCAACGCATTTTGTATTTAAGCCTAAATAGGCCAACATAACCTCCATATTTAATTCTTTCCTATTTTACAGCATTTTAAAGGTTTTAAGGTGTCATTTAAGTGTTATTATTATCTAAATTAACGTTTTTACCTATTCCCGTACAAAAACTAGTAAAATATTTTCAAAATATTTAGTTCTATCCTCTAGTTCACTTTACCCCGCACTGGAAGGCACGGGTAAAGTGAACAGGCATTTTTAAAAAATAGCTAAATAATATTAAACTTAATAAATGACTTTTCTGTAATTTGCAATTATATGTTTATTAATGTAAGAAGTTTCTTGTGCAACTTACAATGTAATGTTTTAAGTCTGAAAAATACATTATTTTCGACTTTTATAAATTACTACATTTTTTGTAAATTCGAGAAGTTGACATTTACATTTACTGCAGAATTTCATACACGTTTAACAATGACTTCTACTAAATACAGTTAAAAGCAGTAGAGTGCAAGTAAATATCGCCATTCCTTCATAAAATAGCAACTTTTATACTGTAAATACTGATTTCTAATATATCTCTTCTGTCCGTGTACCGCCGCGGCAGCGGAGGCCGAGATTCATCGGGGAATCCCGGAGAGCAGAGGGTTTTTTTTTGCGGATGAGCGGGGGGTAGAAAAGTGATTGATTGGTTGGTTTTTTTTTTATTGGGAGATATGGGTTTGATCGATGATTGGTGAGGATCTTTTGAGAATGGGGCTTTAGAGCGGGGTGTAAGGTGTGCGTTTTAGTGGAGGTGCGTGTAAGTTCGCAGTGTTGGGAATTTTGAGAGATGCAGGTTTGTAGTATCTAGAGTGAAATGGATTTTTGACGTTTTGTTTGTACCAGTGAAGTACATACATTTTGGCATTGATATCGATTTTCACCCTCAATTTGCAAGGTTTTTGGTATCGAAGATATACGGAGCGCGAGATTTGATTTTAATGATTCAACCTTTTTTACACTGTTGTTTTATTTGTGTATTGGTTACAAGCATGTAATAGTGGCCTGAATATATGTAAAAACATGTATTGAGATACAAAATGCAATATACAACATTCTTAAGAAGGATAAATCATTCATTCAAAATTCGCGCCTCGTTTGTCTACGGTTCTGAAGAATTTAGAAACGCGCATGCAAATGCAGCCTTAATTTTTAAAAAGACCTAAACTTTGGAAATGTCTTCAATATGGAAAAAAGAAGATCTAGGCTACTCTAAAATATTTACCCTAAATCCTTTTTTGCATAGTTATATATATATGAAAGTCACCCATTCGCGAATAAAACCTAACTCTATTAGAGTGAAATTCCACTCTAAAAGAATGAAATTTCAAGAATAAAAATTTGAACAATAAAATAAGAACAAGGATTATTTTAAAAAAGACATATTGAATACCTTTTTCAGCAGCTATAACATAAATTTAAGAATTGAACATAAAGACTAAGCTTATAGATTGAAAGAGTATATCTATAAAGATCACCATATAGTAGCATTTGCAGAGCAATCACTTTATTTGGCTGCTCAGCGGTTTTGCGGTAATGGATTAAAATACTAAAAAAATGGACCTTATTGTTTTTTTTCTACGTAGCCTTTAAATAAGTTGCTGCGTATTTGACGATAAAAAATGGAGAGACCTAAATAATGTATGTAACATCTAGAAATATGTATTTCTAGATTTATAATATTATTAATAATATCTGTATTTTTTATGTAATATTCAAAATAAAGAGTATATCTATCTATCTATCTATCTGTATAATCACATTTCAAATTTAAAAAAAATACACATGAATAGCTCAGGTATGACCTAGAATTAAAGACAAATATTAAAAATTCGATATTTGGTTATTATACATATTTGAAAATATTTACAAAAAAACATGTTTTTTTCTAAAAAAAAAGATTACCTTCTTGAAGAAGTGCAAAAAAGATTACTGTAGCCAAAACTTAATGGTTTAATTAAAAATTGTATGCCACACTATAATGAATCTAATTACGAATAGAAAGCACAAAGAATTTTTTAAATTAATTATTTTTTTCAGATCGTGCATACCACTGATTTTCACATCGTCACAAATAGAAACTTATACTCAAGGCTACAAGGATAAAAAGTAATAAGAACATTTTTTTTGTTACTTAAAATCTGTATAATTAAATGTCATAGAAATTGTGACTTTCTAGAAAGATAGATTTTCACTATACGGGTTATACAATTCAATTATAAGAAAAAGTGGTTTATAAAACGATGAGATTGTATTTATTTATTTATTTATTTATTAAATAAACGGTCAAAATACCCTTTTAATATACAACAGTAAACATAGTAATAGTAGTGATGGCGAGATGCAGTGGTCGGTATAGGCTATTAGTAACGAGTAACTAGCGATTGCAAGGCACCTTTAAAATGTTTTAAATCAACGATGTCGGTAACTCTGGGAGGAAGAAGAAAATGTAAGGGTGGAGTTGAAGAAGTATATGCTTAAATCATTTAAGAAATATAAACACGTAGATTAATTTTTCCTTTTATAAAGCACACTAAAACTCTTTAAACCGAATATCATAAAATACATCAGGATGCTGCGATTTATTGTTTATCGATACTGCTGTGAGAGTCACTTTAAACGCTGCATTTATATTAAATGTGTATTTGAATATACAAGTGTTATCGGAAGAGATGCTTTTTATTAAATTGTTATTTCTTGAAAAAACTCAGAATAAAATAAATATTATGGTATCTTCAAAGAACCTCTTATCTTGTGATCATTATTTCTTGCTACTCTTGTTATGCTTACGAAATAAAAACGAGCAATCCATCCATTAAATAACAGTGACTGTTATGTAGATTTTATAACTCTCTTATGACGAAATATATCATATTTACCTGAATTTAATTATTTTCTGCAAAGTCTCAAATCCATTCTAAGAAAAACATGACCAGTTTCGATCTAAATATCTCGGAATAGGTCTTTTGCGTTTAAATCACGCATTTAATGTGTTTGTAAACATTGTAATTTGTGTTTTAACATCGGATTAGGATGGTTTCCTTTCAATTAAATGTTTATTTCATTAAAATTAATGTTCATGTTGTACTACGTAAGAAAAAAAAGTCCGCGACATTGAAATTCCTAACCTCAAAATATGTAACTTTTTTGACACACGCAATAGTAACGTATTTCAATATGTCATTTTAGCTAGGACAAAGACCTTTTGTACAAATGTTAGTCCAAATCGCTAGTTCTTTTAAAAAGTGCCCGCGAGTACGCGAATGCCAATACCCAAAACAATCGATAAATCTCACAATGCGACATCCCCAATCCTCCCGACAATACCCAGCAATCACGCACCAACGGACAAACCAGCGAAACCCCAAGCCCACATAAAAGCAGGCTAAGCCTCTGCTCCTTCGCAGGCGCGCAATCGCCTCGAATGCAAAGAAGCGTCCACTACCTACTCGCAATCTACTTTTTGCGTCCCAAGCGCGAGCTTAGGATTTGGCACGACGCGCGTCTCGGTCGAGTAGGCGAGGATTAGGAGATCGTTTTTCCCGTCTTCTGCGTTGGAATTCCGCGGCGCGCGGAGGATTCGCCCATCGATTATTCATTGGGATTAATTCGGGAGGACGCGACGGCGCGCTCCACTTGCTGCGGAATTATTTATCGAGGTGATGAGGGTGGTGTTCTTTTTGTGATTGGCTTGGAGGAGGTGAGGTGAGGAGAAAATGCCTTTATTTACTGCGACGTGATTTTGAAGTATTGGGCTTGGTTTTGATGTTTTCGATGGTAAAATAGTGGTGAGCGGAAGAGGTGAAGCATTTAAAGAGCGATATTTAATCATATATTCTGTCTTCGATGGTCATTGCATTTTCAATTTTGAGTAAATATCTCTATGGAAAGTTGTTATTCCAATCAAAAAGAACAACTTTTCGGAAAGATATTTTCTTAAAATTTAAATATGATTGAAAAAAGTGGATCCTCGTATTTACCAGTAACACGGGGTTTAGCATTACTTTAAATATAGAGAGTTGCATTTACACTTAATAAATTATATTATCATTAAAAACAATTAATTTTGTAGTAGATTTTAATGTACTATTTAGAATGATTTTACGAAATGTCATTTTTTTATACAAGAGGAAGTAAATAAATGGCCACTGATGATGAAGTGACTCTCTTATTCTAGGCTGCAGTATTCTGTTTTTGCAAATAAATGTATATCTTTTATTCTGATAATATAAAGAAAAAATATAAATACAAATATAAATATAAATATATTATGAGATATTTTTAATCAAAATAGAAATTTCAATTATAATGCATTCTACGATGGTTTCATCCAAAGAAATAAGATTTGATATAAACTCAACTACTGACAATGGTATTTGCTCATTTTTTAGAAAGTCACAGAAAAGTACGTCTGTAAAACCAATATAAATTCATTTAAATATAAACTTTTTAATTTTATGAGAATTTCTTTCTCTCATAGCTACGGTGTAAAAAAGAAATCATTTAATAATCTGAGTAACAGTAATGTTGAAAATGAAACCATCAATTTTAAATATAATTAATTTTGTCGGTAAAAGTTTCCGAGTAAGATTTATGAAGTGAAATTCTTCGAATTTTAATTTACGCTAATCCAAATAGGAAGCAAATTAGAATTTAACATAAAAAAGAGCACTTATTATTACAAATTGATATTTTATTTGTTCCGAATAAAAAAATACCAAGAAACTGCATCCTTTTTAATAAATTAAATCTATTATTAAAACGGCTCTCAATGCCGATTTCAGCATTTAATCAGACGCTAGATAATAGCGAATCTTCAATCCGACTCATCCCGAGCTCTTACGCTCCGCGAGGTCGGACAAGCGCGGATTATCCAAATTGGATTTAATACTCCCCCATTCTTCGTTCTATCCCCCCCCTAACGATGTCACTTCCAGGCGCGCGTATTCAAATTCGAAAGAACAATACTCTATATTATAATTCATTCGAACGTTGCGCACACTTTCAAAACCGGCGCGAAAATATACGCGTCCCGCGCAGCTGGCACGGCAATTTCCCAACGCAAATGCAAAATTGCGATCGCGCCACCGCGCGCGATGCGCACTCAATTTTACGCGTGTATAAATGCACGCGCACGCGTGCACGCGCTCGAAGAGAATAATTTTAATTATACGGGGGAAAATAATTTAAAACGCCCGGCTGAATATCGCTTTGTAGATATGTCAACCTTTTTACTCGACGCTGCAGTAAAAACAAAAATACATTATACGTATACGCCGTGGAGGATTGAAATACGCGCGCGCGGTGTCACTTTTAGACGCGCAGCGACGGCGAAAGCTTTCAGCGAAGAACAAATTTAATTTAAATCTGCCTTTTTCCGCTAATGTCGCAGTGAGAATAATTATGACGTGATGTGTGCGGAGTGTACGCTTTTCAGGATGGGAGATATATATATAATAATTGTTGAAAAATATTCTGTGTAAACACTCTTGAAATAGATATGCCATTGTTAGGTTTAATTCTTCGTTTATAAATATATGTACACTGAGACAAGAAAGTAGTAGCGGCTACTATCAGGGGGTAGGAATGTTTACTATACTCTCTAGGAAAAAGTATAATGCGGTACAGTTAGTAATAATTCACAGCCAAGCTAAGACTGAATTCAATTATTTTAATTAATTAAATTATCCGGTTGATCGAACTAAATTACATATTGCTGCTGCAACAATACTTTATTATTGATATCACAACTATATTATTTTGCTGTCAAAACCATACAAAGTCACAGACAACCACAATATAGCTATGATAGCAATATGTATGGTTACTCGAGCAATACCGGTATAGTTATCATGTAAATATAAAAGTATTGGTGTGATACCCAATCCTTTTTGTCAGTGTACCTTTATATATAAGTTATAATATACTAGGGGAAGGTGGGGCACAACGGTAACGGCGTGTTAAAGGGACACTTCCATTTTAATTTCAAAATTAGTATTTAAAAGAATTTTTTCTCGGTAGATTTAAGAAAAAGTGCACAAATATTTTGCTCATTGTGAAAAAGTAAAGAAAACATAAATGTAATATATTATAAAATCATATTGAAAATATGTATCATAAAGGTTGTATATCCTACTTTAGGTTTGCACAGGTTTAAATTTAATTTTTTTTTCGACTGAGATAAATAAAATTCAATAAATGTATAAGCGCTCGTAGTGGGGCAAAACGGGCACCAGAAGTGGGGCACAACAAGGACGGACGAGGCTGATCCTTAAAAACTTTTTTTTTTTTTTCAAAAAATGGTTGAACTAAAGTTAATTTGAATTGTGCATAAAACGTGCATCTTCGTTATATGTAAATGTAATTATGCAATATTTTCAAAAATTTTCTCAAATTTTCAGAATTTGCAAAACATTTAAGAATATTTAAACATTTTTGTAATTTTGACTAGTTTTATTAATGTGATTGACGATTCAAAATGCCTCATTCTCCATTCATCTTGCATGTATAAAAAAGAGCCGATTCATGCATGCACTAATAAAAAAAAGAAAAAGTAATATTCGGAAATATAATGTGCTTAATCAAATACTATTCATTCCTATAACACTTGTCAACCTTTAAAAAAGTGCATTTATGAAACTTATAGAAAATATTATCCATTTTACGTGATTTTTTTTATCTCATAATTGATAATAAAAATGATTGACCACCCGTGCCAGTTTTGCCCCACGGGTGGGGCACGACGGGCAGTTTAAGGAAAATATGTAAATTGTTTTTTACGCAAGATATATTTTCTACAAAAAAATTTTAATATAGCAGACTTTATTCTGCATTTAAATAACATTACGTTAGTATTTTCTGTTTTGCATATTAATCGTAAAATATATTGTCTACACGCCTTTGAATTTACGGGTGCCCGTAGTGCCCCACCCTTCCCTATTTATTCCTTAGCAGGATAGTAAATATTACAAGAATGTCTAATACTGAGTCTCGTACAACCAAAAAAAATATTATTGACACTCAGAAGAAGACGTCTAGTATTCAGTCCTAAATTTCATAGTAATGAGTAAAATTTTCCTACATCATATTGGATTTACTAGAAAGTCTAATAATGATTACTAATTTTTTTCCGCAGTGTACACATATAGCATGAACATGTTTAATTAAAATACACGATTCTTTGTCGTAGTTACTAGGTCACACGCTTCCCGATATCTATCACAGAATTCAAAACAAAACATTCTACCTCCACAATAAATACTGATTTATGAGAAATTGTCCTGTATATTTGAACACATTCTGATTTCGGACAATTTTTTCTTATGTATTTACTGATTAGCTGGTAGCAATTAATTTTTCAGAAACCTACTTATTATTTAATTGCCAGGATCACATCCCAGTCGGCAAGGGCAGTTTTTAAGTAGCCAGTTTCTTCGTGGTGGCGAGCATAAATTCATGAGAGCAGTCATAATCTATCCATAAAAAATTCATAAAAAGCTTTTGAATTCTACACTATATGTCCGCTTATTTGAATTACTAAAAAATTCTGAAAGTGCTCGTATATTTGAAGAAATCATGTATTAATATAATGTGTTCGTAGAAAATTAATTCTAATCTCTAAGCGAAAAATATTACTTATTATAATTAACAGAAAACATTAAATTATAGTATATTTTATAGCTATCAGAGACGTGTATCTCATAATTATTTGGAACCTATAATACGTATGTTACATAAGTTATGATGATTCGCTCTTCTTTGCCAAAACAACATTAAACTACTTACTGGTTAGATTTCACGCAACTTAGTGGTAACACTATAAGAAGCTTAATATTATGAGTGTTTGAGAACTTTATAAGAAGTCAGCTAATCCTAATCGGGCATATCGTATTAAGTTTGCAAACTATTTATGAACTGTTAAAGAATATACGCGGAATCAGGAAAAGAAACAGTCTAAGAACAGTTTCAGAACTAATTAGGAGTTTTTTAAAAGTTTTTTATAGTTATTTTTGTAAATCTAGTATAAAAAAACATTTAGAAACCATAATTGTAAACATTTTCCGAATTTATTTAGATTATGTGTGCCGACTAAAGCATAGTTCTTTTTAAAAATTACAAGTGAAGGTGTTAATGCATTGAAAACTTTTTTGAGTAATACTTGTTGTCCAATATAGGATAAACATGCTGTCTGATAAATAAATTACAGTTAATTTCATTGAAATGTAGAACCTATTTCACTCATCATATCGACGCACATTACGAAGATTAACGCGTTTCAGTTTTTAACAAAATCGTCTTATTTTCATCAGATGAACAACTGATAAAAATAACAAAAAAAAATATCCAACAAAGTACAAAAAAATAATTTATCGGTAAAGTGAAACCGTTGATATAGTTTTGGAACTTCCGAACATAATATTTTTTTTATAAACATAAAATGAAATAGTGTCTTTTTTCAGAATACTGAAACGCGTTTTTTTTCGTATTGGACTGTCGATATATTGTTTCATGGTACATAAAACATTTATAAAAAAAATTCATCCGGTATTATATCCATACAGTTTTGAAAACACCAAAATTAGATTCCTTTTCAATTCTAAATCAAGCTTTTTCGCGCTATTAAATTAAAAGCCAGTAAAAACTTCCAAACAATATTCACAACCTCAAATTTACAAAAAGCCAAAATCCCTCCGCGCAGCAAAGCCAAGCTATCCACCGCGAGCACATCTCCCAACGCAATCGGACACCGCCGTTCCCGCGCGAAATCTTCCTCCGCGCTCCAGAATTTTTTCTCCCCCACCTTTCCCCGGCCGAAAGGAAGCCGCGCGCGTACACAATTCCCAAGTGCGGCGCGTTAATTAGCCGCGAAACAAACCGCTGATACTCACGCACGTGCGAATAATAATACTCAAAGCTCCTCTGCGGCTCTTTTGCCGGGGGGTCTTTCTCGCGGGGAAATGTAGCGTCCGCGCGAGGAGGATATACCTGTGGCCCGGGAAAAGTTCAAAAGCTGCGGACCAGCCAGGTTAATCAATTTATTCTCGCACCGCGGCCAGGCCGGCACGGTTAATGTGTGTGCTTTTTTGCTTTGTTCTTTGTTGCGATTATATACCGAGCGAATTATGAACGTTTGCGCGTTTATGTTCGAGTTAACTACTGTGCGGTGAGCTGTTATTTAATTTGCTGACGGTGTTTCTTTTTGGGGTGCTGTTGGTTTTTTTAGGTGGGGGGGTGTACGCTTTGTGAGTTATGTGTGGACTTTGTTAGTGTGGATGTCGTAAGGCGTTTGCTTTGTTGATATAATAAATTAATTTAGTTGCCGTGCAGAATTTCATTTTAAGTACGGTTTTTTAAAAATATGGTCAATTCTTGGAAGTTTTAAACTTTCGGAATAATAACTCAGATGATTTCCATGATCTACCTTAACTAAGCTCTAAAAGTCATGCAAGATGCTTTTAATACATAATACACTGTAAATTTTATTTATTAAATACTGTTTTTTGTAGAGAAATTTAAATTTTAATGAGGCACCTTTTTTCCATAAAAAATTCGTCAGTAAACATTAAAATGATTGCATATGATGCAAAATGTGCATATGCAATGCATAAAAGTACGTATGAGTTAATTATTTTTTAATTGAATGTTTATTAATAATTGAATTTAAACGTTAAATTTATTACACGACATTTTGTAAGTAATATAAATTCGTTATTAAAAGTACACGAATAACTTTGGAACAAGCATAATTTGTGTAATAAAATAGTATATGATAAAGAATATTTGTATTATAATAGTAATAACAATAATCATATACATTTTTAGTAAATACTATATAATACCGAATTCAAAAGACTTCGGACAAAAGGCCGAATCAAAACAACTCGTATTTTCTTCGAATCAGTAAAATATAAAACACGAATGATCCAAGTTGTAAGTAAACGTTAGGTAACAAAAGATATTTCGCCAGTAGTAAATAAACAATAGAAACCCTCGAAAGAACACTCGAACCAGTAAAAACAAAGCTAATGCGATTCAAAACCTATTCGGCGAACTTTGCCGTTACTTTCTTCTCCCCTAGTCTTTATTTTTCTCGCCGCGAGACTCGCGAAAATTCCACCGTCACTAACCATTAATAAGCCGCGGCTAAAAATTCTATAAGAGGAGGAGACAGAGAGAGACTACGACGACGAGGGCGGAAAAAGAACAGTCGAGAGCGGCGAAGTTGGCAAAACTGCGGAAAATTGCCATCCATCTTGGCTAATTGCGGGCGTGATTCGCGGTTTTTCGATGGGAGTCGTCGGTCTCGCTTAGAACGGAATTAAGGGCAGAAGACTTCCGGCGCGAGAAGTGTTTGAAAAAGTCGAACTTAATTTTTCGATATCGCGCGAAGGTTCGAGGTTGTAAATAATTGATAACTTTTTATTGCTGAGATAGGATAGAGAGAATAATTTTCTTAATTTGGTAATTTAAGGAAAAAGACAATTTTAGTTATAGATTATGCTTAATGTATCCTGTATTGAACAAACATAAATCACGAGACATATTCTCTTGAAAAATTGTGTTATTTTAGTTTGACTTATTTTCTTAGATTTTATATTTCCCATTTTACTCAAAGCAGAAAAAGCGCTTTCTTCAGTTTCACTACTTTTGAACGTCCGCGGTTTATGAATCGTATTTTTTTATTCGATATCTGAAACTGACTGTAAAATATAATTGATTTATTTTGCTAAATTTTTATTTTTCTTGAGAAAGAATTAAATTTTAATGTTTTAAGATCGTTCATATAAGTACTTACACAAATATTAAATTCTTTTGCGATATCACTTTCCTTCTTTTTACTAATTTTAATAACCTGGGTTTCTTTAAATTTAACGGCGATAGTTAAACTTTTGCAATCTAAAATTTCATACGAAATGTAAACTCACATTAACCAAAATAAATAAAGTACATGATATATATTATTCTTATTATTATAAATTATATTTTGATTGAATTTAAAAAACTATATTCAAAATCGTAGACATTTAAATATTTATTAGAACATATCTTAAATGAGAAATACTATTTTCCTCTGCAGGATTACGGCGTTCTGGTATATTACTGTACAATAACTGTACTTTGAAATCGTCCGTAATTGTTATTTGTAAATGTAATTGTTATTTGTAACTCTGGAATTCTAAATATAGAAGTATATAATAACTTGCCATCGGGTGCTATCGCGCCCCTTGATAATAGATGTCTGGATTTCCAAAAATATTTTAATTATCTTCTGATTTTTAAAATACTATATACTTATTTTAAAGAGAAACGGACTTGACTCTGAATTACAGATTTTTTCGAATTAGACTACACTACCCACTTATAAATAGACGAATAAAAAATTAATTCTCGACTATTTAAAATTTTTAACGACGCACCAATGCCATACTCCACCCCCAACACTCCCTTTTCTCCTTCTCCTCATCGTCCTATTTTCTCCCTCCCGTCGCTATCTTCATTTGTCCATCTCCGGCTTACTGCGGGCGAGCACAACTCGGACTTGGCACTGCGAGAGCATACGTCTTGATTATCCATTCGCGAGGAAAGAAAAGCGCGAGAAAAGAGAAATGGGGGTACTTTCGCGATACTTAGGAGGACAAAGGAGAGCTTTAAAGCCGAGCCCTCCCGGTCAGTTTTATGCTTACTACGCACGAGTCGAACTGGATGAGGTAGAGGGTGGGGACTTGATGGTAGTATAGTTTTTGGAGATGCTGTTGTCGTGTAGGAATTAAGAGGATAGGATTGGAGAGCAATGGACTTTAGTAGCTTGTTTGGTTTTCTGTGATGCTGGTTTTATACAATAAATAATATATGGATAATTGTCCAAAAAGTTGGATATTTAAGTGTCTTACATCTTTATATTAACGTCCAATGTGAAGAATAGCGCGTATTAGTTTTTCGAAAAAAGACACTGTTTCATTCTACGTTAAAAAAACTATGTTTGGAAGTTTTTAAGTAATACAAACGTGTCACTTTATTGATGATTTATTTTTGTACTTTGTTGGAAAATTCATTGTTATTTTTATCAGTTTTATCTTCATGAAAATAAGACGGTTCTGTTAAAAATTGAAATCCGTTAGTCTTTATATGAGGTGTCGATATATTTTTGAAAACATTATAACATGAATAAAGACTATCATAGACAATAAGTATCATATAAAATATGTAGAAGATATTTCGTTTACTTTAAAAGTCGACACATTTTAATTAATCTAAATAAATTAGGTTTATTTATCCAATTTATCGGTGGTAAAATAGTATATTGTATCTTATACCAAGGGCGAAAAAGCCCACACGCCCGTGGTGGATACCATATATTTTTTGTTACACCTGTATGGATTGTTACGTTTTGGTTAATAAGCGAGCGCAAAAATCTTTTGCACCCGCTTCTGACTTTTTGCCTGACGGTCTAAAAACGGTTACTTTAGGCCCATTTTTTAATGGCGGAAAACGCGAAAATCGTGTGAGTGGGGGGTGGGCGTAAAGTGAACTTTTTTAGACGGGAGTGTGGAGTTTGCAGTATGAGTACTGCAAACACACGAGGTTAGAAAACCCACTAGCCCTGGTGCACAGCATACTTTTTAGACACATGTATTGATTTTTGCCTAAATGTCTCGAAAAGTACAAATAAGTAAACGAATCAACAGAGGGCAAAAACGGCCACTTTATTGCCAACAAGCACTTTAGACTCCCTTTTTAGGTCCAAAAAACCGCGAAAATCGTGCATGTGTTACAAAAAAAACAGATTTACTTTTACTGACACTATTTTACTATTTTAAAAGAACTAAAAAAACTCGTAATTCGAGGCATTTTATTTATTCTTTTGAGACATTACACCAAACGCAACAACTTAAGAACTTACTAAATTCTCTGCCACGCTAGATTAACTAGTAATAAAATTTTAAAGTTTTAAGTGCAATGCCACTTTGAAAGATTAAGATTTAAAAACTTTACTATATGTTAATTTAGCGTAGCACACTTTTTAGTGAGGTCTTAAAATCTTGTTTACTGTATGAAGAAAATTTCGTGAAATTTTAGTAACAACACGCTCTTCTGTCAACATAAATCCAAATGTGTCAGAATATGAATAAAAAAGTAACGTAAACATTAAAAGTTCTACCGATTCATATAATACTGCGAGTTGTTTAGTCACGAAGTATGCCAATTTTATCACAAGATACTTTCATAGAACGTAAAAACTTGAAAAAATTGTACCATCTTATCGGAGAATTTCCGCGCAAAAAACGAGGTCAAAGTTCATAAATTTTCACAAAAGACATGCGTGTCCGTCCAAATCCCGAGCATTCTCCACTTCGATAATCGAAGCCGAGTCTTTTTACGCGACTTTTCCAAAGTTTGACCATATTTTCCCGCTGTTCCCCAGCGATAACGAACACCTATTTCAACTCCACGCGGACATAAAACAACCTCTATAAAACTACCTCAATTCCAGTCAATATCGACCTGATCAAGTGAGCAAACAAATCCCCACGCTTTACTAATAGAGAATTTGCATTTTTTATTTCAGATTTAATCGATGCGTGCCTAATTAAAAGCAATATTTATTTTAAATGTTTTTTTTTATTTTTCATTATTTTCAACGTTTTGGAAAGTTAAAAGCCGATATAACCTAAATAGAATTTTAAAAAATATGTTACGTGAGTGTAATAGGTCACAACATCCTTTTAGATAGTACTATAGCTGTCCTACAACATTTAGGTTAGCTGAAAAGGATGCTGTGACATAACAGTCACGAGACAATAACGCTTCAAATTTTTTTATTTACATCAACGTTTAACTCCTTTTTCCGTAAATATTACGCAATAAAATGATACTTTCTGAAAATATTATTTTATTCATAACTATTATATATTGTAATAAAAGATGTACTGTAACAGTACCAGGTTCTGATCAGAACCAATTTCTGATCATTTAATTTCTGATCAATTATTTTTTCAAATCATTTCTTATACCAAACTTACTATAAATAAATAATGGTTCATGACTTAAAAAATAATTATTAAAGTATCTAAATAATAGTTATTATATTATCTATAAATATGCGGATCAGAAGATTATTAATGTTAAATAAAATTTACTGTTATTGAAACAAAAGCCTACTAGGAATAGATCTTAACTGAACAGAAACTGGTGCCGTAACGGTATAAACAATCTTTAAAAGACTATCGTCTAAAATCGTTCCTTTTTTGAGACCTAGCTAAAAAGTTTTGATAACATGGACTGTTAACATTTTGTAAGATCTTTTGTCGATCTTTCGTAAATATTTTAAAAGTAATTATTATAAAGTTAATATCCTATCTTAAAATTTTCAAGCGGTTTAAAATCTGAAATAGAAACACATACAACTTTTCTATTGTGTGATATTCATCTCTAACAAAGAAAAAACTACGTTCCTTTCTTTAAGCTATACTAAGCTCTTCTCTAGATCTTCTGTAAATGCTTCAAAAATAATAATGACAAAGTTAAGATCTTTTCCACATAACCTTCATAACATCCCTTTTATCCATTTGAACATTTGCACGCAGGTGAAAAGCTCCAAGCAGAAACACACGCAATTTCCCTCCCACGCGTCAGCCATCCCCAATCAACCAAACACATTCATTCTTTTCAACCCCAACCTCCAGAAGAACCATCTCGATTCTAGTCAATATCAAGCCGATCAAGCGAGAGAACACACACACACACAGCTCGGCCCGTCCCCGCGTTATCCTAATTCCCTCGCACAAGTCGATTCCGTCTCCCGCCTACGTCCATACACCTACCTCCGACTGGCCATCAACCGACAGGCATATTCCCTCTTTTTTTTTCCCTCCATCGCCGAGCGCGGATAATTTATTTTGATATAGAAACGCGCGAGAGAGGTAGAGAGGTATAGAGACGATCCGGTGACACTGGATATATACATGTATATTACACTCGTCGAGGGAACTCGGTCACTGGGTCAACGTACCTAGCTACGAGAGAGGGACAGAGAGATGTCGAAGCCGTTTCCACGACGACGGCAGCATCGCGGCGATGCAGATGCGCGACTCATAAATAAGCGCGAGAATGTGTGTGTGAGAGTATAGAGGATAAGCCACGAGAATTCGACGCTGGTGCGCCGCGCGTGTGACGGATTTTCTGATCGACTGTATACGCCGGAGGATTAATGCGAGTGCGAGATGAGGATGGGGAGTTCTCTCTTTTTTTATAGAGGAATTGAGCTGGGTTGCGACGGTTTTTATATTTGGTGTTTTAATGAATATTTGAAATTATGCGCGGAGTTTAGGTGAACTGACGGTAAAGGATGAGCACGGTTTGCAGTTTCTTCCATGCTTGAGAAAAATTTATGATACTTGTTTTACGATCGAGAAGAGCGTAAGGCATACCTTGCGGTTAAAAATTAGATTCTACCCTCTTAGCTTTGAGGAAAGTTGAAATATCTTATATGTGACCATGCATACATAGGTATATATAATTTTTATATGCAATTATATATCATTATGTATATAATGATATTTTACGACTTCCATGTATTTTAAACAAAGAAAATTTATATCCAAATATTTTTAACTTTTTTAAGGCTTAATTCCCAAATGATTGAATTTTCTAACATTAAAAATCTTTGTATGCCCTAACTGATGGTACGGAACGAGTTATAATTAATTTTCAGTAGTATAAATCAAAGGATTTTTAAATTTTAAACTTGCTATAAGTCAGGTTATTTTTAAGTTTATTTTTAAAATTTATCATCAAGAATAGGGGAAGCAGGTGATATATCTCAGAATTGTTAAAAAAAGCTTCGATACAACATATTTTTATAAAGTATTTGTTCACAGGGGTTTGTAGACAAAAGTTTAGACACCTTAAATTATTTGAGGGCATTAAGCTACTGTACAATAACAACCTTGCTTTATCCAGCCTTTACCGAAAACTTCACAAACTAACTTAATTTCGTTCCGCTATCTTGGGATATTTAAATTTGGACAACGGATTCGCAATTAACGAACCTTAAAACTTATAATGATAAAAAATAGATTTATGGAAAAATAAATAAAATAACTAGATTCACTATTTGAGCTATATTACTTAGTCTCGGTGGTCGTGGGTCGATTATAAACTAATTGAATTCCTCATAAACAAAAAGTCTGCTCACTTACGCACATGCATGATGATTGTATAAAGTTGATGTGTAGATATTCAGGGTTCTGGTATTTCTAGATGCAGCACTAATTCATCAAACCGCAATCTCCTTCCAACAAAGGGTCAGCAACTTTATAGCTGATAAAGATATCGATTTATAAATGTAGATACGTCTGTCGTTAATGACTTTGCTATTATATTTCTTATTTTCTCGGTAATGTATACCTAATATAAGACTTTACGAATTAAAAATTGTTTGTGGCTAGAGTTTACAATTTAAGACTAATTAAAAAATGGGTCACTCGCAGTTCTTTGCAACTTTTACTGTTGTGTATCAATAGAAATAACTATTTAGAATCAATTACTTAAACCTTTTTCGATTAATGAAATATACATTCTAAAATAATGATTGACGAGGGACATACATTTGAATTTTTATGAAAAATCACCCACATACTTAAAAAAAATATATCAATTAATCAATCATAATATTTTGCAATTGTATTCTGAATACTATTACAGTTACCCCTACGTACTTTAAAGAAAAACATTTTTTAGAGGTAAAGTGCCTGCACTATTATCGACCTCCTTTTAATTCGAAGAGTCGTTAAGCTCGATGCCTTGGAACGGAAATTTTTCAAACGATCATTGCATCCGATGCTGCAGCGGTTGTTTTGTAGCTCAATTATGGTTTAGTATTACTTTATCGAAATGGATTTTCGATTGGCTTGAATCGACGATGCACGTGTTATTAATATGGACTAAATTAAATGTGATTTGAATTCAACGCTGTCTATATGCGTTTGATTGATTAAATGAATAAATTTACTCTTTATCAAAAATCGAAATATCATTTTTTATTATTGCTTTTAATAGCAGAGAGATTGCTAAAAGGGATAAAAGATGATTATTATGTTACGAACTCTGTTTTTGTATTTTTAAAATTATTAAAATAATATGTAAATATTTTTGTGAAAAAACGCTACTTCAGTCTCCTCCTTAATAAATAACCAATAACTAAAAAAAAAATCAATCGATTTCATTCATTTTATCACAAGGTTGGATTTCCGTTATGAAGTCCATGTTCATTAATCTGAAAACCAATCTTCGTATTGATAAAATAAATGAAGTCGTTTGAAATTTTTTTTAATTTTTATACATTGATAAAAAAGAGAGAATGAATGAAGTAGAGTTTTTTCCGTAAAAATATTTACAAACATTTTCTAAAATAAGAACATAGCACAAATATTCATTTTATTATTTATAATTAATTTACTTTACAAATTAATTTGTTACATTAAGAATAATCAATTATAAATTTACACAGAATAATTTACAAAACTGTATATGAGCGGATCAAATAAACGAAATTGCACTTTACATAAAATAAAATTATCAATTTACATTGAAGTTTTAAATAACCGAATAAGAGAGCCCGCGATAAAACTTTTTCAATTCGAGATGAAACAAGTTTAAAATGCAAATCCATAAAACAAAAATGTTACCTCTCTTTTTTATTCGTATTCTTTTATCGTGCACTTCGAATTAAAACAAACAGTAAATTTACTGCTAAAAAGCAAATTTACTCTTCCTAAAACTCATTTAAATTTTCATCTTATACGGAAAGCAAAAATATTTTAAAGTCTGCAAATTATTTTTAATTTTTAATTCAAATTCTCTTTCACAATAAATTGAAGCAATCTCGTGTCCCCAATGTTTCCAATTTACTTTTATAGCTAGCATAAACTTAATGCTCTACGATTCCATCTTTACTCTGCAATATCTACTATAGTCAGCATTATATCTTGCTTCATAATAAAAAATTTATTATTATTTTCATTCTTATTTTGTCATAATTAAGAAATAAAATTAGTTTTACTTTTACTAACTTGCAACGTATAAAATTAAGTGAGTGTGATGAACTTAAAGTCTGGAAATTCAGTAATTGTTAGTATGTAAATTTTCCTAAAATAACTTAAAATGTTTAATTATATCATTCGTAACTTATTCTATCCGACGTTTTCTATCATTGTTGAATATTAAATTTGATATTTTATACTTAACAGCAAGATTCTTTATCGAATTTTCATTCGTTTGACTTATAAAATTGTTGTCTACATGTATAGGCTTTATATATATTATATCTAATGCGATAGCTGGAATTTGTATAATTTTTTCTTTATCAAGTATTTCATCCAAGAAAGAAAATAAAACCATTATTTTAACTAAAATTTTTGTTGAAATAATTTTTTTTTATTTGCTTACACTCAGTGGAGCTAACATTTTTAAGGCGATATTAAACCCCGTGTTAGTGGTAAATACGGGGAACCACTTTTTTCATTCAGTTTTCAATTTCAACAAAATATCTCTATGGAAAGTTGTTCTTTTTGATTGGAACAACTTTCTATAGAGATATTTACTAAGAATTGAAAATGAAATGAGAAAAGTGGATCCTCGTATTTGTCGGTGACAGATGGCTTTAGCATCACTTTAAATGTTATGTACTAACCATCATAATGTATACAAGGAATACTTGAAAATTTATTTATATAGTAAAAAGCATGAAAATTCGAAAAAAGAGCTTGTGGTAAGCATGGAAATAGCTACTTTGAGATTCATGGCATAAAATATGTGGGCAGGTTGGGTTAATTTTTTCTTTTGAAGCTTTTTATACGTACATATTGCGTGTAATGTATAATTTAACAAAATTTAAATATTCCAAGTTATTTGAGTACACTCGGCTTTCTGCGCAGGGGGGTTAAACTTACGTAGATAAAAAATTACGAACAAAAATGTAGTCAGACGGTCGCATATATTTGTCCCAGCATTTTTGTTCATAACTTGTAATCTACCTAATATTAAAAGGTCTGTGACCCCAAAATCAGTGTAACGTAATTTGTGAATGGTCCCTCACTTCACTGAGAAATCCTCAGTGAAGGAGATATTTTCGCAAAATACATTGAGAGAAAGGATTCCTTTTGGCAAATGAATCGTGTACTTGCGGAATCAAATTCTCATGTACTTGCCGCAAATGTTGAATTCTTAATAGTTAAGAACTCGAACTCGAGAAAAGTCTGCACGAGTAAGATAAACATGTCGAGTACGAAAGGTTATTTGGTGATTTTCTAGCATATAATGATACTTTTCAAGCATTAAAATATAAAAAGATCCTATACGTAGACATAATCGTGGCAAGCGAAAACTTATACTAACATATAACGTTCATATAAACATCTTAGAAATATGAAAAATTCAGTTAAGCTTAAAGTCAGGCAGTCAGCCGTTGACGCTACTCAAGTACTCAGTTCTTAACTATTAAGACGATGCGTTTAACTGTTAAGAAATATTCATTTGACCGTAATCCTTTCTCTCAGTGTACAAACAACATATTTGTATGAGCCCCTTCTGTAAACTGTTTTTAAATGTACATCGGGCTTTGCACAATTTCAAGTTTCTCACTTGAAAATGTTAGAAAATATAAAAAGAAATTGCATGATATTATACTTACAACAGCTTTGAAACATGCATCTAAGATTCTTATACACGGAGAGAATTTTCTAATAAAAATTATGACGAAATTCGCAGTAAAAATTACCGTGAATGACTATAAAGCTGGGACACTCTAACTTTCCGGCAGTTTTTATTGATATTTACGATAAATTTTACCGTACTGAAGGGTAAAATTTGCCTGCCGCAGAGTAAAAGTTCCCTGTACGAATCTTAGAGAAAACCAAAATTTGTGGTAAAATTTGTATGAAATATGTTTTAAAAATCTGGATTTTCTTCCAATTGTTGTAGCAGTATCATCAATACTTAAATAAGTACATTATACACATTTATATTTGAGTTAACCTAAAATGTGTACACGCTCAGTTGTTTCCTTTATCAGCTGTCTTCTTTTTCTTAAATCAGGCAAATTTTACCATTCAGCGCGGTAAAATTTATAGCCTGTGCAGTAAAATTTGTAGTCAATGAGGTAAAGTTTTTAGTAAAATATGAGTAAAAAGTGCCAGAAAGTAGGACTGTCCCAGCTTTACAGTCATTCACGGTAATTTTTACTGCGAATTTCGTCATAATTTTTATTAGAAAATTCTCTCCGTGACCAATCTCCAAATGTCAACCAAGCCAAAACGCGAACTACAACTAACAAGCCATCGCACCCCCATCCAACTAACCCCCAATATCTCTCTTTCTCTCTCGCTCCCCAGATAGCCCCGATATCCATCAAGCTGGCGCCGTTCAAGCTCCGGTTCTCCAAGCTGTCCAAGTCGCGCAGCGGCGACAGCGGCGGCAGTCGCAGCAACAGCGTCGAGGCCGAGGATCAGGCGCCGGCCGATCCCCCGCAGGCCTCCGAGCTGAATCAGCTGGCGCTGGGCAGCTCGGAGAGCGTGGTCAGCGGCGAGTGCGCCCAGATGACCGCCGACGCCAGCAGCGTCGTCAGCGTCAATACCGACACCTCGACGATGCCCGCCTCCTCGCCGCCGCCCTCCTACGAGAGAGTCCTGGAGGAAGTACGTGAATTGAGGGTTCGCAGACTGTTTTCATCATTCGTTCCTTGTGTGTCATTGTCATTGGGGGGAGTGGCTGATTATGGGTGGGTGGATAGATAGATAGATATTCTTTTTGTTTATCACACAGAGAGAATTTGCTGATATAAATTACCGTAAAAATCATTGTAAACGTGGGATATTCTGACTTCATGGGAAAAAATACCCTACTGAACGGTCAAATTTACCGTGCTGAATGGTCAAATTTATAATGAATAACGTTAATTTTTACCGTTCAGTAGGGTAATTTCCTTCCTGAAGACAGAATATCCCACGTTTACAATGATATTCACGGTAATTTTTATCAGAAAATTCTCTCTGTGCACTAATGACAAAAATTTACAGCTGTATGTATATTTGGTTCAAAGTTGTTATCACATTATCAGTCATTACAGTTAAAAAGTTGTTGTTTCGTCAACTTAACAATGGACAAATAAATAGATAACAGTAATATAGGGATAGTCGTGGAGAGGTGTGGATGGATTTGACTACTTCGGTAAAGATTCGTTGTATTTCGGTGAATCGTAATGTTATAAGAAGAGTACATTGAAAGTAGTTTTTGAGAATCTTCTATTCTTCCGTGTCTTTTTTAGATGTGTCATTGTTAGTTTGATTAGCCCTCTGTCTTGTTTAATATTTTTGTTCATTATTACTTCTCAGACACTTTTTCTACCTATACACAAACAGAATTTTATGATAAAAGTGACGGTGATTAGCATAGTAAACGTAGGACAACTACCCTAATGGCCTGTCAAACTTAACATTATTCATCACAATCTTTAGCAATAAGTTAGAATGTCAAAGTTTACTATGATGTCGATGGTAATATTTATTAGAAATTTTATTTTATGTTTGTGTAAACATGTAGTAAATAGTACGTGTAAAATTTATCTGAATAATCAATAATCCAAGCGAGCTGTATGCAATGATGCAGCGAGCGAGAAATCGCAGATCGTATTAAATTAAAAATGCAAATTTTTATTATTTTCTTAGTAATATTGAAAAATACTTTCAATTTGCTCTTTTTGAATATAAGGATTTATTTCTTGACTTGGAAATGAAGAATTCACGCCTAGACATGAGGATTTTCAGGAAGCCGGATAAAAGCCTTCAGGAAATTAAATTTTCGTCCTACATGAAAATTGAAATTTGTAAGCTTTCTGCTATCGCTCTTCACTATATTTGGGCTCAAATTATTAATTTAAAAGTCAATAAATAAAATAAATCCTTACATGGTGAAAAAAATTAATAAAGATTTTTTAAAACTCGGGTAGAGTTATGTGCCTTTCAGGTAGTGCATTAATAGCTTCTAGAAACTACAAGTATTACTTTTAAAAAAGTTATACTTTTCAGAAATTTTCTCGTATCTGTAACATAAGAATTATCTAAATACAATTTATCTAATAATAAGTATTTTACCCATAACCACTCATTTATCATTGTTTTATTGTTAGCATTCATTAGCATGGCATTTTTTATACTTTACTATTTGATATCCAAGAAACGGTTCTACTTAGTGTATTTGGTTCGGTATGAAAATCCGAATTATCATAATTATATCAAGTAAAAAATTACCAGATAAAAAAGGATAATTAACTTTCAATGTAATTATTATACAAAAGGAATATATTCTCTAGAAGGAATATCTCAATTATGACAAATGTATCGGTCCTATTTTGAACTCGTGTAGTAACCACTAATTGTTTTGATGGCTTTAATAATTTATTTTTGGAAAATAATTATGCAACTATTGTTTACATAATTGATCCTGTTGAACATATCTTGCTGGGAAGTAATCAAAATTCATTTGGATTTTTATCTGAAACAATCTAAATTTTGTTAAATTATAATTTGTATACAAATGGATTTAATTGGATTATAGTTGGATTCTAGCTGGATTCCCAGTTGAATTCCAGGCTTAATCCAGATGGATTACCAAGTAGATTTTTTAATCAGATCAAAATTAATTTCCAGCTGGGAATGTTAGTTTGTTTTCCTACTATATATCTTGCTGGATCACCTAAATAGTCATAGACTTACATAAAAAGCTTTCTCAAACTGGTGTTAAAAAGTGATTTTTAAGAAATCTAGTAGAATATTCAGCTGTAAAACCTGGAGTCTCATTTGGAAAGCCATTTCGATCTGTCTAGAAAACTACTTGAAAAACCACCTCGACTAAGTCTGAAATCCAAGTGTAAATCTACTAAGAAATCAGCTAAATCCATATTAAATTCAACCAAATTCAGATGAATTTGAGCTGGATTCTTGTTTTATTTCCAAGTAGAATCTGGACAATCTCTACAGTAGACTAAAGTCCCATACTTTTGTTTGATTTAATTTCGATAGCTTACATCGTATTACTTTCAAAAGCATTACACTCGACATGTGCACTTTCCTCTCCATACATGCAAATAAAACTGTAACCTATCAAAAGACCATCATACATACCATTCGTCATCACATCCCTCACAAATCATCACTCTTCATCAATCACAATATGTACCATCAACATCCACCGCATCACCCACTCTGCAAATCTCCAGCTCGTCACGAGCACCTTCATCCGAAATTGCCTTTCTTTTTCTGTCTCCCAACGCAGACGAGACTCGCGAGATCCATGGACGAGGACGAGGAGGCGATCGAGGAGAGCACCGACGAGGGCGAGGCCGTCAACAACAGCCAGCCGGTCGTCCCGGTGAAGAAAGGCCCCGAGATAATCTACAAGTCCAGCAAGGACTTCTACAGAGCCATGGCCAAGAAGTGGGGCATCGAGTGCAAGATGAGCGACAACTGCAGATGCCTAGAGTGTCAGGTAAAGATGTGCAGAGGGAGAGACGGTTTGGTTCGTTGTAAGGTTGTTGAGATTTGATCGGTGGGTTTGGAGAAAAAGGTTGCAGGAGAGATTGGGATGAAACGCGATATTTGTCATGAGTTTTGGGTAAAAGAACGAACTTTATTGCAAAATATCTTAGTTGAGGGGTTGGGTGAAAAAAATGGTGTAAGTCGATTTTGTAGGGACCATTTTAAATTTTGACTTATGCTGTTTTAGCACCCAGACCCTCAATTTTTTTCTAATGGTATTGTGAATACCGTTGATAATTAAGTAGATATAGGACTGATACAAATTTGAGAGCAGAACAAAATTTTAGAGAAAAAAATATTGAAAGCTAAAATATTTTGTTTTTCATTGATCTTGCCATTTAGTTTATTGCAAGAATTACATCACACTTTTTCATAGAATTTTTTTATTATTAATTCTATTAGATATTTCATCAAATTTTATCTTACATATTGCTTGCTGTATTGAATAATAATATTTTGGATAGATACGATTTTCAAGTAGATTAAATTATCTCTTTTTGCTATCATTAAAAAGCATTATAATCAGCTGCTGATGTTTCACTAAGAATTCTAAAAGAACATACTATATAATTTAAATGATTGCTATTAACAGCAATATCAAATGTATAAATATGTCGACAACGTTTAGAGTGTCTTATACACTCTTCATCAGGTCCAAATACAGTGATATGTAGTTTTCTTATAGCTAAACATCCCAATCTCTCCCAAGTTTTACGATTAGATATATTGTGTATCTATTTTGTAGTCATTTTGTAGGCAGATTTTGATTATTTCACAAGTTCTGTTTAATATTAAAATATTCCATAACATTAAGATGATATTACATCAATAAGTAAAGAAATGTAAGGGAAAATTATAATTTAATTGTCACTAAATGTAAGACTTGTATATAAGCATTTTTTTTTAATAAAATCTTATTTTTAAGATAAAAACTGTTATACCGTAAGTATGCATTATTTTAATGAAAATTCTTCTGATTATAACTTTGCAAGTTTTACGCAAAAGAAAACGATCCAAATAAAAATAAAAGAAGGCGGAAAGAGCTTTAATTTGAACTTTATTTTATATACAAAATATAGATTTATTTCAGAAGCATTGTAACTTTTCATGCATTTTCGTTTCAAAGTTTAATGTGCGTAACGTTAAAATAAATTAGTATATTTATACGAAAGAGAACTCAAATTGAAGCTGTTTCCATCTACTTTTATATTCATTTAGTTCATTTTTCCAGCGCAAAAGTTTGCTGAGTGGGATAAAAAGTAGAGGTACCATTTTTCGTCAAAATAATACATACTTAGAGTAGAACAGCGGATATTTTAAGACCAAGGGCTTATTTAAAGAAAGCTAGGAAACGTGTCCCTTTTTTGCGATAATAAAACATGTTACAAAGTTTCAAGAAATTCCAGGATCCACAACCCTCACTCTCTCCTGGATACTATATCTGTATTTTGTTATTTATCTACTTCTTCTTTCTCTCTTTTATAGCTTAACTTTTTTAAAGCAAAAATTTTTTAATCTACATTATTTTACATATTTTAATGTTGTAATAGTAGAACAGTATAATAGATGGTAACGACTTTGCATTTAACGATATTACTTAGAGTAAAAAGTTTTAATTATTAGTCTTTTAATTTATTTTAGTGAACAGTAAAATAAACTTTTTTATACCATGGTATTAATTATTGAATTATATGCAAACTTTCATCTTTCAATATCACGGAAAATGAAATATTTTCTGGTTAATTAATTAAGATTGATTAATTAAGAATTAACTGTAAATGAATTGTCTTTTTAGGATATTTAGATAAAAACTTGACTGTGGTATGTTTAAGTTTAAGTTCTAACAAATTTTATATTGTTATGTAACATGTTATTGGTGGTATATATTGTTATATTTAGAACGCGAAATAGTAATTTTATTATAATTTGTAAATTTGATAAAAATAGGTGAAAATAAGCTTTCTTCTGATCGAATTTTACGACAACATTTTTCATTTCACTTACTTTTCTTTATAAATATCTATACCAAAAAACAAAAACAAATACGTTCATCAGCAAATTAGAGTATCAATTAATCTGCCTTCTGCAAGAATTTTAGAACACACGTTATTCCGATGTTTTCATCAGTATCTAATAATTCCACTATCGTCAGAACCAAACCCACCACGATTCAACAATCTTCAGCGATCAATCAACATTCCCACTCCACCCACAAATCCCGAAACCTCCTGAAAACACCAGAATCGACTAACCCATCTCTCTTCCATCCCCCAGAGCCGTTACTTCGACTGCGGCTACGAGAAGTACCAGGACTACGACAAGTACCACGAGCAGTCGGACGGCGGTCTGAGCGCGAGCACACCGATGTTCGTCTCCGAGATGATGCACGGCTCGACCTGCCTCCTGCTCTAAATCCGGACGGTGGCTTGCAAGACAACTCGAGTCACCCGCATACGCGGCAACGGCAACAATAACGGCCTGTCTGTCGCACACGAGCGATCGCTAGCTTGCTAACGCGCAGCCATATTTGCATTTACGTGTATGTGCGTGTGTGTACGTGTATGTCGAGGGTAAAGCAGACGGTGGGTGTGGTATGCGTGTAGGGAAGGTTTGGGTACTGTGGATGCAATGGGGTTTGCGGTAGTTGGGATCGATGCTTCTCTGGTGAAAGAATCAGGTGATATGGCAGGGGATTTGTTGGCTCGTGCAATCACCGAAATTATTATCTACAAATATCGTTACAAAGTCTTTTTTCAGATATGCTAAGAATCCCCTGTTATGTATATCTGCAGCTCTATATTGGAAATATCATCCTGATGAGACTATTCAAATGGCACCTCAGACGTGTGTACTTCATAATTTTTAACCTTTTTTTGAAAATTAGTTTTCGTAACGATATTTTTGGTCGATGAATAGGTAATTACGTCAGATGATGCATCACCGATTGTTCGCCTGATTTATCACCTGTTTTTCTTCAATTAGAATTTCCTGTTATTGGTGGGAGCAATTAGATTAGATGGATCAGTTTAAATTATACCGGTTTCACAGTGCCCAGATCTTTTACCACAACAAATATACACATGTTGACGTATTGTCTTTCGGTCTTCGCTTTTCCTCAATCTTATCGTCTTTGCAATGCGAAGCAATTGTACGCAAGCTGTCGTTCTTTTTGAGGGGCAATGATGATGAGACGCGACACTGAGATTGTCACGAGAAAATACATCGTGGGTGTGATGGGTTTCATGGACCAGAAGGAAAATAGGGGAAATGAGATCGCTTCTGTTGGTTTTGGTGCTTCCGCGCGCGGATTGCAGAGGAGGACGAACGCTATAGCGAATTTTGTGCTTTGGATATTATTATACGAGAATTATGGATGCCGGTTCAGCCGTGGGCAATGCGAAATTCGAACGATGCTTGTTTGAGGGCGAATAGATGGCCATTGTTTATCGCGAGCGTCGAATCGATGCTTCACTTTATCAAGATACATTATCTCATTCAGATGTGTATCCTTCTGTAATAGTTTGAACGTGTTTAGACACTGTCCTCATCCGAAATGAAGATTGAAACACCTTTATGATGTATTTAAATGTATACATTGGCATATAGATGTAAACTTACGAGAATGCCAAAGATAATGTATCTAGATAATAATTGTTACACACTTCATGAGCAAATAAAAACTAAAATTCGTAAAAAGTAGAACACATACACTGTAATACCAAAGCTACGTTTTGTATTTGAATATTTCTCTACAAGTATATAAATATATAATAGATAATTAGACTGCCCATGCCTGATCCGCTCAAAGAGTCCTTATGTAATTTGTATCGAGCTCGCGTGAAAGCCTACAAAATTTTGCCGCGCCGCGAGAGATATATAAACAAAAAAATGTACGCTATTTATGTAAAACGTGCTGTTGATGTGAAAGCGTCTGATAAAATGTGTAAGCGCCATGCCTGCATAATTGGCATATCTCTTTTTCACGTCATACCTAGGTATATTAAGAGAGCGAGATGGAGGGGAAGAAAAGAAAAGAAAAGAGAAACACGGATAAAAAATGTAAATGCTTTCTTGAGGCGAAAACTAGAGAAATTATTTTTTACGATTTTCAGAAGACAAAATGAAAATAGGAAACCGTGATGAGAACGCAAGTGTTGGATAAGATTTTCAATTAGAAACTTTCGTAAAACTTTTACTTTTCTTTCGATATCGAGGCTGTACATTATTATTTCTTTTTGCATACGATTGAAATTCAAAGAAGCTAAAAGAAGTCTGTCTCTGTAATAAGGCTGATTAACAAAAAAAATTGGCAGTCTTCTGATGATTGTCAGAATAAATTATCGCGCGATTTTTGAGGATCGAAGGAAACAAAAAAGAAAACACTGTCAGTCAGAGAGAAGCAGACTGTGCTCGAACTAATCAGTGAGATCAAATGTTGTATTATATATGAATTATTTAAATAAAAATTCGTGTACTTATTTGAACGAATGCATAATCGTGTAATATTTAGTATAACACAAAAAACGTGGACTTATTTTGGAGCTCAAAAGTGTCGACGAAAACACGATCGAGAATAAAACAATTTCACGAAATAGACGCTACGATAATTGAAAATGGCAAAAAAATGGAGTAAGAGAGGATTGCATTGCAAAAACACATTTATTACTATTCTAGTTATTTAGCGTCAAGCATTTATATGTGAAAAGCATAACTCGCGTCTATTTCAGAGTCAATTACAATTATGCAATTGACGTTTATAGGAAACACAATATGACCTATTTTATCGAGTAGAAAAAATTTAACAAAATAAAGTAACATCACGTTAAAAATTAATTAAAAAATTAAATCGCGAAATCTCGGAATCTCGCGCTTGAAACAAATGAAAGTAAATCATTGACGAGTATAAAATTCGCGTATTGTCTTTGCAAAATAAGAAATCGCGTTACTTTGATGATTATACTATGTACTTGTAACAGCGCACACTTATGTTAATAATCTCTTTAAACAAATGTAACTTCTAAGGATTCTTAGGTGGTAATCTTAAGGGGTCTGATTTTTTATATAAAATAAACTATTAAAAGAATATGGAAAGAACAAAAAACTTTGTAGAGCCGTCGTTGCAGTACTGAGCGTTTTTTTATGAAACTCCACAAAAATATTGTGAGTCGAAACGCGTCTAGACTTGTCTGGCATTTGTTTCGTCTCATTTTTCTTTTTCTCGATAGTCAGATTGAAGGAGAGGATCTGCGGCACTAAAATATTGCTGCATGTATAAAGCAGCAATGAAAAAGATCGTTTTGATAGTGCTTGTACTTGATAAATGTATTTTAACTGTGAGAAAAAACATTTATTCTAAATATTAAAAAAAACAAATCTTTTTTATAATGTGTGAGATGTTCATTTATTAACAATCTCATTTCACTGTTAATTAAGTAAAAATTATTCTTAATGTCTATTTGAGGGAACTTAAAAATAGTTTACAATTTTTATATAAATTTTTTTACTTAAACTCAAAAACAATCAAATCAAAATATGTTAAAAAATTATCCTTAGTTTTTTCCAAAAGTGGATGTCTTACATCAAATTCTAAGTTTACTACTGTTAATAATAAAAAAGACATTAGTAACGAAGCCATAGCGAAACTAACCTCTCCAATTGTTGCAGAGAGTCAGCGAATAATTAAAAGAAGAAATGAAGTCTCAATAAATAAATAGAAAACATAATAGTATGTACCTGCCGAAATATTTACTTCAAACTTAATCAACTCTCGACTTTCGAAATGTAAATCATTTTTGAGAAAAATGGAAACAAATAAAAGAAGATGTAACGAAAAGTCAGATGTTGAAATATGAGAAACTGAAATTCGAAGTCAAGAGAGTGTACCCAGCTGTTTTTGTACTGAAAACTGAATAACCGGCCAACACTTTTTACGAGCCGATATTGTATTCCATAAGTTAATCAACGTGATGACCACGTAATATCTGACTACCAAAATAGTGTACTTGATATATAAACAGCTAAATTTAGTAAATTCATTTTCAATTTTCTTGAAGAAAACACTTATTCACATTTTTCAGATTCATGCGTTTGTTATAATCATTTATATAGTGAAAATCATTTAGATACGTAAATTAATATTTATTTTTAAAATATATCTTTAGTATTTACCAATTCTTTGAACAGCAGTGTTCATTATAACAATATATTTAATTTTTGGTGTGTATAAGTTCTTCTTGAACTTTAAAAACTTTACAATCATCTATAATAACGAATACTTTCATTGCAGAGTTAAATAATTGTTAAAAAGTATATGCACGTATGTATAAATGATGTTCACAGTATATGTGACTATAATAATAATGTTAGGAAGTGTTTTCTTGAAGCAATAAAAACAGTTGCAAATAAAACTCTCAATAAAGTACAAGTTGTTAAAGGCAAGTGATGCTAAACAAACTACATGTCCAAAAAACATAAGATGAAAAGGAAAATAAAATTTAAAAAAACGAAGAAACATTACAAAGGAAGCCTCAAGACAAATGCGTATAATTTCTCATGAATCTTTGTGCTAAGAATGCGAGTGTACTTGTTTAGAATATCCTAAACACGCCAACACAAATGACTGTCTAGTTTGTAAGAGTAACTAAGAATTCACCTGTGCTCTAGCGTCTAGAAAACATAAAGAAAAGAAAACAAATAAAAAAAAAATAGAAAACATGAGATAATTCAATTGTTCATCTACTATGAAATCGTGACAGCCGCAGCTCTTGAGATGTGTATCGATCACTCGCAAATATTTTTTGAACTCTTCGATGCGTACTGTGCAACTGACACATGGAAAGCAATTTGCAAAACTTTTTATTGAATATTAAAAAAAAACGTAAAACAAAATATATAAGCAAACTATAGAAATATTACTCTTACATAGAAGACGACGATGCTTGAAGAAGGTTCTATTTGTTTTGAAGGGAAATACTGAATCAAATATTTGTAACATGTAAATCGTTTTGAATAAATTGTAAAATCTACGCGAAAAGGATCAAGGCGATTTTGTTTTCTGTTGATTGACATCTTGTTGCGTTTTGACGAGTAGAGATCATGAAAATGTTTATTGTAAGATATAATGTGATTTATTGCAAAACCAAAAACACATGTATTCTAAAGAAAAGCAGCACCAAATAAACAGGGCCTAATTATGCGAAACGTATCTCGTTTATTGAATCTTTCGTTGTAGTTATAATGCTTGTGCACCTGCGAAACGGCAACCTTATTACTCTCAGTAGCGAAAACGGTTGCATGTATACGTTGTCTTCTTACATGTGAAGAATACAGATTAAAATTATTTAATAAATCATTGTTTTGAAAAAATACTTAATATTTGTTTGTTAACTGTTTATAAATACCATATTTATTTATCAACATTTATGAAATATTTTTCTGTTTTCGCACTAATGTATAGAATAAAATTTTCCACGTAGAGGAAGATATTTTGTCAGATTAGCAATTCTTAAGATGAACTTTTATTAAGAAAAACATAATACGTATGTCTAAAGAACCAATCAATCAAATCAAAATATGTTAAATATGTTAAAAAATCTTTTTAAAATATGTTAAATATGTTAAATATAATATACAACATAAATGAACCTAAAGAAGTTCAAGAAATCTTAGAATGATCAAAAGTTAAAATAATATTATTACAAACGATTATAAATTATCATGTTTCAAGTATTTCCAATCGTTTTGGATATTATTGTTCGATATTTTGACCACTCCGCACTTTAAAATTATTCAATAATTGTTTTTTGATAGAATTTTAACAATGTTGCAACTATTTAACAATCTTAGTATGGTAACTTAACTGTTACTTTCTTAAGATTTAATATTATATTTTGAATCTGAAAATTTATAAATCTGTATCTTTGATTATTGACAGAGCTGTTGAAAATAAATATTGTTTGTTTGTTATATTACTAACAAATATTTATTTTTATTTTTATTTTTAAATTTGATTATATCGAAATGTTAATGTTATTTAAAAGCCCTAACTTTTTCAGAGAGCCGAGGTAACTTCAAAAATCGAAAGATTTATTGTCAAAAACTAATACATTAACAGAGAACGTTAAAATTAAATCATTAATAATCTCCCCGAAAAATTTTAAATCATAGTACTATTTATAAACAGTCAAATTAAATTAACTCTAAAATAAATATGTTTTTAGCAGTATTGCACGAGAACAATTACCTTCATTTTAAAAATTCATATTTTTCATAAACAAACCTAACCCATCATTCTTAAAAATAATAACATTATACCACGACATGCAAAACACACCAGCTCGCTCATATACACATTCCTCAAACGTAAAATCACTTGAGCATATAAATACCGTCAAAGTCCGCGCTCGCGCGACTCTTCCAATCACGCTCTCAATCGAGTGCCTTCGCGCGCGTTCAATCGCAAGAGAGAGAGAGAGAGAGAGAGACTCTCGTCGACACGATTCGAGTGTACACAGCAAATTAGCCGGCTACGGCTGTAAACGTCTGGCTGTGCTTATTCCGCGAATCAAAGCCCCGCGAGCGAAGAGGAAAAGCATTTGAGAGAGTGATTTAGCGCGCGAAATACTTTCGCGAAGCGCCTGCACGCGATGACATCACACGTGACTCTGCAAGCGGACGCGCGTGTGTGTGCAGGCATGACGTGCATGTGAGTGCAAACCACTCGACCGCCTTGCACTCGTTCTTTTTTGCTCTTCACCTTCGGATTAGAAAGAGCCTCTTTCGAAAAGGGTCGCGTATGTTTCTCCGCACGTGCGTGTGTGTATGCTGTTGCTGCTGCACTTGTAGGGAAATGCAGGGATGAGTTGGATTAATTAAACATTTTTCTTGTTTGGTTGGGAGAGAGTTCTTTTTCTTTTCATTTTTCTTTGGGTTTGCGAGGAGAATGGGTTAATGGAAGCCGTATTTTGAGAAAGAATTTTTAGTTGGATGATCCTTTTTTTAGTTTGTTGTTTGTTTTTAATTATACTACATATATGTACCGTAAATTGTTGCAATTTTTTGTTGGCATTTTGTGTCAGTGAAAAGTAGGCATTGATAAAACTATGCATACCACTTTTTTAATTTAGTCTGTACAACCTTGAAAACAATAAAAACATCAGTTTTTACTAAACATTTGAAATTTCAATTAATTTTGTAAAATATCGCAAAAATCGGATTATATAGGTAGACATTAGTCATGCTATCCTGTTGATAAACATATGTCAGTTAAAAAAAATTATGTGATTAAATGTATCTTTCATATTCAGCAGAGTCTAATTTTGAAATAGAAACTAACGTTTCAAAAATGCACTGTCGTGAATGTATAGAAGACTTTCGTAGTCAGGATAAAATCAATTTGAATGCTTTTCAGAAACGTTTGCACTATAAATAATAGTACATACATCGGCAATAATAACTTTCCGTGTGAATTATGTTCCAAGAATGGAGGATTTCATTAAAGTAGGCAGTATTTATAATCCAAATAAGGTAAAAGAAATTCATTTATATGTATACATTTCAATTTTCACATTAAACAGTTTGTCTACTAGTAGCTATGCTAAGCCTCTCTTTATCACTTTTATCTTATCAATTCTTTTTAATCTTTAAGAATACCTATTTATCATATATTTTCAGAATATTTCGATTACATTTATATGAACATTATTAAACATCGCTAAGATATTGGTTACAGATATTGATTCTACAGAGCTTTTTGTTTTAGCGTTAGTCTTCAAAACAATTCCCTGAGATTATCAAGTTTTCCAAAGCCTTTAAGGATAAAATTCCAGGTATAATATAACGGAACAATTTTAAATAATTTAATCATTCATGAATTTTTATTCTTGAATTAAGTGTTTATCTGTAATAAACTTTGTTATTAGTTGAATCATTAGATCGATCGCATCGCACATTACACGTATAGCAATTAGTTAAAGATTTTCATTTATGATTTTCAACTAAACATTCTTCAATCACAGAAGAATTTCTTTTAAACGTAGCATTATTACGTGAAAGAATTATAATAATTCAATAATATGAATTCGAACGATCAAGTCTTAGTACATTATAACACGCCATTAAAGATTTTAGCTGTATTGTATGTATAAGTTAGAAAAATTGTTAAATTGTACAAATATTTCATAAATATAAAAAAAAATTTCCTCACAATACCAGGAAATTGCATTCCTTGTGCTTTCCAGGTTTTTCAGGTTTTCTGGTGACTTAAAGGTAGAAAATAAACTTTACATTATGTTAATCATTACCCGACCATATTTACGTCATAAACCAGGAAAAATAGACACTCTTAATCTTTATTCCTAGAGATTTCCAAGTTTCCCAAGTTTTCCAGGTGCGCCACAGACATTCTGAACTAAATAACCCAAATTTAATTTTACACCATGTTTAATTTAATTATTATACAACAATTTTCACCTCGTATAAATCTAGGAAAGAAAAAAGTCACTAAAGGTAAGATTATTTATTGCCTCAGATGTCCAGGCCTTCTAGGTTTTCCAGGTTTGTAACAAGACTCCAAACAATAAATTTCACACAATGCCAATAATTCCTTCCCAACTACGAAAAGAAAAAAGAAACCCTCTCGCGTACAATGTCGAAAGTTAACGATTTCCAGGGACTCTCTTGCTCTCTTCCTCGCTCCCTTCTCTCCGTCGATCCAACTCTCCTCGCGTTATATTCCCCACTTACGCGCACGGCCGTGCACACCTCGTCTGCTCTGCCTTTTGCGCTCCTCTTATCTCCCCGCGGTTCTGTATATACTCGTCGTTCGCGCGGCCGGCCTTCTCTGCCTGCGCAGACAGTCGAACATGTGCGCGCGCTGCTAAACGACGTCGCGCGCGCGCCGGGTCCGTGTTTTTCTCGCCGTGCGTGTACAACAGAGAATCGAGTGTATCGCGCGATACAGTGGCAGTGGCATGGGCAAATCCTCGAGCAAGTTGAAATCTAGGAGGAGCCAGAGTGAGTATGACGAGAGCCGGGAGAGAGCGAGAGATCGGGTGGTGAGATTGGTGTATGGAGGGAGTTTTTTGGGGGAGGGTGCCAGGGGATCAGCTGATTTTGTTGGGAGGGAGGGAGGTTGATTGGTTCTTGCTTTGATTGGGGGGATTGGGGATTGATATTGTTTGGTACTGGGATTAGGGACTTGGGTGGAATGTGAAGGTAAATAGAGGAGAGTTGATTGTAGTTTTGAATTGGAGTTGTAAGCGTTGTATAGTGTGATAAATTATTTTTTGAATGAGTCTACTGTGGTATAACCATAGGTATGTGTAGAAGATCATATTAAAGCTTTATTCGCATTTTAATCTTCAACAAAATTGAGGCAAAAAACTGATAGAATAACAAAAGATACTTCATTAAAATACAAAAAAACATATGGAAAATATTGCCGTGATTATTAAACTTTCAAACGTAATATCTTTTATGGTAACATAGGAATACATTGTCTCTTTTAGAAAAAGAAGTATGAATTGCGAAAGGCTTTTCATAGGAAACGTCGATATATAGACATCTAAGAAGTATGACTATATGAGAATACAGTGTCCTCTTGTTATACTGCCAGGAATATAACAAGAGGCACTATTGTCATATTTAATGTAAATACTTAAATATAGAATAAAGAGTCGTTTTTTAATTAAAATATAATATAATATTTAAGGATGAGCAAGTAGATTGTAATTTAATTGAAAGTGATTGCAGAAGACAAATATGTTTAATTCAATAACACAGTACCGGCTTTCCTTATTGCTGGTAATATAATGAAGCGTCTATATATGATCATTAATTTATTATTACATGTACGAGGAATTCTTTAAAAGATCTGCCAAAATACGTTTTCGAAAGTTACTAAATATCGTGATTTTTCTTTTTTGATTATTTGTGTCGTGTTTATTTTCTATCATTGTTCGTTAATAATTTTGATTATAAATAATATTATTATTGTATGAAACAAAGCTTAAATTAAAGCCCTCATCGTCTACTTTTATGTTCTTTGAAAAAAATACTTTGCACCATTGGGAGGCGAGTAATTGTTATACCTACCTACCAATGATACCCGTTTTTAGTCCCTATTTTCCATGTTAAATTCCCGTAAGAGACATTCATATACATGTAAATTACTCACTTTCTCGCACGTAGGACATTTTTTTCGTATATTATATGACTCCAAGAACAAGAAACATGTAGATGAAAAGGTATGCATCTATGTTTTTTATTTTTTAGTTACATTTTGGACCCGTTATTTGACAGATTTTCTGTAGGATGCCTAATATAATATGGTTGCATATAATGATAAATTTCGAGATTTCTTTTGTCGTATATGATCATATACTATGAATGCTTGTACAATATACTGTCGCACTTCATTAATTCTTATTGCTTAATGACATATCTGCCTGTAAATGATTATTTATTTATTTGTTATTATAATTTGTTTCATATATATTTATACATGTAAATTTCATACAAAAACTGTCTCTACCCAAGCATTCAAAAACCTACAATCCAAACCAAGACGACACCACTCGCGATAAGACTAAACCATTCCTCAAAACCACATTTCCCTCCCAAAACACTCAATCTCCATTCCAATAAAGTCAACGACCCCCTCCCATCTCCGCTTCAAATTTCCAACCCACGCAATTCTCGTCCACTGTAAAAAAAAAGCACAAAGAAAGCAATCAAGTGCACTGCAGCAGAGCAGCGGTGGCAGCTGCACAACACTTCATCCGCGAAATTTGATCCGACACCTCCGATAACAGCCGCACACCTCCCCCAATCGTTACACAATCCAACGCAACGAAACAATTCGTATATGCCTCGGAATGCCTGAAATAGTTTCGAGTTCGCGGGGGCGCACTGTAGCGCGTCTATATATACCTAGATGTAGATCCATGCTCTCCGCCATCGGCGCGCTTGAAATTCTAATCGCGCGGCGAGACGAGCGCTGCAAAAGTGTCTGCTTTGTGTCTGAGTTATAAGAGAAGAGGCGCTGAGATCGAGGAGTGATGGAGGAGAGCGTGGCGATGAAAAATACGAGGGAGGCGAAGGAGAAAATGCTGGGCGACGCGGAGGCTGAAGTTCGAAAGTCAGATGTAGAGCGTTATCTTAATTGAATTTATTTTGGAGATGGAGTGGGATTTGTTTGAATGAAAGGGGTGTGATATAGTGAGATAGTGAGATGGGAATAAGAGCGGATAATTCAAGTTTTGGAGGAAATTGATTTTATTTTTACTTTTTAGCGTAATTCACGTATAATTGCACTTTATTATAGTGTGATTTGACAGGAACCTCAAAGTTTTGGATTCAAATTTGTAATTAATAAAAAGCAGTTTGCTTTGATATCTTGAAAGCGAGCGTATGTTTTATTGGTTAGAATTCGAAAATTTAAAAAATATAATGTAGCAGTCTGAATAAATTTCATTATAAGTGATTGTTCTCTTCACATTCATGGTATTATTTTAGATTCAAACCCAAAATTCTGTCATTAAAAAAACACCTATTATTAATTATTCCATTAATTAAGCTAATAGAAAAAGAATGTACGTCAGCTTTTCCTTTTATCCCTTAATTTTTTCCTTTAAATTTTCACAAAGAGATAGAGTGTTACCTAAATTAAATTTATCGTGAAAGAAGTAATTAGAATTTAATTTAATACCATGTAGAATATTTTGTCAGCTTTTAACAATGAAAATGATTTTATCACTTTGAAAGTGTTTTTGATAAAGTTCAGAGATTAGATTTTATCGTCCTTTCAAACTTCATCTATAGAATATCAATTTTCGCATAAGTTTCTCGACTATCTAATTTTATAGTTTCTTTATTTTTTATGCATATTACAAAATCTTTTAAAATGTTCTAAAAATATATGGTACATTATCTACAGTAGATAGAATTATTTATAAATTATAAATCATTGTTTCCTCACCATTATCTCGTTAATCTTAAACAAACATGCATTAGATTTACAACTATAAGCGAGATAAAATCATCGTTCATTAATTTAAACAGTGCTTTGCTACGAGTATAATTCAATGATATTTAAAAGTGAAATTTCAAAGTAACAAATGGGGTTTTCATTAGTCAAGTTCGTTTTAAAAGATTTGCGAACGATCCTGATCATTTTAAAATTGAACATGTGATGGAAACCGTATAAAAATTTGATTGATTTAAATATTATTATTAATTGTTTACTACAAACAATTAATCTATTACAAAATATTTAAATAACTGAAATTCTCATCATTTCGCTGAACCCTGATTGTTGAAACAATCGCGATTGCTTCTGCTATCTACTCTTCCGATCGATCCGCACGGGAATCTCCAAGAGACATCGACTCAACACTCATCCACTCCTCCCAACTTCCCAAACTCTCTTCCCTCCAAGCCACACTCAACAAAGAACTTCCTGCACATCCTCGAAAACCACAAACTCGTCCTCTCCCCCCCCCCCCCCCCGCGCGCGAAGTCAAACCCGAAGTCTCGTCGTCCTCGCGAAAAAAAAATCGAGAACGCCAGGGTACACAGTCCCGACGCTCGTGTGCACACACGGCGAAGCTCGCGCGCGTGAAATAAATCGATGGCGCGCTCTCCGCGGCGGCAAAACACACAAGAGATAGTATACGCGAGAGCTGTACGGCTATAGAACTCTCTATTTTCCGCGTGTACGTGTGTACAGACTGATAGCGCCGGCCGCTTATCGCGCGGCTGCTGCTGCCGCTGCGCAGGTATACACATTGTGTTGCGAGAGCAGTAGCAGCGGCAGCAGCAGCAGCAGCAGCTTTTTTTTATGTGCAGGTTCTCGCTGACGATGTTTTAGACCTGCTCTGCTGTTTTATGGAGGGGTGGAGTTGAATGCGTTGGAATTGTACTTAGGTGGAATGGGGTTTTAATTTAATTCTTATGTGTGTAGGTTAAGGTTTTGCTGGGATATTATATTGTATTAAACGATTTTATTTCATGCGTTAGGATGTAATACTATGGGTGAAAGAAACATTATATTTTATAGTTTTTAGTATACACTCTCTGTATTATTAAATAAGTTGTGCCGCCGCCGCCGCCGCCGCCGCCGTTGTTTCACAAAGTACTCCCCCTCAATTTAGCCCCCTCTCATTGTACCCCCACCCCCCAGTTTAGTCCCCCCTTATTGTTGCATTCCCTCAATTTAGCCCCCCCCTAAATGTAGCTCCCATCATTGTAGGTCCCTTAATTTACCCCCCTCAATGTAGCCCCCCTTTATGGTATCCCCCCTCAATGTAGCCCCCTCAATATATCTAATTACAGACACCCAGTATATGTCCCAATTAAGGACACCATGTATATGTCATAATTATGGACACTATGTATGTCCTAATTATGGACCCTGTATATGTCCTAATTACGGACACTCTATATATGTGTAATTACGAAAAACCATTATATATCCTGTTTTTGGTACCCTGCATATTACACCTGATTTTGTTCCAATTATTTTAATTCAATATATGTTGTCATTGCGGATATGCTATATCTTGATCATATTCAAACTTCTTGATTATATTTTCTTCCGGTTCAGACCAGATCCAGATATCCATGATATTTACTTAAATCGGAAGTTAAGAGATTCATGATAGTTACTTTCAGTTCAAATCCTAAGACCACGATCTATGATATGTACACATGGGGTTAGCGCACAAATGAAAATGTTTTTGAAATATTTTTATTTATATTATTTGTATTTATAGTCGTATTCTGCATAGTTAGGACACTACAGATTTAATAATCTTAGTTAAACAACCACTTTTTTTTTAAATTGGCATACAAAGGAGAATTCAAAATTTTTTAATTTTCAGTAACTTTTTGTTAACTTTTAAAAACTTTACGAATTATTATTTTACTGATTACTTTTAGTTTCTATTTATAATAAGATCCTTCTTTTATTTCTATATCAAAATGAGACTTGAAAGCACAGTGTTACAAGCAAACAGATCAATTATCTCAACGCAGCTAGGATCTATTTTATTTCCGTAAGTGGCAAGATTACGTATAATGAATTTATTTTGTTTAATACATTTATTTTATACGTAAAAAATAATGAGTATATCATATAAGAAAATTAAAATGGAACAAAGCCTTGTCTTTAAACATGCAAAACTTTCTGAACATAATTAATTCACCAATTATTTTGTGAAAATTTTGTTTAAAGTCATTACTAACCCGATAAAAATATCTGTTTTTAAAATAATTATTTTATATATTTATTTATAACTTTCCCAATTATGACAAAATTTTAGTCAAATTAATTAATTAATTTTGTTTTTGATTGGCAAACTATAATGCATTCATGAACAATAACTTAAATTGATTTTAATCGTGTAAGAAATTTCTTTGATCATTTTAAGATACATAAAGAAAGTTGAACGCATTATCTTGGCTAGTTTCCTTATCCCATTGCAATTATCAAGTACAATAAGACTAAACATCTTTATAAAATTATCGCATCAAAATTTTAGTAAATGATACTAAAATTTCTGAACATAAGTAGAGAACAAATTAATTTTTAAATTTTTACCAGATACATACCTCAATATACTATAGCTAAAATACAATTTTGTTCTTAGTTTTCATTTTTAAAAACCCATCCATTCCCACTACAAAGTAACATGAAAGAAACAACGCAACACATCCTTTGCTATTTTAAACCTCAGACCGATCATTATTGAAACGAAACAGCGGCCCATTCATAGCCTCGTGTATTCCAGTTCCATAAAATGTTTCTCTGATTAGGTTACACACGCGAGAGCTAAGCATCGGCATTAGGTGCTTCCCGATGCAGCGCGCGTTCACAAAGGCATCATGTGCAAATTGCTCGCGAGCGTGCGTGCGAGCGCGCAAGCGCATTTCTTGCAACGTGCACTGTATTCCATTGAATACGATTGTTAGTGTATCGTACGTCGATGTGTTTCGAGACGTGCTGGACGTTCTTTTTTCATTCCGCGAAGCGTCGTGTTTTCGCTATTTCTGTTTTTCTCTTCTCTGCTCTGGAGAGAAGCTGTTGTGCAATCGGATAAAAATAAAAGGATGAGTGAGAGGATAGTTACGCTGTGCTTTGTAATTGATGTATTGTTGAGTGATGATGCTGCGTTGATTGGTTTGATATTTAATATGATCGGGATGACGTTAGTTAATGTCAACAGGATATGTAATAATAAAAGTAAAAATTACAAATTTAATAAGGAATTAACTAATACAAGACTGTATTATAACTCGAAAAATATGATAAAAAATATTCAAATCTTAATCGATATTTTTCTTTGCCTACACTCAACACTTTTTTACAAATATAACGGGGTTCTTTTAAGGTATTTTAGAAGGATCAGAGAGATTCATAACTTTTTATTGGTCTGTAGTACTTGGAGACGATCTAATTAAAATTTTAGCATCAAAGTTTACGCAGAGCATGATTGCAGAAACTATCCTTAATGAATTGATTCAAAACTTTTAAGTAATCTTCAGAAGAATGTTTTCTTAAAAATAATCAAGAAAAGTTTTAAACTGATAGGTGTACATTAAAGTTTTATAATGTTCTATACAAACTTTGTATACTACTATAAAATGCAGTTATTTTTTAATTTTACAGTTTTAGATACGTTTATTCGTACTGTGCCTATTTAACCTATGACCATTGAACCCTATGAAATTAAAATATTATCGAATAGTATCAAAACCGCTCGCTGAACCTCAGAACACTGGTTAGAAAGGAAATTTAACAGTAAAAAAATTAAGAATGACATTCTTTTAACACATTCACATGTCTACATGCTTACTGTGACTTAATATCCATCCTATTCATATAACCGTAGTTGAACTAAAATATTATCTTAACATCTCAAGTAACCGGTTAAAATATCTTTCGAAGACCCTATTTTTTAATTAAAATAAAAATCTACCAGTGAAAGTTAAAAAACGGAACAATTATGCTAAAACTATAAATATTTATATTATTTTTCAAGTCTTATCACTCGTGTATTCCTGCAAACCCATTCGAAGAAAATATCTTAATAACATCGCATCTCCCGAGTTTGTCATAGCCAGGAATCGCTCGATTAAATTCCTCGCGGAATATTCGATCGATCCATTTGTCCAACCCAGTACAAACTGCAATTCTCAAAGTCCTCGCCATTATAACACTCTATACAAAACCCTCCCCTCAAAAATTCACCTCAAAATCCCTTTAAACAACCCGTGTTAACAATAAAGTCTGGGACAAGTCCGGCCAAAGACTGACTTTTGTAAAAGAAAATGCAAAACAAAAGCATCGCGTTCTGTCGAATCTGGAGAATCTAACGTAAATACTTATCTCATTATTTCAAATATTTAAACTTTACAAAAGACAGCAATATTTCAGAAAACTTATCCACAGTGTAATCGAAAACTATTATCTCGTACGATTCCAACCGATCATTCCAATAAGTCAACTACTCTAATAACTCATATCTAAAAAGACAATTTTCCGCGAGATAATTCAACCTATAAGTCTGAAGAATCGTCTTGCGCACATCACCCGGCATTATAGTCTCCGCAGACTTTTGCAAGGCTTCGTCCACACTTGCCCCAGACTTCGTATTCTCCACGTGAGCAGCCTCAACCAATAACTCTCTCATATCCTTCTTCCACCCACAGGCATAGCATGGAGCTTCAGGTTCCCATCGGCCCAAGGCCTGCACCAGGCCCTCGGCACGAGCCGCAGGCGCAAGAAGCAACAGCAGCAGCAGCAGCGGGATAGTGCGATCGTCGTCGTCGCCGGCTCGGCGTCCTGTAGGGACCTCTGCGCCGGGGCCGGAAGTCAACAGAGGAGGGGGACGTTGGTCTCGAGTTCCAGCACCTCGGAGGTCGTGCTGGAAGATGGGAGAAGAGAGAGCGGAGATGGAGCCGCGCTCTCGAGGAGCGATTCTACCGTTACTATTAGGTGTGTATTGGGGGGTGGTTGGTGTGAACGGGGTGGATGGAGGAGAAGTGGATTTTGTTTTATGGGTTTCTGTAAACTTAGGAATTTTTTGAGGTGGTTGTACCCCGGTTATAATGAGGATCTGAGTGGGCGTGGATTTCGTGACATACTTGCCGTCGGGCGCTACCGTTACTTCATGTCGTACCTCCAGAGAAAGAATATGACAATTCGGAGTTTGATGTTCTTATAGAACTAAGCTAGTAACGATAATTTTGCATGAGATAACCCTTTTTTATTTGAATTTTATTATTCTATTGTAGTTTCTTAATCTTTACCGAGTAATACTCGAAGTGTATTTCAAGTTTCTATTTTTGTATAAGTAATTTGTGAATGATAATTGAACTAACAAAAATTTTGTGTTGTCATAGTCTTGTTCTAGGGATGCGATATGTAAAATATATAAATTGTGAAAAACATGTATTTTCATGTTACTTTAACGCAATTGAATGCAAAATAATATGTAATATAAGAGGATAATGTTAACATCTCTCACGTACGTAGTTATTTATGACCAGAAGATAGACCTACAGTTACCTATCGTTGGATGAATAGTATTCCATTACTTTATGAACAAGTTCTTTGCAATGAAAATATGTGATTTATCGGGCTTTCATCTAATTTTTCCCATGTTTTGAGACATTTTTCGAGACTCGCTAAATTACTAGATCCGAAATGAACTCGTAGTCATGGATTTTTCTTTGAAGTCGCTATACTAGTCGTATAAAAAGAAAACGAAACGAGTGAAATTTGGATAAATATATCTCAAAACCTATATGGTACAGTGATCTAAAATTTTGCAAAAATATTCCTTGAGATGAATGGCTTTTTATTTTGGGGAATAACTACCTTAAGAATGTTAAGGGGGCTCTACGGTGAAAAATAAAACTCCCATAGCTTTAAGGCTAACAAAATAATATTTACATGGCATGTTTATAATGATATTATCAATTCATACACACTTTTCTAAAAAAATTTATAAAATAATATTGCAGTTATTGAGAATAATAAGTTTAATTTAAGTAAAATTAGGCTGTACGGCAAAAGTTGTTGACGTACACCGCAATGATATTTTTGAACCAATAAATTTTATTGTTTTTGACAGTAAAATAAAAATAAGTTAGCTGAAACTACTAATTTTTACTCAACGTATGTTGTGTATTTTAAAATAATAAGTATTTGTTGATTAAAAATTATTAAAAACAGTGCAAATTTGTTATTAGAATCATTTAACATGAGCTTTGTCATGGATATTTACAAATTATTTCAGCTAACTAATATTGAGAATGCTTCAAAGAACGTATACTAAAAGTTGATTCATCAAGATTGATTCTTTTGATATGCGTCAACAACATTCTAAACATTGAAAACTTAAATAATTAGAAAACAGCAATTGATGAATAATAATGAAAAATGTAGCTTTATTTCATAATACGTTACTACAAATTTACCAAACTTTATTATATTTATAAAAATAAATAAAAAGCTTTTAAGAGAAAATATAGATAATTTTTAACCTTCAAGACAACAAAAAGCTTTCTTGTATTTAATTTTCACAGCCTTTAAACGATAGAAATTAGGCGAAATAACGTGAAATTGCAATACATAGCTATGACTAAACTATGAAATTCTTTAGCTTAAAATGTAAAATATCATTATATTGCTATTTCTACTCCTTAATGAAGAGTTGAAACCACTTTTAAAACATTAAAAAAATTTTGAAATTTTAAAAAGAACATCATCGGAGAGCCACCTTAAGGTATGGGTACAGTGATTTTGCTTCTTATATAAAATATAAACTGTTTTATTTTAATTATCTTTCTCTTAATTAAAATTAAAATTACTGAATTATTACCAATGTGGGTTATTTTTATATTAGAAGAACTATCCCACTTATAAGAGTTGCTAAAAACATCCTGCGAAGGATGATTTTATAATGGTTTCTTCAAAGCTCCGAATTTGTTAAAAATAGATCCTGCATGCCTTGAACTAATTAATGAATTATCTGGAAACTGATCTAAAAATTTTAGTTATTCTAGTTACTCTTAATTTATGTAGTACGAACAATTTTATACTTAAAAAACTATTTTTAATAATGATCTTTTTAAGTTTTTCAAAGCATCGAGTAGTCGTACTTTTGTAAATACTTAATAATTTGATGCAAGAAATCTTGCATTAAAGTAAAGTTACAAGAGGACTGATCAATTAGTTCAACGCATCCTCCATTTTCAAAAACTGTATTTTGAATGATTTCTTTCATCCATTCAAAAGTAGTCTTAGCACTTTTCACAAATACAATACTTTTTTTTTGTACTATATGAAACTAAATTAGTCTGAATTTAAGAATTTAGATATTATCTAAAAAAAAAAATTCATTTCTTTATTCTAAAAATTTGAAAAATCGCTGTACCCTTATCTTCAAAACACTATATATAAAATGTTCAAGTACCTCATTTATAATACATACAAATATACTACACTAAGCTTCCCTCTCTTTCTAATAGAAAATCAAAACACGTTTCCCTCGCCTCCATAAAACATCCGCCTCCACAGCTACACACACCAACACCGACGCGCACGAAATCCCGCGAATCCCCCGGAACGAATCGAAAATGCCGCGCGCTCGCAGCATCTCCTCTCTGTACATAATACCTATATACCTGCGCAGTGTGCTGACTTTAAAATCCCGAGCCGGAACCGGTTTCCTCCTCTGCTCTTGATCTTCGCCGTCGTCAAAAGCCGCGCGCGCGCGCTCTCGAGTGGCAGCGCGAATGAAACTCGCGCGCTGCACTTGTGCGGGAGTCTCGTTGAAAAAGCCGCGAGAGCAGCAGTGGATAAAGGGCCAATGATATGAAAGCTGAGGGAGTGGAAATGGGGTTTTTATGACGGGGAGCTTCGCGGTTTGCTTCGAGCGGTTAATTAGATAAGTTTTTCAGGAGTTTTTATTGAGGTATGGGGGTTATAGTTATAGTTTCGAACCGATATTGACATTTTAGGAAGTAATATTAGGATGGAGAGTTCAAGGGAAAAAAGTCGACAGTATCATAGTATATTGTATTGATTATGGAGAATTTATTATTTTGTGATGATATGATATCAAAACTGGCGGATGAAAAACTGATGATAAAATCTCATTTTGTTAGTGGTAGAAAAAATAAGTACATTAAAAATTATTTGGTCGTATATCAATCGAAATGTACTTACAATAACTATAAAACAATAAAGTCTTTTGTAATATAAATACACTGATATATTTTTATCATGATTCACATCGCGCTATCAGATAAAAAGCTACTTTCATTATAAGCCGAAAAATGAATTTTACATTTTATCGCACGGTTGAGCAAAGTGTTCGGATGAAAGAGTATATATTTTATCATAGAGGCCGCAGATAAAACCTACTATTTATAAATAGAAATAAAGTATTCTTTATAAACAAGCCTTTCTCTACGTGACTATGACGAAAGTAAAAAATTGTTTATTGCTATTTCTTTAATCCTTTCCAAGATATAAATTAAGTTTCTTCTATTATTAAGTTGCTAAAATATTTCTTAGCGTAATAATCAATTAAAATATTGAGATCGATCATATTTAAATATCTTTCATTATTCAGAAGAATTTTTTTTGTTTCTAAAACCCTCTTTCGGGACATCGATAAAATTATCCATAAAAAAGTGGTTTTTACACTTTTCAGTAAATATATTCCAAATCCTTCATTCAGTCTTCACTTATAAGTAAGATACTAGATAGTTTTGTCTATAAACGATTCTATTGATGAAAAAGTATCTATTTTACAGAAATATATGCACAACATAATGACATTTATATTCTATTAAAATAAAAATCAGTCCAATTTAAATCTGAAAGATAAAACTCTTATATAGATAAATGTATATTTTTGGCTAAGAGTATTTTATTATTATTTAGACAAATCTGTGGCTTTCCTGCATAACTGAATAAATTCTTTTTTTTTTTAATTGAGTTTTGGGCGATTTTAGTATGCATACATAGTATATTATCAGTTAAAAACAAAAAGTCTGGGAAGTATAAAAAAGTGACCATATTTACTATTTATGAATTATTTAAACATTAGTTTAAATGGAAAATAAAAACTTAAAACCTTAATATCCCCGAAACATAAAAAGTTAACTTATTCGGTTATGCCGGAAATCCGCAGAAATTATCTAACTAAAATACCGAACAGAATTATCTGATGTCTTGTATAGATATCCTACTATCCAAATAAGTATTTATCTAAATAAATACGTTATCTACAGATTCTAGATATATACTCCCTAAATAAATTATTCTTTTTGCATAATCTAAAATCTGCCAACACAGCTGTAAAAAAATTGTTATCCAAAACTACAAGTAACTAATCATCTCTTATCCTCCCGTTTTACCAACACTACGAAAAGAAAATCTTATTTTAAGATTGACCGATCTTAAATTTGTTGCATCTTAAAATTTCAAATCCTTGAAAAACATAAAGATAATATTAATATTAAAATAAAAATAATTAATAATTAATATTAAAATAATTAATATTATTATTAAAATAATATTAATATTATTTTTATGTTTTTCAAGGATTTGGAATTTTAAGATGCAACAAATTTAAGATCGGTCAATCTTAAAATAAGATTTTCTTTTTGTAGTGAAAGCTAAACATTCAGTCCACAACTACTCACAGCCAATCATCACCCACCAACACTAAACCACTTCCAATATTAAAAAAAGAGGCCAACATCGCGTAATCCCATCAAAACCCAACTCAGCAATAAACCTCACCAAGAACCCCCACCCCCCTCTCAAATCCACATTTTGATCGATCACGTCGAGGCATCCTCGATCTCCACCCCGTAATCGCAATCGGCAGGCTCGTTCACCTCTCTCTCTCGCATCAATGCCAGCGCACGTTCGCAACACTATACACTACCCACACATTCACAAGCCCTCGGCTAATAAACACGGACACGGTCGCGGACGCAGGCGCATCTGGCGCTGCCTGCGATTCTCCCTTTTTCCATGATGCAGCGCCCTCGAGAGCCGAGTACATACGCGCGCGCGAATCAATAATTTGTAAGGGCGCGCGACGGCGGTGGTGCCCTCGCTCTTAAAGGCAGTTCGCAAGTTCGCCCGCGTGGCCAGGTGTACGCGGCATCGTAAAAAAGATGCCGGTTACACGATGCAGCCCCGCTCGGATAGATAGATAGAGAGATAGATAGATAGATAAAAAAATTAGTCTGGCAATAGACTGGCTGAATAAGTCTAGCGAAAGTCTTGCAGAAGTCTGGCTTTGGCCACTATGCCAGACTTTAGACCAAATGTGCAAAACAAAAGCATCGCGTCATGTCAAATTGCCAGTAACCTAAATTTTTGTCTCTTTTTTACAAATATTCATATTTTAAACAAGATTGCAATATGTAAAAAAACTTTTCTCCTATTTTATCGAAAAGTACGTATTTTCACTATTCTAGTCGATACTAATAATTAATGTACTACTCTAATTATTTACTTGTGAAGAATGAGTTTTCTTGACATAATTCCAAAAGAAGTCTGGCATAGTGGCCTAAGCCAGACTTCTACTAGACTTTTGCAAGACTTTCACCAGACTTGTTAAGCCAGATTAATCCCAGACTAATTTTTTTACACGGGGTTTTATTTGCACGTGTCAATAGTATACATAATCATGTCATTGTAATATTTGCGTTAACAATTCATATATACATATCATAGGTTCTTACAAGAGTTCGTCGTAGATTAAAATAATATTGCACAGTTTTATATCATGTTCTACTCTACCGCGTCACATTTGGTACTTAGAGTTAAGCTAAAATACTAGGCGATTTAACAGTCAGATTTTAATCGCAGGTCGCATTTTATTCATCACTTGCTTAATAGGAGGTCGGAGCCGATTACAAATTTCTGCATTGAATTTTACATTATTCTAAGTTAATTGTTCATGAAAATTAAAAACTTTAGTTAACCGGTGATCCCAATCTACCAAGGAACACCGGACAACTGAGATAATTGAAAAAAAATTAAAATTGAATGAGATAACTGAAAAATACGAAATTGTTGGTAACTACGTAACTGCATGTAAGTTCCGACCTCCTCTTAAGAGGAGTCCGTATCTTCTGTCCTTGTCTAATCACGTTTTTGCTGTTTATTCAAATTGTAGATTGTTAATTGAAAAACTAAAAGTTGGCCCCAATTGGTATTAAAGTAAGAAATATTTTGAGACTTTAAAAAGTATCTAACATTATTTCCTTTTCGAGAAAACTTTGGAACGCGAAAATTGAGGTTAGCTTTTCCGTTCCGAAGTTTTCTCGAAAAGGAAATAATGTTAGCTATTTTTTAAGGTCTCAAAATATTCCTCACTTTAATACCAATTGGGGCCAACTTTTAGTTTTTCAATTAACAAACTACAATTTGAACAAATATAAAAAACGTGATTAGACAAGGACAGTAGATACGGATTCCTCTTAAGGACGGAAGATGTCTAATGTTTCGGGGGAGTGAATTTCAGAGGCGAGCACCTTGGGCTCTAAATGATTTCAGGCCGGTATCAGTGCGCGCCCCTGGAATTACGAGTTCCCTAAGATTCCTACTTGAGGTCCTGGACTTGTTTTTGTGATAGCATGTTTTGTGATAGGATGTGTAGCAAGCGATTTGCCCCTTAATGGTTGGGACTGGGGTGGGTACTTTATTTTTCAATCCGGAAGAGGAGGATTGGGTGCGATGGACACGGGGTTGTTGGTAGTTTGGAGGTTATAAAGGAGCGATGCGGGGTTGGTATTACCTGGGGGGTTGTTCAGATCGTGAAAGGAGTATGAATTTTAAGGAGGAATTGGGCTTTTTAGTAGAGGAGATAGTGATGAAAAGTGCACGGAAAGATTTTATGCTGAAATCTTTTATGATGAGTAGGATATTTTTGGATTTAAGGGTACCTTTCATTACTTTTCCTTGGGTTGTTGAGAGGGGCAATGTTCTTTTTTAAATTTGTATTTTTTATGGTCGGAACAAAACTGTATAGGATAGAAAAATTGCTATTTTAAGCATTGCATTGAGGATAATCTGATTGGTGGAGGTTACTAAAATTTTGTAGTAGAGCAGTTTTTTTAGTCATTCAAATTCGGTCTATTTGAGAATACATTATCATAAAAAGTAGTCATGTTACTATAATTTTTAGTATTTTCTTACAAACAGAGTAAACGCTACTTTACTTTTTAGTTACCACTACTACAATTTACTAGTGACGAATATTCAAAAATGTTAGCTGTACCCAAAAACTAATAAGACTTCTCATACTCGTATAGAAACCTATTAATACTATAAAAGTTTCACTCTCAGTGTACAACCTGTCCGTTACACTCTGTTACAACACAAAAGTCTAAACACAGTTACATGCATCTTCCATCTAAGACTATATCACAATAGATACAGGCTGATCGACGATTAGTACACAGGTACACATCCTCGTGAGCTATAGCGCGTAACGGCGACTCGATTTGTCGGAGTGCAGCGACACCGTCGACTCTCTCTCTCTCTCTCTGTCTCTCTTGCGCGAGCAGTGCCGGCTCCACTCTGCATGAAAGGGACCGTTCGGCCGGAAACTGATCGAAATTGGTACTGGTACTGGTATAGGAGAGAGACGATTGTGCTTGCAATATTGGCTGGATTACGGCCAATATTGACTGGCGGATAAAACTGATAATGCGCCGCGCACATGTTGTCCGCAATCATCGATGCTCTCTTATATCTTGTAAACAAATATTTAAATGCGGTGTAGAAAAGATTACATGGGGTTTGGGTTGAGGATTATTTTTAGAAAGTTCGTATTGATAATAATTTTGTTGGATAGGTTGACCGATAGTGAAATGAGGTATGATAAATCGATTTTGATTGGTTTTGTCATTTTATTATTGCGGTAATACAAAATATATATAATAATTATTTATCTGGATAATAAATCTGGATATGTTGGATTTTTTTAGATAATTTTCATATTAATTAAAGCATTTTAAATTTCATCATAGTTTTTTTATCTAGATAAAAAATATTTTGGATAACTTTTTATTTAGATAAGATAACAACAAAATAATTTTTATCCAGATTAAGCATAATTCAATAACTTCTGTCTAGATAAAAATCTAAATGAATCGTTCTTACATAACGTATTATACTTTTACCTAAATATAAACATTTATCTAGATACAGGTTTTATTTTTAGACTTCCGACTGTTACTTGACCTTATTTATCTAGCTTGTGATCTTGCTAGAATTTATCTAGATTATTATCTAGATAATTTTTGTTAGATTGCTATTGAGATAATCTATATCTAGATAAACTTGTCTAGATTCTTATATAGATAATCTTATCCAGTTGTTGCCTAATCTGCGAATTGTTACTTGTTCTTATTTATCTAGATTGCAATCTTGATAGCATTTATCTAGATTGATATTCTTGCTAGCATTTATCTAGATTACCGTCTAGATAAACTAATCTAGATTGTCATTTCGATAGCATTTATCTAGATTGACATCTTGCTAGAATGTATCTAGATTGTCATTTTGATATATTTATCTAGATTGACATCTTGCTAGAATTTATCTAGATTAATCATCTAGATAACCATATATAGATTATTATTTAGATATACTTCATCTAGATAAAATTGTCTGGATTTTTCTTCAAAATAAATGTATCTATAGTTACTTGCCGATAACTTAATATAATTCTAAGCCCATAAAAAATTGTAAATCCACAAAATCTAATCTTCGTTAAATAAAACACGTAACCAAAAGATTCCAAGAATCCCAACACTACTAAAACTTCACCGCGCCGACCTCTCAATCTCTCTTCAAAATTACTCTCAAACCGGACACCCACCGACACCGGCGTTATACACACTACCCCGCAAAAAAGGAACATAACAAAAACCTCGCACGCGAAGCCATCCAAACCAGCAAAGAAAGCCCTGTAGACCCATAGACCAAAGAAAGCGACCGGCGCACACATAGAGCGCCAAGGGGGAAGGAAAAAGGAAGCGCCTATCGGGGAAAAAGCCAAGCGCGCGCGCGCTCGTACATATAGTATTACATATTATACAAAAGCGCGCGGCAGGCGGAGCCGAACAATGGGTGTATATATATACACGTATATAAGCGGTGAAAGGGAGCGAGATTCTTTTGGAGGAGGCTGCGCGGCAGCGGCCAGCGAGGCTATTTATAATGGAGAGCGAGAGCGCGAGCGCTTGGCTTTCTCGATTATTGTGCACACGCGGTGCACGGTGTGCAGTTGACCCCTTGCCGCGATGCACCGCACGATTGCAGTGACGAGAGGACGGATCGACGGGATGGGATTTTTGTTTGAGGTGCCGAGAGCAGGAGTTCGGTGACCCGGGCTTCGATGATTCTTTTTTTTTTACGCGGGTGATGATTCAACGTGGAGATTTTGGTGTAGGGATGGTGAGTTTGGTGGTTGGATTGAGAGGTGAAGTGAAGCGAGTTAAACGTTCATTCTTTTTGAGAAAGAAAGGAATCTTTGATATGCCTAGATGAATTTTCATGTGGATAAAAAATACGTAGATGCCTTTTATTAAGATACAAAATTAGATGATTCTGTTCGGTATTTTAAGTAGATAATGTATTAATCTAGATTGCAATCTTGATAGCATTTATCTAAATTGATATTCTTGCTAGCATTTATCTAGATTACCGTCTATATAATCTAATATAGATTGTCATTTCGATAGCATTTATCTAAATTGACATTTTGCTAGAATGTATCTAGATTGGCATTTTGATATATTTCTGCCTTTTATTAAGATACAAAATTAGATGATTCTGTTCGGTATTTTAATTAGCTAATGTACTTATATCATGCATTATCTACATAATTATGTATCTAGATACCTTTATCTAAATATAAACATTTATCTAGACTCAGCTTTTATCTTTCAGCTTTCAATTGTAACTTGACTATATTTTAGCTAAAAGTGAGGCCCACAAATATTATACATAATATCTAGATTATTATCTTTATAATTATCTAGATTTTTATTTAGATAAACTCCATTTGGATATACGAATCTAGATTGTAATTTAGATAAACTTATTTAGGAAAATATAAAATTAGGTGTATGCTTAAAAACTTTCTTTATGATCTGGATTTTGATGGTTAGACGGAGCGTTGAAACGAAACGAGTAAATGTTAACTTTGTTATTAGAGTAAATTTAACCAATCTCTTATCGAATAAGTTCTCTATCTATTTGAGTGAACGATCACTCTATTACGAATGAATTCCCACTCTATTTGCGTAAATAATCACTATATTTCGAGTAAAACTTTCACTTAAATGAAAGGTACAATTATTTGATTCTTTATTGCAGAGAAAGAAATCACTCAAAATTTAGTGTTATTCACTCAAGCCTTGTCAGAACATCATATTGTGAGTGACTCATACCATATTCAGTTTTTTAGAATTTATTTTCAAATTGCAAAATCCGTCGATATTGTGAAAAATATTATAAGTATTTTTAATAATTTCTAGTAATCAATTATCAAGTAAAATAACTTAATTTACTTATGAAACAATTTTAAATGTTACTCTTTATTAAAGTATGTTTCTCCATCTTTTAGTAAACTTTGTAGCAGTGAACTTTTTCGTAGTAAATAAGTATTAAGGATAAATCGTCCTAATATAGAAAAAATTAGATACTTAAAATTGCAAAATCAGTACGGAGAGATGTTAATAATATTTATTCTATACAGTAAAATATACTCGTTTTTAAAGTATCACTCATACGGGAAATTGTGTTTGCTTTTGATTTCTTTTGAAAGGTGGGATGGAAAGATAAAAAAGTCAATATAAATGACGGGGGTACGTGAAGCGTATGGATTGTCAATAACATTGATGGATCACCTGAAACTTTGCAAATCAATTTTCAAGTTTATTTTATATATCGATATGAAGAACTTTACAAATACAAAATATGAACCAACTAAATGTTTGAAGAACTAAAAAACAATTGTAATGTTTTCTATTCATTATTTTATTGATTCTTTTTTCATGAATAATCACTCTTGTCAACACTACGCTAGGAGGTTATGCATACTTTACGAAAATGTGGCGCAATGATCATTAAATGTTTCAAAAAATCCTCAATTATTAAAATTTTTATTACTGTTGATATACATATAGATGATTTATATTTTATATAATAATACTTGATGAGGATGAATGTTCGGATATTCGCACTAAAATATTATGAATTTTCGATGCTAAGTAATTACGGGCTTTCTGCAGAAATACTACACTGCAATATTATATGTAAAAACATTCCTTTTTTAAAAACTATATTATTAATTAACGCAAAACTACAAAATCGTAGTGTAGAACTATTTACGTTAGATACGAATGAAAAACTTCAGTAAAAAAATTAACACACTATACTGCATTCTTTTATAACAAACCCTAAAATAAATAATTTTTCCGAGAAAATTCTACGTAATTATCAGTAAATTTGATAAAATACCTGACTTACTAAAAATTTCATAATAACTTAATAATAACTAGCATCTATATAATACCGAAATCTGTGTTATTAAAAAAAATCGAACCACTATACCACATCCTTCTACAACGAATCCTGAACAGCGAATCTTTATGATAGAAAATCGTTCATAACAATAATTAACCCTTGTAAGAAAAACCTGTCCCATTAAAGCAACCATAATAACTCTTAGTATGAATTTAAAAAAATATTAAAAAAATGATTACCTCAAAGAACAAATAAATTTGTAATACACACTTCTTACTCTAACCAAGAAAGACAATACCCCAAATATTTAAATGAGATGTAGAAAATATTGTATGGGGTTTGGGTTGAGGATCATTTTTAGAATGTTCGTATTAATAATAATTTTTTTGGATAGTTTTAGCGATACTGAAATGGTGTATGATAAATTAATTTTGATTGGTTTTGTCGTTTTATTATTACGGTAATACAATCAGTCATTATGGTGCAAAATCTTGAATTATGGAAAAAATACATTTTTCCAAGTAACTATTTTAAATATTTCAAAAATATTTACTAGTAAATTTTCCTTCAATGAAACCGGTAAAAAACCTTGTTGCAAAATAATTATTTATCTGGATAGTAAATCTGGATATATTAGATTTTTTACATAATTTTCATATTAATCAAAGCATTTTAAATTTCTTTATAGTCTTTCATCTAGATAAAAAAGATTTTGGATAACGTTTTATTCAACCAGGAAAGACAATACCCCAATTTTGTACAAAATTCAGCAAAAAGCAGAAAATCCAATCAACTACCACAAACTCCAATAACCCCCGTTACTCAATCCCGGGCGCCGCGTTCCCCTAGCCACGTCCCTGAAGCCAGGGGTCCTCGACACTGAACTACACACTGCGCGCGCGCGCCTCCTCGGCATCAGTCGGGGTGCGCGCGTTCGCCCGGCCAAACCCTGTTTCGTCCCCCCGCGCGGCCTCTCCCGACTCCATCCTCTACATACTAACCACTCTACACTCTACACTCTACTCTACGCTGCGCACAGTCCACCGTACCAACACGAGCCGACGTCGCGAGCCAAAAAAAAGACACCGAAAGAAAGACACAACGCCAAGGCGGCGGCTGTCAGTCTTGACAGCCGCACGCTTCTTGACACACAACGAAAAAGAAACAACAAACCTCGCGTGATTCATACATGTACATTCCCACCCGGTGTACCAATCTCTGTACATATACGTGAACGGGGCGGGTGGGGGCATACATACGCGTGTGGGTTTCCGAGGTGCGTGCGTGCGTGTGTGTGTGTGTGTGTGTGTGTGTGTGTGTGTGTGTGTGTGTGTGTACGTATATACACGGGAGCACCGTGGCGTTTTGCGTGCGCAGAGCCGTCGCCGTGGGGCCGGAGGACCAGCAGCACCAGCAGGACACGAGCCCGAGACAGCAGAGGCAGCAGCAGCGAAGGGAGGAGGAGGAGGACGGATGTCGCGCCGAGGTCGAGGTGCAGGACGAGGCGGGGCCCGGCTACGGCTGCTGCAGCCCCCGAGCTAGTATGGTGAGTGGCAATACTAATTGTACGTAGGATAGTGTCCTTTATGCGAGGGTTGGATGGCTGGACGGATGAGAGAAATGAAGTTTAAGGAAATGCTCAGGAGTGAAGGGTGGTAAGGTTTGGCGAACTGGAGTTAGGTGGAATTAAGGTGAGTGGATTTTGCGAAGGATTTTTTGCCGGGTGGTGGTGAAGGGTGTATATGGGACTGGGTGGACGTGTCGAGGGTTGTGTAGAATCAGTGAGATTCGTTAAGTGGCCTATACGGAACTGTAATGTCCTTGGTGTAATTAGATCATTTTCTACCAGGGGAGTTTAGATTGTTCGAGGGATTTGCACTGAGAAAAAGGATTGCGCGAGTCGTAGATTTTTAAGACGGATTAGGTTTATAAATATAAAATTTTAGAAAGAAGGATGCAATGTATATTTATTGTTAGATAAGCGCGTTGAATAATGCTGCTATTGCAGAGTGGAATTGATACTTTCAAAAATGGTCACAATGATTGCCGTACTTTAGGATATTGTAGATCTGTGTATAAAGATAGTAAATCAGCAATCAAATTAAAATAGACAAAATTTGGACTTATGCTATTTTAAAAATATCTAATTCGCTTATAGTTAAGAATTTGTATATTTAGAATTTGTTCTATTTGTAGTATTTGTAGTTATAAAGAGAAAGTCTAACGGTACAGCACGAATTGTTAAAAGACGTCCGGTTATATATAATATGAGCGAATGCTTAATGAAAGTAATATTTCGTGTAATTATGTAATTGAAAATATTTCTTAATAGTCAAGAATCCTTTTTTATCAACGTGGGAATGTGATCTTAATTTTTTATAGATTAAATCAGATTTTGTCTAGAGTTTTTTCAGACAAATATTCAAAATAAAATATTTTTTAAAGCATTTTTTTTGTAATGAACATTTTATTGTAGATGCTTTGCGAGCTCGATAGTCCTGATTTGGATCCTTTGGAGTGGTTGAAACTGATTGAAATGCTTTGAGGGTGTGATTTTTGTTCTTGGATTATGATTCATTGTGTTCTAGACTATTTCATTGCATAGGGTTTGTTAAGATTAGTATTACACCCTAAGACCGTATGAAAGGGCCATTGAGACACAAAGAGGATTATTTTTTTAGTGTTAGTCTTAATATCCATAAGGAATAGAAATAGGCTATTTAAAAATGTAAAAAAATTAATCCGAATTTATTTTCAAATAAATTCTCCGCCGAATGTTTAACATGATTCACATTATATAGATAAGCATGTATAGTTCTACTTATTCAAGGTTATGGAGCGATAGAATTAAACTTAACTAGAGAAACCGAAATAATTTTTATTATTATAAAATCTTTCTTTGAGATAATTCTAAAGTTAATAATATTGAAATAAAGTGGGATATCCGCCAGAAAATATGTCCCATCATTGGTAGGTTATAAATAATGAATAAAAATAAATACTTTTTAATGAATTATTTCTCTTATATGCAACATGTGTAGTCTTATATTAATTTACTTTAATACTTCCACTTAATAATTTGGTTTTTATAAATAAGAAATTGAAGTAGGAAAATTCTGAATAAAATATTGCAGATGAAAAGAACCAGAATAAAATCTAAACTTTAATCAAATCAATCCATTTTTTAAATTCCGGTCGCCATATTGGTCCGCAATTTTGAATTATTCAATTTATACATTGTATTATTCGTAATTAACGACTGAACATTGATTTAACTCTAAATCAATTTCCAAGAATTTTCTAAAAACAAACACTTCATTGACTGTGAGAACTATTTCGCGAGTTTAGACTTTCTAAAGATCTAAAAAATTTCAATATACCATATTCGAAATAAATTAGAGAAAAGTATGCATGTTTTACTAATTCTTAAAAGATATAATTTAAAAATTATACTTACATCATTTTCGTATGTATTTAAACTGACATGCTTTACAGTTAATTTATAAACAAAAAATGTTTATCTAGAATACTATTAGAAATGATATAGGTAACCTATTAAGAATTAAAAGTTTTAAAATCATGTCAAACTAAAAAAACTCATTTTGGCTCGACTACATATGCGTCTGCCGGCTCCAACCTCCTTTGTGTGTATGCATGCTTCCGTCTCTCTCTCTCTCTCTCTCTCTCTCCCTTGGCTCGGGTCGTTCGCTTTTATACGTTATCCTTAAGGGGGTGGGGGTGTCCTAATTTTTGAATATCGAAGATTCAGGACTCCGCGCTGCAGGGCTTGGCGAATTTTAAATTTCAGAATGCGGTATTTCCGCGGGGGCTTTAAGATTTAAAATGCCGCATGGAGAATGGGAACAATGACTTTGCCCGCGATGACAATCTACATGTGTTAATTTATACAGCTTCGTTAGGGACGCATGGTTCGTTGAGATTCAAAATAGAATTTTTAAATAGTTTTTTCTTTTCATCTTATGCAAAAAAGTTAATTTACAGTTTGTATAAAGACTAAATGATGTGTGCTTGACCTTTTGATACCCAATCTTTCTCTTTGCCAATAATCAGAAATATATTAGTTCCATATTGTTGTATACATTTTTTTATAGAGAAATACGGAAAAAAATATTTAGTAATTACATATAGGGAATAACAAATAATTGATGTACGCAGATTTTATTTTTATGCTAAAAATTTTGTTTCTTTACTGATAGTTTTTAAAAATTCATATCCTTCTTTTAACGAATTAAAAATAATTTCGAGTAATAAGAAAATACTTATCAAAATCACAGATATTTTTGTACTGAAGTAGATTAATAGATGAAATTATAAAATAATTATTGATAAAGTAGGAAATATTGTCATAGTTTACGTATATAAAAGGTAAGACTGTGAATCAAATAAAAGTTTTAATGTATTTTGCACTAAATCGGTATGGATGAATTTACACAATAATAAATTGAATTACTGTTCAAGCATTGATTTTTATTCAAATTATTTTATTTCGATTGCATTTACGAACTTGTTAAAGGGACAAAAATATATTCATCAATTCACAAACAAATCAATTTTTTACAGAAATTTTTTTTATAGACTGCGAGAAATTATTTTTGTTTGAACATTGGACGTATACTTCATTTATTTAAAGTGCTACCATTTTTATAGTAACAATTGACACATTAAATACAAAATTTGCTAAACGAATATTAAATTTGTACTCTAAATACAGTAATTTTTGTAGTAAATCAAGTTAATATCCTCAAAATACGACCAGAAGTCCACAATAAACTTTGTTACCTAATTTCCAATTTCACCACACAACTTCTTTCAACGTAACTACTCAACCACCATAAAACCACATATAATACACCCCACAACTATACCCCCTACACTCCTTCTTCCTCCACACACCTACAATCAAATCCCACCCACACCTACATTTTTCTAATTCACCGAAAATCCCACCCTCGCACACAAAAGCTATCCCCCCCCGGCATTCTTTATCATTGTAATTCGCTTAAAGTCAGGCGAGCGTGAAGGCCCTCTCTCGCTATAAACCAATTATTATCTCGACAGCGCAGCAGCACTCACTCACTCGGTTCGTTTCGGACAATCAATTAACGTCCCCGCCGGTGCCCGCCGGTGCGATCTTATAACACGAGCATCTGTCCCCGTGCTACTAGTGCGTTATAGCGCGAGGAGCGCAAAGAGCGCGAGGATCGTAATTTTTGAGTGCAGCCGAAAGATTGGAGCTAGGAGAGAGAGAGAGAGAGGGTCTTCGGGGTTTATGGAATTATGAGGGAAATTGCGTTGTAGATGGAGGGCTGTGAGAAGAGGCATTATGGAAATTTAGAATGGCGATGTAATTTTGGAGTGGTGGAAGGAGTGCGTGTAGGACTTTGTGGCAGTATTGGGTGAAAGTGTTTTGTGATTTGTTGTAGAGTTTGTAGTAATTTCTATTCAGTTAAGTTTACTGGTTTGTGTTTATGTTACGTAGGTATAGCTTGAATGTAATTGAATTAATAAATGATTATGAACTGAGGTAACGTTAAGTATTATATTGATTTTTTTATGAAAAAATCGATATTTTCATTATATCATAAAAAATAATGCTTAGATCTCGGATAAATAAAAGTAGTTTTTTTGTTAAAAAATAATTGATTTTATAGTACAGTACAAAAGCCAATTATTGTTTTCTAGAATCGTGTTGTTATCTTGGAATTCACATTTTTCATATTAAAATTTCTTCTTGCTTCTATAAAGTTTTTAATGAATTCATGTAAAACTTGGAGAATGGCATTCGCAAAGACATTTTGATTAAAAGTTAGCATCGTATGATTTTAGACACCTTATTAAATAGAAGCATGGTTATTCATATTTTTTGAACATATTAAACTTTAAATGATTCAAAGTTCTAAGTGTTCTTAATTATGGTTTCATAATTGCTTTAGAACTTACTGAATCTCAGTCGTTGTAAGTATATACTCAAGACAAGTCAATAACTTTTAAAGAAATACATAAAATAAATTAAAATTTTTCGAAAACAGTACATTATGTAACAAGGGAATACTCGACTTTATTCCCGTGTTGCATATAGAACTTTATTTCCGACTTAACTGTGGCCAGTTTATTGACTTAAAAAGAGGGACTTCCGGTAAGAACTAGAAATTAATGATAATGTATATCAATATAGAGAAAAATAATTAAAATAAAAAAATGCATTTGCGAGAAAAAAAATTGCGAGAAAAAGTAAGTTTGCGGGAATTATACGCTACTTTTGTCACGCTGTTAAAGTCAATAAAGTTGCCATTATGCTTAAGTCGGAAATAAAATATATTTAATTTTTATAAAATTGTGGAAGAATTTGGGTAATGCAAAATGCAAGTTTTAAAAATCATTATAATATTACCATAATTTTGTACATACAATCGAATGATTTTAATAATAGGTCTGGCCATTTTGTCTATTTCTACTTAAAATACTAATCCGTTTCTATATTCCAAACTTTCTTCAAGTATTGAATAAAGAAAATCGTACAAATTTTCAAACAAACTGTTATAAAGGTAAAATGTAAGCAGGCCATATTTAAGAATATAAAGCTTGTACATGTAGCGAGACATTCTTGTTATTCAAATTTTATTATTAGTACATCCGACGTAAAAAGCCTCGCGTTGAGTTTTTGAAAATGTATTTATTCATAAAACGTGAAAAGCCGCAGGTTAGGTTACAAAAATAATATATATTGCGTTCTAAACATTCGAACGAACGTAAAGTTATATTATCTTCCTGACCTAACCTCAAACTATTTCATGTTACACGATATGAAAATTTAAAAGTTCAATGCGATACTTTTTACGCTGGGAGTACCTAATCAAAGAAGCAAACTGGAAGTATCTTTTTTGAGTATGTATTTTAAAATACTGTAACAGCAGCTTTGTTTCTTCGATATATCCTGGTATTTATGTCATTTTTACGTCCGATGTAAAAGTTAATTAAAAAGTAAAATTTCCCTCCTTGAATTTCACCAATGGAGAAATGAATATTCAACTATAATCTGCATAAAAATAAACTTAGACAAAATCTGAATTCTCTTGTACTTTATTGGGTAGTAATGGATCTTTTCTTTGTATAAAGTATTAGACGTCATTGACATACATTCTGATAAGATCAAGTAAATCGCGCGTATTAATATTAAGACAAGTTTTTTATTTAGAGATATTAAAACTATGAAAAACATGTGACAAATTTTTCTTATTTCATATTAAAGATTATATTTTAAATCGGTATTTCTATAAAAATTATTATTTTTAACTAGATAATATATTTCTTGTTGGCAAGAAAACAGTAATTACTGTTAATGCGTTAATGCAAGAGTTTTTCTTAATTCATCCTAACATGCTGCACTCTAAAAAGGTATTGCGATAAAAATTATACAAATTTGAACAAAATGTCATTCCAATAACTTTTTACGAGGCCGTTGGGTGTGACGTCTAAAACTCCGTACACGAGGTCCACCGTTGAGGAAAAAATCTGTAGAAATTTCTATAAGATTTTATGTAGAATTTTCTGCACGATTTGCTACAAATCTTATCGAGCTTGCAGATTTTTTGAAAAGTTTTCGACCCACTGTTTTATCTGCACAAGTATATTCAAAGGAATTTTTAATTATAAAAAACGTCGAAACCCCTATTTGCAAATGAGACATGCCACCAATGCAAAGTAGAGATTACAACGTTCTTATACTTGAAGATTCCTCCATATTATATATTTTTCAACTCAAATTTGCAGACATGACCTTGCAGAAAAGAGTCCAGCAAAACGTACAAGATCTAAACGATTTACAGAAAATCGTGCAGACGATTCTGCAGTAAATCTTGCAGAAATGTCTGCAATTTCTTCCATTACAGCATTATTCAATAAAGTGTCAGAGCATTCAGAGTTCATCTAAACATGCTCAATGTTACCAATCATGGCAATAAAGTAACGCCGAATCACTAATTTAATCAACAATCGAACTTTCAAACCCCGTCAAGTACATCTCAATCCCAATTTTTCAAACAACGCACATCTCCTTTATCCCCTCTCCAAAACCTACCAACGTTCCACCTCAAAATCCCTCTTCCACCTCCACCCTTACCATCATCAAAACCACAAAGTAAAAATACCCCCATCTTCTTCCGCAGTCGCAGGAGCCGGCGGAAGAGTCGGTCCGCAAGCTGCTGGAGCGCGAGCTCCGGCTCTTCGACCTGATAGACCCGCGGGACCTGCGCTCCTACGCCTGGTACCACGGCAACACACTACCCGGTGGCCGGCGCGGCGCCGAGGCCGAGATACCCTGCGACGGCGACTTCCTGGTGCGCGACTGCAGCAGCCAGCCCGGCAACTACGTGCTCAGCGTCAGGCACAAGGGCCAGGCCCTGCACTTCGTCATCAACAAGGTAGACGTGACTGTTGTGCATTGTGTATAGTGCTTTATCGCGTTGCTGCTGCTTGGCGGGAAGAGAAGAGTGCACTTGGGGCCGGGTTATGGGCTAAGTAAGCACGCTGGAGCCACTCGCGCGAAGAGTATGTAGTTTGGATGGTGGGGCTTGACGAGGGAGGTTTTCGCGCGATCGGTTGGGAGAATCTCGAGTTTCTCGAGTTGAGATGGGATGGTGATGCAATTTTTTATTCTAATCGTGTTTTTCATGCGTGAGCGTGTTTTACTTTGCATTTTTTCGTGACCGAAGCACCCGTCATTTTTTATGTATTTAAATTAATTGTTATGCAATTTTTTTATTGCAATTTCAAAGTATTAACTATCTTAAAGTACGATCTGTACAAATTTTATTAAAAAAATATTCATTTTTAAAACTAAAATGATATTTCTCGTTCAAAATTGGGAGCATCGATATTTGATTATACTGTATAAGCCTGCGAGTTTTGTTATTGTATTTATTTTTATTCAAAGCTGAAAAAACTAAGGTTTTATAAATTTTATTTTTATTACACACTTTTTAAAGTTTTGCTAAAAAATAAAATATTGCAAAAATCCTACGCTTAACTGAAACTGCTGAAGCACAGATATTTTGAAAAAGCATTTAAATTTTTATGTGAGAGCTTTCTGTGAAAAGTAATCTACACTTCCCTTTTACATCTTTTTTTAGAACCTTCGTGCCATCGGCTCTGTGACTCAAATATTAATATTTTTTAGTGAAATTTTTATGAAGCATAGTTCCAGTTATTGTGCGCATAGAAGTTCTAAAAGATATTCATAAAAAGTTTAAATATATAATAAAAATTGCTATAAAAATTTATTTTGCCGGTAAATGTGGTTTTCCACCTTAAAATAGCAAAGACCTCCTGAATGCAGTTTTTCTGATTAATTGTGTGTAGATACATTTATATTTAAAATCTAAAATACAATGAGCTGTCATTATATAGCTGCTTATACATAGAAAGAAAATTATATTATTCGTAAATATTTTTTAAAAATTCATTTTTGTTTTCAGTTATAATTTAATATTTATTGTCACAAGAAGATTTAAAACTTTACAAAAATTTTTTTTCTATTTTAATACTGAACATTTAAATTGCCACTCGATATATTTTTGGTCGCATGACGTGAATCTACCTAGCAGTGAACCTATCGCAACTTCGTCTCAATTCTACCACAATTCTAATTTTTTGCATGTTATTGTAAATGCAGCAAAGCGTATGCAGTATGCATTAGACTTTGATAATGTTTCTACTAGTAAATGAAAGATGCATCAACATTGCAAAAAAGACTTTAATAATTTACTCTCCAGCTAAATCGAAGCAGACTTTTGGCAGAAGAGTGCAAAGCAAGCTTTTTGCAAACCTTGTATCTACTGTTGTCAATTTAATAATAATTGTTGCAAAAAAGTTTTAAGCTTAACAAGGAATTTGTTTTTCTTTTAATACTAAGCGTATCATTTATCTCGATATATTTTTGGTTGCATAACGATAATCTGCCACTAATAGTAAACCCATCGCAATTCTGCCACAATTCAGCTACAAATTTTCTGCATGATATGGTAAATGCAGCAAACCGTGTAGTCAGCTACTTCAGACTTTGGTAATATTTCTGCTGGTACACGATAACGTACAATTCTATATGACAAATTTGCATCAATATTGGGAAAACTACCTTAATAAATTACTCTACAATGCCGCAGGCTTGTGGCAGAAAAGTGCGGTATGCAAACCTTTCATCTGCTGCATTTTTTCGATCGCAACTCCGCCGCGATCATTCACACTCTGCGCAATCGCATGCACAGATTGTGCATACAAAAAGTTGCATTTCAAAACAGATAACCTGCATTCTCACTAACCTATTTTACTAACCAAAACCGCCATATTCTTTCCAGCTGGTCCTGCAGCCCGAGACGGTTTACGAGCGCGCGCAGTACCAGTTCGAGGACGAGGCCTTCGACACGGTGGCCGACCTCATAACCTTCTACGTGGGCAGCAAGCGTCCAATTAGCCAGGCCTCGGGCGCGCGCATCGTCAATCCCCGGCATCGCAAAGTGCCTCTGTCGACGAGCTGCTCGGCCTTCAGCGCCAGCTCGTCCTCGTCCTCGCTCTCGCTCTCGGCGACGCGCTCGCCGCCCCGGGTGCCGCGCAAAAAGGAACGCAGCCAGTCACTGACGCCCTATCAGCACTATCAGAGCCCGCCACCGCCGCAATTGGGTACGAAAGAGATCTGTTGCTTTCTGTCGGTGTGAATTTTAATTGGTGGAAATATTAGAAGCCGATAAGTCCGTAGTGGGTATAGTTTATTCGTGTGCGGGTGCGAATTGGCACAGACAAGTGTGAATTGGCATTTTCATTGATTATAGATCTATTTCTAAGTCACAGTGCTGATGATAGATCTATTTCGTGTATAGTGGTGCTAGAAATTTGCTCCTGTGAATCTCTGACTAGCCTAAACTACGATTCTATTGGGGTGCGAATTCGCACCGGAGTGCCTGCTATGGGTTTATAATGCTTTTGTATTCAAAATATATTTGAAAAAATTATACAGTACTTCGAATTTTGTTTATGGCTTCATGGTCACAATGATCACTTTAAAGATATCACCATATGAATGTGATTAGAGAGTCATATCTCTTAAATTTTTCAAAATATTGATAAAATTATAAAAATTTATTATAGGTCATTCCAAGGCCCTATTCAAATATGTTAATGGATGAACTTTCTTTTTTACCCAATTAGTGCCGCTGCATCAGATGCCACACCTGCAATCGAGCACGCTGCCCAGGGTGCCACCGATCGGCAACAGTCAACCGCTTTCATGCTCGTTATCGCTGGGGAGGCAGAAGATTACCAGGGTGATTTCGGACCCAGCGCTGAAGTTTCAGCAGCTGCAGTTGCAGCATCAGAGGCACCAGCAGCAGCAACATCAATTGCAGCAACACACTGAGAAATGTACGGCAATCAAAAAGAGACTTTCCTTGAATGAAACAAATCTGCAGAATATATTCAACTACAAATCCAGTTAGAAATCAACTTAATATTTAGCTAAAAATCTAGCTGGAATATGGTCAGATTTCCAATTAGATTTTCAAATGAAATCTGGACTTTGTGCAAGTGGATTTTTAAGTAGATTTCCAGTCAGGTCAAAATAATATTTCAAATCCTGCCGGATTTCCTAGAAAATAACATTTTTAAGTAAAATGATTGTACATGATGGTAGCACCTGTATTAGTAGTCATTTGACTTGAACAAATAGTTTCTATAAGAAATTAAACGGGAAAAAAGACCTGAACTTTCATTATAATAATAGACTTCGAAATGCAGTTAAATGCAACTGGAAATCCATTTCGAACTATCTGAAAATCTATCTTAATTAAATCTAGATGGGAATCTATCTGGACTCCAGCCAAATCCAGCTGAATATTTTCAACAGAGAAGTTAGCTGATTTAAAATTTGGAGGTTAACTGGAAGTTCAATCACTGTTAAACCATGGTTAAAAACCTTATGAGACCTGATTGTAAAATGAACCCTTATGAACTCATTTGATTTTACCTGGATTTTGAATCCTATTTCATATGATTGTATCATGCTCATTTACTTCATTTACTAACAAAAAATTAATTACATCCGAATTCCCATATTTATAATTTCTATAATATAAACAATTCAAATATTTATTCCAACTCAACCAAACTAATCTTCTCAAAAACCTCTTCCAGTACACCAGCAGCAGCAGCAAGAATCCGAGGAACCCCACTACCAGACCCCCCGCAACAACTCCGCAGTCCTGCCCCCCAATCCCACAAACTCCGGCCCCTACGACCTTCCCCCACCCAAACCCCCCAGAGTCCCTCGCCACCTGAAACCCCCACCCCCTCCGCCCTACCCATACCCCCACCACCACCACGCCCACCACCAGAGCAACAAAGTCGCGCACCAGGCCTCGGGCAGCGACAGCGGCAACGGCTCCGGGGACAGCGAGTTCGAGACAGCGGGCGCCCACGCCCACGCCGCGGCCTGCGCCCTGCCCATGCAGCCCGCCATGAAGGGCATCATCATACGCAGTTACCATCAGGCGAGGGCGCTGGGTCTCAACGATCTGGATATCAAGCAGTGGCAGGAGCTGGAGAGGAGGATACTGGAGACCACGCCGAACTTCGAGATACCCACGGTGCTGGATCTGGAGAATTTTAATACATTGCTGCTGCCGACGGTGGAGCACAAACCGCTGGATGCTACGGCGCTGAGGGGTGTCACGGGGATGCTGTACGAGACGGCGTCCAGGATACTGGCTTCGCATCTTACTAAGATTGATGTGGATATGCTGCTCAAGGTAAATGACGAGGAGAGTAGATCGTAGGTAAGGGATCGTGCACAAATTACACACTGCTTTACGTGGTGAAGGGAGCGTGAAAATATAAGAAACAGCGTTACGTGATTTGTGAATGGCCTCTAATGCGAAATGGGAGGGATTGCAATTTGAGCTCGTGTTCATCAGGAAATTCACTACATTGATAAAATGAATTTGTGAGTACTGACAGAGTGTCCTGATAAAGGAATTCGGACCTTGATAAATTTGATTGGTATTTGTGGAAAAAGTTAATTATATTTCAATTAGATAATTAATTTATAACACCGTGATCTTCAATGCTACGTTGCTTTTTGAGACTGGTGGCTCTAAGATAAAAGCACTCGTGATTGATAGTAGGTGGGATATTAAGGCTTTCTTCCTCTTCTTCTTCCTCTTCTTCTTCCTCTTCAGCTTGCTCTTCAGCTTGCTCTTCATCTAGTAGAATAGGATAAGTAGAATACTTATTTTGCACTTCACAGATGACAATTCCCTCATCACTTTTCACGTACTTTTCAAAAGTAGTGCAGTTTTATGAAAAATTAAGTTTTTTAGAAATTGCAAAATACAAATTTACTTATATTCAAATTTTGCTCACTATTGAACTAATTAATGGTAAAACTTCGTATTATTTTTGTGATGTTACCTGTACTAGGATAATTGATAATAGTGACTCCAAGGTTTTTAAAAATATGGGATCCCTCATGAGATTCTACATATAGACCATAAAGTGTGAGACCCATGAGGAATACATCAGGAACACATGTGGGATTCATGTGGAACAATGCTTGGAAACTATGTGAGACCGAGGTGGAACCCGTATGCGACACATGAGAGACCTATGTAGAATTCAAAATTTATAAATTATTTCTTGTGATACCATGTAGGATCCTACATGACTCATACTTTTAAATTAAAAAGTCGACTTTCCACGTATAATAGGATACTGTTTGAAGTGAATAGTCTATTTATAATATGATTTGTTGAAACACATTAAAAATAACGTAATGTATTTGGCTTAAGCACCTGTATGACGATACTTACAATTAGCAACTTAATTGTCCTTATGTGACATTTCTCAATAGTGAAGACTCTTATTGTATCCAAAACATTCTTTTTGATTTACTGAACCGTACCATAATATATTTTGATGTAAAAACTGGAATCGGCTACTATCCAGATTCGTTTTACTATTGTATAATTCTATCGTCTACATCTACTAACTCACATGCATTCATTCTCCCCAGGTATACGTAGAAGATCCACCTAGCATCCGTGACGGCCTGTGCGGCCTGGAACTCCTGGTCCTCCCTTATGCCCGGCAGACTCGCCTCGACGTGATCGAGCGCACCGAGAGCCTGAAGCTCCTCGTCGCCGTGACCGTGTTGACCTGCGGCACGCCCGCCGAGCGCGCGGCCACGATCAGCCGCTGGATCCAGGTGGCCATCGACACGAAGACCGCCCTGGGCAATCTCTTCGGCTTCTGCTCGATCATGCTCGGGCTCTGCCTGCCCCAGATACAGAGGCTCACCGACACGTGGCACCTGCTCAGGCAGAAGCACACCGACGAGGCGTTCACCTTCGAGGCGAAGCTCAGGCCCACGCTCAGGGCCATGAACGAGTGCACCGATCCCCAGGCGCCGAATACTACGATACCGCATGTGCTGCCGATAGCGTTGTTGAATGAGAGGACCCACGATGATGTCTTAGGTGGGTCTTTTTGCTTGATTTGACTACGACAAATTTAGAAATTTATCTCTTGATGTTAGTTGATATTAGTTTTATCTCTGGTGTGCAATCAGAGACATGGTGTCTCTAGAATCAAGATGAATAATCTTTAATAGCCTGAGATTCCTCGGTCGCTAATACACATTTAGATTAATAATCAATATTATTAATTTTATTTTCATAAAAAATGGGTTTATAACGGGAATTTTTTTTAACTCAAACTGCATGTAATATAAAATGAATTTTAAAATAGTTGTCTACTTCCGGTTACTTTTAATTTACTTCCGGCCATTTTCGATTCTGTCGCGGTTCACTTCCGGATTAAATGGTAACAATAATACGAGTGAGATGTAATATTCAAAAAGAAGGTTATAAATATGGGGTGTATTTCGTAACACTTCCGGTTTGCTATAGATCATTTCCGATTCCCTAGAAAGCCTTTTCCGATCAAGGATTCATTATACAGAATACAGGGTAAAAAATGTAAAGTAATACAAATTGTAAGCAAAGTCTAACTTGCTATGAAGAAAACCACTGTAAACCGAAATTTTGCCTAATAGTTAATCAAAGCAATAATTTTAATTTAAAATTCTTCTTCTAATATACATTAAGAATTGATTTCATGAACGAATATTTGACGGAGATGTTTTCTGGGAAATACAAGATATCGACAATATACATATTCATGCAAAATGATACCTCCATTAATAGTTATATGATTTGGCATGCATAAAAATATTTTTCCAAACCAATAAATGGAAATGATAAAAACTTTGAGAGGATAAGCATGTCAAACGCTTATTTCGTTATAAAGTTACGCTCATAAGATAACTGGTCCAAAAATACTGCATACATTTGCTTTTATAAGTAGACTGTTTTTAATGTATTATAATTTTAAAAGCGAATTTCAATCGGCTATACGCTTGAATCAAAATTCCATTTTAAAACAATTCAAATTTAAAAGCTTTTCCCGCTTTATACATTTGTATTTTGAAACTATTTATAGATTGAATAGAAGCCGATATACATCTAATGATAAACTGCATTTTTCACGATTATTCACGATTATCTAGAAAATGTCGGTATAAATACTGAACAGTCAGTAAAGCAGTATATCGCTAAAAACAAACTTCTCGCTTCCTCCAAACAAAACCTCCTCGTTCTAAACTTCTTTATTATTTTCATTTTCCGAAACAGGCAACGCGCCACCCTCGGCCCTGGCAGCGGCGGTGCTCTCACCCTGGGAGAACTCAGCGGCCGACTGCGGCCTCTCGATAATGTGGGCGCACCTCGAGTCCTCGCGCAAGATGACCGAGGGCCTGACGCACTTCCGGCGCAACGCCGAGATCGCCCTCGAGGGCTGTCGCAGCGACGAGCTCCTCAGCGACGCCTTTCGCACCGAGTTCCACGTCAAGTTTCTCTGGGGCAGCAGGGGCGCCCTGGTCAGCGCCAACGAGAGGCACGCCAAGTTCGTGCAGGTGCTCGACGCCATGTACGACAAGTGCGCGGCCACCGAGCAGCAGGCCTAATGAACGAGGGAACGAGCCGGGGAACGCGTATTTCGCGGTGTTTTTGGTTTTTGTGTCGGTCGGTTATATAACGCACGTTTCTCGCGACGAGGTTTCGCGGTTTTCTTTTTTCGTTTCTTCGTTCGAGTTCGTTCATATGTGTAACGAAGTGCGCAGCTTTTCTGGAGCGAGATCGGAGAGTTATTCTGTTTTTTTGACGCAAGTTGTTTTAGGACAATTGAGACGGTGGGGAGTCAGGCGATTGAAAATTTTAATTTACCGACTTGAAATTTACCGACCGATGCGTGAATAATCTAATATAATGCTAAAAATACTTATATTTGATCAAAGATCAATCTCGCTTGTGCCTCATTGAGTAATAATGAATTTTGGAATGCAGTTTTAGATATTAATACTAACGGCACTCTACAAAGTTATAGAAATTAAATTTTATTATCAACATTTTATTTTAATAACTTTTTATGGTATCGATAGTTTTTACTTCTGAAACTTCGTACGTAGGTCTCTTATGTATGCTCAATGTCCCTTGTGCAAGTATGATTTGCCTAAATATATGTATTTTTCTTTTATTGTTAACAATGTATGGATCAGTCGGTAATTCAGGGAATCGACTTCGAATACCTTTAAATAATAATCGACCGAAATTCTAATTATTTTCTAAGATGCAGGATATGTACTTGAAAGTTTGTCGAATAGAAACTTATTCCAATGAGGAGTTAAAGTGAGTTTGAGTTGTATGTAAATACGTATAAGTATTTTTACAACTATAGTCTATTATTCATTATTCGATCGAAAATAAAACCACGTGGTCGATAAAGTTATAGGACTTGCACACTCCCTTAAAAGGATGATTTTGACGAGATTCTAACTTTGCTTAAGCTTACTTTGAATTCATGAATGAAGAGTAATGACAAATGAAAATCAAATAAGCATAATCAAAACAACTGTTTTACAAATGAATTATGTATGTATTTGTATAATCAAAGGCAGCCATCAAATGATTATTGCGTTTTAAGTTATGTATACATTAGCGTAAGTTTGATAGTTTGACGTGGATTATTTTTTCCGATTTCGCTCCAAAAAAAGTGTGCACACACGCAAGCGGCCAAACGCAGAGAGTCACTGTAGCAGCTTATAATATAATACGTATTTCGTACCAATGTCTAGTTCAAGACGAGTAAGCACAATGTTTGCGGTTTCGCAGACGTTGCACTGCCATTTTATATGGAGCCAGACAGGTTCTCCCTATATACGAACGAACAGCAATGAAAAAAGTCTTCTACTATTGTAATGTGTAATGTAAGCACGGAAAAAAAATCTTCAAGTCGAAATATTGAAAGTTTATGCCGGCCTAATTTTACAGTACGGAACGTGGGTGCTTTTATTATATATAGTACTTCTACAGCGATATACCTACTTCAGTTGAGTATATATTGGTTTTATTTTATTTTTATACCTGTATAGATGAATTTGTTAACGACGACAGTATAATAGTCTATAGAAATATTGTTTTTTCTTTTTAGTTTATTTCTTTTATTTCGTAAAGTGGTACTGCTGTAAACTTTCGATTTCGATAAGGTGCGATTTTATATATTTGTACATATTTACACGTGACTTTTTCATGAGAAACCTAAGAGAAAAAAATGCGAGTAAAAAAAGCATAAGCGAGACTGGAATCGTCGCTCTCAGCGAGCGCGCGATTTTCTTTTTCATAAATAAATACGGAAACGAGAGGACTTTCAACATTCTTCGAGGATATAATTAGTTCGCGCAAAACGTTTATTCCAATATGTGATTTTCCTAATGCATTTCGTCCTAAGTGCAGTTACGATGCGAGTGAATATTTTTCACGTTTTTTCGAGTGATTTATACATTGAAATGCATATATTTATATTTAATATTTATATTTATATTATTATAACAAGTCACGACAATATGCGAGAGAAAAAGAGTAAGCGCAATACAGCCCAAAGAGAGTTAAAGGATAAAAAGAGCGACGTGAGGCAATCTAAGAAAATGAAAAGCAAACGAAAAGTTACCCGATCTGTATACCAATTGTACTTAATTATTTGATTGGTAATTTACTGATTAATTAGAACATTATATGTACATTATTATTCGACCAATATTGTATGTTGTACCTGTTGTTCACGTTTGTTCATAACCTATAAAACGATGAATATCACTCCCATCAGTTGTTTTTTTTATTTCATCCGCTTCATTCTCATTCATTAGATTAATTTAAATATATCTCCAATAAAAAGATGTAAAACAATCATTGCAGTAATTTTTTAAGACATCAAGCAAAATATGCTCTGCCATGCGAATTTTCTTTTTTTAAAGGATATAATTTTTTGATTACTACTATAATAGTTTTTTTAATTTTTAAAGCATTTTTTTAATTTAAACAAATTAATTTAAATTCATTAAGTTTATCGTTTCAAATAGAATTTTCAAATTTGACGCGCTGATTCGCGATATTATTAAAAATAATTTAATTTTATTTCAAGCAAATATATTTTTGTTATCTTATCAGAATATAGTACGTAATTTATATTCATAAAGAAGTGCATGATCGATCGTAAATCTGTTGTGTAATCGTATACTTTAATATTTTTATAGTTTATCTGTTATATAAATATTTAATTTATTTGAATTTATTTTACTGTATTGAATTATTTTATTTTATGTGCACAAAAATTGTAGATGGGAAATCGAGGCTAGTTCATACGAAACAATTTCCAAGATTTTTAAATTGTACAATTATGTATATTTATTTCTTACGAATCGGCCCTAGATTCGGAGCTGATTATAAATCATATATGTCAAATGAGAATAGCGGCAATTTTCTAGTTTGCTTCAAAAATCATTTTGAAAAATTGAAATATATCCGTTGAACATAGGATAGGCGGCTTTAAATTTTGAACACAGCTTGATATTTGCGAATCAGCCCCCCCTCCCTCCCTACTATACTTTCAAGAATCTCTTGCTTCAACTTAAATTTCGATATACAAATACAAATTCAGATACCCGTCGACACACTATTCTCAGGTACTAACAGAAGTTGTTTATATATGTTTGGAAAAGTCATTTGTAGAGACATTTATAATAGACAGACAGTACTGTTCGAAGCTATGTATAGCTGAAGTAAACTAAATTGACGTAAATTTTCTACTTTTGATATTTGTGATATTTTTAACATTGACTAAGGTAAGTTTATATATTTAACAGTTTAAAATCCAATCATAAATATAAATAAAATTTATTATTATATCATTTAAAAAAATTGATTATTACTATAAACGATCCATTCAAGCGTTATATTGTATATTTGCGTTTCAGCACTAATAGACAATTAAAATGGAGCCAGACGAAGAGATAGATAGAACAAAGGAATATTATGTTGTTGAAAATCCAACTCAGGCTAATGGTGTGCATATTCTTAGGGATGTAATGGATGCAGTTTGTAAATATTTAGATACCCAAGATTTATATTCTGTCGCCCAAGTCTGTACGTAAGTGGATTTATTTAAGTAAAGGATCTGTCAAGAATTCTAGAATTCTAGAAGATATGATTTGGCTTTAATTTTAGAAAGATTTAATTTTTACTGATTCAGATTCACGGAGTTCACGTAATTTGTTTACAATTTTCAATAATCAGTAAAAATAATAAGTAAAAATAAAAGTTTTTCCAAAATGAAAGCCAACTTTTATTTGTACCATTGAAATAAGTTAAATTCCAAGAAGATTGATTTTGGTACTTCTGGAACATGAATAGTATTTTTACATTAAATCATATTTGAAAATTTAAGGGAATACGTTCAAAGCTAATTCTTTTAAATCTAGGAATTTTTTTTAAAAGAAGGATGTTTTAAGCCCTATCTAATATAATTAGCTGCCTTTGACCGTCATTTATAGGTATTAAACAAGTAATAAAACACGAATTTTATAAAAACTTCCTGCGCAACAATTTTTTTTATAATAAAAGCATTGAAAAATATACAGAGAGAAATTTTTATTTTTCAATTTATATTTATTATTATTGATGTTTAAGATTTATTAAACGATTTTTGTAATAAATTAGCTGATATTTTAGTTAGAAATATCGTAAATTAATCTTTATATATTTGTTTTAGTGAAATATCTTTGTGTAGTTTTGTCCAAAATGTGTAAAAATAAATGTGTAAAAAATTTTGAGACTGATTCATTAAAAATTGACGCTCAGGAACTATTTTAAAGTTTCCAAAGACCACGCACACACATAATGGGAAATTGGTTACCCGTTGAATTGACTGAAAATTCAATACATTGTATTTAATGTTCTCCTTATCAAAAGTCCCAATGATGTTAATAACGGCTGATTCTTGGCTCTCAGGTTCATGTAGAACTTTTGACCAGGAGAACATTAAATACAATGTATTGCATTTTCAGTCAATTCGACGGGTAGACAATTTCCCATTATATGTGTACGCGGCCCTTTTTAGTTATGAGTAAAATGCATTTTAAAAATTAGTAATAACGAATGTTAGAATTTGCGTTTCTCTTTAAATAAATTCTTTTAAGATGGTTTAAAAATATAAAAATAACTATCTTTAATTATTAGCATTTGAGCTTGCATTGCATAATGTAAAATTAATGTTCACCCTACCCGTATGGGAAAACCTCTCAAATTCAGTTATTTCGTCTCATCTAAAATTAGGTAGGGTACGAAGTAACTCTCAACATGAGAGTTTTCTTTCATACTGGTGTTCAATCCCCTATTGGTTCGATAGTTCTCTAAATTTCACTTTCTTTCTTATGTACTTTTCCTCTTTTGTTACGTTTGAAAATAATCTATGACGTGATTAAGAATTTAAATGAGTCCTAATAACACATGTTTTAAATACTTACCATGATGCAGAACTGTTTAAAAATTAAAAAAAAAAATAATTTCCCAAAAATCGGTATACTCTTCCCTTAATTTGAATAATAAAAATAAGACATCATTTGTTATGTAATAAATCATTCTTTTAAAACATATTTAAATGATTATTCTGATGAATTTTGGAGCAGGGGTAAAGCATTGGTTTAATTTTTATTCCTAGAATATTTAACCAAACCGTAAAGCGAGAAATGCAGTACAGATGTCCGCAACGAGTTATGCTCTACGAAGAAAAAAAAGACATTTATGCTTTTGACGGTTTCATTAAGGCAATTCCAGATATAGCAATAATCTTCGTGCCACCCAAGTTTAGTGCAGTTAAACAACGTGAACGAAAACGCAAGTACCTAAATATTAAGTTATTTAATAATTGTTATTTTTATGCATTAAAATAAATATTGAATATCTTTTTAGTTTGCTATGAATATATTAAACACTTTCCGAGTGTGCTATTATCTGTGCGTGCCGATAAAGTATTCACTGAAAAAAACATAATGGATACAGCAGAATATGATAGATTACGAAGTTTCGTAATTCTCAATAATCAAGTACCCGTGTTTCTTATGCCAAGGCATTCCACGTTAGAAATAAAACCTGTGGGCTATTCAGCATCGACATTGGATAGAGTTCCACCTCAAAGTATAATTGATAAATTGATTCCCAGCAGAATTCAACACCCTCAAAGTGTTATAATAATATTTACATTTGGATGCAGGAAAAGCTATCTTAAGGAATTGATGACATGTATGCAAAGGAGGTGATTATCATAAATGTAATATAATCTAATTAAAAAATAAATACAACTATACGCGTATTATAATACAAGTATAATCTTTATCAGTTTTAAGCAGTATACTTTGTGGGGCGGTGAACTCTTCCACCCACCTTTTGCACACTATAGACCCAAGGAAGCACATGTGCATACAAAATCTCTCGGATTTGTTGGTCTAAGTATAACAAATCCAAACATGGATTGTTATTCTCTTGTCTTGAACTGTGAAAATGTTGAAACCGACGAAATTTATCGGGAAATTTTGAATTTCAAAAACAGAGTGAAACTCAGAGGACGCAATCTTGGATTGATAAATGCCCCTGATTACCATGTAAATTCTTCGGAAGAGGAATTGCCGAATGAAGTAGCGGATGCCGACCACTTTTACAAGGCGCATTATGAAAAGAGATTTTTATTCTACGTCAAACAGCAGTTTCCAAATATTCCCTTCATAAATACATTTCGTGATAATATGCTTAATGTATTTGGTGTAGGATCGAAAAATGGTAATGATATTATTATTTAGCTTTTATATTAATTGAAATGATTTCTTTAAATACCTAACTATATTTTTTATTATTGCAGGTACAGAAGAATATATTCATAATAATTCCCTATCTTTCATGATTATAACTTACAATTAATCTAAAACCAAATACAAAGATTAATTTAATGTGACAACATAAGTACATAGAAATTTTTAGCGTAATTTTATTAAACTGATGACAAATTAACTGTTGTATAGACTGTTAAATTTAAAACTTAGACACGAAATCTTTGTGTTCACTAAAAATAGTACCTAAAATAATTATTTATATATATATTGATCGCAAGAAGTAAATTTTTAAAGAATTTGTATTTTAAATTATATACATTTTGTAATTTTTATTACTGCATTAAACATATTTTACTGGTGTAAATCGTTTCTATTTACTTTTATAAATTTTTTAAACAAATCATTGAAGATTATTATTCTTCAGTTAATCAATAATATTTATAATTTTGATGTACTGCGTAAATCATAATTTCTAACTTGAATCCTGATCCTCAAATTTTAAATGAAATCTTTACTGCTTTTATTATTTCATATTTTATTTTTACTTTCTAAGTTGTATATTATACATGTAATTTAATTTTATAAATGCATCAGCATTTTCTTTCAAAAAGTCCTATTTAAACAACTGTTGTTATCTGATTGTTTACTGATCTGTATATCTATTCATACGAGTCAAATCTCTAATAGCATTGGTGTAACTTATTTAGTAGAGAAAATTATATATATATATATATTTCATTAAAAATTTAATTTATATATACAGGGTAATAATCTTAGTTTATGTTATTAAAAGTAATAAAAAATACATGCATTAAAATATTAGTATTATAACCTTCATTTAGGGTTATCCAATATATTATGTAATGCAAAATTAGATGATCCTTAACTTTCGTTATGTTACAATATGAAGCAAATGGAAAGCAAATTAGAAAAGTGTTCGTCTTTTTTTTAAGCTTAAATTTTGAAATCAAAAGAACTGTCGCAAGATAGTAAGATTGTCTTCCAGGATTTCGTTTTGTCAGTTGCAAATTCATTTGATTACGCTTAAGGTATTTTTTTTATTAATTTTTTTAAAGGAATTCTCACATAATTTATACTAATGTAACCACTTATTACGCTTTATTTCAATTAGGTTTTATATTTTTCAATGACAGTATTAGACAGATTCTTTGAGCTGCTGAAAATACTTGTAGAGCTACGTTGACGTACATATTAGTGGTATTTGTAATTCTTGTGGTGCTTGATGCGTCCATAGTTGAGGAAGTAGAAGATTCCCATTCCAATGAAGGTTAACTGGAAAAACGGAGCAACTCCGGTGCGTTTTGGCTGAACGTACTTATGTTGCCAACGCCACCATGCCCTTGACAAAAGCTGAGCAACCGATTGTGGACTCTTGTTGCGGCGTGAAACCCAGGAGCCGATTTCGTTAATTTTCAATTCAAGAAAAGGAGTGTCCTCTGAAATATCACAAATTTATTAGTACTGCTAATTGTTTTCAGCAGAGGTCATATTCGCTACACTTGTTCAATTAAATTTCTCTATTCAATCAAGAAACATATAAATTCTTCCCAGTACCTTAGCTTATAAATAATGATTGCTACTTTAAGCTAATGAATTCAAATGTCATTCATTCATTTCTTATTTTTCTGAAAAAAAGAATTTATAATTGAACATTTGAAGGTTAGGTTATCAATCCTCAGCTCCAAAATCCATTTTCAATCTAACAAAGTAAAATACAATTTCTCAATTCTCTTCTACCCACAAACATCTGCAATCAACTCTCAACTCTCGCGAACAACATTTGGTCTTTTAATTTTCGAATATTATATCACCGACCACCTTTTACAAAGTCAATCAATCCACTCCACACTTACTTGGTCCATAGTTACGGGCAGGATTGTACGTTCCGTGCACGCTCGGATTGTACTCCTTAGGATAGTCCCCGAAACCCATATTTCGAGTTTTCCGCCCTAATCAAATCAAAGAAACCCGACCAATTCGTTCTTCCAATTGAACCCTACCGATCTTCCTCCTTTTTTCACTCGTTCTGCGGAAATATCCGATCCGCCATTACTCGCCTTATATAACACCCGCACTTGCTCAGCTGGTTTTCTATATACACTGCGCGTGCGCGTGGATATATATATATGTATACGCGAAGAAAAGGAAACATGATGGTCGAACTTCGCCCAGTGAAAGTGCGGGTTAATAAGTGCAGTGAGGATGTCAACGAGCCTGACGTCGTTGCCCCTGATTTCGCGGCTGTCGAGCAGGGTGATCAGGATTCTGGGATGCAATCCTGGACCGATGACGCTGCAGGGCACGAATACTTACCTCGTCGGCACCGGCTGCAAGTACGCATTTTTATGGGGTGTATATAGATATAGGAGCATTGGCACTTTTAAAGGGCTTTTTACTGATTTAAATTTTTGCTTTGTTGTTTGTTTTGGTGTCTGTAGGCGTTGTCATTTTTTGTGTAAACGGAATATAATGCGATATATTATTAAATAATTGAAAAAACAATTGGGTGTATTCTGTTTTTCGATTTAATAAGTTTATTATTATCGATGACGCATGATCATGATTTTTATCTCATGCTCATTCATATTTTTTGTTTACTTTGTCGGCAGATCAACCTGCAACATGCGCGTGCATGTGTCGTCTTTAAGACACCACAATTGTATTTTAATAGTATATTGTGTACCTAGGGCGCAAAGTGGGCTATGTTAGACCGAGTACTGCAACCACACGAGGTCAAAAAGCCCGCTTTGCCCTTGATGCACACCATATTTTTTGTAACGAGTGTATTGATTTTTGCGTTTTTCTGGCATATTAAGCGGGGCTAAAGCAACTTTTTTCTGATGCGGAAACCACACACTGAATAGAGTTGTTTCAAAATTCCTTTATTATTTTTACTTTGTAACGAGATAGAAAAAAGAGTGTGTAGGTATTTATATCTTAGAATTTATTATGAAAATAAAAATACTACACGTTATCATACATGGTCAATTTTTGTCACAATGAAACTTAAATATATTCTTTTGACATTAGAATTAGAAAACATAAAATTAAAATATAAACATTTTCATGTAACTCAAAGAAATACATGTTTTTTGTAACTTGAAGGAATATATTTTACAAAATATAAGCTATTTATATAGTTAACCTTTATCAAAGTAACATAAACTAAAAGTATCTATATATACCTATATATACCTATATATATATATATATATATATATATATATATATATATATATATATATATATATAATAGCAATTTTCCGAAAAATTTTAGCGGGTGCAAAAGTTACTTTTGCGCCCGCTTATTACTTTTGCGCTCACTTATTTACTTTTGCGCTCGCTTATTTACTTTTGCGTCCTCTTATGCGTATTAGCGCCCGCTGGTCTGAAAAGCGGTTCTTTAGGCCCGCTTAATAGGTACAGAAAAACGCGAAAATCGTGCTTGTGTTACAAAAATGGCTTTTTTTCAGCGAATAACTTTCTGGGAACGTATATATAACTATGAAAAATTATTTTGTCTTAGTATGTTTTTAAAAGTCCAGAATTTATAATAATATAACATATTAGCAATCGTACCATGAAAATTAATTTTTATTAAATACACTTTTTGTTTATTTTTTAAATAAAATATAATATACGTATACGTGGCAACTTCGTAAAATACAACTATCTTTTAAACTCATCGGCTTTTGTAAATGTTGGTATGGTACACCAGGTACGTACATTGAAATTGTTATAAAAATAGAACATTTTTACTGAATATACATCAACAAAGAAAATGTTATTTGTCAACTTAAGATTTCTTAACACTTTTCTTAATATTAATTAAAGTCGCCGGAGAAACGTTTCCTTACGAAGTTGCATCGCGATTGGGACAAATTCGTAAAAAAGTTTATTACATAATTCCAGTAAAACTATAATAATTGCAAACACAGAAACCGAAAATATTTTTTTAGCTAGGCAAACGTCTAAACTTACCATTCACCTATCATAAAAATAATTATAAGGACTAAAAAGCTCGAAACAAAGTTTACGAAGTATCTTCCCAATCTCTTACACGAAATTTTTTTCATTCCCAGAATCTCAGTTCCCCCATCCCTCGCTAAACTTTCTCAAAAACTCAAAACAATATCCCGAAATTCCATATATTCGCGTAAATTCTCATAGACGAGTGCTGATCGACTCCGGTGACGTGGACACCGCGAGCGAGTACACGACGCTCTTAAAGGACGTCCTGGCCGAGGAGAACGCGACGATCGAGCACCTGATCGTCACGCACTGGCATCACGATCACATAGGCGGCGTGCCGGCCGTGCAGAGTCTGCTGAAGGCCAGGGATCCGAGATCCGGCCCGGCTACCGTCTGGAAGCTGCGCCGGTCCAGCGGCGATCCCGGCGGCGAGGAGGACGAGAGCACCGCCGGTGCTTGGAGCCCTTTGAATGTGAGAGATTATTGTGCGAAGGTCGATTGAAGATTCAAATTTCCCGCCGTGATTATTACCGACCGAGAAGTGAATAATATAATATATTTAGACAAAAAACCAAACTGGCTTGCCCTTCGTTCAGGAGTATGTAATAGATATATATGAAGTTTCAGACCTCAAAAATAATGGCATCCTGGAAATTATTCCAATGAAATTTTGTCAATTTAAAGAGTAAATGAAGGGCAAGCGAGTTTGGGTTTTGTCTGAATATGAGTATTTTTATAATTATTTATTTATTCTTTTCTTTACATAATTATAAATAATTTTTTATTTCTCGGTCGGTGAAAAATAAGGAGGAAAATTAATTTTTTTAATCGACTTTTGGACCCCCTTATTAATAAGTGTTTATAACTAGAAAATAGTTGTTTTATTTTACTTGAATTATTTGTGACTTATCATGGATGCAGAGATAATTTTATGATGAAAATTGGCGCGAAAACTGTAGTTAATAATCACAAAAACATTTTGTAGTTTGGCAAACGTGTAATTTACATTAAATATTATTAATTTGCGAAGCTAAAACATTTTTTGTAGATATTTAAAGATAATTTCCGGGGACATATAAATATGTATATATACGAACACAGAAATGGGTATACATACCCTACGAAATATCCTGACTTTATAGAGAAAATTAATTCGATGATGGGTAAAAGTTGCCGTAATTCACAGTGAAAAATGACCTTTGCTTCTAATAAGAATTATATTGATCAATAATGTAATGTCGTGTCATTGATAAGTAATCATTGATAAAATTATATATCTATTCAACTTATGTTTTTATTGTTTACAATATAAAAAAAAAAGAAACGTCGTTTTTTTTAAACGTTTGAAATTGAAATTTTATTATTTTTTAATTTATTGTATGCCCATCTCAACGAAAATGGCCACTTTTTGCCCGTAAAAATGATTAGCGGGAAAAAGTGACTTCACTAGAAACTAGTCCAAATTCCTTTATTTCATCAAGTTCTATCAATAACCCTGATTTTCGATTGTCTTTTAACAATATTGTCTTTTAACAGTCCATTAGTCCCGCTTTCCAAGTCAAAACATGGCGACAGTTGAGATGGGCACAAAGTACTATATGTAACTCGAGAAAAAAGTCGATTGTTTCCTCGGGCAGTAAACTCACCAGCGGAAAAAAATATTCGATTTTTTGCCCTTGTGACATAATGTACTATTTATATACTATCAGCTAATTTTGTTTTCTATGCTATGCATTATTGACGGTATTTACAGAAGCCTTGACATAGCTAAAACTTCAATTTAAAATTTGTATTCCGATGTTCTCTTTTTAAAATTAGTTATCAACTACTTCATTAATATTACGAAGCACCTATTCCGCACTTTCCTGTTCTACTTTCTTTAATCAGCGTCTAAGTTCACCAAACTCGTCTCGCATTCAATACCATATATTACTAATATCTAAACAATGTTTCAATTAAATAAAAAAAAATTAAAATTTGTATGCAAATTCATGAATCAATTTTAAATGTTATACCAACAGTTATACCTTCTTACGTAAAAATAATACCTATTTCAAAGATGTGTTTGTATAGATAATAATAAAGAGCCTGAGCCGACGTGTACGAGGATGTGTATTTAATTCTGTATTTTAAAAAGAAAACTAAAATAGAAGTGCAAAAATCTGATTTTGGCTCATATTAATGAATAATCTGAAAATCGTATCCCTACAATGTTGCCATCAGATGTTATCAAAATATCCGCAAAAGTGTCTAATTTGAATAAACAATGAGAAATATTCAGAAAAAATCGGCAACCTTAAATATTAGCTCATAATGGGGAAAAACCCGAAAGTACATATATATTCCTGAAGTTTTGTTATTCCTTAATCCCTTAATCATCTTCCTGATTAAAAAAAAGCTTAATATGATACCGGATAAAACCTGCTTAAATTTCCTGATGAGACCGGATTGATTGTTTGATCTCATCCGGTTTTGTCCGAACGCCTGCAAAAAGCAACCGATTTCATATTGATTCATATACTTAAGACCCTATGAAACAGTATTCAAAATCCGGATAAACCCGGATAAGATCATATTTATTTATTTATTATTATTTAACGGGCTGAAAGCCCTTTACAAAAGTTTACATAAATATAATGCTAATAAGAATTGAAGTGATAATTTACATAGTCGAATCGCTGAAACTGTTAACTAACCGTTTGACGCGTATCTTAAAAACATCTAGCGATGTGTCATCTCTTATGCTCACAGGAATAGAGTTCCACCTGCGTTTAACTATATTCATGCAGGCATACAAGCTGTAATTCGTCCTAACATCCAGTTCCGCGACCTCACGAGGATTACGAAGCGCGTATGGTAACTGTCTAACTATGAATGAATCATTTAGCCTATCAGAATCCAAAACCTATGCTTTAACTTAAAAGCAAGAATGCAATCATGATAAAGATGCAACGATCTAATCGAACTTACCCTGGTAGAAAATTATCTAGTTTTATCGAGGCCCTCGATTATTTCCTTGGCAAACTAGATAGATCTACATAGTTCTAGATTAATTTTCTACCAGGGTATGTTTAAAACTTTAGCTAACGTATCAAAATCATGATCATATCTATGTATCGGTCGTCCCATTTTGAACGCAGCATAACGGAAGAACTTGCGCTGGACAGATTCGAGTCTATTCATTTGAACTGCAGTGTATGGGGACCAAATTTGCGAACAATAGGTAAAATATGGCAAAACTAGAGAATTATAAAGATATGTAACAGAGGTAATATTAGAAAATTGAGAAGTAGAGCATTTGACAAAACCAATCATTTGTGAAGCAATGGAAGTTACATAATTTATAAATTATATGACTCCATCGATCACGCAGAACAATCCTTTATTTGTTTAATAAAATATATGTGACGTTTCGGGAGTTTTTTCAAAATACTCCCCTCATCATGGCTACACAAAACATATAAATAAAAAATTATAAATCAATAAATTACACACTATGCCTCACACTGTAAAACGAAATACAAAACATACAAAATAACAAGGAATAACAATTACCATAAACTTAAATGATTAAAAACGTGGACAGCGTCGTGAACTACGGAACAAGCATAATTGTATGCTGTAATGGCACCTCTAAAAAACCAAATTTTCGAACATTAATTTATAATACCAATAATAATTTAACTCGATGTGCAAAAATTGTAACAACGTTAAATAACACAAAAACTTACTGAAAACAAGTAGACACACGAATACTAGAATTGGCCCTAAATGCAAAATAAAACTCACCGAATCCCTCACAGTCTCCAAATTTATACTTTGGAGAGATTTATACTTTACATAATTTATATGGAGTACCATTAATGGAGTAGTCGAACAGCAACGGACTCCGACTTCTACATATTGGTTTATTTTACAATCCGTTCTCACAAGTTGTTTTTAACCATGGCTATTGGCCAAAACGTTCCTTTACTCCAGTTGTATAAACCACCGCAACACGCACCAAAACTGACATCACGTCGTTCCATTACTCTTGCCTACATCACAAAAATCCTCAACAAACTCCAGCGCTCTGTAAAATCTCTACATCCTCCTTCCCAGGACGAGCAGCTGATAAGGATCGAGGGCGCGAACCTCCGCGTGCAGCACACCCCCGGCCACACGACCGATCACGCCTGCCTCGTCCTCGAGGAAGAGAACGCCCTGTTCAGCGGCGACTGCATCCTGGGCGAGACCTCGGCGGTCTTCGAGGACCTGCACGACTACCTGCTGTCGCTCGGCAGGATCCTGCGCCAGGACGCGAAGCTCATCTATCCCGGGCACGGGCCCGTCGTGCGCGATCCCAACAGGAAGATACAGGCGTACATCGATCACAGGATGAAGAGGGAGCGGCAGATTCTGGAGTTTCTGAAGGGGAGGAAGGCTCGAGAGGCCAGTGATGTGATGGAGATCGTCGAGGATATGTACAAGGTGTGGTTGAAGGAGGTTTCATTGTGATCGAGTGTGAAATTTATGATGCAGACATTAGCCGGGGTATTGTAGATGGCACGGTTTCGTTGATTTTCTCTTTTTTTATCAATTAAAATTCAAATTTCACGTAGGGTTATTAAACGACAAAATAGTTCTTATCTTCTTTTTAGTGCTTAGTACTTGACTTAATTTTTAGGATACTAAGCAATTTTTTCTAGGGCAATTTCAGTATCATAAATTGATCGGTTTTTACTTCAGTAGAACTCGTTTTTGAACCATCGACTGTATTAGAAAATACATTTAGAATGTTTTTTTCATATTGTTTTAGAAACATGTTTATATCACAGTTTTTACCAGTTGAAGAAACCGCTTATTAAAAATTGTTTATTCTTCAAATGCAAGCCGAAAAATTTTCTTATGAAAGTTGTGATAAAGATTTCAAGTGAAATCGTGGTTGAATTGATACGTTTAAGGTCATACATATTTCTTTTGATAATACCAGTGGAGAAGCGAGTATTTAAAAAACTACGATTAATTACATATAATTTGAATTCAATAAATATTAAAAATGCAAATTGTTGAAGTTGAATTATTCATTTTCACAAGTGTTTATAATTTTTTATCAGCTTGCTTATAAAGAACATCGATTATAACGAAAAGTGTCTCTAGAATCTCTATAAACAAAATCTACTGTATTTGTAAATTATTAACGTTGTGTTTATATGCTAATTACTTAGAATGATATTAATCACAAAATAACTCTACCCTCCACATCTCAAAATACCGTAAGTCAAATTACGTAAAAAAATGAGATACCATATAGCATTTATTACATTCTTGTAAATGAAGCCTGCCCAATCTTTTGACAGTCTAAGAATCTTTTCATAATCCCGAAGTACGGTGCTAAAAATAAATATCGAAGAACGATCTTAGCCGATTAAGATGGTTTTTATATAATTTTGATTTTACTAATACCGTATATTTAGTTATTTTGTGTAAGCCTCGTAAGTCTTGACTTGTGATAAAACCGTAAGTCATATAGTTAGTTACCTAAAAAAAGTTGTATTTCGTCAAATTTCACCCAGATATATGTGGCTTTTGGAACGTAAAGCAAAGCATAAAGATGCGACTTCAGACGTTTTTGCTAATATTTCAAATTCATTAAAATAGACTTACGGTGCGCTATGCTGTAAAGGGCATGTAATATGTATTATCTGATTTTAAAAATTAGATTTTTTAAAAGATATTCTCATATTTAAATTTACTGAACCATTAGGCATATATTTTTGTTTTATTGTAATAGAATTACCGATTAATCTACGCTTACTTCTTATTTAAGGATACACCAAAGAATCTTTGGCCAGCAGCCGCATCGAATGTTAACCATCATTTGGAAAAGCTCTTGAAGGAAGGCCGAGTCAGTCACGAAAATGATAAGTGGTTGATAGTTTAATAATTTTGCAATAATTTTGTTAATTACATAAGAAACGGAAAATTGTACAAAAAAACATTCGCCTATTTTATATTAATCTTTTTGTATGAATGCAAAAAAAAAAAGAAACAAAGTATCATGTACATATTTGTAAAATAAATTAAAAAATTGCGAGCATTCCAAATAAAAATTGTCGCCCAAAGTTTTTACGAAAAACATCATCAAAAACTTATTTTTTATAGATTTTCATTTCTTTTACAAAAATTTATGATACACATATACGTATAAAAACAAAATAGCCACTAAAGGCCTTAATAGTATCTTACAAAATGAAACTTAACAAAACAAAATCTTAGGACAGATAGTTATACAATTTCGCTTAAAAGAAATCATAAATGAATAAATTCTACGGCTCATTGATGCACAAATCTTTCCAATTAAATGTTTCCAAACATTTATTCAACCTAGGAGTATCGACGATATACAGGCATAATAGGCATTTTGCTTATTTTGAACGGTCGGCTGTTAATATTACTATGTTTCTTTAAGTTACAAACAGTTTTACGGAGTACATAAGTGTTACGTAGCACAGGGAAAACTCATATTTCAACGATGCGAGCATAAAAATACAATCGTTGGGCCTTTTAATACATAAACAAAATAATCTATACTTGCTTCTTTAATAGTACGTAGCTGAGTTCAAATTGACATTATCGAAGCGAGAATTCAAAGTTTCCCGTTTCTTAAGGACATGTTACATCGAATCGATGTATAAAATACGCATTAATAGATGTTTATTAACTGTATAACAAATACAAAATCTAAATCCATGTAGATCCAACATTAGAAATGAAGATGTGAACTCTATGGTAAAAAAGACCTGGCGATTATTATCTTTCGCAAAGCTTATAGTTTCAATGTACGGTACAGCACCATCAACATTTTTTTTAATGCAGCTTCTTACAGCTTCAAAGAACTAATTACATGGCATCATAAAATGTCTATATTAAGCTCACTTTAAACACTCTCGTTTTATCGTTACTATTATTTTTAAATTTTCATGCAGTACATCAGGTTCGGATGAATATCTGGAAATATATGAAGATGTGTACTTGCACAAATATATAATATGAGCTACACACATTATGTATTTCCAAAATACACAAAAATAGAAATTTACACACACGTTACTTTTCTTCTCTTTGGGTAAACGTAAAAAATATATATATATATATATATGTGTATATATATATATATATATATATATATATATAATATAACCAATTTTTCCTTGTATATATCCATTCTGTCCATACTCTTCATATAGAATATACTTTCACCTACATCATTGTAATGAAATTTATAATATAATCTCTCTGTCATTTCTTTACTTTGTAATATGTATATATATATATATATAAACGTTTACTTAATCGTTGATAGCATCAGCGTATAATCACATAAAATGAGGGGGAGCATATCATCTTGTCAGTCGCCCTTTTTTTTTTATATATATTTCTTACTTGACAATTCTCTTTCTCGCTACTGTCTTTCACGCATGTACACTCACATTCATACATACCCACACTATCGCACACGCACTCTTTTGTATTTTATCTCTCAGTACTAGTTAACAACAAACTGCATTGATCATTACGATTAAAACAAAAAAAATCTCTATGAACTAATAATGAACAGGTTATGCTTGATAATGTAGCAAAAAAACGAATAGTTAAACAACAAGATGATTCATTTTACGCAATGAAATCAAGTCAATAGTAAATAGTAAGGGCATTACATAACTTGCAGAGACGTAATCTAATAGTTATGAATTAGCACGTAACATCGTCATTAGTTAACGTTAATAATTGGCGACATCTTGCATAATCTTTAATAATATAATATATATAATTCTAATCCTCATTTTGAACTTTTCTCTCCTTCTTTTTATCTAATCATTCGCTCGTCTAATTTTATTACCATTCGTTCGCCAAACTCGTATGCACGTTTTTTGATGAAGAGATACATTTTGGTCGAGATTTCGAAAGGCACCTTTTTTCAGTTGTTCCAGAATGAAATACAAGACGAATCGACGATCGATTTTCTTAACACTTATATCAATAAAAAATAGAACACAATCGTCGAAATAATTAATTTTAATACAAATTAAAGAGAAAGAAAACATTCACTACAACGTGTCGCCCCTAATTAGGCCAGTCTCGCCTAATTATTTTGTTTCAAGTTACGTATAAGTGACGCGTCGCAAATCTCAAAAAGCATCTCCAATATTCTCTTCCTCTTCCACATTTAAATTCTACATAAAGTTTTACGAGACTCGACGCCTTCGACGCTCTATACATATTTTGTCTCAATGTAAAGGGATACAGTTACGAATCTCAGTCTTCTTTTTTACTGTTTTAAACAAGTTTACGAAACTGCAAGTTTATCAATAAAGTGCCTCTTCTTGTATTCTGAAGACCAATTAAAATTTGCTATTCTCGTTGAAAAAATTAAATTATTAAAATTTTTTGAATAGTAATTTAACAAAATTTTCCAAATAAATTATTACATAAATGTTGTTTATAATATCAAATAAATTTGTACAAATCGAATTATTTCAAATAGAATTGCAAATTTCTATATCATATCATTGACACTTGGTTGATAATTTGTCACAGAGTCACAATCCATCAGTAAATGATCCACTGAAGATATTCATCCAATCTACCCTAATTTTACACGTAAACAATAGAAATCCATAAATGATAACAATACAGAATTTTATGATTTCAATTCTACTACGTCAAATCCACTTTTCATACAAAAAAATAAACAATAAATGAATAAAACACAAAAAGAAAACTATTAGCTAACTACTACGCACTTCATTTGATGATACTTTAGAACCTAATCAACACCACGTATCCATCAAGAATAATTGGAACGTAACGTTCTTCGTGGCAATCGATTTAACATACTTAATTAAATTTATTATTTACAATAGTGCATTTATACACGATCAATCACCGTCGACTGGTCACATGCAGCTGCATCCTATCAAACTCAAAGTCCATCCCACAAAAACCCCACTGAGTTTCGCTCCTGTACCACCTCTACCGTTCGACAAGCATACATACATACAATAATAATAATAATAACCATATATACGCATGAAGAAGAAAAGAAAAAAAACAGAATAACCGTTAGTAAAAACACTCAAGGACGAAAACTATCGAATCGGACTTCAGCGGAATCGGCCAGTACACACTCTCATTACATGAGAAAGCCGTTCTGCGGATCGAAGCAGCTGGCGTTTATGTAGCTGAGCAGCTCGTGGTCGGTCATGAGGTCCTGGGTCATCATGCCGTTCGCCTGGGCCTCGGACTTTCGCAGCACTCCGGCCTGGGCCTGTTGCACCTGTTGCGGTACCTGCTGGACCTGGGCCTGCTGGGGCGCGGGCTCGTTGTTCTGCTGCATGGGCGTCTGCTGGGGCACCTGGACCTGGGGCCGCGAGTTCGAGGTCTGCATGGGCATGGGTCCGGTTGGGGGGGACTTGCTGCTCACGACTTGCTCCACCATCGTTTGCTGGGAGGCCGGGGATTTCGGCAGGATGCCCTCCATCGCGCTGTTCATCAGCTGGGCGCTCTGAGAATTAAGAAGTGTAGTAGGTTTAGTGGGGTACAGTGTCATGGTATAAATAAAGGTGGTATTTTGAAGTTTTCTTTTTGTGAAATAGCACTGTTTAATTGCACGGGAAAGAATAAATAGGTTTCGTGTTCTTTACAAATATAAGTAATATTCATTTTTTCTTACTATTTGGTTAATTTTTAATAATATTTAAAAAAAATGTTATGATTTTTGTCATAATTTTTTTTCAAAGTAGACTTATCTCGCTGAACAAGATAAGCTAAGCTGCATATAAAAAATTTTAATTTTTTAAATGTTATGAATTTGTCCTAGATGGAAAATATACGATTAAAATCTGTTGAACGACAGGTTCTTTTTTAAATATATACACTGACGTATTTTTATTTATAATTCATACCAAATTTTGAATATAGAATAACTGAATAGATGGTGGATATATTTTTATCTAGAAAAATTTAATCTGAATTATGAAAATAGAAAATCATTTAATCATTTGAAATATTAATAAAATATAAAAGAACCTCCTCTAGATAAGTAAAACATGATTTTTTATTGTAATTTGAGAAACTCGTAGACAGAGAGCCTAAGCTGATTTTCGAGCAGAATGTTCATTTTTTCATATCTACAAGAGTGTAAGGTATCAAAATTCTTTCGAATGACATCATTGTACTAAACTTCAAATAATGTCGGTGTTATGATTATGTCATCACAACACGCTTTTTTCATTTCATTTAAAAAACATTTGAAAAATTACTAAAGTTTATAAAACAAGTATCACATGATCTATAAAAATAAGTATTCTAGATACAATACATGTACATGTAGTATGCCCTATTATGATTTTGTAAATAAAAATTCCGTTTACCTGCGTCGCCACACTGTTGAGAATATTCTTCGTGGCAATAATAGCATGAGCCGTCGTCGTCGTGATCGGCCTGTTATTGATAATATCGTGGGTGGCATTGGTAATGACATTGTTGATCGCCTGCTCGGCCGCGGTGGTCAGCCTCTGCTGGCTGGGCTCCTGGGCAGCGCCGCTGGCCAGGGCCGAGCTGGCCTCGGCGACGAAGCCCGCGGGTTGATTCAGCATCGAGCCGATGTCCTGCTGGACGGCCTGCTGCATGGCCTGGGCCGCCTGGGCCTGCTGCACCGCCTGCTGCACGGCCTGCACCTGCTGGACGACTTCGTGCGTCGCCTGCTGGACGGCTTGCTGGACCACCTCCTGGGTGGCCTGTTGCACGGCCTGCTGGACCGCGGGCGCCGCCGGGGCTTGCTGGACCGCCTGGACCTTCTGCACGGCCTGCTGGACGACCTGTGCGTGCTGGACCACTTGCTGGACCACCTGTTGCTGGGCTGTCTGGACGGCTTGCACCGCTTGCTGCTGAGCTTGGGCTACGACCTGAAAATTATGGAAGTTTATGTTGTTTTATCGCAGTTATTGTGGCTTTTTCTTTGTCGAGGGAGCTCTCCATCTATTTCTTGATTACTTTTGTGTATGACGAAAAAAAAAGATATTTATAAAATAAATTTATATTATTTAATATGCTTGTTTAATGTATAAAAGACCTTTTTTAATCCATTTAAAGTGAATTCGAGAACTATTATTGCTTCTAAGTCGATGATTTCACCAAAACCCAGAAATTAGACATGAAAAATTCACTAATTCAGTAAATGTTTTGTTTGAAGACCCCAAAAATGTATGTATTTTTATTACAAAATAATTATTAAAACTAAATATTAAAAAATATTGTTATACACATTTCTTTTCATTTTTATTCATTTCACAAGAGATTGATCAGAATAATAGTTAAAAATGTTGATTTATAACAAAGATATACATATTTTGTTATTGTGTGTTAATAATAATAATAATGAACAAAATTTTGAATAGATTAATCAATTATTCAATTAGATTAGTCAATTTTTTATGCGCAAGGAGCATTTTGAAGTTTTCACCTATTTTTCTTTTTTGCTTAAAACTATGATTAGTTCATTATTATTTAATTATTTCTATTTAAATAGAATGTCAAATATTTTGCTTTAAAATATTGGAAAAACTAAAATTTTGTATTACTGAAAGGTATAGAATATAAATTTTAGAATTTTGGAGAGAGTTGAACGTACAAATTAAGTTCTTCATTTTAAAATAAAAAACATCTTTCTACCGATACTTTTATTTCTAAATAATATTGAAAACACTCAAGTTTTTAATATAAAAAAAACACCACTTATTAGAAACGTATGAATATTTAAACAAGCAATCAGATCCAATATGCAAATATCATAGAAAGCATTCCATGAATACTAATTAAACCCATACACTTTCTACCAAATCCTTCTACCTATAATCAGCATTGCGTATAAACCATCTGATTATAAATTATAATTTTAATTATAATATCAATTAATTTATTTTTTTCTACTTTGTTTCATATACGCCCTATCACTCTCCAAATTAATATTTACATACAACCCGTAAAGATCCCCGGTCCGTCTATAAATAAATAAAATAAACAAATAAATAATTTACCTGTTCGACCTGCTGCTGGGCGTGCGCGACGACCTGCTCGACCTGCTGCACCTGCTGCTGCATGGTGAGCGGATCCTGGGGCGCGAGCATCGCATTGGCCACACTGGGCATCACCTCGTTCGACACCTGGAGCTGATTGTGCGAGGTGACGTTGACGCTGGGGTTGACACTGGTCACGGCGACGACCGCGGCGGAGCTGACGATCGGCGACTCCTGGATCGCCGGCATCAGCGCCGCGTTTATCGTCTTCAGCAGGCTGTCGTCCGGCGTGGGCTCTTGCACTTGGACGGGCACGTTCGGCACCGAGTTGCTACCGTCCACGCTGTCATTGAAATAGTGGTGTTGTTAGTTGATGATTTAAACGGGACGGATGATAGTACTCTATTATGGTAAGGGTGAGGGAGTTATTGTTTTTGATATTTAATTTATTGTTTATCTAATTTTAATTGAAATTTGTAAGTTATTGCATACTTTTAGTTAATTTTACTTTATTGTATAAGGAAAGAATTGCAATTGGAAGTGCTAAAGCCATTGTTCGATGAATGGTTTATTCTAATCTCTTCGAAGACCTGAATTTTGCTTAAAATTGATTCTGCGATGAACCTATTGATTAATCTTCTTGAAACATTTCTCATTTCTTCATTTTAGATTGAACTTTTATAATAATTATTACTATTAGTTTTCTAATTTAAATTAAAATTTTGTAATTGTTAAAAATTTTAGTTACTTTTATAATAAAACATAGTGTATGCATTAGAAATGCTAGTCTGATCTCATAGGATCCTTGAATTTTACTTAAATTGAACTCTATGATGAACTAATCCACCAATTCTCTTACGTAACAAATAAAAACATGGATTTATTTTAGGCATATTTTCATTGTTATCAATTAATCTACTCGTTGATTTAGAACTTGAGATTATTTTTTGAAATTCTTTCTAATAAATATCTTTTTAATCTTAGTACAGTTTCAAGAGGATCAATAAGTTTATTTAACGTAAGGTCCATTTTAAGAAAATTGAAGAAATTACTTATCAATGTATGATTTCATCTATCGTAGAGTAGTTTGTTGACTTTTTACAAATGAAATAGATAGTTCATAAGTATACGAAAACTAAATTGACAAACTTAATAAAAATTTTATTTTATGATCGTATGATCGTATTTTTATCTTTAAGCTAGTAAAGAGCTTAAGTTGATGTATATTTCTTTTCGTATATGGAAATAAAAAAAAATTTACGAAAATTACAGTTTATTAAAGTTAATCTGACAGTTGTAATTTCGTTAAAACTTAAAAAGTTGCTGATCGAAGTAACGTAAAAAGTTCAAATTGATTATAAAGAAACTATACTACGAATCTGTTGTAATACAAAAACATAACGTACAGTAAATAATTATCAAGTAAGGTAAAACACCAGTACTGGGACATTTTTGGGATACCCGTTTAGAAATACTTGAATTCTGAAATCTGATAGCAAAATTAAAAAAATATTTTAGTATTATCGTGTAGCCCGGAGATTTTCTGTGCGAATAAATGGTTGTTTTAATAAAATAGTTCCTGGCTGCAGTAGTGGGACACGATGTTTCGAGTTGACCCAGTACTGGGGCAGACAATTGGCACCAATACTGGGACAGTTATTAAGTAGCTTTATTCGTTACCATTCTGCAAACAAATAGAAATAAGCTCATTTTCTCAATTCATTCGATAATACTAATTCATTTACATGCTTTTTTAGTTTGGTAAGAATCGGCAAATTAAAAATCACAAAAATTGATAAACAGAGACCTGTAACCCCACTTTTTGAGGTTATAGGATTACACCCCCCAAGCAAACGTTATAGATTTCCAAAATCCACTATTTCCAAAATTCATTCCAGTTGACATTATTGATTGTTATTTAATATCTTGTTTAGTAAGCTGTAAAGTAGTTTTCAATCACTGAATCTAATTATAATTTGTATATTTTGAGTGTCCCACTACTGCTCCCACGCAAAAATATGGGACCAGAACTAGGACACCTAACTGTACAGAAAATAATTATTGTTCTCACTAAATACAACTTTAATCGTTTTCGTGAGCGTGTCATCTATCGATAAAAACATTAGTTTGATACTGGTAGAGTAAAATATTTCTTTTGAATGCAAAACTCAATCCTCGCGATTCAGTCAAATCTGCACGATTCAATAGCGCCCTTCGTTACTCTCGAATCCTGCTCAGAACACATTTTTAGTAAAAGCGTTGAATATAATTTCTGCCGTAGATTTGGAATAATTCATGTTTATTTGAATAGTTGATACCCTAGACAATAGATAACAAATTTTACTATAACGATTTATGACTGTATTTTTTATGAAAACAGTCATTTCTCGTCCGTGTCCCACTATAGGTCCCGAATTTTTATTTGTCCAGGTACTGGTGCATTTACCTTAGAAGGTTATTATAAAATTGATTCAGTACCTCAAAGGAGAAACGCTCGACGAGGGCATAAGAGCCTCGAGCAGCATCGTCTTAACGGGAATCGGTGGACTCGTCCTGGTGGTCTGCAGAGGACTGCCGATCGTCTGGGGACTGTTGATAGTCTGGTCGTGCTGATCGGCCACCACGGCCACGTGATTGATCATCGCGTTGGGACTGGAGTTGGCGGGCCTGAGGGGCGAGACCATCTGGTGCGAGTCGACGGCCGAGTTGACCAGGTCGTCCAGCGGCACCGTCGCCGATGCTTGAGCCAACAGAGTCGTGCTCTGCTGCTGGCTCTTCGCTATTATCGAGGCTCGCACGAAGTTCGCCTCCTGAATCAGAGACAGGTTTTGGGATTAGTGATGGAGGGGGAGCTCGAGCTGGTTGGATTCAGGAATAAGCAGCATGTAAAAACTTGAATGTTTACTTTATGGTAGCTTTTTACTTTCTGTTTTTGTAGATTTCTATCATTTGCGCATGAAGAACGTTTTTTTAGATTTTTAGAATCTTTTTTGTCGCTTAAGGTGGCTTTCTAGTCATTGAAAAAATATTTTTAATGATGCCTCATTTATGCAATTCAAATTGAATTTTCAAAAACTTTATAAAAATATGATTTTGTGTATCATAAGAAATATATTTCATGTACCAGAAGTGAAAAATTACTCTTCTGTGAAGGATTTCATCGAATGTCTTATTATTGATCAAACTGTTCGATGTGCATACCAAATTTATGAATCCTCTTGCAATTGGTCTTAAAAAGTTTATTTTAATATAGAAAAAAAAGTTAATATTTATTTTATCAAACTTTAATGTTAAATTATTGTTTTCATCGATTATTTCAAACTTTTATTAATAAAATAAGTGGTTAGTATATATTAAAAACAATCATAATATTAAATGTTTGATAAAATAAACTTTAACTTTTGTTTCTTGTATTGCAATATATTTTTGAAACCAGTTTGAAGAGGATCTATGAATTTGGTATACGCTAGAACAGTTAAACTAAAAATTGGGTATACGATAAAATCATTCATCGATTTGTAATTTTGGCTTTTCTAGCATATGAAATAAATTTTTAAAGATATTTGTAAAGATTTTACAAATTTAATTTGAATTGTAGAAAAAGAAAATTTTAAAAGTGAATGAATTTTCTATTCAAAATTTTTAATCAAAATGATTTTGAGATTTTTCAATTATTTTATTAAGAAAGAAGTAAACGGATAGAATGCAAAATTTTCTCTTAAATATAATATGTGCAATTCGCTTTCTTTTTATATTATTTATAGGTATTTTAGTTTCTATTAGTCAGTTATTTACAACGTTTATTAAAGCTTTTTTAAGCTTGTGCGTGCGTATATTGACCTTGTCTAATATGATAATTTGAATAACGGAAGATGTTCTTTCCAATCAAACAAAATAGATGAAATTTCGGACAAATTGCAAGTATAACATATCATTTTTTCCACACTATCAATACCTGAACATCGGTCTTCTTCATTACCGTCGACTCAATCTGATTCAGATATTTCTCGATGCTGTGGCCGCTTTGCGCGGGCAGCGGTTGATCGGCGGGTGTCGCGGCGAAACTACCTAAATTGCCGTTACCAATGCCGTTAAATTCGGACTGGTGCTGCTTCATTCTTAGGTCTACGACGCCGGGACTCTGCATGCTACTCGTAACACTCGCCTCGCTCGTCATGATCGGACTGGCGTCTTTGTTAATATGGTGCGGACTTAGAACTTTTACCTAGAAACGTTTGTTTTTTGTTTTTGTTTACAGTCGTTTAATAAAAGCTGAATATTCATTATTGGCGATACAAAAAATGATTATTTTCGTGCAGGAAAAATAATATTTCGATACCAATAAAAAAATATTGTTTTCAGAAAACTTTGCGGCTGTACATCCACTTGTAACAGATAATTTCGAAAACGTTTGAAACAGTGTGACTGGATAAAACTAACTTCGTAGCTAATTTCTTGGAAGGTTTCAAGTGAACGTTCGCAATTAATCTATTGCAGTTGAATGAACTATATAATCATTCAGAGGATAAGGGTAATAAAAAAAAACAACACCTAGTTTTCATCTATTTTGTTTGATTAAATAATTTATTCTATCAATCCCGCTCTAACAAATATGAAAACTATTTTTTAGAGCTACATCACGTTTAGAACTGTTAATAGTAATTGCTTAAACTATTTTCTATGATTAGTCTTAATTTTATCAAATATAAATAGACAGCCAACTGATGAGAGTAATCATGCAGGACAATCTTATGCTAACATTAAAATATTAATCTTTTCACCATAATAAAGATTAAATTAGTTATTATATTTTACATTCATGCATTAGTAAATAAATTTTACTTCTTTACTGCCAAAGATCCATTATTCGGTTAGGGCCCAATTGTTGTCAGTTATTAAATACATAAATAATTATATAAATTTGGTCCAAAATTAGATAAAAATCTTTTTGAAGTACCATAGCGGAGTATTCTTATATACTTGTATAACAATTATTAGTAATTATTATGCTGTTGATAATTTTTAAAATATATATGATTTTTAATGTTTTAACATCATCATCATCTAAAGATTGCAGTAGCATCAACAACGGCCTTTGTGACCCCACGTAAATTCAAATAGTTGTAATTTCGTCAAAACTCAATAGCTCAATACTTAAACTCAATAAGTCAATTGATTAAATCAAAACAGAATATTCTCGTCAGAGTTACTAGACTACTATTACATTATGGAGAACCATAATAAGAAGACACACAGACATTTATCGATTACTCTTAATTGACCAAAAGCTGGATCCATGACAATGTACTACACTACATATCAACATTAATTCCAATTTCCATCTCCCCATTTCCATCTTCCATATCCATTCCACTCCAAGAAACTATCGAATCTTACCTGCGACTGTTCGTGCAGGCCGTTGAAGGGCGAGGTCTGGGGCACGATGCTCATGGGATGCTGGTTCCTCATGAGATCCACAACCCCCAATAGCGCATCCTGCACCGGTGAGCCATTAGCCGTCGGCACGGCGCTCCTGATCATGCCGCTCTGAGACGAGTCTCTCGAGTTGTCGTTGACCAGCTGCTCCAGGGGACTGGCAACCGTGCCAGGATTGTGCGTCCCATTGGGCATGCCGGACATGCTGTTGTCGCCCATGAGGCTGCTCTCGCTGTTCTCGTCGAGGACCTCGGTCTTCAGATTGTCGGGGAGTATGAGCTGCAGGCTCGAGGAGGATCGTCTCGTCATCAGGGGATTGGCCACCATGTTCGGGGGCGGCGGCATCATCACGTCGGCGGGCGCCCCCTGGTTGCTGGATTGAGAGCTCCACATCATCACCGGGGTGACGGGGGTGGCGGCGGTTACAGGTGGTGGGCTGGGATCGTTCTTGAGGACCTCGGGACTGACGGACGATGGAGCTGAAGTGGCACCGGTTGGCTGAATGGCGCCCAGGAAGTTTGCTGGCACTTGTGGTGCTTGTGGAAGCACGGCTGGAAGAACGGAAGGAAACATATTTAATTGCAATGGAATTTTAGTAGATGTTTATTCAAACCAATCCCGTGATTTGTCATGTAATGAATCATATAATTTATTATGTGATTTAATCCATCGTTATATATCATATGATTAAGCTCATGACATTAGCGAGAGAAGATAATGTCAACAGTGGCCGACAGTTGTAGATTAAGACACTTGACGATCGAGCCTTTCTAATCTCTATAGTTGTTTAGATCATAAAAACAATAAATAAAGGAATGTGCTACTCTAAAACTGCTAACTTTCATTAATTGCGGAAGTCACGTGATCGGAGTGGGGGGAAAGCGCCGGTATGATGGAAAGTCAGACGTGAGCTACGCGTCGAGTCAGTACCTGATCGGCAGGGAAATAACTCCCTCTACATATAGGTATAGTTATCCACGTGGCCACGTATTTCGTATGAAAATTTGTGACAGTTGTGACTTGTGAGGTAGCGCAAGCGCAACAAAAGAGCCGATCACGTGAAGAATAGAATAGTTTCGCAAGTAAATGTTTTTTAATTTACTTCTCGCGTTTAAGACAGGGTTGTCCTATATTGCCTTATTGATGAGTGCAGCAGATTGATCCAGGATGAAACGTATTTTTAATATTACATGATAAACAGCATGACTAATATAATACACACCATTGGACGTAACGCTTCCGGGAACGACGAGGGACGTGGGCGACAGTTTCGAGGTCAACACGCCATCGCCATTGGCCGTGGCTAAGTTACCCTGCGATCCCTCGAGTTTGCCGACCGAGGGCGCTGGCGGCGCCGAGGCCGCGGTGTAGAGGAACGCGTGGGGCTCGCTCGTCTTACCGGACGACACGGCGTACAGCTTGACGCTGATTGTCTCCGAGGGCGCGAGATCTTGTCGCCTGTAGGCCGGCACCACGCAGACGAGGTGTGTCTGCTGCAGGAATTCCTTGTCGGGCAGGACGGTGCACTCCCAGTGGGGCTCGAGCGAGGAGCTCAGGTCCTCGCTGTCGAGCTGGAAGACGACGCGCGTGTCCTTGAGGAAGTTCTTGCCGAGGATGAAGAGCTCGAGACCGCCCGTGCACGGGCACGACGTCAACGACTTCTTGCAGATCTCCGGGATGCCGGGAGGTTGTGCTGTAATCGGATTTGAAACATGATTATCGTTTCTAAACATTCACATTTCCTACCTTGAGTTATACCGACAAGAAAATTAATAAACGTACTGTTAGATTTTAAATATTGAATGTGATATAAAAGATTTCGTTTAATGAAAGAAAAAAAAACTCATTTACGTTGTGGGGTAAGCTATAATTATCCTCACATATAATAGATAACATGAAATGGATACAGTATTAGCTAAAACATAAATTCGAGCATAAGAAGACACTTAAAGTTCGTATACACGTGATATTTTTGATCAGGCAAGTAGAACTAGTACACAGAGAAAAACATGTAGCAATATTCGGAGGAATTAATTCACTTGATGCGTGGAGGGTATTGTGCAAAAAAAGCATGACATGCACGCCTTAAGTACATAAGTTCTACCCTAAGAAAGTAACGGCACCATGCGAATATAGCGTCGCTCTGCTCACCGTATTATTGCATGAACTGCAAGCACCGTTGCTTCAATAGAATGGAACTCATACAATTAAAATATGCATCTCATAATTTTTCGCACAATATCCTGCATACCTTAAGCGCATGAACTCCTCCTAATATTGCGTGAAGCTCATGTTCACATCGCTTGCTAAGGTTTATGCTATAATACAGTGAAACTATCCACGCTAAAATAGCTGAATATTTTACTTCGTGTTAGCATTCACAATAGACGACGTACACCGATCCAAAAATAAAGTACTACTAAGAATCTTCTACTCACTGCAAACGATGGGCTGCGAGCAGACCTGCAAGGTCTCGCTGCTGCCGTCGTCGTGGGTGATGGTCGTGCGAAAGACCATCCGGCACCTCGTCGACTTCTTCTTGCTGCGGCCCTGCAGTATGCCCGCCTCCTGGGGAAAGCGGTGCTCCACGTCGACGTTGCGCTCCTTCAGTATGCCGACGCAGTCGCAGGTGACCAGCATGTCCTTCGACGGGTCCATGTCCACCTCGATGACGATCGTGCCGTCGACCTTGCGCTCGACGCACGGCGTCGAGTTCTTGCCGCTGACCCGGCAGGCCTGGTAGAACATGTGCGGGGCAACGCGGCCCAGATCCGTGCCGATGAAGACCTGATGCGAAAATTGAGGTAAAAGTGTTATTAAAAAATAATCCGGATTGGAGTATTTCATCCTGCTGACAAATCTCACATGGGTACATTGGAGAGATCGGGGTAACAAACGGTCGTCTTAGATTCCACGTGGTCCCTTCGTAGTAGAAAAAATACACATGAATTCAGATAGAATACCGGTGGAATCAGCGTGAGTTCACTTAATATCTACTGGGATCCTGGAATTTAGTAAAATCCATTTTGATCCATCTGGACTCTTTTTAAAAGACTGGAATTCATGTCCATGGTTACGATGACTGTTTGTTGCCCGCGGCTCTTGGTATGGGAACCATATGAGATTTCACCATGTGAGATCCTACATATGCATTATGCAGACACTATGTCAGACCCATGTGAGAGCTATGTGAGATATGACATAGGGTGTCAACGTAGTTTTCTGCTGGGATCTCATGTGACACCGGCGATGGAGCCATGTGGGATCCCTCATAGACCAGTAATAAGCATTTTTTAAATTAAAAAGAACGGCTTTCCAAGTATAATGGATGTCTATTTGGAAGGTACCATCCGGAAAGTATAACAAATAGACCTCTAGTATACACAGTAAGATGTTTATTTAATTAAAACATTAATAAAACTTTCCACGCTTTCATACGGGAGGAATGGAGGATCGATCATGAGACCATAGAGAAATACATAGATTTAAAGTGTCTTGGCTTCCGCTTGGGAATCTAGAAAACTACGCTAAAACCACACGTGAGATTGTTTCAACAGGGTCAGACCTGCTTTAATAAATCGTTTATTTGCTTATAATTGTGAATACTGACCTGGAGATTTGCTGGTTTGTCGTAACCAACCAATCGGACGATTGGGAAGCCATTTCCCGTTCGATCCTTTACGGCTCCACGGGAGCCTTCTGTTTGATAACGTGCTCGGTGCTGCTGTTCCGGTTGGCAGATAATCTGCAACTGTGTTTTGCCATTTCTCGATACGCTACCTGTAAATTGAATTAGATTTTCGAATAAGTGTCCAGTTTCAATGTGGCTTTCTAAGTTTAGATTATTAATTTAAGGCGGTGTGAAAGTCATTTAAAAATTTAAAATTCTTGCCGCGAATATTATCAGTGGAGAAATGAATAATCTTTATATTTAGGCAAACCTCTGATTGGCTTGCCACCAGCATCAGAATGATTTACCATTTTTAAAAGTTTCAAGCTTACTAACATGTTTTAATGAGACCTTTAAAATATTTAGAACGAAATCTCATTATCATTCCGTAAGGCTTTGTTCTAACCATCTCAAAGGTACGGTTGAATTATTCGCTTGAAACATTGTAAAATGGTAAATCATTCCAACACCAAAGGCAAATGAGTTTATACTTTGCCTAAAGAAACTATCCATCACTCGATCGACAAAACAGCGGGGCATTTAAAGGCAAGACTCGCTGCACACACACCCCCTTAACTTGAGAATCAAACTCACATAATTGTGAGGTTAGTGTAACCGGACCCTGGTGCGCTGGTGGCGCCCTCTTGGCCAGCACGCCTAGGTGCGACCTTGGCCTGCTGACGCCGACGACTCGGCCGACCGTGCCGTTGACGCTGCCGGGCTGCCTCCCGCCGCCGGCGCCTACTGGGCCCGCGATGCCGTTCCTCGTCCCGAGCTTGGCCTCGCTCTGCGCCTCCGGGAAAGCAAAGTTCGCGTCCTCGGACTCGAGCTTTATGTCCATCTTACGACGCTTCGTGTCCTCCTCACCGACCGCGCCACCACCGTTCCACGCCTGCAACGATTTGAAGGAATATCGGGGGTGAGGTAGCTGCTGCTTTTTCAACACCGACAGAGGAAGATACTTTGGGTTATTCATGTTTGTTTTATAGTGTTTTTTTTTGGTTAAATACTAGGGTGGTACAAAGTGGTATAGATGTGGATACGCAGAAGAAGCATTTCACCAGATGAGAAAAAAATGCGTATAAATAATGGGAAGTCCTAATATCATTATTTTACAGACGTTCCATGCGTTTTCTAAATTCGGCTATAGCAATCTGTATTATTATAAGTATTTTATTTACACATATGAATCAGTCATGATCAAGTATCGAAACATAAAAGTGCACATCGATCTTTTCAAAATAACTATTATTAAAATATATTATAGCAACACTTGATAAATATATTTTATTTCAATGTGAAAGTTATTATTAATAAAGCTTTTAATGATATGGTTTGTTCATAATTACGGTCTTTTGAAACCTTGATAAATTGAATATGATAAGGCAGCCTTAGGCGATAGTATAAAGTAATGATGATACCAAAGATACGTTTACGGCTTTTAATGTATATGCCAAGAGTAGACATGGGTTTATGATGTACATAGCCACATCTTATGAAAGTGAATTGATGGAATTTCAAATGATAGTCTACGAAATTATGATATCCTACGGAAGAAAATTAATAAGTGAGTTCACAAATCAAATCATTTGCAATTTTATTCAGATCATTCTATTAACGAAATACTTTAAAACGATTACGAAACACAAATTATCAAAATAAAATAAAATTCTAAATGAATATTTGGCCCTACGTTGGGCTATACAATACTTTATTGTTTATTCCCCCAGCGAAAAAGAAAACAGAAATCAGATAACCGATTACCAAATACGGATGAAAATTACTCAATTTTTTCAGCTTTTATATATTTTCCAGATACGTATATTCAGAGATCGTAAATCCCCGATTAGACGATCATCTGTAGAGTTTCGTCAAATTTCTCCAGTTTGGGCGAGATTGCATTTTGGTGTATACCGATGCTACGTTCACTAAAAAACCAATAAGATACTGCAATTGTTCGATATATATTATTTTAGTCTTGATTTTGAAGTAAGATACGGAGTCAAGGATCTAGGATGAGTAAGAATTGATCGTTTTAAAGATAGTTCATAACTCCGTATGATGAACATCTACCAGGTCAATAGAAACCATTGTAATTTTCCGCAATATTTTTTGAAATATTATATTTAGTTGAATAATGTTGATATCCCGTGCATTGTTTGTAAATTATATCTGATGAAAATTGTAATCTTGCAAGACACATTACATTTATAATGGGATTAAATCAGCTGTTACTGACAACATTTTTGGTATCTTGCATGTAAACTTCTATTAATATAATGCATAAGTGGTGCATTCTATTAATAGAAGTGATAAAATAATGCAATATTTAAAAAGACTATATTTATTTATTTTTTGCCCGAAAAATCAATTTTAAATGTATTTATTATAAAGTTTTACAAGGAGAGTGGGCAATTGCACTGTACGATCTGAACAGTACATACTGGTACAGTGTTATTGTAAAGTGTGTCATTGATTACCAAGCAGTAATGACATAAAAATTTCCTTATTAATAAATACGTACGTATGTTTAAGACACAATTCAATGTAATTATCTACCATTAACACAATCCACATTTCGCGTTCAATTTTAATAAACATTTTTAATTATTCATTTTTCTTATTACACTACAAGCTCTCCACCAATTAAAAATTCAACTACTCAACAATTTATTACTAAAAACATGTCCTAAAATTAACGATTTTTCTCTACTAGGAATAGGAAAATTTTAAACTCAGCATTGTACTGCGTTCCACGAATTCCGCACTATAAAAGTGCATTAAAAATCTAAAACATTGCAAAGTTGAGTACGGGAGAGAAAGAGAGGCCAGAACGATCGAGATTACTTGTCGTACATGCGAGAGCAGCGGCAATTGCCTCGGATTGGAAGGGAAACAATTTGTGGCGCGATGAGGCTCGTATAGAGACAAATGATGCGGGTTCAACTACCGTTTGCCTTGCGACAAGCAAGACGGGGACATTATAGTTCTTTAGCTGTCGTTATGTAACTGCCGTACTTTGATACGGCTCTAATTCGCTTGCCTCGCGCATAGTAAAACAGAGTTAAGGGCTGCGTTGATGATTTTTCGCTTCTTGGATGGAGTGTTTATGTAATATTTTTCATAGCCATCTACAGAATGAAATGTTTGATAAATTGAAAATGATAAAAATGTTTAAGCGCTGGTATAGTGTGTAAAGCTTGAAAAGTAAACACGATTGTAAAAAGTTCGCCGCTCAAACTTTTATCTCGCGGAAAGTAGGTCACGTCTGCTTAAAAACGAATATGTAACATATATATTTCTCTTGCAGGACGATTAAATGTACAATATTTTTTTCCGGATTACTTACGCTAAATGCATTTCATCGAATAAGAAGAAAAAGTGCGTATAAATCTCCGTAAAACTAATTATGTCTGTAATATGGAAAGATACATTAGCGCAATATTTTACAGACGTTACATTTATTTTTTAAGGACAAAATAATAAGATATTTCTGAAAATATAACATGGCATTCTTCTATGAAGTTTACGATAGCATGTGAAATTTGAGAGCGTTAGCCAATACCGTTTCAAAAATAATTGGCTTCAAAGTTTGATACTTATCAACGGGTTATTACGAGAGCAACTTGTAAACTGACAATAAACTTAGAGTGCGATTGTTTAAAAATGATATGAAAGAAATAAAAAACAATGCAAAATATTGGCAAAGTATTAAAGATCGTGTACACGAAATTTTAGAATGAAACGAATGATAACACTGATCCGAGTACTAAGCGAAAACGTAAATAAAAATACCAGCTTGTTGGCTGCGCGGGGAGGAGAAGAAATAATTTCTTCGAAGAAATTGTCTTAGATCAGAATACGAAGATAGTAGACATATCGAGATGTTCTTTATTTTTTATTTTACGTTCATGCAGCAGAGAAACAAAGCTAGCGAACCGTTTTGTAATAACTGAGATACTCAAAAACGATACTTTTATTGTACTCTTAATAGGTACTATTAAATTATAAAAATTAAAATGCCTTGCTATAGATACGAGGGAATTATGGTTTTATATAAGCATTAAACATGATTTTATTTACGAAACTACTTATTCGCTAAGGTGCATAGACTGAAGCGACACCTAGAATTCGGAACTTCTGACGGACTATTCTACAGTTACTCAACACATATATATATATATATATATATATATATATATATATATATATATATATATATATATATATATATATATATATATATATATATATATATATATATATATATATATATATATATATATATATGTATGTATAAGACTGATTAAAAAATTAATAATGACTTCTGACGGACTATTCTACAGTTACTCAACACATATATATATATATATATATATATATATATATATATATATATATATATATATATATATATATATATATATATATATATATATATATATATATATATATATATATATATGTGTATGTATAAGACTGATTAAAAAATTAATAATGATTTTTCGATTAGATGCTTGGATATGTCTGATACAGATATATTGAAATTCGTATCACCAATTTTTGTACGCATTATACTAAAAATGTTAAGGTAGGATTCAGTTAAAAAAATCTTTGAAGTTAAAATTTTGAATGGTATATGGAGGATGATAATAGAAATCCCTATACCAATTTTTAGGTTATATTAATCGACCGATTTATGAAAAAGACATTTTCTTTATAAAAATGATGGTATTTCAATGTCTTTTTCTCAAGGGATTTTAAGGAATCTTTATCAAATTTCTACAAAATATTCATTATGAAAAAAAATGATATTCATTACATTCTCAAACTTGTTCTATATACATTTCCTAAAAAATATTTTCACGGGGTTAAATAAAATACTTTAAAAAGCGCTTTAAATGCTTTAAAATCCTGCCCCCACACCTACACCCCTTATCTCGATGACAAAGCAATAATACCCAGCAACAAAACACCAGGCATTCTCTTCGAAAATCCATACATTTGCAAACAAATATGCACAACGAGGCTCGGATCCACCATGGCCGTATCTCGATAACGGCCATGCACGATCGATGAACAAATAAATTCGGCGATAAGCACCTCGCGGTCTCGCGCGTTCATTACGTTAATGAAGAGGCGAGCTCTTCGTTATTATTCCTTTTCTCTCTCGCTCTCACTTCGGGCAGACGTGCATTATAGACGCAATATTGCTGGCCGAGTTCGCGAGCGATCGCTTCGAGATAGCGGGCGATTTATCGAATGGAGTAAACACACGGGAAAAGCTTTCTCGGGACAGAGAGAAAAGAGAGTTGGTGCGCGCTCGGCCGAGATAACAGGTGCTGCATAATATAGCGTCTTGCGGACCAGCCGCGAGATAACTACTTGATAACGCACGAGCGCGGGAGCTTCTTTTTTTCGCGGATATTTGTGCGGAGGCAATGGTTGTTGTGGGAGAATGATGTGACGATTTGATGTCGAAAATGAGTGTTTTTGTGATCAATTACGATAATGATGAGGATTGCGTTTAGTATAGATTCGAAACGTAGGTTTTAGTTAGTTGCTTTTTCTTTTTTCAGTGAGTCTTAATATATTAAATCAAACAATATTTCTTTTTTTTAGTTAAGATAAATAAGCTATTGATAAAAGGATTATTTTAAGAGTTCGCACGGCAATGATAACATGTATTTTGCGGTATTATAGAGGTAACACGTGTCTGTTATCTAAATTGGTATAAATTATTGCTAAATGAGCCTATTATTTGACTGTCTTCTTTCAACAAATCTACATAATACTTTTACTTTTAGTAAACGTTATTAAAAAAATTTCCATTAATTTAATATTTATTTAATTATTATATCAGAGGATATAAATTAAAGAAAACAATTGCCTCAAGCAAATGTTTCTGCGTCATTTATGAATTGCAATTAGAAGATTATGTAAAGTAATAACTTCTAAATTAAAATATGTATTCAAAGCTAAAGCATTTGTTCAGTTGCAGAATAGTTGACTAATTTATTTATACAATTCAAGGTTGAGAACACATGAAAGGATTCTAATGCATTATAATATACTTTACTTATTCGTTTGTTTTAAAAAATATCATATATCATCTGCTTGTTCCATTTTCAATAAATAGTAAGCATATATTCATAAAGAAACGGGCATACCTACGATCAATATTTTCTAAAAAATATTTACAGTCTTTTTCTTAAATATAAAAATACCTAGTTTGTATACGGTACGATGCATCAGAACCCTTTAATATGTTCTTCAGAATGTCAAAGTAAATTTTTGCTAACCGAGTACATTTTACGATCAAATAGTAAATAATTAGCTCGAACTAAACATTTAAACGAAATTATGTCAAATCTGGGCATAATTGCTCTCTCATTTAGAATTCATATTACTGTACAATGTTTCACGTAGAAATATTAAAGCGTCTATAGCTTTATGCCATTTGAACAAAACCTTGAAGTTCATTTTGATACGACCCGCAAATTTTGCGCCAATAGCATTTGTCGATGAATTGAAATACTGATCAGTGTAATTGTAACTAATTTTTAATTGCACGGTCGGTGAAATTTAAGGTAGAAAATTTGAACTACGTAATTGACTTTGACACCCTCTTAAAATAATGAATATCCAAATTGCCTATGAAAAACTACGAGCTCCACAGTTCTAGAACAAATGGACCGACTCACATCCACAACTCTCAACACAACCTCAAAGCGAATCTCATTACTCAGCCTTCAAGCCGCGATCTTCCGCAAAATGCACCAGGAATAGAAAAGAAAAGGTTCAAATCGGGGTTCGGCAAGTATTCGACCGCAAAATATTTTCGAATACTTTTCTGTTTTCTGTCAATATCAAGAATTAAGAACGAATTATCAATTTCTAAGCAGTGAACACCATGTATTAAGCCGATATACACTATTTAAAAAAGTATCCGTCGGATACTTTGGTCAGGTACGAGTATGAGTATCCGAACATAGTATCCGTCGGATACTTTTTACGGATACTTTTCTTATTTTAAAATGTCTAAAAGAGATCTAAAATTTTCCTAGGCCTCCCTAAACATGGGGTACCATCCGGATGATACCACATATTTAGGGGCCCGGGCATATTTGATACCTATTTTACGTATTTTGATACCGGATATATTTTTTATTTTTGTCAGTCAAATTGTTTATACCACCAAAATATGTAAAATAGTCCTAAATATGTCCGGACGACCCTAAATATGTGGTATCATCCAGATGATACCCCATGCTTAGGAGTCCTGGGAGAATTTTAGACCTTTTTTAAACATTTTAAAATAAGTCAAGTATTCGAAAAAAGTATCTGACGGATACTATGTTCGGATACTCAGTATCCGTCGGATATTTTTTCGGATACTTTTTTAAATTGCGTATATCGTCTTAATACACGGTGTAAAATGCTTAGAAATTGATATTTCGTGTTTTTTCTCTCGGTATCTACAGAAAACAGAAAGGTATCCGAAAATACATTGCGGTCGAATACTTGCCGAACTCCGGTTCAAATCAACGACCACAAGCACAACAACAAACATCAAGATCAGCAATATAATTACAGCGGCTTTGTTGAGGTGCTGCTGCTGGCGCTCCTCGAAGCCGAGGCCCGAGTCGTTGGAGTTGTCGCAGAGGTCCTGGCTGCTGCCGTTGGCCGACCTGCTGCCGAGTTTCTCATCCGAGCCCCTGAGCTGGCCGTTGCTCGCAGCCAGCGCCGCAGCCGCGGTGTTCCCCGAGGGAAGCCTCGACTGCTGCTGATGATGATGCCTCTGCTGCTGCTGATGCTGCTGCTGCTGCTGGTGTTGGTGTTGCTGCTGCTGCTGCTGCTGCTGGCCCACTCGGCTGCGAGTGTTGATCGGATTGGTGGGGTGGTGATTCGTGTGGGTCCTGTTGGGAGTCGTCGAGTTGGTGGCGCTGGATGAGCGGCTGGCGCTGCTGCTCCTCAGGCTCGCACCCGTCACCGCCGACGATGAGGCAACTGCTGCCGCGCCTGCACTAGTACCTGAAGGGAGCAGAAGAGAGGGGTTACGTTAGATTTGTTGAATTGATGTCAGTGTTTCTGTTTGAATATTTCTTGAATTAAATATAAGGGTGTCATTTTGGCGTAATTATACGTAGGTAGTAATGGATTTTAAAGGAAGTTGAAGTAATATTTTGAGGTTATGTAATAAAATAGGGGTGTCTACTTTTTTGGGGATTTAAATATGATGCGCCCTCTGGTGCTGTATACCCCTATCGGCAGTTTTCACTATGTCTTGGGTTAAATTAACATACATGGGGAGTATACGTTTTCACTAGCGCCACCACTCCGACGGTGGTAGTTTTCTTTGCCAATAAAAGTAATTTTAATTTCAAAAAAATAGTTTTTAATGCCTGAAACTGCAAATAGTTTAAATTATGTTTAAAGTTTATGGTTCTTAAGAGTGGTTCTGTTTATGGATTCCATATTCAATATTTAAACAATTATTGTGAATTAAAAACTTTTGTTCCTGAAGTAACTGGGTTTAATCGATTAATTCCTAATCATCCATTTAGGTTCAAGTCATTAGTTTACGACTAATAAAAGGTCAATCAATAAAATTTACTAAATAAATACACTCTTTCACCCAAAGTGACTCTTCTGAAGATTTAATACTTGGTCAGAATTTAAGGTCAAGTTTTGAATTCACCTTACTGCAAATAAATATGCTTGCTCAAAATCGGACAAAAAGAACAAAATGTAGAAATAATCTTTCTTTTGTGTTGAGCGGTCATATTTAATTTTAGTAAGAAAACTTTTAAAATCAAATCTCGGAATTTTGAAAGAGATATTTAGTTTCTTTATTACCAATCAGTAGTGGTTTTAGTTAAGTGGTCGTTTGAGAAGTAATGTAAGTTAAAGTTTATTACTGATAAACATCTTTATACTATATACCAATATTTGAAGATAAGATCAAGACGAAACTAAAGACCAAGACAAAATACAAATTTTCCAGTTTTTTCCTTGACAAATACAATATTCTTTTAACAATTGCCTGTCCTCGACACTCATGAAGCACTAACTGAGATACACGAGCTCCGATTAGAAAAAATTATGTTTTCTTAACCTTGAGTAATTAATTGGGGAATATGATGCTTGCGATTATAATTATGCATATGATTCGTTCTATACGTGAATTGCATTTGCACTGGGAGATAAGGGTTTGTATAGGAATCTTTTTTTAGATCGCGTGCAATACCCCGGTGTAATACCCCGGTTGCTGGGGCAATCTCAATTGGGATTTGCTGCTGCTAGAGGTTTGTGATTTTGGCGAGGCTTTGCGGACTCTTTTTACGATTGACTTGAGAAAATGGGAAATTGTTTCATTATTTATTGACGATTGCTTTTGTCGTATCGCATTGATTCAGCGTCAACAATTTATTGAGTTTTCAGTTACTGTTTGAATTTGACTGAGAAATTCAATTACATCCTGCAATGAAATGCATTATTCATTCACAGGTAACTGAAAATTCAAGTGCCAATACTTGAATTTGAATGCAGAAAAAACGCTTAAGTATCGTGTGCTTACACCTAAGTTGAATGCAATTTAACATTTCAAGTATTATGCAGCGTGAAGAACACTCGATTGTATTTGTGTAAGTATACCAAAAGTATTTAATTGAGTATATTTTTTAAGAGTTTACTTTTTAAGACAGGTAGAAGAGAATTAATGAAAAAGTACCTGCATTTTCAGTAAATAATAGATATTTCAGTTATTATCTACTTGAAGTATCAATTGCAGAGTAAATGAATATTCAACGACGTGCTTGCAAAAAAGTTTTAGTTGATACAACTGAAAATTCAACAACAAAAATTTGAATTTAACTTATGATTTGCAAAATATCAGAGATTACAGCTAAAATCGATTTATACTATAATTATTTAAAATATATCAATATAGGGTTACGCATACACTTGGTATGATAAGCCAAGATAAATATAAGATATTATAAAAATAGCTCACCACAAATAAAATAACCTTCAACAATGATTTTAACTTTACAGTTGAGCCCTCTGCGTCATTTTAATAACTCAAATGCTTGATAACTGTTACAAAATGCTATATCTACTCGTATATCTAAGTATAAGCTATGGCACGGCAAACATCTACTTTTTATGTTACTTATAATTTAATTAATCCACAACGCCATTAACCTAATGCCATATTTGTCCATGTGTTTACAAAAGAAGTAGCATGTGAACAAGAAAAGTAGACGATTTCTTAGATAATCACGAATTCCCTTCAATTTATTCAAGCTGCCGCTATTACTCAATCAACCAAATTAATTATTTATCTATAGAACTCATATTAATAAAAGCAAAAGAATATACAACTAAAGTTATAATAGATTACTACAGATCTCAACAATATACATATTTATAACCACAGAACCAAAAGCTTCCGTCCGAACGCAAATATTCCGAATTCCCAATTCACGCAAAGACCTCCAGAAATCATCGTTTTAATTAGAATTTATAATAATTCGTCTGATTCTATAGAAGCTATATCCAGCAGCTTTTATGAACTAAATGATTTATACCGCTCGCGAATAAAAACATTTTTCTTCTCCGTTATAATATATCTCGGACCGCAGCGGCAGAAGAAAATCTCTCCTCATCTCCCCTTTCCGCGCGCGCACGCAAACAAAAATTAGATGACGGAAGAAGATAAATAAACATGACGAGCTCGAGCGCCATTTGAATTCAAAGTGCCCGCGCACCGGCGAGAGAGCGCGTGCTTATATTTTCGACTCGGCGTATAATATGATGCACACGAGGTTCGAACTCGCGGATATTCGGAGCACGAGAGTTTTCGAGAGAGAGAGAGAGAGAGAGAGAGAGAGACAGCAGAGCAGCGGTTATATTATCGCGAATCACGTGGGGCTATAGAATACCAGAAAGAAATAAAAGATGAAGAAGCGCGTCTTGGCGACTCACGTCTTCTGACGTCTTAGGTTCAAGGTCCAGGCGGTGAGGTCGCGCGGGGAAACGAGTTGTCAGACATAGACTCGTGTCTGTCTCTCTCTATAGCGAGGCTTTTCAAAAGGTGGCTTCTTGAATTTATTTTCGGGCGCGGGAATCGGCTGCGCGACTGCTTTTTCGGTATTTCCACCGATGTGCGGCTGTGGATGTCGGCGACGAGTTTTCTTGTAGTTCGTTTTTCGTTGTACCGGTTTGTTGTTGTCGTGAGATGACGCGCGCGACTCGCGAAATGAAAATTAAAGAGGGATTCGCAGCAAAACTTATCGTGCATTGTGATGTTGTGAACGTGAAATGTCTGGATTTTCAGCGCTTTTTACGATATCTAAGAGTGTCTGAAACAGCGATTCTAACATTTTATTTTTTCTCAAACCGTTATTTATGAACAAAAATAAAATAAATGTTAGAGTCGCTGATTCGGACATTCAAAAATGGAATAGTACATTATGTAACAAGGGCAAAAAGTCGAATTTTTTCTCGAGTTACATATAGTACTTTATGCCCATCTCAACTGTGGCCACTTTATGACTTGGAAAGTGGGATTAATGGACTGTCAAAAGACAATCGAAAATCAGGGTTATTCGTAGAACTTGATGAAATAAAGGAATGTTGACTATTTTCTAGTGAAGAATGTTCACTTTTTTCCCTAGGGAAAACATTTGCGGGAGAAAAGTAACTTTTTTCCCAATAATCATTTTTATGGGCAAAAAGTGTAATTTTGGTCTTGCTTTTCAGGGAAAAAAGTGGCCATTTTCGTTCAGATGGGTATCAAATTTTGTAAAGATCAAAAAGATCAATCGCCATTTTGTCGCAACGCGGACCGCGGTGAGAATCCTAAAATGACGTTTAGCCTTTGTAACCTATAAATTTAAGAACGATATACTGATAATATACGCAAATTTTAGATTAAGTTTAATTTTTTCGTATAATATATAAAAGGGTTTATATAAGCAATCATGATGCTGTAATTAAAATACAAGGAAAATCAAAATTTTTAAGAAATATTTTATACAGTTTAATAATTTATTCCTATATATTGCTTTGTTATTGATATTGGTATTATTTGTCCAAGGTCTAGGTTCATCTGAACTCTGCAGAGGTAATGTAAGTTGCAAGTCAGCCCTTCTACATAACCTCATATATTCTAGTTTTTTATGATTTTCTTCACGGGTCTTTATAGGGAATTTTCACTGTACAGTAGGTAAATGTTACCGTGCAGTAATATAAACTAAATCTGAATTTTTTTTATTATAAAAATTCTCTTTATGAATAGTAAAAAGTTCCATTGTATAAAAAATAACAAAATTGTGTAGTTGTGTTTCATTTATGCTAGAGTGATCAATATGCTTGAAACGTTTGAATGGTAGATTTTTCACGCCGAGGACTAAGAGAAAAATAACACCGAGGAAATAAGGAAACAAGAAAAGCTAGCACGAAACTTTTTTACTTTACCTTTAGCCCTCGGATTTAGGATTCCTTGGGTATTACGAGGGTTTTAAAAATAGGATATTGCCGGAATTAAAGGCTGATTTCTTCTGTATTTCAGTGGAAAAACATTCCATTTATTAATAGAACAGAAAGGAAAGATTGTTAAAATAAAATAATTTAAAATACGTATACAAATTGTAAAGTACAACAATTTTCATACTGTGCAATTTACATTACGCGAAAGAAAACAGTACACATTTTTCATAAAAATGTTGGTAACTTATTATACAAATTTATCAAACCTTTTATAAACATTTTATCGCAAATTCTCGTTTCCAAAATTTATACTTGCTAAATCCGAGAGCACACATTCCCAGCACAAAGCGTCACCATTTTACTTTTTTCCATTGCTTTTCAAGTTTTCAGTGCAGTGCCAATTGGATCTTTAATCACCGTTCAAGTTTTATACGTCCAAAGTCCGTTCTGGCTGCTCTCGCGCGCTTATCTTGCCTCGGTATAAAGTGTTGTCGTCGCGCAATTTTGAGCATCATGCTTTGCCGCTGTTATTAAAGCTCACTGACTTTTGATATATTCAATTCGATCATGAAAAAAAAACGTTATTTATTTTATTTTATTTAAATTTCTCCCTACGTTGACCGATAACGAATACGTTTTCAACTAGTTATTTTTATATATTTATCTGCTTTATCCAATATTAATCGAAGCATGACGTCAGAATTGTCCGACTTTCGTCTTCAGTCTTCGCGAGGGTAAATATTTATACTCTTGAAATTTATTGCTATCTTCGCTTAAGCACACAAATTAATAATTTTCAATAAAAACTTATCTCTCACTTTAAACATTAGACTTTTCGACGCAGCGAGTCGAGCGGATTTTTCAAACAGCGTAATAAAAAGATGATAAAAAGCAGCGGTGTATAAATCACCCGCGGCAGACCTGATTGAACGATTGCCCGCGCATGATCGGAAAGGCTTCTTCGGCCGCGCGGAGACATCTTCCATGCAAACGAAACCCTTGAACTCGCCCGACTCGCGAACAATAGTTTTGCGTCACTCATTTGTATTTATTGCCCGGTAATTAAATGCCCGAGCGAGTCTCGTTTTTCTTTTCTTCGTCGATCTAGCGTTTATTTTTGGTATGCCCTCGACTTGAGTGTTTACTCGTGTTGGAAGTGTGCTAATACGCGCGTAAAAAAGAAAAGCCTTCCGCGGATCAGGTTTTTCGGGAGTCTAGGTTTTCTTGTTGCTGAGCTGAGCGAGGATTCGCTCGGAAGTTTATTCGTGACACGAGTTTTTTCGAGAGAAACTTGAAATTTGGGTTGTATTGTTTGGATGTACGAAGAGCGAAACCGGTTTAAGCTTAAATGTAAGATATAAAAACATTGAATGTAACAGGTACGTTTTGTAACTCTAAATACATATGTTAATATAAATAATAGGAGTGTTTTTTGTTAATTTTTTGACAGTAATTTGATAGATATTCGTCATCATTGTTTTTGGAACAGATACTATTATGTAATATCCTCCTGTAGATAAAGAGTACTTAAAATTATTACTTTTTTCTAATCTACAATCAAGTGAGCGGAAGTATTTTTAATTTCAAAAATGATATAATGATATCAGATTTAAATTTCAATAATAAGTGCAAATCGTGTCTGCACATATTATAACTTTGATTTAGATACATAAAACAAAATATTTCAATTAAGGTTTGAAAAAATTTTAGTTTTTGTACAATAGAATGGAAGTAGACGCTATTTATGAGCCTACAACAAAAAATAGCTATATCATCAATAATAAATAGCCTGAAGCGAGTCATCTTTTAACTAATAATTTCTATAAATTGAACTTCGTTTTTTCGACAACAAAGGCCATAAATTATCCATGATATCCTACGCATATTCGAAGACAGCGTGCGCACACAAAAATCTCCGTACTGATTTCCTCAATTTACACAAACGTGCGACTAATGCGATCCAGCAATTTCGAATTCGACAATTGAAAAAGTCGCGGTAATTTACTCGTAGGCACACACGCAATGTGAGCGACCTCTCTCACATATATATATATATATATATATATATATATTCTCCAGACATACGATACCAATCATCCATGTCAAGTCAATCAATAACGGGATCGTAAAAAACTCATTTAAATACATAAATAAATAATTAGCATTGGAGATAGACGAAACGAAACTGTCTATTAATTCTCCTCGGTTCTGCGGATTGCTCAACAGGTGTTTGTGTGCGCGCGCGCATGGGAACAAAGAAAAACATTTTGAACTTTTTTTCGTAAAGAAAAAGTTAGTGTAAGAACTGTCAGCTTCATTATTCGAATGTACTTTTACATGTAAAATATGTAATGATACGGTGTGCAGGGTACATATTAACTTCAGTTTTTGATGGTGTAAAAATGTTTGTTTTTATTACCTCAAGTACGCTACCCTCATAAAAATTTGTATGTGACTTACATAACACTTTCTTGTCTGAATGCATTAGAATTAATTTTTATCAACTCTGCAGTCTACACCGTTGCATTTAATTGGAAATAGTTTCCGAAGCTGTAAAAAATCGCTCGATATTGCAAAAAATTGTTAATTAACAATTTTTCGAAAATTATATATTTTTTCATAAACCGTTTAAATATCATTTTTTGACTTTAAAATGGGATTTTGTTCAGAGTATTTACGATATATAATTCTCTTTGTATTTGTTATAAATATCCATAAAAGAAAACTTTTATTCGTATTTTAATTATATGGACAATATAATATTAAAAATATAGAGTTGTTTGGAAATAACGGTTTCTTTTTGCTCTGCCTTCCAAAACGAGGTGCAAGAGCATCGACGAGCAAATCTGAGTTAACAGAATTAAAGGATGAATATAAGCTGCTCAATCTAAAGTGTGAATGCGGGCTTATTTGTTATGCCAACGAAAATATCAAGTGGAATTAAACCGCAAACCATAAAATTAACAGACGGCGCGAAACTGGCACAATTCGAATGAAAACAGTGGCCGCTGCACTCGGAATTAAATGTCTATTAAAGCCCAAAAACTTCCAAAAGTCTTTTAAAAATGGAAAGTATTGTTATTGTATGCACTAATTCTTGATGTTATTGGAAAATGCTAAACTTACGAAGTTTCAGCGTTTTATTATTTTTAAAGATTTATGAACACTGCATAAATATAGACATAAAATAAATTCACAAGACAGTTGATTGATGAGCATTGAAACGAAAAATGAAAGTAAAATATCGTCTTTTACGTCAATAAAATTGAATGATTGCAACCAATAAACGTCTTACATATAAAAAAAGCATAAGAAATGGTTGAACTGATAAAAAATTTATTCAAAAAATTAATCACTTAATTAAATTTTCAATAGCGTCATAGGTTATCGCAACATGTTACATTCATTTCTGCTATTTTAATTATAAATACAATCTTAACACCAAATTAACAAAATTAATTAATTTTTATATTTATATTATATCGGAATGTAATTCCAAAAATGAAAGAAACACACGCGTTTATAATAAATTAAGGGTCGCAAGCAAACAAAATCGCACCGTCCCGAAAAATGACGAACCTAATGACAAAGCAAATAATAACAAACTCCTATAAACAAACCAAGCAATCCAGATAGCAAAAACCAGCTCGAAGCAGTCTCACGACGTTATACCGCGAAGACAACGCGAATCAATACTACAGAACTCAAGAGAGAACTCCACGAGAAGTATAATACACACAGCAGAAGACGACGAAGCAAGAGGAGAAAACGGAGAAAAGCGGTCGCGAGGGGGAGAAAGAGAAAGAGAGCGAGACAATCGTATTGTCCGTCAATCAAGCCCGGCGAGTTTTAAAGCGCCTGCAGCCGCGATAAAAAGACGAAGAAGAAGTAAAGAGCCAAGTAAGAGAGCCGGAGGAAGAATAATAGAGAGAGAGAGAGAGGAAAGCAGAAAGCGAAGTAGTCGAGATAAGAAACGTCGAAGGTCTATCTATAGAAGACCAAACGACCACCACTACCACCACCACCAGCAATATAATTGCGAAAAAGGGGGTTGAGGGGGTTTAAAAGCCAATAGACACACACGCGCGCACTCGAATTGCATCGGTGTGCGCGTACGCGCGATATATTCGCGAGGAAAATTACGGCGCGATGTCAACGACCGGCGGATGCCATTTCTCTCTTCGAGGCGTCTATGCAATTGCACTCACGTCTGCTCTCACTCTCCCACTTTTCTCTTGCTCTCTGCTGGATGTGTATGTGTGCACACATGCGTGTGCGTGTGGGTGTATAAGAGTTTGCTTTGCATAATGCACGGTGGCGAAAAGTCGTGACGCAGATGCGCGAATGCACACGTGCGCGTGTATTGTGATAGTTTTGCTGCAAATGTGGAAGAGGATGGATCGCTCGCATTGGGAGGATGGAATGAGATGAATTTTTTATGAAGCTGTTTTTGTATGATGGGGATCTGCTTTTAGAGAGAGATTTTGGGATTGCATCAGCCTGTTTGTTCAGGATTTAAAGACGCTGATGATGATTGTTCGTTATCGTGATTTGTGGTTTATTTTTAAAATGTGGGAGATGGGTTTGATGCTTTATTGTATATCTTTTAATTTTTGGTGTTTCTCGACTTTTTTGTGGTTGAGGTGGTTCATGGTCAATACATACCTTAATTAAAAAAAATTATATAATAATCTGTTCTTATATGACAATATGAGGAACGATATAATATAAAAGATGGACACTTCGAGCGTCGAAAAATTTTTTTAAATTCAATGTCCATATTGCAAAAGTATAAATATCGTCGTCTAGAGAAAAATGCGACAAAATACGAGAGACTTTTTATTTTCTATCCATTTTAATTCTGAATCGATGAACCCTGCAAAGTTACAGTTAATAGTTTATACTTATATACCTACGAATTTACGAAAACTCGAGTACCGCCTTATAAACAATTTGCTGTAATTTTGCAGGTTCGTCATTTTGTTGCATCTTTCTATAGTCAGCGATATTTATACTTTTGCAATATGGAAATTTTGTTGAAAAGTTTTTTTTCATTTCTTCAAGTGTTCGTCTTTTTATATTATATTGTTTCTAATATTGCAATATGAAAAAAATTTATCATAAATTTTTATATTTTGGGTACCTATTGACGCATAAACCACTTTAAGCATTTGACTTCCGATTTTCTTTTTGGAAGCGATCAGAAATCTATTGTTTTCTTGATGTTTTCCAATATCGACTGGTAATGGAAAATACATTCACATACAAATTGATTATTAGGTACAGTAAAAAAAATATGAGTGCTAACGATAGTACTAGTATTATGCTAAAATTTGCGGTTCAACTACATACATATATGATGCATTATTACTATTACTTTTCGCATCACGTATAAACTTTTTGGATATTTTTATATTTATAGAATAATTATTAATGTAAAAAGAAAAATGTTGACAATTATTGATGTATATAAAAGTTAACACTGAGAATCAAAAGGTCAAAGAATGATTACCGATCTCATAATCAAAATAAAATAAACGTAGAACCATAACAAAGACACTGAACAATCCATCATATACATAAAAATGCACTTATAAAAGATCATATCAACGCGGACATGAAACTAATCGCTGCCACGCACATCGCTATACCGTTTACGAAAGTAAAACACGCATCACTTTTATGATTTTTCGTCAGTCGCTAATGCGACGCGACACGCAATAAATAAAGCGTCGCTCATCAAAAGCACTTCCAAACCTAACCTTCACAAACCCCGCTTCAATCTACCAGAAACTCTACTCCCAACAAGAAAAAAAAACGAAAAGAGCACAACAATCCGCGCCATTGCTTTTTATTCCCCTCATTTTTCATAGAACGTACCATCTCGTAAACAGCCATCCATTTATACAAACTGAGAACTCCTCACTAACCTAATTATGCGCGAGTGATTCACAAATGTCCTAAATACCGTATAGCGAGAAGAAGAAAAAAAGTATCGGAAGTAATCGAAGCAGCGGCGAGATAAACGAGGCAAAAACTTGGAAAGAAGACGCGGATGGTTTATCGTTCAGGTCACTCTGCTCGCCGCTCGTCACGTGTGCGACGTATATTTTGGTCGGCGATTATGAAAAAATATTAGCAACGCGATGACATAAGTACGTGAAAGTTCACCGATCCCCCGTCAAGCGAGCGCAACGTAACGCCCGATGCAAACCTTATCGCCGTTGCGCGGATAACATCCTGTCTTTTTTTTTCAAGGTTAGGAGACGATAAAAAGCTGCTTTCTAGGCGAAAACTGGCTAGGAAAGTGGTGTCAGAGGTTTGGAAATCGATGGTTTAGTGAGGCTTTGAGAGGCGTTTGCTGTAACCTAAAAATGAAGTGTATAGTACCATGGGTTTGTTCTAATGGGGCATCATTCTCGAGATCTGAACCAATTGACCTGAATTGTGTTATTTTAGTTATAAATGGTATCTCTACCCACTAAACCCCAAAGAGTAAAAATCAACGCAAAAAAGTGTAAGAACAGAAATTTAGTCTTTTGAAAAGAGTTAACTCCTAAATTTCTACTTTTAAAAGAGTAAATCAATGAATTTCTTATTTTCAAAAGAGTACATTCTGAATTTCTACTTTATGAAAGTAGAGAATTGTATATATAATTCTTTGAATTCTTTGAGAATCATATATAATTCTATACTTTTATAAAGTAGAAATTCAGAATTTTTCTCTTTCGAAAAGTAGAAATTTAGCAGATCACTCTTTTAAAAGGTTAGAATAACATGTTCTCCTTTTGAAAAGTAGATTTTTACTCTTTAAGATTTAGAGTGATACTTCTGATCATAGTTCTACAAGTTTTTACGCTAGAAAAACTGATCTAAAAATATATAAAAATGGGCGAAAAAAAACTTAAATGTGTGTTTCTTTACTACAAAAATATTAATCTTGGTTTAAGTTATTAACTAACATAACATGTGTGAGGCTTTGGTTGCGAGTTTTGCTGAGTAAAAAGGCAAGCTTAAGTGATGAATTGTTTTATTGATCCGGGGTAAGTGTCTAATAACGTATAAATGACCGATGAACAGACAAAATTTGTTTATTTCTGTTTTGTATGATAGGGGAGTTTATTGATTTGTTGCCGTTGTCAGTCATCAGATGCATTATTCAGGTTTGAGTATTTTACCTGTTTCTGTACTTAACGACATACTTTAATGCACCGTGTAAACATACTAATTATTTCTAGTAATTTATTGATATTCTAATGAAGTATGAACATGTGGTGAATGCTTCATAATTTTGAGTGCAGCGAATCGAGTACGACTGCTTTGATGCCAAATAATTCAAGTAAGAAACTGGTAAACAATAATAATGCTGAAAATAACCGGACTGAAAAGATCGTGCGAGTGGATTCAGAACTATAAATCGAAGAAAGAAGGCTATTTTGATATAATATGATAAAATTCTAAGCTACGGCGACCTGATCTAGGAGTTCAAAACAAAGATGCTTATATATAGAGTAAAAATAAATATGATGATTCACTGCTATGCCAATTTTTCGCTAAGCAATTCAGGAATTTCGTAGTTTATGCAGAATAGTATGACGACAAAAGGAATTTTGTTTATCAATGAGATACTTTTAACTTTGTCAATGTATTGCATTATGTCACAAAAACTATGCTTTACGTAAATACATATTATCAAAAGATTTCACGTAATACGTTAATGGTATTTAAGAATCATGGGTAATTCAATAACGAGCGGCTTAATATTTATGCAATATATTTTCAATTTGATAAATTGAAAATAACATAAAATAAAATTTAAAATTTAAATTACTCTAAAATTGAAATATCGTGCGCATTATGCGTGAGCGAGATGTCACGTGACTACATGACTATACGGTGACGTCAGGGTTCGGCAGTCACGTGATGCTTTCCACTTTGTTTACCGTTGCAGTAGCACGGTTAGAGAGCTTCAAACATCGTGTTGTGCGTTATCTCACCTCTTCAAACTTTATTTTCGCTCGTAATTTTAATTGTTTCCTATGCGTGCTGCTAAAAATACTGCGCGTTGTGTATAGATAATTGAGAACTTGCCAAAATATAGACTCAGTCAATAACATTTGTTTTGGCGTTATTTTGGTGGTGTTTAGATTGGATTATGTAACGAGAACGTTAAAAAAAGTTTATGAAAATGAAGGTATGCACATTTAAACGATACATACATATTTTTAACTTTTGGAATTATTTTAGACAAGATATACCGACACAATATGTGAGAAGCACATTTTTTACTTTTCTTTATACACTAGTTTTACGAATATTAAAATAATTTATATATTTTTCTATAGAGGTGTGATTTATCGATTACACTCAGAGTACTGCAGAAAAGCATCACAAAATTATTTTTACCACAGGTTGATATATTTAAAAAATGACTAAAAATCACCCATTTTTCGAGCAGTTTGAAACAAAAGTCTCCTAAACTCAGTACACAGCAGCAAACCCGTTCACCACTAAAACACAGTGCAAACAAATTCAAATTTTCGTCTGAAAACAGCGCTAATCCCTCGTCAAACCGTACCCGAGCCTATCACCCTGACCCGAATACCCACTATTTGCCCCGAGCTTTTGTCGTATAAAAAAAACCACCTCGAATCTCCGCGAGCGTTCTAAAACTCCAACTCCGACATATTTACCCATCATCACTAAGAGCAGAGCTACGTAAATTTATAAAGCATCGATAACAAGATCGATAAACATTTATTACAACAACGCGCACGCGGAGAGCATGGCGCTAAACGAACATCTCTCGGCTTTGCGGTCGAATCGTCAAGGGCAGCAGCAGCAGTGCGAGTGTATAGTAATACGCGCTAAAAAACGATTAGCATAAACATTTGAGCGAGAGAGAGAGAGAGAGAGAGAGAGAGAGAGAGAGAGAGAGGGAGAGAGAAAAGTAGATCTACGACGGCGTGAAATGTGGCAATGACAAATGCTTGTGAGCCTTAATTACGCGGCTTCTTAGTAGTCTTATATACTCCGCTTTTGACGAAGTCGGATATATGAACTGCGTAGAAAAATGTCTGGTGAGAGATTACACAGTTGCTGAAGATTTGTGTTTGTGATATTGCTCAATTTACAAGTAGATACTTGTGTTTGATGCTCAAGCTGAGTTTTTACAGGTTCAGACGAGGTTTAATGTATAGAATTGGTAGTTTTTTTTTATGTTAGGTACCTTGGATTAGAGTTCGAAAATTAAGTATTCTATTCTCAATTATGTTCTCTGATTAAAAAGTACGAAACGACTCGAAATAATCGGGAACAAACCGGAACGTTACAATGGCGACCATTACGGTTCTCTCGGAACTCATCCGGATAATTCCGGAATTTCAGCTAGAGCTCAAAGAAGTTTACTTTCAATTAAAATTACGGAATTAATGCTCCTCACTGCTTAATTTTATGGTTGTATTATCGTTTAACTCCTAAAAAGTCAATATTAATTTTTACATAACTTTCACACTCCATTCAAGCTGCTTTATATACCGCATCTCAAATGTCTTAAATAGAAAGTGGCAGTATAATCAGAATATAAAATGTATTTTTTATCGGCACTGCAAAACCATCAGAATATACAACAGACGCAAGATAACTTTTTATATCCACAGCAACTTATAAATAAATCCTCGCTATTACGACGAAGTAATTATCTTTCATTAAAGAAAATCTTTGCAGACAGATTTGCATATTAAAAACATAACAATAATTAAGCGTCTGCATACGCACGATAGAATCTAAGCGCGCAAGAATAACATAAAGAAATTAAAAAACCACAATTTTCTCCTTTAATTCAGAACAGGTTTTTTTTTAAGTAAGCTGCGGCGCATATGGATGTAACCGGCACCAGCTGCGCGTCTCTTGGCTACCTTTGAAATACACGCATAAAAATGTAATGAACGCGAATAATTACAACGGGCTGACAACTCACGTGTCGAGCTTCGTTTTTTCTTCAGTTAAGACTTTTCGTCATACAATGGACGTCTCGACCGTGCGTTAATCTCTTCATTTAGTGAAATGTCACTCTGTCAGAGGTAAGAATGAAAAATGACGTCCCTAATAAAAACCTAAACCTGTTTCTAAACAGAAATTAACTCATTTTTCGCGAATTAGTTTATGTCTATTCAATGTCTTAGCTAGTAATCAATTTAAACAACATGCATTTCAGCCGATTTCTAGCTAATTCCTAGTCAATATAAAAAAGTTCTATAAAAAATGTGAAAAGAAAATTATTTTATGTGATTAAATTTGATTACATTGAAGTGAATTAAGAACGTTTTTGTAATTAGATTAGTATAGAATTTGAATGTAAATGAATTAAATAATATAATTATTGGACTATCTTTTTTCGCTGTCAATAAAAAAAGCATCGGTTAACAGTTACCCACCGATAAAAAAATGCCTATTTTGCCAACATCTTATCGACTGAGTTCTTAACTATTTAGTCAGATCTTAGTTAATTTCTAGTTAATTTTAACTAACGAATTCACCTATAAATTAATAACCGATTCATTTTTTACTAAGGGTATCGAGTGAAAGTGTATATATAGTTACTTTATCACTCTTATTGTGTCCAAATTTACTTGAGATTCTCCAATAACAATTAACTCTAATCAGATATTTAGTATAAGCTCTTTGAATGAAAATCAACTCTACTATATGAAGAAATCTCAAAATATTCCGAAATGTCTAAAATGTGTTTATTTTCAACATAACACGCATCAGTCTTTCAAAACTCAGCCTTTCAATCAGATTCCACAGTAGTCACTTACCAGAGCACCAGAGTGTGTTTATCGACATTTCTGATAGCCTACTTAAACCGGTGGCGACGAGATAGTGCGTCACGTTATAGCTGTCAAGAATTCCCGAAAATCGACTGTATATACACACGCATTCTCGCGATGCGCACGAGAGAATGTATATTATTGAGAAAGATTGCGGATATGTGAAAATGCGTATTATGAACATTTTTGGAATTTCGACAATAGGCTCTAGTCTGTTTACACACGGTTCTTGGTGTCGGGCATTGTTTGTGACGTCACGTTCTGAGTCTATTTGTGGATTCGAGTATAACCTTAATGATTCATATATTATTCGAAAACAGTTTGATGATTTAGTACATTTATTTCAGATAAGTCTTCATGCATTGAGAAAAATTATAATTTATATAGCGAAATTCACTAGTTGAGTATGTGTATTGGGGACACATTGGATTTTCTTAAAAAAGTGATCATATTTGTAGTCAAAATTGCCATATTTGTGTAGAACTATTAAATATATAATAATATATACAAATAATAAAATTTTACTATAAATATGGTAATCGAAAATAAGCATGGTCCTATGTACAAACAGAAATAGTTGTAGTTTGCTATACAATTTCTGTCAATATGTAAGTACTTAAAAAAAATATATATATTTTTTAATGTACACTCGAAATATCGTAACGTGATGAGTAAAGTTTATTTTTTATTTATATTTTGAGCCTTCGCATTCGAGGATTTAAAAAATTTGAAAAAACGCTTACAACAATGGAAGATGTCTTCGAGTGTCACAATAAATATGACACTTTCATTAAGAAGAAACGAAGAGCAACCCGCAGAGCAAACATCAACTTCAAACGAAAAGCCAAAAGCTAAATTTGATCGAGCCAAGCTCGGTAAATAGGTCGAATTGGATTTTCGACTCTCGCGATTAAAACATTTGGCGCATAAGAGACAGACGACGACGAGAAACCGCAATTCTCAAGCTTTGAACAGCGAGTTTAATTAGCGACGATGTAGATGCGCGCGTGATAAGAGCAATTCGAGGCGTATCGCGACTGATAAGCAAATTGGAGAAGGACGAACGGAGTACGAGTTCTTTGCTCCCTGAAATATCATAAATTAAGAGTCGGCGCAGATGCTAAACGCCTTAATCAGATTAACATATTTATTTATAATCTTTTTTTTTCTTTAATTTTGTGTGTGTGTGTCTCTTCGGATGATTATTATTGACACATTATAATACAACTTTGAGCATTAATTACACCTCTATCAACGCATAAATAACATTTTTTTCTGGTTGAAAATTATAAATATGTATGCACCTCGAGATTAATGCGAAAGTTTGCGTGAACGGGCAACTGAAAAAATGTTGTGCCACTTTATTGAAATTGCAACGTTGTACAATAATGTACAATATTTATTTTTCAATTAATATTAAAATGTTTTCAATGCTTAATTAATCACGCGATTAAAAAGCTTAAGAAATACGAATACTTTTAGCGAGAACATATTAAAGACACATATCTCATTACTACAAGGAGAGAAAAAGATAGTAACCGTTACTGTACATGTATAGTAATTTGGGAACCATGGAACGCGTTTGTACTCAGTCCTTGTAAATCATAGAACTGAGTACCTATGCTAGTTTGTAAAGGACGATGCCCATGGAATGCCGGTCCCATGCAAACCATTGATAAGGGACCTATAAAATTGATATGAGCATGAAAGATCCATAAAATCTTAAGTATTTAAACAAAAATTCTTACTGAATGAAGTGAAGAACATAAAAATACATTAATTATCTTAATTTTGACTACTGAACCTCTGATATAATCTTGATTTCTTCACTTCTTTAAAGTTTCCCTTCACTTCCCCGGATTAAATTGTTTTTTAATATTCATATTTTGACAAACTCTAAACGATAGTTACTACGTATTGGTGGGCATCCTCCTTTGTGTTTACAAGGACAGTGTACGAAGTGTGGGTCGCGAATTTTTATGAGACTTTGAGAGATATTTTCTAGCCTAAAAATGAACCCCCGCACCCGTCGTTTTGGCTATCAAAAAAAGTAATAAGAAAATCAGCGACTTAAAATAAAATTAAAATCTTCAATTTTTCATGCATTTTTTATCACTTTCTTAGACAATTAATAACTTTGCAGGAGATTGATATTTTTATATGAAATAAATCGTACATTAAAGCTATTTCGATCTACTTTTACCTATATTTGATTATGATCTTAAGTAGAGGTACCGTTTTTCACTAAAAAATGGGTATTTGGGACACAATCGGTTATATCGCGACACTATGGGCTCGTTAGCCAAAATGCCGGGTGGTGGGGTTCATTTTTAGGCACCAGAAAATAGCTCTCAATGCCTCACCAAAATTCGCCACCCGCACTTCGTACACTCTCCTCGTTAACCATTCTGAACAACTTATTTTCAGCCTGTGTATTTATAAACAGCATGTCAACGAATTCTCACTATAACTTTCTTTAAGAAGAAAAAAAAAGAACTCTTTTATAAACTCCCTTTTTTTAAAGGAGAAAAGCAAAATTATATAAATCGACTTCAGACAGGTCAGTCTAGGAAGCAGCAGCAAAATGTAATATTAATTCAGTCGGATTTCAAAACTGTCCAGCGCGCGGGTCATTAAAACATTGTGCGTTCGTTCTTCGAATTCCTGGCACCGATTCGAAAAACTCGCTCCCCGCGCGGCCTCTCTCTTTTTCTCTCACTCTTATCTCGAACTCGTCTATACGCTGCACGGCTAATGTATATATTATAATATCGAAATGCTCTTTTCAGCGGTGTCGTTTGCCCACGGTGTACGAGTACCTCGACTAAAACATATTGTTCTTCTATGTGTATTTTATGAAAGAAGGTGTTATCGGAGTGCGAATTGAAAGAAAACGTGTACGAAAGATAAATGTTTGGTGTACATTTTATTTGATAAGTAAGATTATCGCTTGGAAGACAATTATTGTAGATACTGGAAGCCAATGAAAATTATGAAATGAAGATCGATTTTTATCTGGAATTTAGCTTATAATTTTAACTAAAAGTTTTGTAATGTAATTTAGAAAATATTGAAAGTGATTATATAGCTTGTTGGAATGATAAGTGAGTCATCGAGTTTAATGTTGCTGATAGCATTAACATTATGAATTTTTGTGAATGTGAAATCATTTTATAAGCTGTAAAATGTGTTTTTATTAAGTTTGCTTGAAAATTATTGAGCATTTGCCTTTCTGTAGTGTAAATGACAGCCGAGATTTGCATTTTATTTAAAATGTTTATTCAGAAGCGTCAATAAAGAGATATCATGGATTAGTTGAAATTCACTCTTCATCATTATTCATTTTCTATTCAACACTCTACAATGGAGACCCTCGTATTTCGATACGATCACTAGATAATTTATCAATTTCTTTGTTCGAATCACGTACTATATCTGTTCAACGAGATAACTACATCATCTCCAAAACACAAAAACAAAAGCACAAAATTCTACGTTTCTTTCGACACTTTGTCCTAGCAGCGATTAGCCAGATTATCAGGAAAAGTATAGATAATTTTTTTCTCTCTTTTCGATTCGCTTGATAGCCATCGTTTAGACACAATAACAATATTTAACAAGAATCCGAATTTTTCTGTTTTCTTTATTACTTCTTCGTTTTCTTTTCAAAGCTAGAGCATAATCGATGTTTGATGCCCGTTTCGTCATCGATGCATTGTGAAACGAGCACGTGTGGATCACATGCACGGTCCGTCTCGCGCGGGCCGATAGTTAAAACAACAATTATACATTTCCGATAAAGCTCTCTGCCTCGTGTGTGTGTGTGTGAGAGAGAGAGAGAGAGAGAGAGAGGCGAAGAACCGCTAGCGCTCAAAAATCAATCGTATACATAATTACTCTTCGATACTCTCGCTGGGGTCATTAAGGCGTGACATATTATGTTTCTCTCGCAGACGCGACGAGATTCGAGGAGCGTGTTTTTTTTGGAGTAGCGATATGAGGCTAATTTTACGAAAAAAAAATCGGCAGATAGTTGAGTTTTGTTGTTAGAAGTATTATCGGTTATTAGTGGAAGTTATACTGAATAATTTATCTGAAAGATGGAAGAATTGAAACAGGACAGTTTGTAATAACAATTTTAGAAACGGGATTGAAATATACCAAGGTTTTTTTAAGTCAACATAAAATAGATTCATTACACAAGGTTACGAGAAAATTAAGACTAGACTTTGAAAAATTTATATGTTTAGGCACTTTTCGTGAAGTACATTATTTTCAGACATGAAAAATCAAGTAGACACTGACATATACAAGGATATTACACGTTGTGTAATACATTAAGATAATAAAACACGTAATTATTACTTGTTCATACTTAATTCTCCCCTCCCAAAAATGCCGATTTATCTACTCGTCCAAAACAGGATGTTTGAACACGTTTTTCTTTTCAGTCGCGCACACATCACCGAATTCCCCGCAGTTTACCCATCGAATTAAGAATTTTCAGCACTCCACAAAAGCCTGACGTGTATAACACCCACGCACACCCTTGCACTAAACAATCTCAACGTCTCCAACACACACGCATACAAGTCGTATGAAGCGAAATCTATCTATTATCCGTCAGAAGCGAAAACTCGATCAAACAACTCAAGGGATTTAGAACATATACAAGTCCCTCCTCTTTAACGATCTTTTATTATTATTATTATATATATCGTTACGCACCTCGAGAGAATTACGGAGGCGTCGGCAAACTGTGCAAACAAGCTCTGGACTACGTCAGCGCGCGTTCGAAAATTCGAATACCGCGCTGCTCCCCGACGTCTTCGAATTTCGCGGGTTATCAGCCGAGATGACTGATAATCCCCCGACGGCTTCTTCCTTTTGTCGAGCGAAAGCGTGCGCGGTATATCATTTGCATGAATCAATATAAGCTGGTCGATGCGCGACTGGCGGTTTATCTAGAGCCCCGCGTTTTGCGCGCGTCTTATCGGCGGGAGACACATGTGTGGCCGAGGAACGGCCGACGCTTAAAGCGCAATTATAAATTGGCGAATTGTAATGGGCGCGCGGGCCCGAGTGTTCATCGGGGTAAGGAGAGGTGTTTCATGTCGATTTGTGTGCTTTGATATAGATAATTAGATGGTTCAATTGGTTAGGTGTATTATTTTTACGTAGGTTTGTTAATAATAATGTATCTGCTTACTTGTCTAGGTACATTTTATGTTATCTAGAAATCAGGTTGAATTCAGTTTAAAAACATGTCCTTGCAAGAGCGGCTTCTTGCTAATCCTTCAAAAAGGAGATAATTTCAGTCTGAAAACCAGCTTAGATTCTTATTAGGGAAAATGAATAAGAAATTCTTTATACATCATTGTTTTTAAGATATTCTACCAACGTGAACTTATTGAAGGACTGCATGTAAGAAAATTTTGTCTCTAATTTACTTAGTGGCTCAAACATTATCTTATTTGCCTATAACAATGTAAATAATTTATTTACAATTTTTATAAATTTTCAGTGTCGCAGTGTTTTCTTCCCATATAAGATTAAATTTCGTCGTAATTGATTCGATAAAAGAGTTCTTTTTATTCGATTTGGTTATAAACTGGTTAGTTCGTTTGAATTTAAAGAAGCTTGATTATGTATGTCTCGAGATTGCGATTTGCAATTACAATATATAGTTTATATTTACAGATTGTAATAATTTTAAAGTGAAACTGAATTAGAATAATTTATAAGAATTGACGAATATAATTTACGCATTACTAAATTTCATTATTTAGTTGATTTTAGGTCACAGGTAAGCAGGTATGTCGATATGTCGACGAATGTAACTCAAGTGGATTATCAGAACGATACTTGAAACAAGATAAATACATTCCTAGGAAATTAATGGTGAATTTCAGTTCTCACAATGATAAATGTAATTTTAATGATAGCTACTTTTTAAAGTAGAAAGACAGCAACATTGTCGCTACCTAATACACATGGCATAAGTAGGATATCGATTTTCGAGTCAAACAAAACATAACTCATAATATTATGGACACGTCTAACACAAGCTCGTCGTTTCCATCAAAACTTTGAGACGTCACCATGATGTATCGAGGGATCTAACCGAGAACGATCCCATGTCTTCATATTCCACTTATATTTTTTCTTTTACAAAACGCTTATGTAATAAATCTGTAAAACGATACATATATTTTATTAATCGTTTAAACAGCTGAAACGCTGAAACGTCCACTTCTCAGAAGTCGCAGGAGAGCAAATATTTGCATTAAAATGACTTTCCACCTTTACAACCCGACAGGAATTGATGGCGACAAAACAATCGAAGAAGTCCGCGAACAACTTGTTTTCGCTCCTGTTCGTGTAATTGAGTTAGAGAAGAGTCAGATGATAGAGCGAGAGCGAGACAGAGACAAGCCGACTATATCTGGCTATAGATTGTGAGATACTCCCTTGATGCCGAGGTAGTCGTTTGTGCAACGATTACGCAAGACCTGAACAAGCCGCGATAAGATCTCGAGCGCTACTACCTCGTATACAACGCGTATACACAACGCAACCTCAACGCCGAAGACGATAATTCTCGCTTGTAGCATCTGCGGATTATGATGGGTTTCGCGTTAATTCCCGAGGTTCGTTGACACCTTACGCTATATTGACCCGACACGAGTGCACGTGGGCAATTGATTTTGTAATAAAATGACTCGTCAAAAGAAAAAAATGTAATCAACGCCAAAGGAGGATATGAAAATCAATTAATCCAAAGTTCTCAGAGTCAGTCGTTCCTGTTGCTAAGTCAGAAAACGAAAGAAGAAAATGAAGGCCGCGTGCATTGTGCGTATCCTTCGAAATTCCAGATGACCTTGACGGCCTAGAACCGCGCGATTCTCGGTTTTGGTTCAATCGCCGGGTGTTCATTGATTGGCCGTTGATATGCTGAGTTTTCAACGAGTCGAGGACGACGCGTTTGATTTTATTCTTCGTCGCTGGGTAATCTAAGTATTATAAGTACTAAATTATGCGCGGGATATCGCGTTCCATGGATTAACAGTTTTTATTTTCTGGGAGATGTGCGGTGATTCTGTTTTTCAGTGCGAATTTGATTGGATTTGAGAAAAAATGGTGCATGCTTTTTTGCTGTAGATAGTTTATGCGATGGAATACGTCGGATAAAAGGGTTTTGAGAGAAGTTTCGATTAATGATTTTGATGTAATTACAGTTTCGTGCCTGGGTCTATCTTATAATTCAATTGATATGACGAATCGGTAATAGATTATTTATGAAAATATTCATCATTTTTCTCGTACAATGTTTACTTACAGAATGCCCAGGAATTGATCATACGTTATTTGTAAAAAAAGAAAAGGGTAATGTAATCGGCATTCTATAAATAGCGGTGTTATTACTTTAAAGTTTGAACATCAAATGCCGAAATAGATTTGTTTTGTTTTTATTTTAAGGCAGGGATGACATACTTTAGTGAATTATACTTTTCAAGTGTAGAATAATGTATATCCGATATTTATATCAATCTATTATCATATCAGTAATTGAATAGTAACATTCGATATCCAGTAACGCGAGATAGTTTGTTAACAAAGGTGCACGAGAAATTACGCAACATTTTTCCGAGAAATCGTGTCAATAAAGTCGTTTTTCCCCGCGCTTTTTTATTTAACAGAGATATTTAACGCGTATCCTCATGACGTTTTCTTATATCACTTCTCTACATTTGAATTCATGTAATGTCTCCATTCTACACACCTTCTACAAACGAAACGACCAATAATATTTTCATTTTCATTTTCGTTACATATATCCCATCGACATCGTCCTGTAACGTTTACACTGTCACTCAGAAGCTATTACATTACAATGAAATACATAGCGGGACACATAAAACGATGCAAAAAAGACGCTTTTAATACTAGCAGCGTGCGCGGTTTCTCGGTTGGTATCATTTTTCTTGCCGCGCGCAGCGTTTCGCAATCGCTCATCTCCGCGCGAGCAGTTTTATATATATATATTATATATAACACAGCGCACCCATCGTTTTTCTTCAGCAACGAGATCTTGGCGCGAAAACGAGAAAATTGAAACGCGCGCGACCCTTATCAAACTCGAAATTCATATCTCGATTAAAGAGAATAAAGGAAACTGGGTTAATTGAGCGTTTTATTCATGAATTGTGGTTGGGGCACTTATATTTTTTTAAGTCGTTTGAAGAGCGGCTGGCATTGAATAATTGAAAGAGAAATGCTTTTATGGGGATCGGTCGAGTGATACGTACACATTCACGGAGTATTTATGAAAAAATGTTTGTTTTTTGTATGAGTATAGATGTCGTGCATGTTTTTGATGTTTGAAAAAGTATCAAGCAAGCAACTGCAAGTTTCTGAAGTGTCATTTAAATACATGATTCTCGGCAATAAGTTTGCATACGGACGTTTATTATAAAGCACGTACAAGACATCCTACAAGGTTATAACTCAAAAAGTTGGTTTTTATATGCAGATACGACGAGTAACATGGTAAAAGCAATGTAGAATCGAGCGGCCAAGGAATTAAAAGTATAGAGTCCATTAATCTTGACTTATTATAATATAATCTTCAACAATTTATGAATATCTATATTTTTCATTGACGAACAAAGAAACAATTCAATGTTTATCGCGTGTATGCATGCCCCGTTCAAGACGATAGATTCATTATTGCTTTTCATTGTTGAACTCATTAACTTGAAAATTAACTACATTTCTTTTTAGAAAAGAAAATTTAAATCAACTTATAATGTAATGCTATGACGTCAATCATGATGCTTTCAAATATAACGATTTATCAATTATTTATTCTTTGGAGTTTTCAAAGTATGCATGATGAAAGTGTAAACTATCAGTCAGCACACGTCTATTTTTATTAACTTTAATAAAAAATAGATCTCTCAATCAACAACAGATAACTTTATTTTAAAAACCAAAAAGCATTCAAATCGGCGGGAACATAAGAAAACGTCACTGTCGGTAAGGTAGATAGAATCCAATGAAAGTTACCGGGCAAGCAATTAAATACTAAAAAGTAGTTCAGCATGATCTTACTTTATCTTCATTTATAAATCAATAACTAATATTTCGCGAATTATAACTTTCTAAATTAAATTTCAATGATTACCATTAATAAATTGATTGTAATAACTTGATACGTGTAATATGGATGATATTGACTACATCGATTTCTTATATAATTTAAACGTACACTTTACGGTAAAAATAACTTTAAATCACGCGGCGTTAAATCATGGCGGCGTCGCTGTGGCAGTAACTTGAAGGTGTCTTAAAGTCAGCTTAAGGTGCCTTTAAAACGAGTTTAAGTTGTTGCTATAGTGACGCCGCCATGATTTAAGAACGCGCGATTTAAAGTCATTTTTACCGTCAAATGTACGTTTAAAAATATTAATGGTAATGCCATTTATATTTCGAAGCATTTAATTGTAGTATCAAATCTAAAACGTTCATGCTTTTACTTTTCACAAAATTAATGAAACATGTACTTGTTGAATAAATTTTACGTTTTAACTACAAAAAATTGAAAAATAAATCATTTCTATTTATGTTTATATTTCGGAACATTTAATGTGAAAAAGCGCAACAAGCATGCTTTTACTTTTTATAAAATGAATCGTTTCAGCAAAAACTTCTTCATTTTCATGAAAGGTAAAATATTAGAACAGAACTTTGTCTTCTAAATGCTAAACAAAAATCCTGCAGTTTTTTAAATAGCTTTTACGTGTTACCTCCAAAAAATCGAAAATAATTAATTTTTATATTTATATTTCAGAGCATTAATTTAATGGAGTATCATATTTGACATGGAGCAACGAAAGTAATCAATAACACGCTAAATTCATTATTTTCACGTAAAATACCTTTAAAAAACGTTGTCCTCTATGCTGACCAAGAATTCTTCAGTTTTTGAAATAGCTTCTACGTCTCAACTTCAGAAAAATTGAAAACGAAATCAAGATTTAGCAATAATCACCCATATTACAAACGTCACACTTCGTTTAATAGAAAATACAACCAATCTTTTTTGAGTGAAGAGACACTAAATTTCGAGTGAATATTTTACTTATAACCCTCTAAGTTCCGGAAGGACCCATACAATTTTTGTTTTTCTTAAATTTTCATATGATAAACTTGAAATTATGCAAAATAAATAGTTTCGTAAAATCGAAGTACACCATTTTTGATCTCATAATTAGAAACTTAAAAAAATTATTTTATTTCACATATCCAAGTACCAAAGCTCAAGAATCCCCCCTAAATTTTTTTTCACCGATTTCTATACTTGAGAAATTTAAGATGATGTGAACGTCTTCTCTGTTACCGACCATTACAAAAACACATTTATTTTCATTGAATTTAGAATTTTGAGAAAATATTTGATCGTCTATTGTTCGCTTCTACCATGAACAACGCGACTTCTTACATTGTCTCAAAAAATCTACAGATTTCATTGGATTTTAAATTTTCGAAATTTATTATGTTCTTTACGGAAAGCACGAAATACTCACAATTTCAAGAATTCTTACACTAATTTATTTGAACTATTTAATTTAAATATTAAATGAATTAAGTAAAATTGCAGAAAAGACTTCTTGAACACTATTCTATAAAATAATGAATTTTCATATTTCGATACGGTGAATATTTTCAATTCTTAACGAAGAACACAATGAAGTTCGAAAATCTCAAATCGAATATGATTCGTAGATCATTTCAGAGAAAATAAGAAATGCTTAGGTTATAGCAAAACAATTCACTCGAAATTCACTCCACTTCAGCTGCTTGCATTTCCTCCATACACCGCGCGCTTATATTTCCCAAACTCTCTAACCGCGACCTGCTGCGCCTCGATTGTTACCGTGTCGATAATAGTCCCCGAAGAAGCTTCCGGAGCATCGCTGGAGCAGTTGCATGCCTCCACCGGTGTCGTCGACCGGTCCGCTACCGACGCCCAAGTGGTGCTGGTGCTGCTGCTGCTGCTGCCGATGCTGATAATGCTGGTGATGCTGTGCAACCGCTGCCCTCCTCGGCTCTCGCTTCTTCTCCAGATCGGGTGCCATTCAAATTTATCTCCCTCTCTCGCCAAATCCCCTCGACTGCTCACCTATGTCTCTTGTCGCGCACTCGTGCAGGTACTACGCTGCATTCTCCGGCAACGCGCACAAAATCAAATAGATATCTATATTTTCGTATACAAACGCGAACGAGTTCCTTTTCGTTTTTACACACTCTTGCGGCGCTTCATGTCTCGCGCACTCTGTGCCTCGCAAATCAGTATGGATTACAATTGGCAGCTCTCGTAAAGGCGGAGAGTCGCGCGCGCGCGCACTGTTTTTCGCGTGTTATAGGGTTACAGTGTAGCGCGCGAGAGAACCGGCGCGCGCGTGACTGCGAGGGAGACTGACTGAGCCGCGAGGGCGACGCAGCCGTCGTGACACAGACCGAGAGCGGCCCGAGTAAATATTCCCCCACCCGAGCGAGCCTCTCTAGAGATATATAAGTCGAGACTCCGGACTTTTCTCGGTTGTGGAGCGTAATATCGTAGGAACATTGGACGTGGATGTGTATGCGAGAGCTTTTGCCCCCTCCCTACTCGAGGCGCATTTTTCGTGATGCGTATCATCGAGCGCGAGGTGCGTGTACGTATATGACGGGTACTTGTAGGATGGAAGGGGGGGGGGTGATTACCTGGGTGTGAGCGGGAGGCTCGATTCGCGGACGCCTGTTGCGCGCACGAGGAGAGGAGAGCTTTGAGCTTTGAGCTTTGGTTTTTGAAGGGATTTGCGAGGTCCTTTTTTTTGGAGTAGTTTGTGGGGTTTTTGTTGTTGATGTTTTGGAAGAACGTTTAAGATTATTTGATGCGATGTGCAACAATTTGATTAACCCTTTGAAATATGAATTTTTCTCGTACAGAAACGCTGGTTTTATAGTTGGTGGAATATTTTGTACAGATGTTGTTACGAAAAGTCGCATTTGAAATGGCTCTAAATGGATAGTTATATTTTTTAAGTTATTCTAATTATTTTCGAATAATGAGAAACTCGAAACGTCTTAATCGTATTTGCATGATATTTGTTCTTTTAATGATTTCTTAATAGCGAAAAAAATACACGTTTTTACACTCATAAACATGTTACTGACGTAAAACCTAAAAGAAGAAATAAAATTAAGTAATAGCCATTCGAAAGACATAAAAAATGAATTAAAAATGTATTTAAAAAATGAGTTTTCAAAAGATTAAGTTATTTTATTGTAAAGTACCAGTATGCACACTTATTGTTGTCTCAATAGTATAAAATAAAAAAAAAACGTTATAATCTTCATTACGTGTAATTAACAAAATGTTGACATTTTGTCTATCTTGATTTGATTTTTTAAATTTTAGTTTCGACAATAACCACTCTCGCAGTCAAGATAATACAATTTGTATGGAATGGCTCTGGCAGCTTCTTTATAGAAGGATAATAAAAATATTAAATTTTATATCATTAATTATACAAAAGCAAATTACAACGTTTGGAGTGTCTTGTACTGCACTCTTCATTAAACAATTTTTTATCATCCGTTTACAAAAGAGTTGTTAAACAAACGTAGACTCTTAAGTCTCAAGCCATCATATAGTTTCTGAACTTTCTTGGAATATGCATAAACATAATAAAATTTGTCTTATGGTTCTAGACAACTAAGACGACCTGTACGAAAGCTGCCGTAATTGCTTGTAATTACCTTCATTTATTTACAATAAAAGAAGCGTAAAAAAATTAGAAGCAGTTTAAATGAGCGTAACTATGTATGGAGAAGGCAGTCAAAACGATCAGGTGAAACAATCAAGTCACTTAAGAGAACCATTCAGTGTTTTGAATTTTGAAAGCATAATAAATGCTAAGAACAATCGTATAGCATATTTCTGATAAGATATTCATACAAATAGGTTTTAACTACCTTTTATCTAAGTAAACAGATTAGCATTTCTTCATAAGGCAATCAAAAGTTACTAGGACTAATGTTTCCAAAATGTTGAAGTATAACATTGTTTCTTAAATAGTAAAATTTAAGAATGCTCAGTATTATTTTAAGTGTGTTTCGCATTATCGAAATTATCCCAATTTCCTGGCCAATATGAGAAAAATAATTTATTATTTTGATTAAAAGGTTTTTATTTTCCTATAAGTATATGAGTTAATAATACTATACTAGATAACGGAACTTGCCCTTAAATATATGAACAACAACAAAATGCTAATATGTATTTTTATACCAAGTCTTCCTTACGTGGTCGCGATGGTCCCATTCTCATCTATGCAAAACGCCAGGTATAAAAAGCTTATGAATTGTTGAAAAGAATCATGAAAATTACTCAAATAGAACTTGTGTTCAAGCAGCAAGCTATCTGGATTTTCGTATTTTTTAAAATAGCGCGCGTGCACGAGGTGCCAATTGATTATCGGTGCCGTTGCACTCGCGGATTTATTAATTATTCTCGCTGGTGTATCTGTAATTTTTTTTTCGTCGATAGCGTCAAAATTGATTTCGAGTAAAACGCTTGCAGAAAAAATTGTGATAACGCTTAAGGCAATCGGACATATAATGTGACTTCGAGATGCAAGACGAAAGCTTTTGATCACGTGGTTAAAATAAATACTTGACTCATGATTAAGCTTTGAGATTAATTGTTGCAATATTCAATCTGGTATCAGGTTTTTATCTTATTTTTTGAGTATTTAAGGTTTAGGTAACTTTAGAATTAAAACCGATATTTGTTTTATACACGTAAATGCAGAATGTAGATATTAATCCAAATTTAAAATGTAATTTTTACTGTTTTGGAGTGATGATTTAATTTGAAAGAAGTGCAGTTAGTTGAGGATAAGTCAATCGCTTATCTCTTATAGCATGACTTTCGATTTTTGTAGAAAGAATATCTAAAATGGTATTAAATAGTGGAACAGATGATGATTTGCTTATCCTTTTTTTCTATTGTTCCAAAGCCAAAACAAATTAAAATTACATAATACAGAAAGGACATACTTTATTTATAAGCATTGAGTTTACGGTTTTGTTAAACTATTTTTACTTGATAAAGGTGATTCATTTAACATGATAAATAGTACTTGAAAACATTTGCTAAGCACGCTAATAACACTGCTGTTTGTGAGTAAAGTTGACATATTGTACATGCTAAATTATGTAAGACTAAGATATTGTATTTAGAATCAGAATATTTAGAGTTTAGTATCACATTTGCTTATAGGATTTTGTGAAAGTTTGTCTGTATTAAATAAGTGAAATCGGTATAAGCGATAATATTTAATTAAATACATATATTCATAATTGATAATATTAAATTTAAAAAGAGGTATATTATAATTTATTCATAATGCAGGTTAATTATATTACTAACATGATGATTAATTGATTATGAACCAATGAATAAAAAATGTAATTTCAAAGCATATAATATAATTTAAGAATCTTCATAGTTTGATATGAAGCGTTTGATAAACATTTATCTTGTACAATAAATACAAATAATTAAGATGACCCGATTTATATCTACAATAATAAATGATTATGAACACCTTACTTCTCAAAGATTAAAACATACTTACACTATAAGGTATATAATATTACGTCAAAATTTATTTATCTAAATTGCAATCCGGTCGTTGGCGGGCACAAGTTTATCACATCTGGTGATATAAATTGTTTATCATTTATTAGCGGATTACAAGTTTAGATCTCGTCTTTATGAATAGCACGCGCGTTTTATGATAAGACTTCGCGCTCACTTGTTGAATAAACGCGCGCTCTGCTTTTGTGCAGCTTCAATTTACATAATGAATATGAAAAATTATTCGGCGTAGAATTGATTTTGCATTTTTTAAATGTTTGTTGCACCTAAAATGATTGTTGTTAACAGTTAAAAGATACTAAAAATAATTTAATTTTAATAGAAGAGTTATTTTATTGTCGTCGCCTTTTTGGAAATGCAATAAATAATATATTTTTTTTATTTTTTTATTATGAGACAGAGCTATTAAAAAAAGCTTTAAAAACAGTTTGATTCTTACACATGTGTCGATGAATAATAAATTCGAGAACATTTTATAAAATCAATTCTGTACTAAATGGTTGTTAAAAAAATGGTAATCCAGCTGATTTGCTTATGAATTTATAGTTTGATTGATTCGATTGGTTTAAGCTAATAATAATTTAAATTGCAGATAGTTATTAGCTAAGAAGTAGTTAAATTAATTAGTGTGTTGCCAAATAAAACCATAAAAAACTATTTTTATAATAAAAACTTTTATAATTAGTATTTGCCAACGTAAGAATAAAACGATGAAAAAAGAAATAAATTAAAGTGTATTATTTACTAAATATAATAGTACTTATAAAATCTATGCATTTTTTTAAATCAATTGCTCTTTAATCTTACTTTTAGATTAATATTACTTTGTATAAACAATAAAGTTACGCAGAATAAAAATAATGTAAAATATCGTTATGCTAAAGTTAATTATTTTCTTCTTATTGGTTCTATCATGTCATTGTACACTATTATAATTCAATTGATATAATTTAAACATATATTTTAAAATGCTTATAAAATTTGTGGAGAATTATAGCCAGCGATAAGCCAGAACTAAAACTTCAGGTAAGAATTAGCTAATTAAAAATTTAGCTAAAATGTTGCAAAAAACCTGCTTAAATATCCAGCCGAATATAACAGTCAATGTTCCTGCTAAACATGTAAATCTAATTGAAAATTAATACTGAAAGCCTAAATATTAAAACACGAGTATACGTCAATTTATTAATTATTAATAAATAAATCGTTCGCTTCCCGTTTCTACTTCCGTCCTCCCCACCACTCTCCTCATTGTCTAATTCTCTCTCACTCCTAAAAGCAGAGAGAGCACGTGGTCCGATGCAAACGCCAAGCTCTCAATGAATTTTCACAACGAAAGTCTTTTCTATAAGCTCTCAATCGAGGCGAGAAAGAGCGAGAGAGAGAGAGAGAGAGAGAGAGAGAGAGAGAGAGAGAGAGAGAGAGAGAGAGAGAGAGAGAGAGAGAGCGAGAACGCAATATATATTTCTCGCGTTGTGTATTGTAGCGCCGGAGCGTCGCGTCGGCCCGGGTCGAAGGTGAGCCATTCACTATTATCACCGTTCGTTAATAATGTAAACAGTACACAGAGCGAAACAGTACAGGCGCGTATATTATTATTATGCGTCAGACCCCGAGACTTCATTCCTTTTCGCTCTTTCGTGCTGTGTATTGTTCTGTGCATCCTTCTCCCGCTCTCCTTTTGTCGTATCGTATAATAATAAAATGTACATTCAGCGTGTTTGCGAGGTTGTGTAGCTATGTAGATGGGTGTTCTGTAATTGTTTGCAGTGTTTATCTGCTTGCGCGAAAGTGAGCGAGAGTATACGTTTATCTGGCTTGTTTGTGTGCGTGACTTTCTCGCTTGAGCTTTGGTCCCGTTGTGAACTGTCACGGGCAGTATTTAAGATACAAGTATGAAGTATCTGCGATAGGGGAGACTTGGCCAGTATCGCCCCTAGCCTAGTACCGCCCTCCAGTCCTTTCTCTCTTACACTGCTAGAAGGAAGCCCTTAGGTGCGGTAATTTATTGCATGTTATAGTGCTATTAAACATACTCCGAGATCATATCTTTAAATTCAAAGCTGCAGAAGCTGTTTCTCAGAGCTCACTGCTTATTGTACGGATAAGTCTGTGTCTTTGTAGCAACTTATAGATGATACTTAAACGCTTGTCTGCAAAAGAAATTTTCGGTGCCTCGATAATTCCTTGTCCTTGTGCAATATGATATAAATAGGTAAAATGTATTTCTTGCCCAGGACCGCCCATATATTATTATATATATTTTGCGTAATTAAAGTTTTTTTAACCTATCAGCAACTTAAATTATATTGTAAAATACTCGTGGGTTTTCCTCTTTATTTTTGAGCAGAAAAAATGTCTACAATTGAATACAAAGGAAAATAAACGGGGTAGAATGTAAAAAAGAGCCATAAAATAACGACTGATAAATGAAATGTTACAAAGAGAGTAATAATAGTGATTCTTTTATTTGTAACATATCGAAAGTATATATTCTTAATAAAAATACCATTTTCCAACATGTAAATATGTTTTTAGTATGATTATTAACAGCTTCGTGTCGGCATGAGTCAGAAATGACTCATGAATTGTCGCAAATTTCATTACTCTTCGTATCATTGTAAATATAAAAATTAATAAAACTATTTATACTAATACTAAAATGACGAAGAAATTTCAAGTTTTTATTCAATGTTCGAAATTTAAATTAATTTTGGAAAAGTTTGCGAAAGTAGGATTATATATTAGCCGGCGCAAACCTGTTAATCATTTAGACCAGAAATTTCACTAATACCTCATAGAGGGCGGTACTGGGCAAAACTTTTTATATCCCAAAAATATGATTTTTCTATTTCTATATTAATAATTTATTCAAATGATTGAAGGTGAACAAAACTATTGATGTACTTAAAAAAAGGTCCATTTAAGGAATACATTCCGTATTTTAATTTTAATTTTCTGCTACATTTAATATATTTGAAAATCGATAAAGAAGAACCCTTTTAAAACTATTTCCCTTAAAAAGGTATAAGATATACGGGTATTTTTCAAAAAGTATGAAGATAGTTTTTTAGATACTTTGTTTTTATAGATACAGTATCCAGATTGTTTTATATTTAATATTGTATCTATACACTTTTACTTGTACTCGCTTATTTATGTAGGTATCTATACACAAAAGTATCACAGTAACAGTTTTTAAAAACTTATGTAACTTATACCTTTTGGCTACAATCACTTTTAAGTATAATTCGTCAACTAATTACATTTTTAAAAAAGATACTTATATTTAGCATCTTAGATATTTTTAGTATCTTGTCTCTACATCTTTCGTAAAAGAAGTAAAATTTTGCTCATGACTAGTTTTAGAAAAAGATTTATTATATATATATTAGTACACCACAGTATAAAATACTCACACTAGTAAATCTTTTTCTACAACTAGTCATGAGCAAAATTTTACTTTTTTTACGAAAGATGTAGATATAAGATACTAAAAATATCTAAGATGCTAAATATATATATCCGTTATTCAGTTCATAAATTTGCCTCTCTCTCCTATCTCTGGGTTCATGCATTTTTGAATGATGCCTATCTCATCTATCTCTCTTGTTTCCCCCATTCCGCCGCTTATTCCTCGTTATTATAGGCTTTCACTTTTCGTGCGTGTCAACTCGTTTGTCTTAAACTTTCAAACGCTCGCTTATATTGATTGTCTATTATTATTCAAGCTATTATTTACGCTTCTCAGTTAATATTTGATTAATTAATCACTTTCCATGAGACGATAAAAATTTAATTATTTACTGCACAACGGACATCGAGAGAACAGTGAAAGTCATTAATTTTGCTAACATATTTATTCATAATTATTCTATAATTATTTCTGAAAATTAACCTTGAATCGTTATTTTATTCAAAAATGTTTGAAATAGAATCATAAAACAGTATAAAGTAGTCATGTGCATATAGGTTTTGTAATATGTATATCAAATTCAAATGCGTCGCGTAATGCTTTGCTTTCTAAATGTCGAAAATATTTTTGAGTCACGTAGGCCACTTTTGAAGCTTCAATATATGAAAATTCCTCGGTAGCGCTCCGAATGCTTCTAAGAGAAATTATACGGGAAATTGTGGATATGAAATGTCTATCAAAATATTTACTGTTATATACTGCTATTAAGGGTTCAGACCAGTTTACAAGTAAATAAATGAATAGAATCATATAAAATAACAAAAACTAAAGTAAAAAATTCTAATATATACTATTTTTAATTCAGTATAATAACTATTTACAAATTGTAATTTTAATATGAAAACCAAAGTCGGCACACGATTTTCCCACCGATCGATCCAACCTTTTCGAAAAATGCTCTCGCAAAAACCCTCGCTTCTTATAATTAGTTACACTCTCGTCCCTCCGGTCTCTTACTCACTTATTGATTTCCCCACCTCTTCGTCGCACTTACATACACAATTATTCCTTCCTTCGCAACACTCTCTCTCTCTCTCTCTCTTCAACCATACCCTTATTTATCCGTGTCCTCTCCCTCCTCCTTTTCCCTCCGTCTCTCCACCTCCTTCCGCGTTATCGCTTACGTCCTTCAGGCGGCCGGCGGCTGCTCACTCGATTCCAATTGCAATATATATATTTGTAAACATGGTCATTGGCCCCGGGCCGAGGCGATTAGCGTGGGTGCGAGCGAGAGGGAGAGAGAAAAGGAGGATGGTATTGGTGCGTGCGCTGAAGAAAAGAAGAGAGAGAGAGATAGAGGTGGAGGTGGTCCTATAAATAGGAGGATTGTGTGTACACAACACGCCGGCGTCGACGTAGACTTCGTCGCTTCGTCGTCTTGGTCTTCGTCGTCGGTAAAACTGAGGCGAACGAATATGAGTCGCGAAAAAGTCTCTGCGATTGGATACAATGTACATTAGAATCGCCTTGAATTGCGCGAGGATTATTCGAAGAATTGGGGTGTTGCTTGATTTTTCTTCATTTTCATATTTTGGTTGTGGAAACAAAAAATCGATGACTTTTCATGCATTTTAAATCATCATCTTCGGTTGTTAATTTGCATCAGAATAATGCTTTCATACGAAAAAAAGCTTAAATTGTAGCTCTTTTCACCAGCTACTTTGATTGTCTTTGGGGTCAATTTTTGTAGCATAAAAATTTGCAGAGTGGTTGGCAGAAGAAAACAATTTTTTTTATTAAATTGACGCATATTTGATGTAAAATATGTTATATCTCGAAAACAAGAACACATTGGAAAATATTGCAAGTGCTTCGCTTCATTTTTAGGTACCAGGAACCACTTCCTTAAGGTTGATAAAACATCTTTTCTCACAAGGTGTGTCCTTTCATTGTTAGTCGGATTCATAATAACATTGCAATAAATTTGAATGTTTAGATTAAAGTGCGTTAATTTTAATGTTTACAATACCAATTTTTAGGTTATGTTATCAAAATGAATCTTAACGTCCATGATAAGTGCCGCGCATAGGATAAGATTTTAAATTTAGTTCAACTTTAGATAAATATAAAACACGTTTAAAGGCATTATAAGGCACTAAAACTATTTTTCACCATAAGTGCAGGAAAAATGACATATTCCATGACGGTTTTGCGTACGGTAAATGGTCAATACACACTCTACAGCATTACGTAATACTTTCATATCGACCATTTAGCGTACACAAATCCCCCACGCAATATATCACATATTCTCATCACTTATGATAAAACATAATGTGTAAAACTCGTGCGTGTAGTGTGCAATAGCGCCATTTGGGTGACATGTCGCACTCAACGCGCCCGCGTGCGCTATTTGCCACTATACACTCCGCACTCGTTACACAATGTACTATTATACTATAATACAATACCTAATCTTTCCATTTTGCTATTTATTGAAAATCATGAAATACTACAATTATACAAAATTTCACCTTCTCTTAGTCAGGAATGCAATCAATTTTGAATATTAACATTTATACTATAGATTCGTTATCACCCACCCCGAAAACTCTCTAAAATGTAGTTCAATGAAATGAAAACAAAATTTAACAAGTTTGCGACGGTATGAGTCAGAAATGACTCATGAATTGTCGCAATTTTCATTACTTTTCGTGTCATTGTAAAAGATAAAATTATAATTATAATAAAAATATTTATGTAACCAATTTTGTTATTCTTTGCAATCGTAAAATGATGTAGAATTTTCGAATTTCTATTAAATCTTCGTAATTTAAATTAATTTTGAAAAAGATTGCGAAAATCGGATTATACACTAGCCAGCGCAAACCTGTTAAACAAGATAATATATAATACACGGGATATATAAATAACCCTTTCAGATATGGTAGGATATTTGTCTTTTCTTCTTGACGGTTGCATTGATGGTCACTCATAAGTAACATAATGTTTGAGGAGGGATGGGAGGGTCTTTATTAACCTGACAGGATACTGTCACCTGTCAATAGGTATACCTTATGCATATACTAAATACATGAGAAAATCAGTATGAATGACGTGGTGGGGGGAGGAAATTTAAAATTATCAAAAAAAACTTGTTTCGCAAACTCTATACATAACGAGTATATTCTTAATTTTTTGGGTTTCGAGAACATCACAAGTACATAGGTATTATATATAATTATATATGGTCTGGTTTTTTATAAATGGTATGGTAAGAAAAAACTTATATATAACCATATATAATCATATATATTTATATACAATTATATATAGTTAGTTATATATAATTGTATATAATAACATATAACCAAATATCATTATTATAACTATATATGATTTATTTTTACACGGGAGATTAATATACACATGTGAAAGTGATAAAGTGATTCCTTTTCTTCTTCATTTGTAAAATGATCTGCCTTAAATGTAAATGTATTTTTTTACATAAGTTATGAATCTTTTAAGTAGTCGTTTCAATATTAATTGCCGATCTCTATATCTTTCTGATAAAAATGTTTAAATTCTATTTTTTACTTGAAGACAAAATTAAAATACAAGATTGAATTAGCTTGAATATATTGTTAGTTAGATAATTGGCGTTCTAAACTATATAATGGAATAAGTGCCATTTCAATATTACTACAAAACAGATTTATATTGTTTTATTTAAATTACTCAAATTACATTTTGACATATTATTAATATTAATATGATCTTAGCGTTTGCTAATTTCCAAAACGGACTTGTTTCACCATAGTTCTGACTGATTCAATTGTAGAGAATCATTGATGTCACATTCATTTTCAAATATTCTCAAGTAAATAACAAACAAAAAGGAAACACTTCACACTCGCAACATCAATGGCGCTCAATCGCATGCAGAGCATTGCAAAAAAGGGCAACCGTATACTTCGCTTCTCTCTCTACAATTCCTTATCCAGCAGCTGGACATTGCAAGGGTCGGACAACCGACGACACAACGCATATAACGTTGTTGAACCGATTGTCGATCACGTACCAATTCTCGATCATTTTTGTTTCAAATGGTTTAATGATTTTATTTATGAGAACAAAATTATTTAATACAGCAACTTCTCGTTCGTGTGTGCATAAGTGACATTCTTAGCTACCGAGCTAACGAACATGTGTTTAGTAATACGACGTTTTAACAAATTTGGTTGCTTATCAAGTCATGTAAAAAGGTTTAATAGTGACCTCAGATTGACAACTTAAAAACGAACCGTAGACGATAATTAGTTTATTTTTACAATTTTAATTAAGTGGTCGAAGATAGGCTCATGGTTTGTGTATATTGTACAGTTTATCGATCGACAAACTGATACTTTTTAAGGCATATTAACGATATACATTAATTATTTACTATTTTACAATAAAACTGCACTAGTATTCGTCTATTATCATAGATAATCATACACTAAAAGATTGATTTAAAAAACATAACCTTATACATAACCCCACTTTTCATGCATAATTGTGATCGAGAACTGGGCCAGGAGTACTGATCAACAATTAGTCCCAACTGTAATTCACTGATCGACATTAGGTCCACTGGAACTTTTGCTTTCAAACATGATTATTACGGTTGTATGTCAAATATAAACGTTTTAGACCTACTATTGTTTAAATTAAGATATAAAGTAATTAATTAGCAAATGGTTTTGAATCTTGTTTCTTTCTATAATTTTCTATTGCCAGAATAACCTCAGTACTTTCTTGTGTGATCGAGAACTGGCTCAACTACGTTACACACATACACACAAATATCGCGCTCGCTCGCGAGACGACCTTATACCTCGCGTGCTCGCGCGCAAAAATTACGCAGCGACACTTGCATTTCTCGCGCCCGCGTCTGCACTCTCGCATCCATATGCATGCACGCGCGAGCCAGTGCGCGAGACGAGATTGAATGACCCAAATATAGCGTTGTATACGTATGTATACCTTATCGACTATGCAACGACCTCAGCGCGACGCGCAGATATAAGATACACTCGATTCGCGGCGCCGCTCGCTGCTGCGGTTGCGGTTGCTGTTGCACTTTGCGTTTGTTTGCCGAAAAATTGGAGCGCAGACTCGTGGCGGAGGAAGGAAATTGCCGCGGGATTAGGGAGGGTACACAATGTAAATTCGATTTAACAATTGCGATGCACGAGCAAGGAGCTCGGGGACGATGATGATGATTTTTCGGGGCTGATTTTATTGTGTTGTCGCACGTCGATTTTATTGCGCGTGACAAATGGCTCTTTTATCGCGCTTATCTCTCGCTGGTCTTTAGCGAATGTTGACGAGATCGGTCCTTTGAATAATTCGTTTTTTTATTTAATTTGCGTCTGTTTTTCATTCAGATGTATCTATAAATGGAGTAAACTTACTACTGAAGAATATCTGCTAATGAAGTATATGATCGGTATTTGATCGGTTGGATTGAAGAAAGTATGATGAAGTTATAAATCATAACTAATCAATGTTTATTTTATTATAGTATTTAATGAATTACACTCACTTTTAGCTTACAATTCTAAAAATTGTTGGTAACATATATACAAGAAATGCAAAGAGAAGTTCTATTTGCATCAGATACAAAAACCTGGAGGTTATCGGCAGCGCAGCATTGAGAAAACATTTACTATAGCAATAAAAACGAGCGCCATTGGTTACAAGCCAATGTCGCAACGCACGAGTATCTAATTGTCGAATTAGTCATTATATTAGCGCGTCTTGGGTTTTTTCGAGCGCACGATCTCAAAGTCACACACGTGTACACATATCTGTTTCGACGCAGGTAAATCGTCTTGTGCGCTCGCGTTTTCATACACCGCACCGCATCTTATCGGAACAACATCCTCGTTGTTTATAAAATACCTACATTCGCGCTAATTGCTGCTCTCACATTGAAGATAAGCCTTTTAATTTCCAGATTAAAATTGTACGACGATGAATTCTCATAAAAAAAATTTACGAACCCACGCGAACATTGACATTAAATTCTGCGTGTTGTCATTTTTGCAAAGAACATTTCGAGACGCAAAAAGCGCTCTCACAATAAAAATCGCGAAAAAAAGCGGGTTATTTGCATTATTTCACGCGTCTGATGCAGATCTCGGCAAACAGCTGCTGCTGCGCGCGCGACGCAATCTCGCGTCTACGATTTTGACACGGGAAATTCGTCGTCGTCGCGACAAGCTACGTTTTGTTGGATCCAATGAATGTAACGAAGCGACATGTGTTTGAATACAATTTTAGCATCGATAATGCGAGTGTCAAAAAGTTTCTTTTTATAGAAAACTGCTTAGGAACGGAAAATTTTATTTTACTTTTATGTAAACGTCAAGGTTTTGTAATATGTTTTATAATGCCAGTTCCAAAGGTACATTTTCTACTGATAAAAATATAAAATTATTACACTAGGTTCAATTAATATATTTATGATTTGGTTTAATTGTAGAAGCTGTACATTGTAGAATAAAAACTTCCCAATTATCACAATTTCCCAGAAATCACTAAATAAATGTTTAATAAAGTGCATTCTGCTTTAAAGTTATCTAAATTGTGAAACTTCATTCGTAGAACCACTGAATATTTGAATTCTATGCTTCGTTTAATTAACTGAATATTTATTTTCTCGGTACCGATGAATTTATTCAGCCTGAATCAAGGTGAGTATTAATCTTTACATTTATCTATCCATATCATAACTTCTGTTTTCTGGTTATAAATCAAGCACGCTACGTGCATCTTTATTCCTTTCTCATTATATTTATCGTACGCATGCGTACAAAAGCGATATTTCCAAAAGTACACCATCGCTTTGGACATAACAATCAACAGTTCAAGCTACTGGCCACATCGCCAAGTGAAAGACCTCAAAGGAATCACTCTCCAACCTGTCGCCTGCACCTGCATAAGGTATACGCTCGCACTCGCCGCGCCTTCACCCTGATTCCTCTCATTACGCGATCTTGAATCTCTCTCTCTCTCTCTCTCTCTCTCTCTCTCTCTGTCTCTCTGTCTCTCCTTTCTCTCCAGCCGCGCACTACGACTGCACTGCGCGCACACAGGGGGCAATAAAGGCAAGAGAAAACCCGACGTAACCGGTTTCCCTATCGACACGCCGTTGCTCTCGGGATAAATCTCACGGACTGGGACCGCGAATCTAAAGTGCGAGAGAGACAGAGAGAGAGAGAGAGAGAGAGAGAGAGAGATAGAAGCTGCTGTTGCCGAGAGATGCCACGTATTATCGAGAAAAAAATCTCTCGGGAAATCGAGACGAGAGTGGCTATATAGCTGCTACTGCTTGGTGCAGACGCGATAATGGTACGACTGTACGATCGGTTTCTGTGTTGATGGGAGAGTGGTGCTGAGCGAACGTTTGAGAGCGAACTTTTCAATCTTTATGGGTGAGAAAGTGAGATGATGAGGTTTGGAGTGAGATTTCAGGCGGAGAAGTAAAATTCAGTTGGTTGATGGGCTAATGTTTCGACTGCTTTTCACTCTTGTTGAGATCGTTATTTGAGTGAATAGTCAAGTAGATTCAAGTGAATTTTGTGCTTGAAAAAAAACAGCGTAATTTGATTCTTTATTTTACACGGGCAATTTATTCGATACTTAATGATTATTCATTCAAAAAGAGAATAACGTCAATCCATCAATATTAACGGGTAGAAATAATTCAAAATGCAATGTATGGTAACAGAAATAAATAATTTATATTCTATAAATTAATTCATTTCATTAAAAATTGTGGCATTTATAGTCAATGATTCGAGTTTCAAGTTTAAATATTTAATTTCTACCAATACTTCTGAATGAGCTTTTGTTTGTTATTTGGGTTCCGAATCTGTTCGATTCAAGCGTTAATGAAGCGTCGTATATGTTTTTTCATGAGCAAAGTTCGCTTCTTATTTCTTAGATTTGTTTGTTTGCTTGTGAGTTTTCTGGAAAATGCGAAAACGTCTGAATGCTTTCAAAATATTTATTATTCAAGATAAAAAATTTTCGATATCGCGACGAATACACATCTTGTCCTTTTGAATGAAACATCAGTGACGGCGGGATTCATTCGAGATCCGGAAATTTAAGCAGGTGTACGATCTTGAAAGTTAACAATATGGTTGGCCGTTTTTCATTTTTATCGTGCATAAATAAATCTTAAATATTTCAGTATTACCTGGTTATATTGTTATTGCAAACAAAACAAGAAATTGTAATGATTTTTATATGCAAATAAGACAATTGCCCAAAATTAATATTTATTAACTTAAGAAAATTAAATTTCAGTTTTGTCTGACGTTTCGCTTTTATTGTAGAGTTTAGTCAATCATGCAGCTAAAAGAATATAGATAATTTGATGCATCGTCCTTCATTGATTAAAATCTACAGGTGAGAGTTATTGTATAAACTTTTTCAACGAAATATTTTGTTGATTGTTTTTTGATTGAAAACTTTTAGGATTTAAAAGAATGTCCAATTTACATTTAGTAAAGCAGCTATTGAAGCTACATGGACTACCATCAATCACATAATTGACGCTAATAAAATTTGTCAGTTAAAAAAAAACAACCTGTAGAAGGACTCATTAAAAATTACCGATGTGCTAATCAAACAAGATTATTAAAAGATTGCGAATCGAGTCAGTTGAAGCATACTTACATAAAACTCTTGTACAGAAATAATCTCATACACTACAGTATTTTCGCTGTTAACAGAGAGAAACGGATAGGCACATCGTGCATGCATAAACTAGTAGTTTGGTGAAAAAAAAAGTAGGCCTATAATTCGTTTTGAACATCAATTTTTTCGTTTTATTTGACGTTTATCTTTTTATATTATGCCACCTTTGAGACACACACTTTTTTCAAACGGCTTTTTCTCAGCGAAAAATTTCTTTTACATATTGAGACTCTTAGGTATTCTTCAGAAATATTATTTAGCTTCAAAAGAGGTTAAGGTGATGCTAAAGCCACCTGTCACCGACGAATGCAAGGATCTACTTTTCTCATTTCATTTTCAATTTTGAGTAAATATCTCTATGGAAAGTTGTTGTTTCAATCAAAAAGAACAACTTTCCATAGAGATATTTTCTTAAAATTGAAAAACGAATGAAAAAAATGCTTCCCCGTATTTACCAGTAACACGGGGTTTAACATCACCTTAATAAAAATTAAAAAAAAATAATAATTTTTTTTAACAAATTAATAAAAAAAAATTTATAACAATTTATAAAAAAAAATAATAATTTAAACTAATATCTAATAATTAATAATAACTAATAAATTTTTATTGTATTAACAAGTCTTTAATTAAATTTTACTTCAAATAAAAAAAGTAATCAAGTAAGTTACATTTTTTTTACCTTAAAATACCAATTTTAGCATACGTATTAAAACGTATTGTAAAGAACAAGTGGCTGATGATCGATACAACTGTATACGACAACAAGGATTACTAATTTCTTTATTGGTTATTACTTTTGAGGTTATGTCTCATACAACAATTAGAGAATATTACTTAGAATAATAAAAATAGCTATTTAAAACAAAAAACAGTTCACAATATAAGAGCAAAAACTTAAATTATTATCACCTTATTTTATGAAAAATTTGTTCCTAAATAACGGAACCCTCGCTGTTTCTTGATATAAATAAACAATTAGCTGAAATAACACCACGGCAACAAACGTTCCGCGGACTACCCGCGAATTCTCGTGGCCGCCTTCTTCGTCTGCGAACGAACTCGCGCACGCGCCTCTGTCAATTAATAAATCATCTGTCGTCAACCTCGTTGTAGTCGTCGTTGCCGATCGCGAGTAGCGTCGCGTTCCCTCTCGGGTGTTTCGCATCGCTCTTTTTTTTCTCTCTTCGTTCACAGCCGCGATACCAGATAACGCGCTTGCGCGCAAGCGTATGTTCTCGTTTTGCCGCTCTCGAGACTTTTTTCCGTGGTATAGTGTACCAGCAGCGGCAACAGCTCGCGTCGATTATTACGAGAGAGTGTGCGCAACGGCGAAGGACGCGTCGGTATTGTAGTGTATGTGGTGTACCGTTTTCTTTTTGCGGATAGGAGATTCAGAGCGATTGGTTATAGCGCGGGATGAGGAAGGCTTGGGGTATTGATGCTGATAGGTTTGGAAAGTACCAATTATATCTATAACTTGGAACATGAATTTGGCTGGTTTCTTAAACTTCTGTTTTACCAACACCGTTGTCCTAGTAAAAATTGCATTTATTTTAAGTATACTTAGGTATTTTGCAAACGGTATTATTTTGAAAAATTGGTTCATATTTCATTTCTAAATGAAGCTTTTTTCAAAACATTTGACTAACGTTAACAATGGCCTAGAAAGAAGGCCTATTCTTTGGCAATTATCTGTTAGAAAATCAAGTACCTACAAACCAAGTTGCAAAAATAACCTCTAAAGCAACAAAGTCACACAATGGTTGACTTCTGATATGTTATTAGTCGTATAAATGTGCCTATGTTATCAGAGGCTTCTTATAAAAACTAGCACTTCTTAGATTCTCTGATAAATACTACCACTTTTTTAAAACCTCCGAAAAAGTAATAGTTTACGACGGACAATTTGAAAATTTCTGGTGTTTACAAAAGGCCTTTGAAAAGATTAGTCTTCACTAAGAAAGGAGCGTCTTTACTTATTTCGTATTTTCTTAACATTTATTAGTTTCTTAGTATCATTTTCTTTTTGACCATTTTTAGTAAAATATTTTTCTTAAATTATTCTAATCTTAAGTTAGTTTCTTATCTAAAATATCCAGATTTCTACGAGATTTAAATAATTTTGTTTATTTTTATTGAGTACAATACCCTTGCAGTTTTCGACTACTAGTCCAGCGTTATAATATAACGTATGCAAAATACGCATTTTATCAGGGATTCTCGCTCAGAGTTCAAAGTTCAAAACTTTTATTGATAATATAGAGATCATGAATATTTTATAAACGGATCAAGAAGAAGCAGACATACAGTATACAAATCATTATCTCTAAATTTTCAATGTCCAAATTTAAAAAAATATAATTTAATTAATTAATAATAGTCGACTAAGCGGGAAATAGTGAGGGTAGTAGTTGTGCCCTCCCTCATTTGAGCAGAAGATAAACAAGAAGAATTAATTAATTGTTCAATTCTACACGTCTAGTCTTTTCCAAAATGTTGCAGGGCTCCCAAAATAAACACATAAATTGATATTCTCAATCTTTACCGCATGCAGAAAATAAAAAAGCAACTGTACCTTGTCGAAACATGCGTATTCAACTCAAAATTAATTGCTGCACTAAAAAAAAAGTACCACTATCACTTTTCCGACCGAACATCCAAAAATGGAGATAAAAGAACGCCATTTTATCCTCTGGCAAATCTCCACGACAGCAGCATCGATGACTATTTAAATCAGCATCACTGTTTTACACTACCACCATCCAGAACCACACAAAAAGAAAAGGTCAACCTGTTCCTCGGTCTCCGAAGAACAATTAATTCGCGCCGTTTATCATCCAGTTCGATAGTTAATTAGAGCGAATAATTCATCAAAAAGCGTCTGATCGTCGTCGAACTATAACCATTCGCTCGTGTAGCATATGCCAAGCATACGTACACGCAGACATCAGCTGGGAGAGAGAAAAAGAAAGACTGCGGCTGGTTAGCCGCTCGGTTCTCGGCTTGCTTTCGCGCCGAGCGAAGGAGCGAGCAGACAGGTCGCGCGAGGTCGAACGATAAAGTCCAAAATATTGAGGGAGCTTGCGCAAAAAGAGACTCGCGATTGATATAACGCTGTAATAAAGTCGCTTGCCGTCTCGTTATTCGGTGTACGAGTGAATGTCTAATCGAATCGAGCGAAGGAGATCTGGTGCGTTGTACTTTATTTGATGTACTCGATGCTTTTTAATTCTCCTGCAATTGATGAAGTGTATGGGTGTGTGATTGGGATTATCGATTGCTTTCAATTGTACAAACAATATTGTTTGTTGTCTTTGGTGATTGCTTATTATTTTGGTGCGACGAAATCGATTATTCGTGGAAGATAATTTTCTACAGTATTAGTTTTAGTTCATTTTCAGTTGACGAAACGAAGGTAAATGTAGAACTAGATGCTAAATTCACATATATTTAAAGTGGAACTAGTTTTTTAATCAATTGTTTTATCAATCAGCATACGTGCGCATACAGACAGATTATCTTAAAAGTCATAAAGTTGTTTTTATGCTATTTTACGATCTTTATGTACCAGATTTTAAACAGTAGCCATGATTTATTTAATTGTGACATCGATTTGACCTCTTAAATAGATATCTACTTACAATCTTCCAGACATTATTGAGATGTAAAAGTGATTTGATAATTGTAAAAAAAATTATAGCGTGATAACACAGTATAACCTTGATAATAGATAATCTTTAATTAAAACTATAACTTTAAGTTGTTTATACTTAAAACAATGCAGCACATTTATTGTTAACAATGGAACAGTTTCATAATGAATGTTTTTAGGTATACGTACAATTAAATATAGAAATTACAATATTTTTAGAGTAATCATGCGACATTTGATGATAAATTGAGTCAAATTGAATGTGGTTTAAGAACAGGATCGTATGCGAGAAAATGTAAACAAAAATCCTGCCTTTAATAGAAAAAAATCAAAAAAATGTTTCACGGAAATACCGCACCTCCCAAGGACGACCACTCATTCTTACCCACAGCGATTTCTTTTTCACCTTTTTCTCTTTCACCGTTGTAGAGCCAAAGTCCAGTGATGTTTTCATGGACGTTCCAATGGCTTCTTAACTGTGCGCGTAAGAGAAGAGCAATCAAAAATGCAGCACTTGTAAACTCAAGGAACACTCATTTATTCTTCAGAGTTTATTGATTTATACAATTTGAAAACTGAGCATGTGATTGCCGACTACTTTAAAAAAAGAACATATAGACGGGAATAAATAAAATAAATCATGATAGAATATGAATGCGATAACCATTAATTATTACTAGCATTCAGTTACTAAGATCACTGGCGCCAATAATATAACACTATATGTATTCAAACAATTCTATAACGTACCTTATAGCACGTGGATTCGACATTCAAACATGCACAAAAAATTAATTAAATATGCAAAGCTTCGATAACAATTTTAGCGTTCGTAACATAACAGTATTAAGAGAAGAGTACCACTAAAATTTTATTTATTATTATCTTAAAAGTTTTTAAGTGTATAAAAAGAAAAACAATTGTCCGGACGTAGAAAAAGACGAACGCAGGGAGATAAGCGCGAGAAGAACCAGAAAAATGGAAAATAATAGAAGAAAAAAAATTGTAAAAAACGACTAGACAGATGCAGAATATAATCGACCGAACGAAAACATTGGTCGCAGGTTGCGAGTGGCGCATGCACACATATCAATATATATATATAGATGCGAGTGCGCAGGCATGTAATTAGCGTACGGGTAATGCCGCATAATTTCTACGGTCAATTGTGACGTCAGCGGCGGCTTCTGCTCCTCTCCGGCCGGTTTTGCACGGGCATTTAGCCCGACTGTACGCGGCTTTTCTCCTTTTTGTATAGGTTGTCTATCTGCGTTGCTGCCTGCCCTGTTGCAAACAAATAAGCAGGAATACGGAATGTCCACCGAACTTTTCCGTGACGTTCTTCGTGCGGCTGGGCATTCGTTTGAAATGATAATGCGCACAAGTGGGTCCATGAATTAATACATCATGAATGTATTCTCCTATATGCGTCTTGTGATACCGATGGTATAAGGTTCGCTTTATACAAGTTTTTTTTTTTAATTTCAGACTGGCCTTCAGCGAAATTATACAATATTTTATTTTGTACGACATCGCGCTACAGAATTTGAAGCGAGCTTTCGATTACATAAAATTATGAAGTGATAAAATGCTAATTTGGTATTGCGCAAGGGTGATATATTGAAATTTGCTATTTAATTATATAAAGGTTATTGCAGATACTTCGAACTTTGGTATGTAGCTAAAGCTGTAATGATGATTGGTATCCAAAAATACTTTCTGCTACACTTCCATACGTAGATGATATTCAATAAATAGCTGGATTCGTAAAATGTTATCGTTTTTTTTAAATTCTGCGAATCAAATAAATAAATTATTCTAATTATTACAAATTATTCAAGAAAAAATCATTAACATCTTATACCCATGGTATGTCACCATCGTTGCATCCTCATTATTTCACGCTACCGTGAGTGAATAAACTATTAGCGACAAAAATAATTTTTTGTAATTTAAAGTTTTAATGTAGATGAATCATTTCTGAAGTCGATGGACTCTTGATTCAAGTTTGAGTTTGAGAAATACTTTAGCTTTTGCATAGTTATGAAAGTGCAATATTCAGTTTCAAGTAACCAAACAATATCATTTTGACAGTAAAAATATGAACGTAGTTTACAGGTAAAATAATACTAAAAGATTAAGAAATGACCAAAGATATGAATCAAAATGGTCTCGGCCAAAAATACAGTAGAAAGAAAGCACCGCTAAACAAATGTTTTGAAAAACGCTTCATTCACGGTGAAGAGATAACCCAGATTTCTAATCTAAATATACTTCCGAGTTCCCATACATACAAAAATCAGTCCACTATACTCATAGCCAAGCGGCATTCAGACTCCCGGCAAAGGATGCATTTCTGAAGCTACCTCGAGGTTCAATGCAGCAGAACTAAGCCACGCGCGAGATCTCGTCAATCGCTCGGCAAAAGCATTATTATGCACGCGATTGCGAAGAAGCGTTAATAGCGCAGACGAGAGTCCCGAGTGATTATGTATGCGTCATTGGTCTTTCCGCCGTTGCGCTGCTTATGAATTCTACGAAGAGATCGCGAACGGCCCGCGATTTTTGAATATTCAGGTGGCTCCGTTAGAGAAAACAATGGGCTGTGCCGGTTAATGGGTTATACAGTCGATAAGAGATAGGCTATAGTCTGAAGGAGACGGCGAATCGTGGATATGTATGCATAGGTCTTGAGCGAAGCAATGATATATGTGTCTATGTGCTAGACGGTGACATCGAACGATCAAGGTTGACTTCTAAATAAATATAAATGCCGATGATATGGATGACCGATGATTTTTTGATATAAGTTATACGCAAGGCCAGTGATGCGTATATTTGATTGACTGGGCTCTTTATTCTGTGGATGTTAGATTTTGTGTTTGGTTAACGAAGCTTGCTGCTTTCTGGGTAAATATTCGGATTGTATGGACTTTTCACGGGAATTTCGATGACTTCGTGGTGCGCGACTTTGTATTGTAACAGTGATTCAAAATATTGACATGCTTATCAGTTTGTCAACAGCGCAACCAAGCAATTGTGTGTCCTGTTGCCGCTGCTTTCAGTTTCTTTCATAAATGGTTAACAGAAATAAAAATTTTGATTTTTTTGCAAAGACAGAGATAATGGCTTGTTTTGATGAGTATGCAATTTTCTTAATATTTATATTTAAAAAGTTTTTATAAAGTATGTAATGTAAAGTATGATTAAGTCATAATAATAACAGTGACTCCATTACCTGACTGAAATTTCCTGTGATTCTTAGGATTTAGATTTTAAGAAGAATGCAGAAAAGTCTAAAGCAAAAATTATATACAATTAATAGATTCCACCAATCGAGCCTTGAACGAATTTCTGCGTAATTTCATAAGGACTCGTACAAAAATTACGTGTATACTTTTTTTACTTTTCAATAAAAACGTATCAAATATAATTACGTGACATAGTTCGTGCATAATGCGCTTAAACGATAATTGTATTAAAGGCAAAAACAAGAAAACAAACTGCGCACCAAACTCTGGGAACGTCGATCAAGTTCTGGTGACTTACTCTTGCCCGATACGCCCTTCCCTTTTCTTTCTACTCTTTTTTTTTAACTTTCACCTTTATCATCAATTCTCCGTTTCGACGGAGTATGTTGCTTTGTACATCTCATTCTTTGCATTCGATTCTTTCATCTTTATACCCCTAAAAATATATTACTCTGAACAAAAAGGTTATATGCCTGATAGAAAAAATAGGTGAGGATCGTCGCAAATTTTTCAGGAGTGCCACACTTTACTAGTCATAATCAATAATGGTTTAAGTATAGAAAAACAATATTATTGTGTATGCATTAATTTTTAAATAAAGAATGAAATTGAAAAGAAATTAACGTGACCTTCCTCTTTTCCACATTTCACTCCTTATTTAAAACTGAATTATATTCGGAGATAGTTGTTGTTCTTGTACGCATTTATTAATTATTACTAGAAGAATCGGACATAATTGAAATGATTTTAAATAAATCAATCGTAAAAATATTTATTTATTTAAACACAATTAATTTTATATACCAAAGAGAAAAAGTCAATTGTTATTTTTTTTGTCAATATTTTTGAATGCATGTTTTGTTAAAATTACTTCCTGTGTTAAAATTTTTTTTAAATTAATCTGAAATTTGGAGGTTGCATTCTTAAAGGTAGATATTTTAATGAAAAGTTAGAATCTTTTTTGCATTATATACACATAGTAACATGATTTTAGACACTTCATTGATTAAGTTTTGATTTAAAAAACTATAAATTTTCTTTTTTATGGTTTTATAAGCACTTTCAAAATTTGTTCGTTGAAAAGCATGTTGCAAGGCAGCATGAGGTAGAATGCTTGATTTTGCTTAAAATTGACATAAATGCATCATAGAATTAATTTAAATTTCATGGAATAGTATATTTTAATAATACAAAATTATGAAAAACTTAAGCAACACAAAACAAAAGCATAAAACTTTAAAAAATCGTTATAAACAACTAAAGTTACTTTAACAATGCACTCCGAACAAACGAACAGAAGAAATCCACCAAAACGCATACACCACCACTCATAGCAATTTCATTTCGCCCCGCTCGAAAGTCACGTTGTTTAATCGTTCAATCGAGCGATCGAAGCGCGCTTTTCTCTCTCTCTCTCCCTCGTTTCTTTTTTATTACTTTTCGCCTGCCACGCACTCCCGTCCTTCAATTCCCGCCCTTTTAGTCTTATTTCCCTGTGGGCAATTACACGCGGCTGGCGCGCGGAGCAGCCGAGCAAGAGAGAAGGTGTTTAACGATGTTGAATGAACTTTTCCATTGAAGTCCAAGGATGGGCGCGCCGCGGCCGTTCCAGTTTCACGCCGAGAGACCGGTCGGCGGTTGTTCGCGCGTTCTCGCGATCGCGCCGCGATATCCGGAAGGCCCGATCGCGCCAATTTTTGCGAGTCTCGCGACGATTGGCGCCTGGAGGGACACCCTGTTTACGAGTGTATATAGATGTACTTTCTTGTGGCGTGTTTGCGATGCATCGGGTTTGGAATTCGCGTAAAAAAGATCTTCAAATGAGCTGGACGAGATTTGCCTGAAAACGGAAATTATTCGAGACCCATAGTTAAGTCTTTATAACGATCAAAACTGTTATAATATTTTTAAAGATTTTTTAAAGATTTTTACACATATTTTATAGAGATATTTTGAATGAAGTTAAGATTCTTTAAACATGATTTTAAAATCCTATGCGGAGCTTAGTAAATTTAAGTTAAACACTTTCTGATCTTTTTAATGATTATTTAAGGACATGTGCAATACCGACCAGATTCCTACCTTATCGATCTTGCATTTTTACACTTTTTTCTGTAGTAAATAAACGTTTCAAGAAACGCATTATTGTGTTCTCCGTATTTAAAAGTACCAGGGATCATCAGTTAAATTTTCAAGAGTTTTTATTATTAACTGTAGGAGAAAAATGCGTTGAAAATATATAACAATAGTTAAATAGTTTATCAGCAATACATAATAATACATTCTTGTTTTGTAAATACAATAATAATGGTTATTACTAAATTATATAAACTCAAATGGTTTTATAATTCTCTTAACAATACCTAACGTCAGAATTTTTCGTCTCACTTTTAACGGTCTTTTGGACGGTCATATGATAGTCACAAAACCATCTTATGACGAAGTCAAGATCGCGTGCAATCACTGCAGGAGTTTTTATATTTAATACTTTAGTTGGAGGCAAGGGATATTTTAAGCCTAGCGATCATTTTTTATCAACGGAACATGCCCATTTACATATGTTTTTCAATGTTTTTATTTTATAAATCGAAAATCTCGAATATAAGCGTTTACTAATATTATTAGGTAGAGACCCAAGCAAGCAGAAATTCGTATATTCATCAGCTTCGATTGAATGAATTGTCGCATTTATAAATAGCGGTATAAACGTACATGAAAACATTTTGCTAAGCATGAACAGCGGACTGTCTATTATCATACAATTCGTGCATTACTACTGCAATAATTCATCTTTTACCTATCTCATGAACGATGATGCGCTAAGCTTCCATCCAAAAAAAATCAACCCACAACACTCTTCTTTCCCCACTTTACAGCCCATTCACCATTCGGCAAAGCCTACGTCCGCATCGGGAAAGCCCCGCCACTTATAAACATTCAACCGCAAGTCAAAACCAACTTTTTCGCCCAAAAAAAAGCGAAAAAGAAAAGCGAACCTCTATGCCCACCCGTTCCAGGACGCAATAACACCGAGACCAAGGGAATCCCACCTAAAGCGTCTCTAATTTTCACTCTCTCGTCAGCATGATACATAGGTATACCGTGCGGCAGAGGCTTGTACACCCTCGCGACGTAGATCCCCATCGCCCACGCGACCGCGAAGAGGCAATCGCGCGAACTTTCGCGACGGCGTCTATCCATCTGGATGAAGAAAAAAAAGGAAGAAGGGAGAGGAGGCGCGCAGGGGAGAAATAAGAAAAATCGAAGCCCGCGGACGTCACGGCGACTAGTCCGACGAGCAATGGAAAGAGGGATAAAAGGTGCGCGAAGGAACACCAGATATAGATTGGACTTTCTGCTGCAATGAAACGCGGTGTGTGGAACGTTTTGCGGAGTGTCAGCTTTTCGATGAGATTTTCAGTTTCTGAATTGGAATTTTGATGGTTCGAAGAGTTGAAAGTCAGATTTTGGACGTTTTGGAGTGAAAAGTCTAAAGGATTTGTTAATATTGTCCAGCACAATTGCGCTAGTAAAGAATCATTCTATAAAATACTTTAAGTGTCTGAAAAAAGAATTATATTAAATTCTATTCGCTGTGAGCATGTGGTATTGCATATGTTATCTTATTTTCAAGAATAGCGCCATCTTACGGTCCAGTGACTTGATCGGGGTAGTACAAAATATACAGACTCTTATGGGCATTCAATCAAAATAATATTTTTATAATGTTTTTTAATAATAAATAAATATGTAAATTCAAGAAAAAAATTTGATCACACAAATTGTCAGAAACTTATAAAAAATTATTTCCTTGAATGTCCATAACTAGAGCCTGTGTATTTTGTACTACCCAGATTACGCCACTCGACCATAAGATGGCGCTATTTTTGTGTACAATATCTGTCCTGCTCACAGCGAATAAGCAAGTTTTAAAAATTCAAAAATTACAAAATGAGATAAATGAGAAAATTTAAGGAGTATTATTTGGATTTAAAGTGTCATGGACGACATAAGGCAGTAACGATAGTTTCTTCTTCCTAAATAAGCATATAAAACGAATTAATTTTAAAATTAAGTATACGAACAAATTCTGTATGTTTTAAAGTTTCAGAATCTGTAAAGAAAATAATTTATAACAACTTTTAAATAGTTTTAAAAACGATTTAAAAATGTGTTAGATTTAAAAATGCTAGAGTCAGTTTAAATAGAGTTAATAACTTTGTCACTTTTTATTCCTTCACTTTCAGATAAAAAACCACTGTAACAACTTTTTCTAGTACAATGGTTACATATAATTAATTTTATAATCCATCCGTTGTATATGCTTATTTAGGAAAGGAGACATTGTCGTTACTGCCTTACATCGGCCATGACATTTTAAATCCCAATTAGATGCAAATTTATCAGGCAATGGTAATCGACGGTAACGCTAGAAAAGTCTCAGTTTTTTAAGGTGATATTAAACTCACATATCACTGACAATAATGAGAACCCAGTTTTTGAATTAGTTTTTAATGTTGAGTAAATATCACTCCGGAAAATTGTTATCCCAGTAAGAAAAAATAGATGTACGTGAGCCCGCATAAAGCTTCATTACGTATACGATTTAAGAAGCTTCATAACATCCTGTCACAATTTCTTTACAAAAAGATTTTAATAAAGGTTTATAAACCGTTCAATGTAAATATTCATAACTTATCGATGATTTAATATCGATTATTCACCATGTACACAATTTTTCTTAGAAACAGTATACTTTCTGCATTTGTAAATAAACAACTACAAAGCAAACACACATTTAAAAAAAAGAATAACATACTAAAATCGTATAACATGAAATTGAACAATGTAAGCATAATTTACGTAACGTATATGTATAATACGTAAATATACAGAAAACCATTTTTGTACGTAGAGAATTTTTCAACAAAAATTATATAGAAATTCACGATTATTTTAAGGTGAAAAAGGGCATTATATGGTAATTATTTTAAACAGAAAAATTTGATACCCGGTATTTTGCTTTTGACAAACGCTGCAAATTTCTTTATAACTTTTGAAAATGCTCCCAGCCAAAATAATTTCAATGAACATACCGAGTACTTGCCTACTTTTACGAAAATGCTCCAATATAAAGCATTACAGCATAAATTAAAAATTCCACCGTCTATAAATGGGACCCCCCTCCAGTCCATCCAACGCGGAACAATCCTTATGGTGATGCTAAAGCCAACAGTCACCCACAAATACGAGGAACCACTTTTCTCATTTTACTTTCAATTTTGAGTAAATATCTCTATGAAGCGTTATTGTCCTACTAAAAAACAACAACTTTCCAGAGAGATATTTTCTCAAAATTAAAAATTGAATGCAAAAAGTGGTTCCCCGTATATAACGGTAACAAGATGGTTTAACATCACCTTATGCATAAAAAGTCGGATCCGCATCGCGCCGCCCGGTATAAAATGCACACACACAGGCACACACTCAAGTGCAGTGCCGGCGACGGTAATGCAACGAGATGCGTAATTGCACGGCTATATAGCGGCGGCGGCGCCTCTGACGCACTCGTAATGAAAATGAGGGTAGAGGGGAGGCGCGCGGGGCGAGGGGAAAAGGGAGAGGGGGAGCGCGCGAGCAAAGCGGAGTGCAAAGGCTCAACGTCAACACAGCCTCCACTTTTCGGCGCTTTTCCTGCCAAGCCAGCGTTTTCGGTTGGACTTGTTTATAATTGACGTTGGCTTTTCCGTTGCGCGAAAGTGGCCGCACTTTTGTAGGGGAATTTGGATGGAAGATTGTACGTGTGGTTGGTTTTTGGCGGGAAGGCCTTTTGCAGTTTGCGCGTTGTAACGCGGGAAATGCGATTCTATTATTTAGGATTGTTTAGAGAGCAATGTTTTCTACAAGGTTTGATTTTTCACAGGCATTCATTCGCATTTAATTTTTGAAATTTTGAATTTGTTTTTGCATTTTTTTAATAAATGTATAGACGGTGTGGCAATAATTACAGGACCTTCTTTTTTCATTTAATTTTAAATTTTGAGAAATTATTTCTTTATAATGTTGTATATTTTTTTTTATTGATAAGAAATTGTATTAAAGATAAGAACTTTCTGGAGAAATAGTTTCTTAGAATTAAAAATTCAATGAAAAATGAGGAAATTTTTTAAATTCTAGGTAATACAGGGGGCTTGATAACTTTGATATATATTTAACTTTAGCAAGTCAAAATGTTTGCCCAAGTTAGTAATATTTAACGATAGCTAAACCACTATAAGGAGCTATAAAATAACAGATTTCATGTTTAATCACTCGTTTCGGCTTTAAATTAAGTTACTTTTTAAACATTAATTTGAGAATCATATATTTTCTGATTAAACCAAGATTTGCTAAACTCAAATATAAATTGGTTCCCGGAATCCTGTGGTGAGTACAACAAAATCTGATTTTTAAAGAGAATCACTTAAAGTTAAGATTTTCAATGTTTTCCAATGTACGAAATATCGATCATCAATGTATAAATCATGAAAATAAATGTCATTGATTTTGTCCACTAAAAATTACGTTGCTTTTCCAAATTAACAGTTTCTTGAAAATCAACCATATCGAAAAATTCATTATTCTAATGTTCCTAGATTATGTAGATATTTCTGCATGAATCACTTAGAAATGTAAATAAATCACTCAATTATTAACTTAAAAATATTCTTACTGTCATCAACTATTTTTGTCGTTAAAAAAGCCAAGTATATTAGAATCCCTAAATTCATCAATCTAATGAATAATTCTATATAGTAAGGTAAGTAACTCGATGCTCAAGTTCACTGTACGAATTGAAACACATAAATAAAATTCAGTTAGAAATACATTTATGCCATATTTTCTGGCTTAGCTCATAATCATAAATCTTGTATAAGCTTCAGAACTGATGTTTTATGAAGTATTGACGATCATTATAAATCAAACAATAATATAAAGTTATCTTCACTAGTATATTTACGTTCATAATTGTCCTAATTTTAAACAATTATTCATAACTAATAAAGGTACATCACATATACATTTAAACAGAGCTAAATGCGTATAAGAAGCAAAAGATTGCAGAATTACCATACAAAAAAAATGCGCGTTATTGCAAAATATTACAAGAAGGCTAATGCATAAGTTTTAGTTTATCATCGCTTTATAATGTTGACTTTGTCAATTTGCCGCTTGCGCATACATCTGCTTTTCTCTTCTATATCTTATCTCGCTTATATCTATAATGTGGCCGCTATATAAGGAAAACAGCGGAGCCTCGACTGTCTACTAACCTAGATTAAACGCATATACGGGCTCGCGCTTATACGCGTGTAACTTAATTGTACCACTGGAATAATGGATTTCGAAGGAAAATATCCTATCCGGCGAATTCAAGCTCGACGAAAGCGCTGCGAGCGCGAGAGACTTACAATTCTGTTCGGCTGTGCGATCCAGTCGCCGATAATAAATGGGAGAACTCGAGGCGACTGTCGCAACAATCGTCGGTAAGCTTCGGCCGGCGAAAATCGACCCCCGCCCCGAGAACGATATCGTTAATTTTTAAACAACGCTTTCTACTAGATTAAATTGCTCGTTATGCGTTGACGCGCTTTTAGCTTCTTTTCCAGCGATTTTATGCGTATGATTCCCGAGTTGTAAGACTTGGTGTGTAAGCAGTGTTGGCAGATGGTAATTTCGGGCACGCGAATGAAAGTGTGGTTGTTTTTACTCGAGTGGCTCATGTGAAGTTTCACGTTAAGAATTTATTAGTAGGTGTTACATTTTACGGAGGGAACTCATTAACAGTGACTGTTACAGCTGAATGCGTAGTCTTTGAGACTTTGAACTGGGGATTGGGCAATGTGTACAGTACATGTATATATTTGTTCTCAAAGCGAAGCTCTGAAAATTCTCGTTTTCACGAAAAAGTCACGTACGCCACATTAGTATACACCACATTAGTATAATTTCGGATTCCCTTTTTTCCGAATTAATTGAGAAATTTTACATATATGAATGAAATCTATCTGACTGAATTAATTCTTGTAGGTTATCCATGCATCCGTATTCATCACTCCACAGTCCATGGAGTCCCCGAGTAAAATATAATTATATTCAGAAAGCGACCTTTTTGCTCCAAGAAGAATATTTTGATCGCAAGAAAATCTCATCTTAGAAAAGATACTTACAAAAGAAGTCTATTTGAGATAATAAGAATTTTATTTGCTTTCGCACGCAAAATTAAATCCTTTTGTAACCAAATAGTGTTCGTATCATTTACCTCGTTATGTCGACCCAAATCGAAAATTCAATCTTTTGTGTCCTTGTAATTTGAAGTTACAAGTCGTGTGGGCAATCCTTTTCAGTACTATCTTTAGTTCTTAGGTTAAGAAGATACTCTCAAAGTGAGCTCATTAGGACTAATTTGATTAGAGTAAAAATTCGACTCTTATTGAGTCAATTTGCACTATAATAAAATTAATTGATTCTTATCGAGTCTCAAATTGGTACAAATTTGCTCACTTCTAGAGTGAATTTTAATTCTGATAACTTAGGAGAATAGTTATCAATAACCTAAACAAACTGAAAAGAAGATGAAAAACTGACATGATCATACAAGATTCGAATCTAAGTAACATATGGTCAATTTATAAACGTCTGCTTTACCAAAAGAAATCTAGTACCTATTTTAAATAACCATATTTTTATATTATATATTACATATAAATTATATGTAGTTATATTTGGGTTAGAATACATAATTATTTATGCTCACATATAACTATATAATATATAAACCATTTGTAATTTATAGGACACATAAATATATTAAATCATAAATAATTTCATACATAATACTCGTAATATATACTCTTTAAAATTTTTGTTCTGAAAATGTCACTTATTTAAGGGGGTAAAAGGGTGTCTAAATATGAAAATTAAAAAAATGTTAATAAGTCTATATTTTTTCTAATAACTGCTCTAATATTCAATTTTATGCTTAATTGTATTACGTACATAACAAAAAAGTTACAAAATCATAAAAAACAAAATTGATCTAACGTAATCCATTGCTACCTATGGTCTTCATCGGTGACTCCCAAAACTTACGCATAAAAACCTATAAAAGCCATTTTGATCGCAAGAACTATCCTACCCCAATGAAACAGCGAACAAAACCCCGTTGCCGTGCAGAACGGCAATCCAACTCTCCACACACATCTCAAGCCTCCACGCCAAAGAAAAAAGAAACAAGTCTTGACAATGTGGCGCCGCGGCGCTGCCTGTATACATCGCTATCTCAATTCTCAAGCTACACTCACACCATCAGCAGCAGCACAAAGCAAAATCATCTCTCTCTCTCTCTCTCAGTCTCTCGTTATTACAGAGCAGAGTATAGCGCAGGCGAGTCGTCATCCAAGCGCGCGCGCGCATTCGAAGTAATCGCCTATCTCTTGCGTATGAGGCCGCGCGGGCTCGACTTATCGCTATAGGTGGACGGCCTGCTATCGCGCGCAGTGGCTCTCATCGCGACTGTCGGTGGGTCTCCGCGGACGCGGAGCTGCTGATAAGGAAGAGAGGAGAGATGCAAAGCGACGATCTTGATTTGCATTGCGGCGAGCAGGCCTATAGAGCGAGAAATTCGTTTTCACGTGGTACGACGGGGGATTGAGTTGTTTCTGTCCTTTTAATTTTGAGGAGAACGGATGTGACTGGTGTGTTTTATACGCGGCGTAATATGGAGTTGAATTGTGTTGCTTTGTAAATTTATCAGTGAGATAAATTAACGTACATGTGATTTTGTTTATAAAAGGCTAAAAATAACATTTTTATTGGCGAGTGTTATTTTAAATAAACTTTTAGAATATTTATTTGCTAGAAAAGGAGATTTTTATTTGAAGTACCTTACAAAGTAGTATATTTAACAAGTTTCATTCAAATCCTTGAACGTTTGCCAAGAGAATCAATTTTTAAATTGAGAAATCAATTTACCATCAATAGTTATAATTTGATTTTAGTCTTTTAAAATGCAAATATCGTAGTGTATTAGCTGAGTTTTTTTTAGTTTTTTCAGTGTTTATCAAAATCATGATTAAGAACTTACATACGAATAAGAATCACTCAAAAATATAGAAAATGTTTACTAATTTATGCATCAATTAAATCAAATCCCTCCAACTCATATCCAGAAAGATAATCAGGCCCAATAAGCCCACAGCAACCCAATAAAAAATCCCAACGACACAAATCCACATTGAAGCATCTATAATACGTCATCCAAGCAGCCCGCGAAGCAAGACGAACCATCGCCGAGCAACAGCGAGACATAATGGAGAATCCGTCCGTTATCGAGAGCGACTACTCCTGTGTACAATACTAAGTCGAAGAGAAGAATTTGAGAAAAGAAATCTTATCTTCCCTCCCAACGGAGAGCCTAGCGACAGCGCCGACGCTGCATTATTGACACGAAGCGTGTACACTCGTATATCTCGGGCCCCGACGGAAGCGTCGAACCGTGACGATCAACAAACTACATATACGAATGAACTTTCAAGTATGCTTGCGCAGGTTATCGAAGATCATAAGCCACTGCTGCTGCAAGCGGGTAAACATTGGACGCGCGGAGCATCTCTTTTTTTTTTCTTCCTTTCTCGTGTTTGCGATCGGTCTGCCGATACGATTTGATCGGGAACAATTATAAATACGTATCGTGTTTGCACCGAGCGCGGGAGCTGTTGCGCTTTTGCTGGAGGTGATTGTGTGCCTAGTGGATTGCTTTGATGGAGGAGAGAGATTTGTTTTAAGGAGGGATGGTTGCGAGTGAAACCGGAAGTCTCTGTATAGATTGGCGATTAATTAATGTTCGTATATTTATTCTTGTTTGTAGCGATATTCATTTTTTAAGGTTGAATTCAAACTATAACTGTAATTTATAATATAGATGCTTCATGCGGCTTTTATCACTTGTGCATGGTATATGTACGTTTTTCATATTAAACTTTAATTACGCGCTCACTCGAAGCGACTAATTAAGTACTTTTTTTAGGATAAAATATGTAAAAACTATATTTAAGAATTGTAAAAGTAATTTATAATGTTTAATACCTATTTTCAACGTGTTCTGTAAAAATAAAAGAAAAATTTAAATGTTTTGTAATAACTCTAATATGATTTTTTACCAAAATGCTTATTGCAAGATAAGTATAAATTATTCAAAATTCTATCTTAAAAGTTGAAAACTTAAATGCGTAATTCAAGAAGTATAGTATTCTATTATATTATGTTTTTATGGATGTTTAAAATAAATCATTTATTTGATAAATTGTTATGAACAGTAGTCATACGGTTTAAAAATGTAATTCATGAATTAATTACAAATTTGTATTTTTACGGTATGAAAGTTCAAGAAATTTTCTTATTCTACATGAAGTTTAGATAATAAACTATATCTAATCAATACTTTTTTCTTCGACTGCGACCAAGCTTTCCTATATACATACGAGTTTATTGAAATCCATTGAAACAAGCTCACGTAGGCTCGAAATTTGTATTACTATTCAAAATATATATATTATAAAATAATCCCTTCACAGATACCCTCAAGTACCTTTATTGTCCAAATTAATTACGATGTCCCCTTTATTCACTGTGGTCAACCAAGAGCACCCACAATCCTCCACAGCGATCAATAAAAGCAGTATTATTTTAAAACACTCGACTGTTTCGAAAACTCCTGCATTACAATTTCTCTCTCCTCGCGACGATTCCTTTCACTCGGAGCGAAAGCGCTCCCTTATCGATGATTATCAGTCTACCCGCGGCTCTCGCCCTCTCAGGAAAAAATAAACGCGCTCGATCAATTTTCCACAATAAAGCCTTCCGTCCATCAACTCCGCGCGTACAAACAAAACCGGCGTCCCCTGCGGGGTCGAAAAACGAAAAATCGAAGTCGCCCTCTGCGCTCGTTACCCGCACACCGACGCGAAAAAACGCCCTCCGACTTTGCGGCTGTGCTTCGGCCGCGGGCGCGTCAATGACCCGCGACGATCGACGCCGAGGGAGATCGCGATTTTTCGAGGTGCTAAGTTGCGCGGCGTGGCTTCTTGGTCTTCGGTTTTAAGTGGACCGGCAGACGCGCTAATCGTCCTCGCGAGGGTGTTTGCTAATTTGAAAAGGACTTGTTTGCATACTCAGTTTTGCGGAGTTATGCGTGGGGATGGGTTGTAGCGTTGTTGGTGTGTGGATAGGAGTGTTTTAAAGTTGATGGTCAGGTGGATTGATATGGCAATAGCGTGATTATCGTTAGTTAGTTTAAATATTTAGGTTAAAAACTTAAGGTTTTGACAAGCGTAAGTAGTACTGTGAGATGAATTTTTTTATTTTACACCTACAGTAATTTTAACATTTATTATTACACACTAAACAAGTATACCTTCAAATTACCAGCCTATGTAACTGAGACAATTATTGTATTAGTCATTAATTTTCATTTTATTTCTGTCTGTACGGATATAAATATTACTCTACCTATAGGTACATGACATCAATTAATTAAACTGACAAGCCTGGGCTATAAAACTCGAAAAATAATATAAAAACATTCACAGCTAAACCAATTTTTCTCTTTTTACCTGACACTGATGTCAACATTCCTTCACATAAAATAGAGCTCTTATAAGGTATTTAATACATGTAGGCATTATTTATCTCTTTTTGTTGTATTGCGTACAATACTTGCCGAGGTTATGATGAACTTTCAATGTATGTAACAGAATTTGGGAATTTAAAAAGTAACCATATTCTATAGCTCAAATAAAATTCCATCAAATTTGTTAAAATATGTATACATGCACTTGAAATATGTACTAAATAACAAATGTATCATTTATGTTTAAGAGATACAGAGTTTACGGTTAGAACTTGTTCGAAAAAAGATTGTGAAAAACACAAAATATAGCTGCAGATCTGTCAACTAATGACAATACATGAAAAGACTTAAAGTTGCTATAAGACTCATGAAGTTTTAAAATATATATGATATGATATTCTGAAGATTTCCTAGTAGTTTTAAATAAAAAGTTTATCATTTGATCGTCGCTAAGTTTTATAGACCAACGACCAATTTAAAATATATTAAAAGAGCTATATTATAGTCAAAAGCATTATTCAGTGTACTAATACTAATTAAAAACTAATAGAGAAATGATCGGTTAATTAGCTTTAAATATTTCTATGATATTTCTTTTATATTTACGGAGAATACATAATGTAACACTTGCATTGTAATAACAAACTTTTATTCTGATAATTATGCGATACTGCAAAGGAAATTTGATTGTAATGCTTATTTCTTTACAAAATCGAAACTTTTCTACTATTCTTTTTATAATAAAAGTTAAAAAGTTTCAATTGTAAGCACTGAAATTTCCTCTCTTCGCAAATCATCCGCAACACACCATACCAATTCCTACTACCCTCTATATCCTAACCAATCAAAGTCCCACTAAAATCGACCTATAGACCCTACATCTAGAAAATCTGCACTTCCCCCGGCGAAACTTCTCCAAATCAATAAATAATCACGTCTCCAACATCCCGCCCGAAGGAATCCCTATAATAAAGACAAAGGACCGAGGAACACATTCTCTCTCTCTCTCTCTCTCCCGCGCACAGAATGTGTCCTCGAATCGATTAAAGACATACGCGGCACACATATGTATCCCTCTCGCTTAATTGAACGGTCACGATGCCCGCGGCGATTCGTTTGTTTATGTGTCGTCGTCGACGACGACGACGACGACGTCGACGCACGGCCGTCACGAGAGATTGGAATCGACGTTACGAAACTACACGCGGAGGGAGGGACAACCCGTTAAACACCGAGGCGCCATCACTCGCTCGACGCGAGCGCACGCGATATCTCCGTTTCCTTTTGCTCTTGTGGCAAGAGTGCATGCGTATGCATTTGTGCTCGAAGCTCTGGGTGTCTTCGTGGATTGAGATGGTTGTAGATTCTCTAAAATTTTTACTTTGTCTGTGAATAATCCAGGTTTTAGCTATTTATGTGAATAGTAATTTCTTCGATGGGAAAGTAAGACTCGTCCAGGCTTCGTCTTAAAGTAAGGAATATTTTGAGTGCTGATAAAGGACCTAACATTGTTTCGTTTCTGAGAAAACTTTGATTTACCCAAACATGGAGGTTATATTTCGTAATAAAAGTTTTCTCAGAAACGAAACAATGTGAGATACCTTTCTACTATGCAAAATATCCCTTATTTTTATACGAAGCGGGAACAACTGTTACTTTTCCGTCGAAGAAATTACTATAATAAGTAAATAGCGAAAAGCATCGGTGGAAATGTAGGAATCTGGAGTCGATAACTAGGACCCTCTTGGCAACATTATTATAAATGTATTATAGGCACATTTAATGCAACAGAACAATCGACTTCTTCATCTCAACCAATTTATTACGAATTTTTATGCTTATGCAAATAGTTTAAAAAACATAATTACGTTATCATTAAGCTATTTCTTGACTAGAAAATAAATGTCACACTTGTTCACTGATGAGTGAAATAGCCAGAGGATAATAACATAAATGCCTTCTGATATCCACGCGACCATTGTTTTCAGTAAATAAACCGATCTACCTTGAAGTTAATCGATCTTTGCTAACATGTGTATATGCGTAATACTTATGTCTACAGCTATATCTCATGTTTGGGACAGCGTTAGATGCTGTCTCTTACCATGCAAAGTCTTTATTTTGAGGTACGAGAAACCATATCCCAAAGTTTCAGCAAGATCTGTGACCCAAACCCCTGATACTGTCCTGGTAAGATGCCATCGATATGTTGCCAATATCTGCAATAATCATCTTTGATGATTCGCTATTTAACACGTATATTTCTTAGGATTTTCTTTAAAAACTAATATTCTATATAGAGTTACTACGTATGACTTATTTGCAATATTGTGATTTTTTCTGTCCCCTCTCTTTTTAAGTTGAAAAGTAATATATAAATATTGTGCGACGAACGTAAATATTGTTGTACTTGATTGTTCTTCAACTTTTTAGCAACAAAAATGTGATTAGGGTGACATTTCGATTCGCTTAAATAAAAGGTTTTCAAATGCCTAATTAGTTAAGATAGATTTTAAGGTTTAAAATCAGGAGAATCAAATTGTTATATCTCAGAATTATAAAAGAAGTATTTAATTAAACATTTTGAAGAAAAACTGTTCATTCGCTGGTGAGTGTTTAGACACTGGTACAGTCACCGCATTTACTTATGAAATAGTGTTAAGATATAAGCTGCTAATTACTAAAAACTCTATAGTTCCAGGAGGCTCATTTTACAAGTTGTAAAACATTGTAAACTGCTTTTCTACATATTTGATTATGTATATATTGCTTTTTCATTTTAGAATGATAAAAAATACGTATTTGTGACTATGTGTAAAGTATAAGCTGTTATAATTGGTTAAAATATACCACCCGTGACAGAGGACATAACATTTACAGTTTGAGGCGCAACGAACCCTATTATACTATGGTAATTCAGTATAAAATTATTTCTTTAAGGGAAGAAACTACCGATTTTTGGGCAAAAGTCGTTTTTTTTAAGTGGTAAAACACTTTTTTAACCCTTTTTCTTTCAAAAGTAAAACGTTCTACGCAAAAACTAATTTTTTTTTCGATTTATTTGAATCTGTAGATTTTTTACGCTTATCAAAATTTCAAAATTTTTGTCATTGTTTTAATGATTTTTTTGTATGTTATACCTATAAATTATAAATAAAAGTTGTGTTGTAATTTTTATTTGTAGGGTGTCTTGTACTTAAAAAAAAAACTTTAAGAACCATTATATAAACAAAAATAAAAAAGTTAAAGATCTTAAATTATTATTTTACTAGTACTACAGTTTTAAAGTTTCGCGCGTGTTTCAAATACCAGTATAGGTGGTATAGCATGTATTGTATAGGACGATATCTATTTTACCGACGGAGCGATAATCGCATGTTTACTTTTATAAGGAAAATATTTTGTCTTGACAGTATAAACAGTCGATGAAAAAGTATATTATCGTATTAAAAATTGATTAAATCAGGTAAGTATTATAGTTTTATAAGTAATTTGACTGTTAGAAAGAGTTGATTTCTTCGTGTCTTCTTTTCGGTTTCAGCAAAACCAGCATATACGTACAATCAGCGGACTAAGAGTAAGCAATACCCATTTTTGAAGAAATCTTGAATGTGAAAGCACGTTACCAATTATCTGGTTAATTTTCTGGTTACACAATTCTGAAAGGTATGCCTTTAATCGCTGCACGTGTTTAAATTGTTTACATTTTGCAAGTATACTTTTTTATAAATTTTACTTTAGTGGCATAAATATTTTCAGGTTATATGAGTGTAGAATGACATATTTAATGTCAAAATAGTTACTTCAATAATTAAAAAAAGTCATAGATTTGACGCAGGTAAGGTATTTAAATGTATTAGTAAACGAATTGACTCTTTTAACGAATATAAGCTCAGCACGCTGTTACTCAACTTTGTATTTTCAGCTCCTGCGCGTAGCCTACTGCGTACCCAAATCAATGAAATAAGATTTTACAGGGTAAATACATACTCTTTATATGTATGACAATATGACAGTGGTGAACATTAACATTCATAAGTTTCAAGTAAATAGATAAATGATTGATCATGCTATTTTTATTGATATTTATGTTTAAACGCATTTTTCTCAAAACTTAATTTTCATAACTTACTTCGTAAGCCTGCGCAACAGTTCTTCGTGAATCACGCTGAAAATTTTTGTACTTACTTTTTAACATATTTTGAACAAATTTAAAGAGAGTTTTTTTTAATTATTACCTAAAATATCATTTTTAAAAATATAAGTATATATATAAATATAATATTATTTGAAAATATTGCTCTTTAAATATCTCAATTTTAGCATGAAATGGTCATAAAAAAAGATGTATACCAATCCATCGTAACCCCTTGCGCACACTAATAATGAAACATATGTCCGTTTTTACAGGTTTTATTTAAAAATGTCTACTTCAAAGGGTGGTGTTTTGTATAAAAAATATTTTTTTCCTTAATTTAAAGAATTTTAGTGTTTGCTGTATCTTCTTCCCTTAAGTGGTTTATAATGCTACGACTAATTCATACAGCATGCTTTTAGAATCCGTACATATCACTAATTTTTTTATATATAATATATGGTTTGCAATAGAAAAGAATAGTACATTATGTAACAAGGGCAAAAAGTTGAATATTGCTCCCGCGGGTAGATTAGTGTCCGAGCGAGCGAAGCGAAGCGAGGGCACTATCACTCGAAGGAAAAGTCGACTTTATTCTCAAGTTACATATAGTCCTTTATGCCCATCTCAACTGTAGCCACTTTTTGACATGGAAAGCGAGACTAACGGACTGTTAAAAGACAATATTGTTAAAAGACAATCGAAAATCAGGGTTATTGGTAGAACTTGATGAAATAAAGGAATTTGGACTAGTTTCTAGCGAAGTCACTTTTTTCCCGCAAATGCGGGATGATTTGCGGGCAAAATGTGTAATTTTGGTCTTGCTTTTCAGGGAAAAAAGTGGGCATTTTCGTCCCGATGGGCATAAAATGTTTTCTGTTTGTAATTTGATAAGACAATACCTATTATAAAGCGCTTTCTGGGAGAGTCTGAAATATTTACCTGTTGAGTCATTAGGATAGTTATTGTTGAAATAAAAATATATTTATCTAGAAATCACTAAATTATTTGAAATCTGTTAAGTATTAATTACTATGCAAATAAATGGTGTGCAGGAAAATCGTTATCAAAGTTTGTTAAGATGCAGATTAATTTCCTTCGTCATCCATCACACACAAATAGGACAGTACATAATGATACTGAAGTCTGCATCCAATCAAAATATGTACGTCACTGAAAAAACAAGAACTCCATTTTGATTTTTATCCCCCTAAATCGCATCACGCATTTCGTATAGGATATAAATCCATAAATATTCAGCACTTTCAACCAGTTATAAAAAAAAGGTGTGCAAACCACAGACCAAAATACACAGGTACACGAGAAAAACGGTATGATCGGTTCGGGCTAATTCATAAACAGTATATCGTGACGTATACGATGACGTCTTTGACGTACTTCCTGCTACGCACAAAAATGAGAACGAGCGTATAAACGCAAGTCGAGATCAATAGGTTATGCGAATTATAATTGAAGCATTATTTATTATTCTAATGAAGGGAGAGCGAGAAGGGGGATAAACGTTAGATGTGTATAATGGAGTCACGTGACCCGAAATTGAGCCAACCGGTTTTAGCTGAAGTGGACACGGAGCTAGATTGATGTTCTGGTGTTATGAGTTTGCGAATAAAAAAATAGAAGAAGAATCCTGTTCGTCAATTATGTCGACAGGAGAGTCGTTCTAGGATTTCAACTTCTACCGAAACATTTGCGAGTCTTAAAACCTGGTGATTTCGTCTGTTTTGGTATGCATTATTCAACATGAATTGTCAAAATAATCAAATTTAAATTTCTTTGAGAATTTGTTATGCTGATGATCCTCCTTTAAGTATAGAAGGTAGATCAGTACCAACCTTGCGTTCGAAAAAACATGTTTAGTAAACGTAAGTATGCGTACACGTAAGACTTAACTGGTTTATGGATGTATACCAGCTTTTAATTAGATACAAATTTTGTAAATACGTTGTTAATTAATCGGGTCCAATTCCTGCTGTTTGGAGAATATAGTATAACTAGAAAATATAACTAGACATTTAAGAATATTACTCAGTCTATTAGAGTGAATTTTCATTTTTAAGTATGAGTGAATAATTGCCGTAAGAGTAAATATTTCATTGTAGTCGCTGTTTCATTCTAAAGTGTAGAGTAAAACTACCCAAGAAAGACAAGAAAATATCCGTGTATTACGTTTTCATTTGAATTTATTCTTTACTCACAAATGAATAATAGCCTTACAATTTGTATGTCCGAAGATCTATAAAGAAGCTATTTCCAAAATTAGCGCGTCAATTGTTGGATTATACAATACGTAACGAAAAACAGGTTACGCTAACCGATGACTAGCTTCTTTAGTATAGTCAAACTTCACTCCACTTAGACGGAAATCGATCAACTCATTCTTGTAACAAAAGCTCACTCTAAAGCTTCTCGTGTCCATCATCAGATGGAATAACATATTTTTGGCAGTTTGCTTAAATCTGTTAAACAAACAAAAATGTCTCCATTTTACAATTTTTCACCAATGTCCACATGACAATTTTCTACCCCCGCGTAAATCGAACCTACCATCACACTTCCATCCACCGAAACCCAATGCACGCGCGGCTTTCGTTCGACTTATATATCGGGATGGCGCTATGCGCGAGGGGCGATTTCCGTCGAATCGCGCGGCGCATTAGTTAATCAATCGCGTGGGGCGCTAGAAAAGCGCGATATTATTAGACCGCGACGGGAAGAATAAATTACGCGCGCGCGGGGCCTCATTAAAAGCCACGTCACGGCCGAATAGCTCTCGTTTTATGCCTTACACGTGCGCGCATGGCTATTAGACGCCGCTGCTGCTCATCTCTCGCACCCTGCGTTTGATTTGAATTTTCACGGTAATCCTTAGTTTTTCTTTCTGAGTTCTTCGGAGGACGTTTTGCGGGTATGGATGATTTTTATGTAACGGTTAGTTTTTCGTGTGTAAAGTTGTTAAAACAATACGGCGTACTTCTGTAAATGCCGAAAATAATTATTATCTGATATCATGGTGCATCCACATTTTTGGTACATAGCTTGAAACTGAATATTTCAATTTCATTTCTGTGCAAATGCTACCAAATTGCATTCATAAAAGCATGCCATGGATATGACATTTTAACAGAAAACAAATTATTTTTGTTGTTTATTCACTTCTGACAACGTAAAATCAACGGCCTTTACGAAGACTAGCACGTTTCAGCACTTCCCACAAAGAGTAGCACAATTGCAAATCCCCCATGAAGACTAGCACTTTTGAAGATATTCCCACGAAGACTAACTACAGTTTTCATAAATTTTCCACGAAGACTAGTACTTTTCGCATAGAATATATAAATTACTGTTAATACTGATAAACTCTCGGAGAGTCGGATCGATTCTTTTTTTTATCGAGTTCGGGGTAGGTAACTATACTCTTTTGGTACTTAAAAAATTACCGTTTTACTCGAGACATGCCATGGAGGTCATATTGTGTGATTGTTTTTTGAGTAATTTTCAATGATTATTTTACAAATCCATGTATAGTATTTTGTACGTTGTTGTGCTTCGACAGTTTATTTGTTAAAATCACTACTACGTCTTCAACCACAGTTAACCTTGCAGAAAACGATATCATTTTACAAATCGACTTAAGATACAGTGTGTTGAGCATCAAAGTCCGTAAACCATTTTTTGGTAACAAATATAATAAAAAAAAGACGTAATAAAACAAGAAAGAAAACTATGAGTATCTTATAACGTCTAACTCTTGATATAAGTTATTATTTATAATTATCTGTAAGCAAACGCATATTTCCATATTAGATAGAGTTGCTCATTTGTGTAAATATGAAATATATTGTATGATGCATTTTATGATTTCCATAAGTTACAGACATCAAAAGCATTGCTTATTGCATATTAAGCAATGTTATGAATTTCACAGCATTAAAACCATATTATTTCTTATTGAAGTTCTATTTTATGATTTCACTTAATATCATTCCTTAAAATGTTCCTTATAGGTGATCAGAAATAATTTGAGAATTTAAAACATTCAATGTTCATAACAAGAAAAGTTTAAATTACCATTTGCTCATAATAGGAGCCTATATTAGTCGATCTATGAAAAATAACCGTACTATTTTGCCTACTTCCAAATGAATTTTCACAGACATATTTTCGTATTCAATTGTCTCCGATGAATCATCCCCCGCCGAGAATCATTAGCCAATTTCATTGCCACCGCAGTGCATTTGTCTTGTTTTGCGAACTCGCAGTTGCATCTCACATACCGACGATATTTCCAAAAGCCAATACACACCAACTCCAGTTGAAACGAGAATCTCCACACTCGCTGTCCATAAATCAACGTCCCCTTGTTTTGTAGCGCATCGGAGCCTCTTCTTCTTCTTCGTTGCGTTCATCATCATCTTTGCGGTCGTGCGAAAATATAAAACTCGGGGGAATCTCGAAAAAAATCGATGATTTCGCGCGAGCATCCCTCAGAAAGTGGAAAGTTTCATCGAGGGCAATGCATCGATAATTAAGAGCGATATATGCTTGTGGTTGGTGCTATAATTAATTGAATCTCGGAGTAGCGAACTTTGAAGCAATTGCGTTGCTGTGCGCGTTGTATATGTGAAAACGAGCTGGACATTGCGATTTTTTGATTTTTCAAGGCTATCGGTGCTTCGAGCATTGAACTAATTGAAATCGTGTATTCTTAGCCGATATTGACATGGAAAAGCATTCCACGACTTTCTACAATGTCTATTTACTCCTTATTTTAATTACTACTACTATAGTCAATAAATTATTGGATCATGAATTAAAAAATGCTTTTCTACATAGATTAAACGATTAAAATAGAATAATATATTCCGCATCCGACAAGTTTCTGAAATATTAAATTTTCGCATCTGAATATTAAATGATTAAACGGTACAATGATTTGCATAAAAAATACACTCTTCGCCAAAATCTCAATTCACGGGTCACGACTCTCAAACGCACCAAGCCATAAAATAGAAAAGAAGTTTAGAAACTTCAAGGTGACGTATATCAATTTTTTTAAAACTATCAAAGTTGTTAGCGTAGTAAACATTTATATTGTACAGTGTGTATAAAGCACAGATGCTTGCGAGGCGTATATTATTTCACATATTATATAGCGACGATGAGGTGGACCTTGAGACGAAAGAAAAAAACGTCGAGAAACAAGTCGCACATTACATATATGGTTATTTTTTATCTAATACATAAATTTGTATAGTTACTTAATTGTTTACAAAAGCTTAAGTAAATTTTTTCCGATGCTTTTTATATTACATGCAATAGAGAAGTAATGATGTATTTTTAAAATACAAAGCCAAATGTTCAGGTAATAGTGTATGGAAACCTTGTTACAGGTAATTAATTACAGTATTAGCTCACGTTTTAAACATTTTCATTAAAATTAAATTAATTTTCATACGAACATGAATTAAAGCATAGTTATCTTTTATAATTACTTGCTTTATATTATTATGAAGAAACACAACAGGGGGAATTACATGTATAAAATTATGCGCTGTATTTGCCACGAAAATGGTCTACATTTTCTATGTAATGTAATATAACTTAAACATTCCAGTTATTATTTAAAATAAACACCATAACTTTTCAATTCCATGCAAAACAAAAGCATCTAAAGTATTTACTTAATGTTTAGGATATATTGCATCATATAGAATTGTATGCATGTAATTCCCCTAGCATGCGATATTATGAAGGTAGTAGTGTATCTTTTATAATAATACTGGTGCTTATAAAAGAAAAATATGCTTTAATACATACGTACATAAAATTTAACATCATGCAATCTATAAAAAAACTTTTCAAAACTGAACTAATATATTGCATAACAAAAGAATTACATGTAACAAGGCTTTGTAGCAATTCGCCAAAAAATAGTCTATATCTTCTGTATGCGATATACATTGCAGTTTTATTTAAAAAACACGTCATTACTTTTCAATTACATGCAATATAAAAAGTATCTAGCAAAAGTATTTATTTAAGCTATTTTAAACAATCAAGTACCCATACAAATTTAAGTACTTATACGTAAAAATATCCATATAATCTAAGAAATACACATCAAGTGTACGTATTCGCTGTATACGTGGCGTATCAGTCGCATAGTTTGACGAAGTTGATAATAACGCGAGAAGAGACAAGCGAACTGCATCGCGGAGTCTCGTATCTCCAGTCAATCGCGCGGACTGCCAATGCAGCTCTTTGCTATTCGGCCGCGGCGCATTCCTTAATTGAGAAACAATTAGATGCTCGTTGCTATAGCCGCTGCAGGCGCTTTAATTGGTTTCCCTTTGTGTTTTTCATTCGCGGAGCTGTCGCTGACGTTCCGCGAGCAAGCGCTCCTCCTTCTTTTTTTATTAGCGCGGCATGAGTGCGACTACAATGACCGAGACACGCGGCACCTTTCGACGTTCTTGACGATATAATTTGATTTTTTAATGATAGAGGTGTTTTTTTACGTTTTTAAAGGGGAAGTATTGTTTTGATAAAAATGAATTTTTGTAGGTTTTTCAAGTAGAAACTTATTATTTTACAAATTATATCTTTTATAAAAACATGTCCGTTTGTTTGTACACTTTGCTATTCTGGATTTTTTTAAGAATTTTTTAAACTTTCGCGATATGAAGTTTATTGTATTTATTTTAGTACGAATCCAACTAAATTTTGCACGGATTTTTAATATTATTAATATTTAGGAAATACTTAAAAGTTTCAGTAAATTTTAATTCGTTTTAGTGTTATGGACATTTTTGGAATTTTTGAAAATTAAACATTTTTGTTATTCCGCAGATTTTTCAACAAAGATACATATACGTTATTTCTTCATACACTCTTTACCTATTGAAGTATTTAATTTGTTGTACTGTGAAGTTATATATATTTTAAAATATCTATAATTCGAAAATCAGATGAGATAAGTTAACAAACTTATTGAATATTAGTTGAATTCAGAATTATTCTTGTTATTATTATATACATCAATGAATATAATTTCTAAAAATAATTTTTTGCAAAAAGAAAATTAAATATACATAATTGCAATTTTATTGAACAATGATAATTTGAGCAAATTTTATGTATGCTTTGATATTTAAGTACTGGGATAAAGGTATATTGTCTCTTAACCATTTTGATATCTAAATTTCTAAGATATTTAAGATTATATAATATTTACAAACTTTTTGACATTGTATATATTTCAAGAAGTAGAAGCATAAATTCAATGATATTTTTAGTTACTAATTGACTTTGAATTCAGCTTCATTAATGTATATTTTTTGACAAATGAATGCATTGATTATTTTAGAAAGAAGATAGGCAAAAGTGTTTTTCTTTTCCTACCTTAAGTAAGAAAAATGTTTTTTAACTATGTATTTTTCAAGACTCAATGCATCAGCAGGGGAAAAGAAATTTAAAGTACAAATTTAAAGTGCAAATTTAAATCTTTTTGAGAAAGTACGGTATCAATTAATTGACAGGGTTTTATGCATAGTCATACTATAAAACGTAAACTACTTATTTTATTTACTTTTCGTTTGTTTTTGTTATAATATACTATAAACTAGCCTAATTCTTACTCTAACTGAGTTAAAATGTTGATTTATATTAAATATTCTAAGAGCAACCTATTTTGTAATAATTCAGATATTTTACTTATTTTTTGCAATACATATGAGTATTATAGATGGTTGCGTAAGAAACAATCTAAGAAACTTAGCATATAATTGTGTTTTCCTGAGAATCAATTGAAACGCTTTCATGTAAGTATCGATCAACTACAAAATAACATACTTGGCAAAAGGCACTTTTATTAATCAATCTTATCATCACTACTAAAAATCGGCCTCAGCATCAACATATTCAAGAACAGCCCTCTCCATCTACCCCCAAGATACACACACATGCTATAAAAGTAGCTTGCAATCAATCCTTTTTATTCCTCTTAATCGTCTCGTTGCGAAAAGTAGCAGCAGCAGCAGCCGCGGAACGAAGATGCACAGCATATAATAGCACACGCCGTGTCTCTCGGCAAACAATCAAGAATAGTTAATAGTCTTTGATATACGCAAAATGACAACCGGTTTCTCAGCTAGAGACGTTTGGTTGGAGCTCGATTTAAAGGTTGTCTCTCGATTCGCAAAGTCAGTTTTATATACACTCGCGTACGTACGTACGTATATGGTGATGTAATTGCACGCGAGAAGCGCCGACCTCTGAATTCGAATGGCGAGATGATGAGTTTCATAGTTTCACCAGTTCGCGGACGTCTAATGCCAAACCGAAATATATGTATGTGTATAGGGGATATATGAGTTGCTAGCTGAGTTCAAATCGTTCGCGAAGCTGCGCGAAATGGGAGGTTCGACTTGCGAGGCTAAGTTGAAACTGTCGATTTTACTTTGGGTATGATAATTACGAATTGGACGCGCGCAACACTTTTCGCAGACATAGATATTATGCGCGATATTGCGCTGAGTCAACTTTGTTGTCATTAAGATTGTAAGCGTTTTTGTGTTGCTTTTATAGCTTTGCTAGGCTTCTCTCGACTGCTTTTGGAGTTTTGTTCAAATTAAAGTTATTTTTCAATTAGAAAATTAAGTATTAATATTATTATGCGCAAATATGCGCATTCCATAAGTAAGCTCCCTGGTAGAAATTTAATAATTGTAAATGCTCAGAAAACTAATTTACGAATAGAATAAATATGAGAAAAGTATTTTACTAAAAATCGTAGAAAACGAGGCAGTTTATAGGCGAAGTTATACTAAGAAACTGACAAATGCCCAAAAAACGCAGAGTAAATTAGACTCATTATGGAAACATTTCATAAGGTCGAAAATATGGTAGAAATCGAGTATTGTATGTCGCTACTACTTTTAGAGGTTATGTTTGCACTTTGGCCACTATATTTAATTTTTTGGTAGCTATTGGCCATAATGCTCTTCTTTTTCTAGATTATTATTAATGTTAGGAAATAGTTTAAAAAACGTTTCATTTATGGCGAAAAGATAAGTCATTTTTTAGCAGTATTCCCTGTTTCTGGGCTAAAAGTAGTTACAATTTCCACTAGAGTCATGCCAGGACAAGTCAGTTCGAATCAACTAATAACATAAAACTGCTTTTATTTTCACAAAACAGAGCAAATACCTCATTTAAATTATTAATATAAGGACACACGGAACAAGATTGTCCACAGAAACGTAAAAATAAATGTTCGAAATGAATAAAACATGCATTCCGACAATGTAATGCACGATAACATCGGTATCACGCATCTCCATACATAAAACTACGCTATCATAGCCAAATTCTTGCGCTATCCTCTTCTACATTCGTGAAAAACATTCGCTTACTACGATCACGCGAGCGAACATCCACAATCGGGGTAAACAACCCCTTGATTCTTTACGATTAGTTCGACGTACCTCTACACAAAACAGCAGAGGGAAAGTAAAAGTAAATATACGTAACAGAACGAGCGAGGCGAGAGCCGTGTATTAAAGTGGCCAGCTAAATGTCACTTCCTTTTTTCGAGGGTACGAAGATAAAACCATGAGATACGAGAGAGTGAGAGAGAGAGAGAGAGAGAGAGAGAGAGAGAGAGAGAAAGAGAGAGAGAGAGAGAGAGAGAGAGAGAGAGAGAGAGAGAGAGAAGAGGCGTGAATTCAAAAGGTGGTCCACGACAAATTAACATGGAAGGCTTTTGATTGGCCACGATTGAGAGCCTACATTGCAAAGGCCTTGAGACGCTTAACGGCTCTCTTCTCTCTCACTCGCTCTCTCTCTCTCTACTTCCACATGCGAATGTGTACTCCGTACTCTAGTATGTGAATGTGTGTGTGTGTGTTGACGAACGATCTGTATAACCGACGATCTAGCATTATCGATATTGTGCGCGAGTATGTGTTTGTGCGTCCGCAATTTTTATTATGCTCTCGTGAACTAGATCAGGTCGAGATAAGGAAAAAATCACGAAAATTAAGGTTTACTCCGGCAATAATTTTCAGCCTTGTCTTTGACATGCTACTTGCTGCAGTATCTTGATTGAATAAAAGTTTCAGCGTTATTGATAACGTGCAAAAATAATTAGTCTGTCTGGCGTCAAAACAGCGACTTGTACATATTTACAGAGGTTTTTTCTATGCATATACATATTATCTTATATTAAAACAAAAAAAAATTCTTAAAATTTTATTTTTAAATAATTTGAATGTAGGATGTATAAGAGATTTTTTAAATTGCAATTAATAAGCATCTGAAATTATAATTGGCACTCCTTATTATTTATGTTAATAAATACATAGAGTTTAATAAAATATATAGTGCATAAGGATGATTTTTTATTATAAACATGATAATTAAAAAATTATTAGTATTTTTGTCTACATTACATGTGTTTCAGTTCATTATTAGTATAAAAATTAAAAATATCATTTTTAAGAAATTTGTAACATTATTGAAAGCAAAAGTTTGTAACGCAGAGAATGAATTGAAAAGACGAGAAAAGGAGAGCGTATAGAGCTGCTGCTCCCGAAGCCTCTGAGTGGTAAAGAGCACGACAGAAATATCACTGGTATCGCGCGTTGAAATCGATTTTGTACGCCAGTGTTTTCCTATTCGAAACTGTTAGGCGCATCGATTTGCATCGTCATAGACGGAACAATGGGCTAAATTAATTTTCCTCCGTTTAGCATTATTAAACAGATCAGTTCTGTATTTCTATGTATTTTCCTCATACCGATTAACCTATTTCCATTTAGAGACATTATTCTTATAAATATTGAGCACAGATTAATATTTGATTTTATATTTGGTAGTGAATTATAATTTTTCTTGATTTATTTAATTTATCATTGTGATGAATAATTAAATGTATTTTGATAATTTATTGTAATAATTTTCGAGTAGTCTTTAGCAATCTTACTCTTATCTTAATACAACTTTATAATAAATAACGGAATTTCAACTTACTATTCTGTCACAAAATGTTTTAATTCTATTTTTTCTTGCGTTCAAGAATATTAATAAAATTGTAATCAATGTAAACACATCATTTGATAAATGAAATAAAAAATTATTCAAGCACCAAATTCTTGCATATATTTGCAATTTTTCGCAAAATTGACCTAATTCCATTTCCCGATGATTACGCTACTGGTTTCAGATGAATCACATTATAGTTTTAAGCAATCGTCAATAAGCATTTTATATAACATGTGTGCAGGTTCAAAATTAGCATAGGATATATATTTAATTTTAAATACTTTCGAAAAATGTAGTATTTAGTCCTGAGAAACTGTTTTATTATGATAAAATGCAATTAAATCTATAAATTCTTAAATTATTTAGCTTGTCAGAAAAATTGTACAGAATAATTAGGACGAGCGAAACGAGTCCTGTATTATGCAGCATTAAAGAACTTTTTATGATACATATTATACAAAAACCGAAGCACCAGCACCTATTAACTTGAAATATTTGTATACACAGTCCTTACAATCGCTGGACGTGCCATCAATGAAGTTATTTCAAAAATACTTAAATAGAAATTAGAAATATATGCTGCAATTAGTACAAGTAGTATATCTATATATTCATTACATATAGATATATTTATACATATATAGAAATAGTGTTCGACATTCTCAAATATTCGAACTCGAGAGAGAGTGAGAGAGAGAGAGAGAGAGAGAGAGAGAGAGAGAGAGAGAGAGTCAGTCAGATAGAAAGAAAACGTCATTTAGTACAAGCGACGTGTCCAGTTCTGCACTGATAGAAACAATCAGCTAATATTACTGCCCGAGAACCAAGGAGTATCTGCTCGACTCTCACAAGTCAGAAACAAGCGCGACACAATAATTGCGAACTAGGTGCGCAGAAGAATGAAAGTGAGGCTACCTCCCCATGCTTTTACTCCTCCTCTACAGGCCTTCGGACGGCAAAAAGGAACAAAAACCAATATAAGAAATAACATGGGACATTATATCTATATGTACCTCTTGTTTTTTATATCGATTCCTATTTCTCATTTTTATATATATATATAATATCTTATGTTATTTATTATATTTGTTCCAATTTCTTTTTTCGTGCGAAGGCCCTACCGCGCTCTGCCGCGCAGAATTGTGCGTACTGCGTGTCTACTGCGAGTGTTTTATCGCTTGGCGCTTGCTTCGGAGAGCAAAATAAATACTGATTGGGTCTTCCTGGGTTGAAACAATTGTTTATTTCATTCAGTGCGGTGTAAGAGAGGTCCGGTATAGTATACGAAAATGCCGCGAATTCGTAATTTAATTGATCGAAAGGATCGTTAACAGATCTCTTATAAAAGAAACAAGAAGTATATAACGTAGTAATAGTCGGTGACAACAACTGCCAACTCATAGATTTCAAGAATTTATTTTAATAAATGTAAAAAAAATTACTGTTCGTATGTGTCTCTTTTTTATATATTTATTTTTTAAATACTATATCACTCTGCATGAGTGACAAAGCATTGCGTTTTTCTAGTTATTGCTTCCTTTTATTTTATAAACTTTGTAAAATAAACTGTTTAATTCAGATAAACATCTACATAATTTTCAGGAGTATCCATTAAATTGCAGTATGTAAAAATATAAGCTGAACCATACACTTCGCTTAATGTAATAAAAAATTTCTTTTATATATATCATGCAAATATGGTCGGTCGAGCTTTACTGCTTTATCGCGCGCGCTTTCTCATGGCTCGCGTTGGCCTTATGTAATTCTTCCAAAATTAGACCTAACCTACAAAATTTATATTGAAGCATCCCTTTGCAAAGCGTACGCATTTCTTATAATTCGTAAACTAACTTTAAGCTTTAAAACACTGGATATCGTAGATCAGGTGATGCGCTTGCAAGATAATATAAAAAATAATCGGTCAAAACGATATTGCACATCGGAAGTATTTATTACGGGCTAGAAAGGTTCTCTACAGATTTAATCCTTTTTTTGGTAATTATAGTACATAGATCTAAAATCCACTTATTAATAAACAAATCTCCAAAATCTCCAATTTTACTCAGCTTACGTAAAACCATTCAACGAATCATTGTTCATATTGCAAAATATCGGTCTCTCAACATCCAACAAAAAACGAAACAATCAAAACATATGTTCGCCGCATTTCAAACACGCAGCGATAAGCCAGCATATACCTATACTCTCGTTTCGCTTCCCTTCCCTCGGCAACCGAACAGCGGCGCGCATAGCAGAAGATTCTCTCGAAAATTCCCGTCGTCAGCACTGCTCGCGCGCATTTCGTAAACAAACCCCCACACCTAACCTACAAAAACCAGCGAGCAGACGTTAAAAGTCTCGTCCCCGTCTTTCCAAAATGATCGCGTGCACGCGCACGCACTCGGTTCGTCACATGTCGCGTTGTCAGCCATGTTGCGTGTTGATATTGTCGTGCGGTGCGCGCACGCGCGAGCGCGAGCACGCGTGTCTATATGCGCATGCATGCGTGCGTAAGAGGAGCCGCGACCGAGCGCGGATAACCTCGCGGCAACAGCGCACACCGTCACTCGAGGCCATGCGTATGCGTGCACACACATATATGCACGCACAAATAAGTAACAGTCCATGTTCGTCCGACAGTCGCAGGGTAAGTATCTATAGATAGACACGCATTTATTTGTAATGCATACGATTATATACATAATTATTGATGCACAAAAGTTACTTACCGGCTGGTGCTGTGGACCTGGCGTTGCTGGCCTTCCCATTACCCCTACGGCCCTTCTTCTGATCGGCGCCGCTCCGGTCCTTCAGCAACATGTCTCTCTCTCTTTTTACGCAGCGCGCGCCCCGTGGCTGCGCATTTTATATATATTACAAATTCTCGCGCTGTGTGTCTCCTCTCAAGTTAGTCGCGCCGTGGCAGCCATTTGCACTTCGTATTACACTCCGCTGCGGCCGCTAGATTATATATGTCGCGCTTATGCTCTTCTCGCGGAGGAGAGCATGTATACGTAAGTATGACGTGTGCGTGTGTGTACGTGTGTGAGGGAGAGAGAGTGCGTATATACGTAGGTGCGTTTTGCGTTTCTTCGCGAATCGCGAAAGCAAGGCAGCACTCACCCGGTGTGTTGATTGATTCCAACGGAGTTTTTTTTTGTACGGACGGTGCTCGGCTGCTTTGGGGGTTATGTTTGACGGATTGCGACAGCCGACGTAAAACTTGTTGTTGCTCGGGTGTTTGGGTTTAACCCGGAAAAAGAACAAACACGACGTGTGTTAGTGTGTACTATTACGACTTGCGCGCGCGAGAGCGCTAACGCGTGATTTCAAGGTTAAACCTGGCGGCGAGCGGGACGCCATCTTTCGGAGTAAATTTTGAAATTACCGGCCGCGCGGGAGTTGATTGGTCGGATGTTGGTAAGGTAGGAGTTGGCTGTAGCATTGGTTGGGCTCGGGGATTTAGAAGAAAAAAATGAATGGATGATGGGCGCCATTTGTGAGCGAGTCGCGTATTGATCTTGTGGGGCGACACTGGTGTATAAAAAAAAGGATGCGATAAGAGCAGTGAGGTCAATGGACCTGTGAATGGGCAGGGTCGTTGATACGTAATCCTTAAATATACTTGGGCGTAAAACGATTCGACTTGACGTTGATGATAGGAATTTGATGAAGCTTCCGATCATAAAAAATTATGAGTATATTTACGAGCATCTCATTTCAGTACAAAGCTCCATTTATTTTTATTATCAAGTTAATAGTTTAATAACACTTACATAAATAATACGTACTTTTTTTAATCTCTGGATGCATGTTGTACAATTAGTTTTTACTCCCCAATAAAACGAAAATGCTTTTACCATCTCTTAAAAAATATTTAAACTATTATTATAAATAAATTTTATTGGTAAACTATAGTTGTTTGTACTAAAAGAATTAAAAGTAAATAAATGAATAAAATGAATATCAATCGCAAGCAGGAGTTATAGCATATAATGAAAGATTAAGTTGAAGAACTCGAATGTAGGTCAATATGGGATACACATCAAAAATATTTTAGCAAAACTAAAATGTTTTACTAGTTGTATCTTAAATAATAGTATAATATATCAAACATTGCTTTATAAAAATAAATTGTAAAACATTTAGTTACAATGCGAAATTGTGTTATTTGAAACATTTATTTTAAATTAAGCGATTTGTATTTGGTGGCATGTATGAAAATTTCCGACAAATTATACAGTAATGGAAACAATTTGCAAACTTATGTTGATATCTAAAGTAATTGTTCAAAATTATAATTGATATGCGAGTACTTAAAATTATAATTGATATGCGAGTACTTCATTTTACTTCGTTAATAAATTCAAAAACAAAAACCTTTTTACGTTGTAAAAATTATATTTTATTATTATTCATCAAATCGTGAAATAATTCTAAACATACTAATTTCATTTAATCTCAATGTACTAGTAACTAAAAAATCAGAAACAAAACTTAAGCCGCAACGATAATACTAGCTTATCTTCTCTCTAGTATTATATAGTACGTAGGAATATGTGTATAGGGGTTCATACAACGAAATAAACAATATCGGAGTCTACAATTAATAGTCCATATATATTTACAGTATGACAACAGAAAACCGTTTAATCGACATGGTATTTGTTACTTTTCTTTCTCTTGTACGCTCTTCTGTTTTTTCTCCAAATATCCATTCTCATGTGTAACGCGCGCAGATCCTCGCACTCGGACAGAAAGCGCATTAACTGTTTTTTCTCGTCCGAAGAAAGCGTGAGGGTAGCGGAGAAAACTCTCTCTCTCTCTATGTATATATCATTGTTGATTCGTAATAAATTCATTAAAATCCGCATGATTCGCAATTATCGATCTCTCTTTATACTTTGCAATGTACGTAATAGTAATTACCATGTACCTATGTGTATGTATACGTATTTACGTGCGTCTATTAATGTATGTGTCTTTCTCTTCGCTCCATTTTTTTATAAGGGAGTGCATAAGTTACGCAATTGTTTTACCAAACGTATCATGAATTATTGATTCTAATGGAAAATACATGATTTTATGTTTGGACAAAGTATATGGCAAATATACATCGTTACCCAAGAATGTTCATAAAGCAGAAGTAAACTTGGATTTCCTATCAAATACTTTTAGAAAAATCAAATGAACAATAGAAACGATTATTGGCCATGTAGGTGATAAAACACTCTTGGACTTACATACTCCCTTAATTGACGAAAGTATAAAAATCTTATCACCAGTATGAATATTACCACCCCCGAAATATGACAAGATGTTAAATTTTATTTAAAAGACAAGAATTAGATGGTTAAATATGTTTATCATTGGAAAGTTATTTTAGTATTTATAAAATCTTTTAATGGACTTATTATTTATACAATTTTTTGTTTCATGTAAAGTCATAAGAGGAAAAAGCAGCAGCTTCACAGTGATGATAAAACTTTTTTACTTTTACTTATTTATTTAACTCTTTTCCAAACATTTTATTTATTTTGAATCTTTAGAACTGACCCGAAGTTCGTGCGTTTAATCGTCATACATTTATACTCACTTTTTATATTTTGAACACTCAATCAGATACATCGCTTATCTTGAATTTTCATTATATTCGTATAAATATATTTAAAATTTTCAACTTATGTTAAAAAACGTATAAATTTTAAATATACAAAAAATGTATTTATATATAGCATATTTAAAAATGTATATAATAACCATACTCGAATTCGAATCATTTTTTTAAGTTTAGTTTTGTTATGGATTATTTTAACAGTAATATAAGAATCAACATAATAAATATATGTAACATTCAATACTTTATCTATTTTTTTAATTCCAAGAAGTAAGCAATATAACGTATTGAGTGCATAAGATAATCGAAAAAATTTCTGTTTTACCAACAATACAATTTTGCATTTCTTACATATTTTTCCAATGAATTCATTAAAAAGTTTATTTAATTACATAGCAATCATTATTGAGTTATAACACCAAAACTGTTTTGTCGGTAACTCAAGATATTTTAGGGATTATACATCTAACGTTTATAGGCGACCGTAAAAAGCCCGATAAATGGATAAAAAATTCATTCATCGCAAGTTTTCGAATCATCGCGTTTCCATTGAATTTTACATCCCTTATGACTGACTTTATCGGACTTCATAATCCTTCATCTCGCGTAACTTATATGCTTTGACGAATGCACGCAATTTATATATTATATATGTATATTTAGTCGGATTGTCCATATGTAATGATATCGTATTCACATACTCGCATTTTCACTTTGAAATCATTTTGTAATCTGCTCGTATCTTTATAGTATTTTTTTCTGCTTTTCTTTTCTTCATAAGACATTCGGCGCATGGCGTATAACATTCGGCCTGTATAACAACTAGCGCTTCGTCGACGATTATAACAATAAATAGTGTTTTTATCGCTCTCGGCCCTCGTACAAGTTCTATTGTGGGCTTCCCGTCTCTCTTCTTTTTCGCTAAATATGTCCTTTCATCTCTCATTTTTTCTTTATAAATATGTCGAATAAGTGTTATATGTATAATTGTATACAATGAGACGTTGGAGCTTAAAAATGTATTAAATTATGCGTAATTATTACGTTTTAGAAAATGAACTTCAACGTTGCTCGGGCGAATTGTGCTGTTCCTTTATTTCCATTTATTTTATACACGGGTCGCAAGTACATTTTCAGCCTCGGAAGTATTAAAAAGTAATTAACGTGAACATCGCGGTACTTGAAAATTTATGGCGGTAGGTCAGTACTTTACATGTGGTTTTTATCTCTCTTCGATACGCTAAACGACAGTTAAATCGACAGAAAAAGACTATATCGGTACCTCTCAGAAAATAATTTATTCACTATTAAGTTACGCGCAGTAATTTTACATTTCACGATTTATCGAATGCAACAAAGGAAACCAAAAACTCGGTTAAATAAATTATTTCCTGAAACGTTTTAATGGCACAGCGTACCTTACGGGCAATAACTTTTTTTACATTATATACTTTTGCATGAAACGGTATCATTTTGTAATTTTCAAATTGACGAGCTTTTCATAATATAATAATCTGTTATTATGATCAATATTATATTTCTGGATAATTTTACAAAATTACAAAAATCATTTCTTCGAGAAGAAAACAAAAAGACATTCACTTGAACTCTTACACGATCGTAGATTATTATATCACGAAGGATATGTAAATTACAAAACTGCAGAACAAGTGAACACGAGTCAGAATAGTAGCCGGTAAGGTAGCTCTGATTACATTTGATTTTAGAATTTTCACAAGATAATCATTGTACTACGAACACGAAGTTCTGCTTTACTTTTGATTTACAGTTTTGGAGGAACGTCGGGTGCTCGTAATATTCTGCTTTTCGCAATACATTTTTTCTCAGAAAATCTACATCCTTGTGTCAATCTGAATCATCCCTGTACATTTTGTTCGATCGTACTAACGAATCCTCCGTTTGAGTTCTTTTGTTCTTTCGCAGCCTATTGCAATCCCATCTAATTTCTCTCTTGAAGAACGAAAACCGAAGAAGTAACTCGAGAAATACACTGCGGGCTCGTATACGGAAGACGAGAAGTTTTATTGTGTACAGCACTTTTGTATGCAAGGAGAACCGTATCATTTCGCTTTATATTTTTCCATTTTTTTGCGCTCTCATCTTTTTTTTTTTTTTCATTCATTTTAATCCAATGTCGGACGGGAGGAGCGATTTATCCGGAATCCGCCGCTTTCACCCCAGTTTATATATATATATATATATATATATATATATATATATATATATATATATATATATATATATATATAATAATAATATATCATCGCACTCTCCACAGTCGAAGCTCCGCAATTGAAAAACCGCGTCGGTTGTATATTATATATATATAATACGGGCGCGCCTCTTTATGTCGCCCGTTGCGAAAGAGGATATCCCCGTGACAAACAAATCAAAAAGCCACTTCAAACAAAATTTCGATGCCAATTTCGTTTTTTTTTTCGCGACGCTTCGACCGCGGAAAACGCAAAACAGTCTTTTCTATTCATGTTTTTTCTCTTCTTTTTTTATAATCGAGATTATTTACGCTATCTTACATCTATACCAATCACTCGCATTCTTTATAACCAATCATGTCACTTACGTATAATGTAATATCGTTTTTTAATAATAATAATAATCATAATGATAATAATTATCATAACAATAACAAAATAATCAGTAATAAGTGTTCCGATTGCGCGAGCGCTTAGCCGCACTTGCTTTTTTCGTAATCATTTATTTCTTCGTATAGTGGCAATGTATATTTACGCAAAACATATATCGCTACGCGTCCTCTATATATATTTTGCATAAAAATACAATTTCGCGACCAATATATGTATATGTATATATATAATTATGTATAACGACACTGAATGTCTCCTGCGCACTTTTTCGTAGTCAGGCTATCATTTCAGTTTCCCTCGCTCGACCGTAGTCCGCACTGTTCTTTTGATTATTGTTACGTCGCAAACGCTTCGGAGTTTGAGCGTCCCCTCCTCGCAAACTTTTTCACTGCCCCCTCAACATCTCGTTTCAACGTGTCCGATGTGAAATTGGAAGATATACAGCGAATATAACTCGCTCACGAACGATCATACCACTGTTTACTTATGATGAACATATAATAATTACTGGCTATGGTATTCGCTGGTTGCGTGAAGATTTACGTGCCACCTAATAGCGAATGTGTGTATCAAAATGGTGAGTACACATATGTGAAACGATCTGCTCAAGCATTGCTTGATTATGTTCCTGAGAGTTGCGCCATCTTATATTCGTTTTCAGAATCAAACTGCTGGAAATCGTGTATATGTACACATGCTTTGATAAAGTAGCGCCCTCAACAGGTAGTGTAACCAGCCTATAGTACTAAATTCTTTAAAAATGTTTCTACAATGATTCCTAACCTATACTTCACGCAGGATTTGTCAAAATATTCATAAGCCATTAGTCATGGGCAAGCATTAAGATAAGTTTCGCCAGATAGGAATCTGTATAAGTTTATTCAGATACAAATCTAAATAAATGTTCATCTTTGACTAAAAGTATCTAAAAGATGTATGTTTATCTAACTGCTAAGTTATCTGAATAGCTTATCTCACTAAAATACTCAACAAAAGTAACTATCTCTTTTTCTAGATGATTTAGATAACGCCTTATTTAGATAAACAATTCTTTAATTGAATGCATTTCTGTAGATAACAAATATAACTTTAATTGAACAAACACAAAAAAGGTATCTTTTTTTATCTATAAATACGCATTTATCTACAAATGTATTTATCCAGATTGAAAAAAAAATTAAATATAATTTTGTGCGCCATTTTATATAGAAATCTTATCTAGATAATGTACTATATACTTTGTTATCTCAATAACAATTTACCTAGACAAATTATCTCTTTTTACAACATTGTTGAAAGAGAATTGGTTTCTCATTCAAGCAAAAAGTATTAGCAAATATTTTTGCATCTTTTTAGATATCTCTTGTAAAATTATAGATAATCAATCATCTTTTTTCATTATATTTTGCCCATGACTGAGAGCACAAAAACAATTCACAATAACCAAGCCTCCTCATCAAGTAACAAAATCACACCAAAGTAATCAGTGGTCACACGCGCCGGGTTTCGGCACCAATTCGCAAGTCACTAGTCCCTTTGGCGCCGAAATCAAAATCACAAACTAGATCTGCTCTACACTTCCAAATTTGTCCTTATCTCATCTCATCACTACATTGCACACTCGATTTGAAAGATTAGAGCAGCGTGGAGGCGGTGAGCAGGTCGGTGACCAGCGGCTCAGGAGGGGGCTCGAAGCATCAGACGCGCATCTCGCCGATGCCTGTCGACTGCGACTGCTGCACCCGGCCCGACACCGTCGTCGTCTGCTGCTGCTGATTTTGATGCTGATGCTGATGTTGATGCTGCTGATGCTGCTGATGCTGCTGATGCTGCTGATGCTGGTGCTGTTGGAGAAGTGGCTGGTTCTCAGGTGGGCTCTTGGCCCGCGGAGGGGGCGGCGCTCGGGGAACCGTCAGGTGAATCGAGCCGTTCGGCGGTCCCTGCAAGCCCAAGGCACAACACAGCGGGTCCTTTATGTATATGTAGGAAATTTTGCTTTTTTGATTTGTTTTAAGAAGAAATAAAGCAAACGAGTTCTGCTATTGAGATGTGAAAATTATGCACAGAGAGAAAGATATAATACTTATGAATTTAATTTTTGATTTATGTTTTTTAGAAGGAATGAAGTGAACGAGTTTTGCGATCGATGTATGAAAATCATGCATAGAGAGAAATATTCAATACGTAACTTTTTTTTCTATTTTAATTCTACTTTTTAAAGAAACGAAATTATCGAGTATCACTATCGATATGTGAAAATTATGCATAGGGATAAAAATTTAAAACGTAGGAATTTCATTTTAAATTTTTTTGTATTTCAAGAATCGAAATGAGTGAGTTTTCATATTTGAAAATTAGTACGCGATATTAAAAGAAATATAAAGTTCGACGTGAAAATTATGCACTCAAAATTTGAAAACGTTAAAATTTTTTTCTCTTTATTAATTTCAATTGTTCTTTTTTAAAAAATCGTAATGAATTAATTTTGAAATTCTAATAATTCTATTTTAATTGCAGATGAAATGTGATGTAAAAACTTATGAACTTAAAAAATTATAAAAATAAATATTTATTAAATATTTCTCTGTGCGTGCATAAAAAACCTTAGAGGTATGAGCCCCGAGTGTACAGAAATGAAAGTTGTGCACAATAGTTCAAACAAAATAGCCAAAAAAAAGAGTCAGATCTATTCATTCCATTGTGATACACAGCAATACGAAAAAAACGACCTCAAAAGCATTCGTAACTCTATTTACCACGATAAAAGCTAAAAAAATACTGTTATTTACCATCGAACGAAAGAAACCATTACATTTTGGATTGTCCTACTATACACTTAGGGCCCAAAGTGTTTCCTTTTGCATCTAAAAAGAAAGCCGAAAAATCGTGTTTATGAGAGATGCTTCTGCAGAAGAGGCGAGAAAATAAGCTTGAGACACGAGTAGAGAGAAAGAGAGAGAGAGAGTGAGAGAGAGAGAGAGAGAGAGAGAGTGAGAGAGTTATGGAGTGAGATCCTTACTTGGCTCTGTTGCGTGCTTATGTCGGGCAGAACCGAGCCCCGTGGTAGCGTCGAGTGCTGCGTCTGATGCTGCTTCTGGTAGTGGTGCGGGTGCGGCAGCGTGTGCGTCACTTGAGTCTGCTGCAAGAGCATGTTCGTCTCGCTCGGCGGCACCGCCTTCATCACGTTCCTTGAATTCAATTAAAACGCCATTGTAACGTCATTCTCGTATGATGAATTCGATACTTTCTTTAGATTTTCGCGTGTAAATTAGTTTTGCTTATTTTTAGCTATGAAATTTTTTATAAATATAAGGATAAATATGTGCATAGTAATAGCTTAATGGTTAATAATAATTTTCAGTCTTCTTGTACCATAAAAGGCGATTATTTAAATATTTTTTCGAGATTAGTTTATCCGACATAATGTAAAAGTTATTTTTTAATAATTGTTATGGTTGCTTGACAAAATCCATAACCATAACAAAATATCCCTTGGCAACGCGGTGTTTATCAGAATTTCACCGCTTTGAAATATGATTCTAGCTACACGATTTTTCTGTCCTTACAATAACTGCAACGTTGTAACGCGCATTAATGTATTTGCAAAGAAAAATCCTGTCGGCAAATTGCCAGCTATATCAGCTACAATATTATTCTATTTAACGAAGCATAACCTATGAACAATTAAGAGTTTTTACTCACAAACTGTATATTTAAATATATCATGTACCTCATTATTCTATATTATGATCCTTTTAAGATAATTTATTAAAAAATTATTTAAGAATAATAATGTAAAAACTAAATTTTATGATTTTCTCTATATTCTCATTTTGTATTTTCATATATTAAAAGATTCTTTGAATATAAAACCGATTATAATCATATAGATCTATTAAATGTCGTAATTAAAATAAGAATATAATGTAATAGGCTCTCTTTTTCTAATCTATATATTGCTCTCTTAACTATAACAGTATAGCCATACTGAGTCGTTACCATGACATCCAAATTTTGTATTCGTTGCTGGGTGAGAATCTAGCCGACTGAGCTATTCTTTTCTTTCAGTGTACTTTTCACAATATCGAATTCTATCTATATATATATAAATAACTAACAGTATTGCAGAGTAATATTCTTTAGGTAGTTAGTAAATATATTTGATTCTATTTTTTTAAGTTGTTTTTTCACGATGTTTGAAATACATGTAAAGTAAATTTTTCAATAAAAAAGTGTGTTAGTTAACGGCATCAGATAGAACGGACACTGTTAATTGACCTAACGGGAGTGACTCACCAATTAGGTGAACAAACCCAACCTAACTTAATTATTCCCGCCAATCACAAGAAGACATCTTTAACAATGCCATATAGATTTTACGTTCAGCCGTCTTTGCCGTTCCAACATGAGTTTATGAACGGAATAAGAACTTTTCTGAGGAGTTTACTTTTTTAATATCCTCATATTTTCAATACTATTAGTTCTTGTTTTTATGATCTTTATCAAGTGTCATCTTAGTTCTCAAGTGCCTCATTATATTGAAGTACATTAAAGTGTTGACGGGAATCTTTGATATGTTGTTCACGGTGGTGAAGAGATTGACTTTTCCTTATTCTTTTGTACAATTTTCCCCTCTTTTATACAAGTTTTAGATTTTTTATCAAGTTTTTCATTTTCAATATCATTTTATCGAACTACTTGTATTTGAATAAGGTTTCTATGTTTTTCTTAACTTTGTAACTCGATACACTAAAATGTAATATTTTGATTTTACGCTCTGTTATATTAATTTATTTCTGCTTTATATATTTGTTGTTAATACAGTTTTGTAACTTTTTTCTATTATATAATCATCACACAATTCAATATAAATTACAATAGTATCCGTTATTTCACGTCTATCATAACATTTTCTTTTGTAACTTTTATATAAATCTCCGATTTTTCCGAATACCATATTTCGTTTCTTCTATAATAAATTTTCTTTGGTTTGAATGACTCAATGTTTTACACTAATTCATCAAGAATTCATGACAGAATTCTCGACTGTTCCTTCTAGTTTATCGTTGCCAAATCGACTTTATTCTCAAGTTCAAATTTACATTTTGATATAGAAGTAGCGACATCTATATTTACTCACCGAGTATATATACGTAGAGTTATATATTTACGAGTTAAGCTTTCTTATTAGTTCCTACTCATATAATAAATCATTTCTAAATAAATCCATTGAATCCTTTTCTTCTCACGTAAATATATGGATAAATGCTGATTTATACAATTTAGATAAAAAACCAGCATAATCTTTAAGGTAGAACGTAAACAGTGCTGATGTCTGAGTTTTATTGCTATATTCTAACAGTGCCTACAACCACCATCAATATCAGTGTGATATACCAAATGATCTCAAAGCCACGTGACGAAACAACATCTTCCTTACACCCATGGAAGAATTTACTCTCGGTAGAATACTGTTCGAGTATTAGTTGCCGACAACTACCAGTACTTGCAAACGTTTGAGGTCCAGCACTCAGATGTAGTGGGGATGAGAAGAACGGGCCAGTGCAACACTTTTCTTCTTGATATATTCAAAATTGTACAAGAAATATAAATTTTTAGACACTAGCGAGACACTTCACTCAAAGTTTAGTGTAATAATCATAACTACAGATTACTATCGCGCGGTCGAAAATTTCACTCAAGGTTAGTAATCGTACATTAAATTAATATTTTGTTAAAAACTAGCCTAAAAAGTAGGTTAAGTTACGCTTGACGATTTCGCGATGTTTTGTTTTCTTTCAATATCGGCAAAAAGTATTGCACCGACTCTGAGATATTTCTCGGGCCAACGTCGATTCTCTTTACTGGCCCATTATTATCAAAAGGATATAATCCCTTTACTGTTTCAGCACCGAAAGATAATTTACTGGCGTACAATATTCAGCCAGAATCGGCCCGAACTATCACTGCTGGCAAATTCTTTCATGGTCAATCCAACTTCCTACACAACACTCACCTCCTCAGCATCTCGTTCTCCACGTCCACAATCACCTGTCCACCTCCCGGAAAGTGCGTGTGCGGCGGTGGCGGCGGTGGCGGCTGCTTCAAGTCATTGAAACCCCTCGGGCCGCACTGTTGATTCATCATCTGCTGCTGCTGCAGGCTCTTCACCTCCAGTCGCGTCTTGTCGCGCTGGTAGTAAACCCCCGCGAATATCAGGACGTTCAGTATCAGTAGACTGCAGCCGATCGCTATCGTCACGCTCAGGGCCGTCGAGTACGCCGCGTAACTGTCAACCAGAGGATGAGCGTGAGAAAAGTGAGGAGAGGACGGAATGCCGAATGCCTGGGATACTTCGCGCGTCGTATGTTTGACGATGTCGCTGGGTTGTATCGACGTGGGGGGAGAGAAGAATTTTCATTAATTTCCTGATTAATTTGGGAATTCGGCGGAGCTGGAGGTTACCGAAGGCTGGCGTGATTCCGCGGTCGAGGGTGGTATAGGGCGCTCGATATTGCGATGACGCTGATCGTGGAGGTGACGGGTGACGGGTAAACAGAAAGTTTAGTTCGAGCTGTTTAGAATCAGGGGTTTGTTATTAATATACATTAATAAACCGGTAAAAAATCCCCTTTGCAATTGTATACTATAACATGTAGTCATCTGTAAATAAACGGAAATTTTGGACACGTGTCTTGACATGTAATTGTGTAATTTTAAATATATTTCTATGCGATGGTAGCTAATCACATTAGAGTACAAATCAAATAAAAACTTAAAAATACCATTTCATTACATATGTTTGCATAAAAACACATATAATAATTTGTAAATATGTATATTTGTATGTGAATATTTGTAATGAAACATTATTACATGTTACATTTTAACTTGCTTTCAAGTTCAAAGAATCACGTAAATGCAAATTCAATTACATACTACCGTATCGCAATTACATATAACTACATGTAGTATATGTCAAGATACATGTCAAAATATGTCGTTTAGCGATAAATAAGAAAATACGAAAATATATGATTGTAAGTGTAATTCTTGTTGAAAGTTTAGTTATAAGTTTCGAGCAAAAAAGGGTGGATTTCGGTAATGTATAAACATCCAAAGTTCTGCGGTAGGTACATTCAGAATTTCAAATCCAGAATAAACGTGATCAAAATTCAAATCTAGTATTATGCTGATAGTTCATAGTTCAGAATAGTGAGAGTCAAAATTTTCATAATTACAAAAGTTTTACGATAATATATCCAAGAATTATAAACTTAAAATTATATAAAATTAAATGAATGAAAAGAAGATTAAAAATACATTTTTTTATTGTTGGACACAGCTCTTACGGATGTATTTATAATTTTTAACTCTCTGAATTTTTGTTTTCTTAACTGAAGCATTCTATATTACGATATTAGAAACTCGGATGAAGTAGTTCCAAATTTTTAATTCTAAATGGGGATACTAATTAGATGCTCTGAAAAAACGTGTTTAATGTTTTTTTTTGACCTATGTTTGTATAAACAAACTAAAATTATAAAATTTAACTGCATATCTTCTAAAAAGCTTGTTTGACATCATAGTTAAATAAATAAGGGACCGAGACTTCGAATATTTAAGTATCTATTGACTTTACTAATGTCAACTTAATAATATAGTTTATATTAACTTATACTTTATTCTAGTTAGGCTGTCGTTGTAACTTACGCTTCATATATATGAACTGTTCAAAATTTTAGTCGTATAAGTAAAATTCAAAAATTTTGCAAATGTTAACGATTGTTCAAAATATAGCGTATAGAATAATAATTTTATTAAATCAATTATAGTCATTTTATTAATCTTGTATAAAGTTATTTAATATTTAAATGTATCGCATAATAGTTTGATTCATTTAATTATAGTCATTATTAATCTAGAAAATAATTATTTAATCTAGTATGATTTATTACTCTAGTTGAACTATACCAATTACCATAAAATATATTATAAATGACAATAGATTATTAATGTTTGTAAAGTTTAAAAAATTGAGGTTTTCGAACATTGTTGTGAGTGCTTCATGTACAGATAATACACTGCAACATTGTGTGAATTACCAAAATATAAAATAAAAGAAATGCTCATCATCCTAGTTATTATTGATTTATTTTGATTGGTGAAACATGATTATTTTCAGAAAAATATGGTACGAAAGTATGCAAAGAATTACTCAAAGAGAATCATAGGAAAAGCATAAAAAATCGAAATGAAGATGCGAGTCAGTAGTATAAGTCTGATAAAAATCGAGTTTTACTACTTATTAATTTATATTTCTTCAGCTTTAAATCAAAGTTTATTTGCCCTCGGATAACTGAATTTTATGTTAAAAAATTGCACTTCCAGACTCGATCATACTTATGGTCTTGGGATATGAAGTTTTATGCCGCTCATAAAATGGTGTCGCGTGGGCTTTAAAAATTTTAGAATCTATCATTTCTTGCTTTATTCAGTTCATGTCTTTTCTTTCAAAAGCGAATAAAATTTTCGAGTGACGCGCTACATTCGTTTAAATTGTTTTGACCTGAATTTCGCATATTTTTAAGATTAAAAGGTGCTTGGGGAAACTTTTCTACGAGGCATATTTAGTGTGTGTAATGAGATTTCACCGCTCACTTGCGCGTAGTTTAATGCTTACTAACTGGTTTATACGATTATTTCAAACATTTTTATAACGCGAATAAATTTCGAATTTATTAAGTTCCTTTTAAGAGTGACTATATTCATAGCAAAGTTCTGTGATTATTTGAAAATTTTATGATTCATGGTCGTAGACAAGCCATAAACTATAATTATTGTATAATTATTCTTATCAAAGTAAACTTTATCACTCGCTTAGCTTCTTGAGTTTGATCATCATTATTTTTAATTTTATTTTCAATAGTATGTAATAATGTATACATTAAACTGAATATCCTAATACATATAATATAAAATGAATTTGAAAACAGCCATCAGTTCTCGTTAAATTCAGATCACTTGTAATTTACGTTCGGTTTACTTTCTAGTACTGTTATATGATGAAAAAGCGTTTAAAAAGTGCGTGCGCAGATAATAATAAAAAGAAGATTGAAGAAGAGAGACGGTAAAGGCGGTCGACGACCACAATAAAAGTTAGCATTAATTTAATAGAAAAGTGTGTATGAAGTAATATAAAAATGTGAATCATCTAACTTAATTTCAAAAGGTTATGTAATTGTCTGAAATAGGAAATGTTCTTTCTTAAAATGAGGATTTTTGTTCTTATTCTCTTAAGAATTTGTTATGTATGCATGCGTTTCTTATATTGCGTAAACATGTTTCTGAAATTAGGTAATTCGTTCTTTTTAAAAAAAAATTCCTTATATGTAAAATTCTCGCTCCAAGAACAACCAAAATTTTAAGATGTACAAAAATAAGTAATCATTGGATTTTGTAATGTAAACAAAAATTTAACTAAATTTTTAACTTGAATACTGTCTTCTGCGAGTATGTAAATGGTTTCTATTCATTATCGTACCATCTATTGTCTGTATAAAATGAGTTTGCAATTGACTTGCTAGTACTTCAAAATAAGCCCCTCTAAGCATGATAAGTTTGGCTGCTATATTTTACACTTTCCTGAAAGGTATACTTTTGAAATTTTTAACTTATAGTTTGTAATATAATTATTCATATAATTATACTTGTATACTTAATAATTATAATATATGTAATATATTATAATTATTATGAAGAACCACCTTAGTCGATCTGTCACCTAAGTTGTTTCATAGAAAAATGGATAAAAATTGATTTAATGTATTGGAACACGAGCATACTTAATAAGAAAAAATTAATACATTGATTTGTTCTTTACTAGACTAATTCTTCTCATATTGTTATGGATAGTTGCTTTTCTACCCGCTCTAAATTAATACCAAGCAGATGATGGGAGGAGGGATGAAGAGGGGAGTTTCCTTAAATACTCCCGAAACGTCGCTTTAACAATAAATTGGTTTGTTCCTGGAGATCAATCGAGTCTACTTTATTAATTTAATACCGAGCAGTCTAATTTTACACATGTATTTATAAAGTTGAATATGTTGATTTTAAATAAATTTGTATGCTTATATCATAATATATATATATATATATATATATATATATATATATATATATATATATATATATATATATATATATATATATATATATATATATATATATATATAGTATATCTTTAAAGTGAAACTCAAAGAAGTTTAGCATTATACGTTACATAACTTCTAATACATGAATGAGTGTTTAATTAATTTATGTATGCAAAAATTTAAGTCGTTTTAGCTGGTTCTTCTACAGAACGGCTCATAAACTATCGCTCAACACGTAACTTTTAGCACTGATTTTAGAACTTAACAGCTACTAGGAAGCAAACCTCAGTAAGTAGTACAAAGTTTCAATGTAGTCTAAAATCACCCCGCTCTACGGTATGTGTTTTTTATATTAGGAAAATATATTTCTTAAACTAGTTTCTTCTTATTCTCAGTACAAATTTCTTATAAGAAGTGAAATTTGCGTAATCCTAAAAAATAAGTAATTCTTTCGGCTGTGTAAAGGATTAGTTTATCTTATCGCGCTTCGTTTTACGGATAAAAACGAGTTATAAATTAGTCTCCATAGCAATAATAATACTGTTCGTGATCGATTTAGGCTAGAATTGTTGAATGAGGAAGGCAATACTGTCACGTAATTAGAACTTTCGCAGGGTCGTCGCTGGATAAATTAACACGAAAATATGTAAGTAAGTCTAACATTTGTATTAAATATTGTAATCTAAGGCTGGGTGTGTTTACGTAACCTTACTGACGAATCCAGTAAGCAGATCTGGGACGAAACGCGTATTTTCTATATTTGGGTTATTTATTTAATCTTTATTCCCGTCCGTAACACATTATAAGCAGTTCCATTTTAGAGGTTACGTAATAAATACATGAATAAAAATCAGTAATATTTAGGTACATAAAATAGATTCAACAGGAGTAGGTAGGTTAAAAATGATGTTCAGACGCGAACGTAATTTCTTTTTAAAAACGTCATTAACATTACTTTTTTGTATATAAACATATACTGCACTTACTATTATAGTTCGTTAAATATAATTAATTTATTTCCTAGTTATATTTCAAATAAATTCATCATTTTTAATTATATAATACTGATAATGATAAAGATAATACTTGACAACATTCACATTCATTTTTGTGGTTATGAAATCAAACTTCGCGCTCTTTTCCGTTTCGTTGAGCAACGTGAACTTAGCTACGTAACAACTTCGATAATTAATAAAAATTGGGAAATAAATAGTACTAGAGAAGGTGATGGCGCGCTGTGCGCCGAGGTCATCTTCCCGAACATTCAAGTTCTTTTTTGTAAATCAAAGTATCGAAATTAAAAATCGAAAATTGGATACATCTTTCTAGATTCGATATCTCGCACTGGATTATAATATAAGGGATCGTATTTAGCCAATTTAATTATCTTAACAGCTACAGGAAAAATAATATTTAACAAACCTAAGTGAATAAAGAGTGGCTACCTCATAATTCGGTACATTTCCACCTCCAAAACCTTCACTAGTAATGCTATCCCTTTCCTAAACCCCACCAACGTCACACCTCTTCCTATACATATCCTCTCCCCTCCCCAAATTCAAAGCACAAAAATCCAATCCCCACTTACCCAGCAGCATCCAAACTAGCCAGCGTGTCCGTACTGGCATTGTGTATATTCTGTATGTTGCTCTGGATAACGCTGACGCAGGTCGTCAGGCTGTAATCCGTCGTAGTGGGCGCCGGCTCCGTCGTCGAGTTCCTCGAGGTGCCGCCCCCTCTTCTCTGGGACTCGAGGTCGTTGCCGGAACTGGCCACCCTGCTCAAGGGGTCGGGACGCACGAAGCCGTCGTAGAGGCTGGGATCCGCGTAGCCGCGGAACAGGTTGTGCCGAGGCTCGACGTCTTCCATGCCGGCGCGGTGGAGCTCCGGGACCAGGCGCAGCCAGACGGAGAGCTGGTGCGCACGGTAGTGGTTCTTCATCTTGGGCTTCAGGCCTGTGGATGGCCGTTCAGAGAGTTAGAGATTGGGGGTCGGAGGTGGGGGAGTTTGTAGGTTCTTCGTATGGGGTATGAACATTGAATATTACATTTTTCACAAAAACTTGTATAATATTGTAATAATAAAAACATTCATTAAAAATGTGTGTGAAAAATAAGAGCGTGTGGTTGGATGGATGAGTACGTGTGTGTATCTTGAAACACGAATCTAATTGGGTTGTTTCAACTTTTTTTCTCTAACGGTTTCGGTGATTACGATGGAGAACTTAAGTCGATTTAAAATGAACGAGATTTACAAGAGTTACAGTTATCGAAAGTTTCTGTATGACGTCACGATTCATGCAATGTCAAACGTGTATGCACTATGACGTCACGGGGATTTTCTAAGCGCTGTAGCTTCTTTAATTTTGATTCAATAAGTTCAAAAAGGAAGTATGATATAATCTATCAGAATACGATATTAAATAAAATCATAAAACACCCCAATTACGTAGGTTAGAATTGAACATACAATTTGTCATTAAAATAAGTTTACCTTAATAAGGCTTATCTGCAATAAATTACAAACAATACTGACATGAAAACTCGTTTACTCGTCTGTGAAAAATATTAGAATATTCAGATTTATCGTCCGAAAGATTTAGAATGTCGGATTCACTATGCTGAACCAATTTTTCAAAATAATATGTGAAGATTAGAATTTCTAAAATAACGAATCTCATATTTAATAGACCGGTTTTTTTCAAAAATTATCTCAATATTGTGATTTTTACAAAATTTATTCTGCTATATTTTTTGTATCCACCTACAGCCTCTTGATCCAGCAAATGTCTCATACCTATTTTTCTTCATACCTATTGTTTTCATATCTTGATATTTTTTCCTATCTCACCACATTCCGCATTCGTTCAGGGTTATGCCTGTGGAGCGGGGCAAGCGTGTATCAGGAGAAAACCCGCTCCGGGATGGTCGGTGTATTTGGCATGTTCGAATTGGATGTCTATGTCACATTTCGTAGGATTAGACAGCGAATTCGATCAATGCACACCTCCCGCTCACTTTGTTGAGTGTGAAACAACACCTAAGCGATCGAACGAAGTTGCATTGACCACGGGGTTCCCTGGTGGTAACCCATCCTAATACTAACTGTGCCCAATGCTGCTTAACCTTTGGAGTACCGGCATTTGGGGTACGTCATTCCTCTAAGAAAATGCATAAAAAAGGTGTCTTATATCATGGATTGACCGTGTGTGAAGTGTCGATCATGGATCGAGTTACTATAGTGGCTGTCCAGTCCGGATGGGTAATGCAAATATTAGATTTTCTCATTTTGAAAAACTTTCTCAACCGACTTAAAATTCACGTAATTAACGACCCTGAAAATCCCTAAATACTATAGATTGAAGAAAAAATAAAAAAAAATTCTGAGCCACAGCGTCAGTTTTATTCTGCCGCATTGGAATTCTAAGATCTTTTTTTTTATCTGAATTTCATATTTTATTTCGATAACTAGGTCGCCATATTGGGTTAGTCATTTTACATTCAGTAACTCTGAGATAAGATTCATATGCAGCGATTACGAAAAGGTTTCGATAGAGATTTTTAATTCTGAGTTCAGATTTTTATTACACGGCCTTGAGACACTTAAGTAACAATATTTTTTAGCACTATATTTCACTATTAAGTCTCCCATCCTGAAAAGTACAAGTATTGTTACAAATGAATTCAAAAGTTAATTAACGATATTAATTTTTAAAAAATCTTGTAAGAATTTTAGAAGTTATACATGAAAATTTATCTTTTGTTCAATCTTGATATAGGTCTTACATGTTAAATAATAAAATTTCAAAGATGAGTATAATAGCGTAGCGAAGATAAAGGCTTTTCAAACTTTAACCGTACGAATCCTTTGTTGTTGTAGAAGACATAAAAATTTGAGAAAATTTCTAAGAAAGTAAAGTTTTGCTACAACCACTTTAAGGAGAAGAAGTACTGAAATTTCCATATTCTGAAATACATGGTTCTGGGTAAAATGTCAGCCCATATGAGCCATCTGTTTAGTTGAAATGAATTAAAATGTATAAAAAGGTAACAAATAGTTTTTTAACCTTCGACGTAAAACATTCATGTTTATGATATTAGTATGTATGTTATCTGTACTTATTTTCATTTTTTGAGCTCCAATTTATGTTATTAATTAAATTTAATAAATTTGACAAAATATTAGTACGTCCTCCCGCTAATCAACGAACTCGCAGAATAAACTCATATATCTGTATAGTATTATATGCATTTTATTTGAATGATTTCAAGTTATTTTACAATCATTCAAATGAATGTTTCTATTATATTACAAATAACTTGATTGTTGACGAATACTATTTGTTTTACAGTGATATGTAAACGTAAATCATTAATATGGGATTTCGTAAAATAAATTTAAATCTGTACAGATTTCAATCATTGAAATGTATATTTCGTTTTATGAATATTATTGTTACACATAATTTGATTATTCTCAATACTGCATTGGTTTTAAATCAATTAATAAAAGCAAATGTTTAAATTGGAGAATGAAATTCATTAATTTCAAAACTAATATTCGCGTTACCATTAATCTTGTTTTATTTATAGCGTAAAATTTATGATTAAATGATTTAGGACAAAATAAGTTTGATTTTAATTAATTTGTATACCCTGTAGGTTGTTTAACTATTAGCAGCCAGAGTTAAACATTCGAATGAACATAAGTGCAGTAAATTAATGTATATAATTAAGGTAATATTTCAAGAATTTATACATTTGAAAAATTGAAATATCTTTTAAGTTGCAAATATTAATAACATTAATAAAATATAAGAATATAATTAATTTTATAACGTATTAAACTCAATTTAGTATTGATATAAAAGATTTATGAATATGAAAATTCCTAATTTGCTTAATCGTATATTATAATTGAGAAGCTGCACGAAATAAGGATCTTGCATAATTTTTTAACATGTATTAGTACCATTTGCAATACAAATATCTGTTTACCCTGCGTTATTATTAAAATGTATTTGTTAAATATCTTCACAACACTATTCTTATAGTTTGCAGTGTTAAAAAATTAAAAATTTTCTTCTATTTTGATCGAACTTATAATTTTTTCAAACTGACCTTTATTTCACCATGTTTTAGCTATACAATCTACATTCATTCTTTTGTATAAAAGCAAATATTTAAATACTTGGTAAAACTTAAATTTTTGGAAAAATGTAATTTTTATAAAACTCACGTAACCAAGAATTTGCACTTTCCAACATTGCAATTTCAGTATCTATTGAAATATTCGTCATAATATTCAAGGAAATATTCTAGACATCTTGAGCGAATGCCTTTTTCTGCCGATAAAAGGATCTACACGTACTTTACTAATATAATTTTTAATGAAGTACGTGCCTGAAATTCTTTACTATCCGCTTTCAAGGGAGTAAATTGATCAAGCGAAATTGGGTCGTCCAGGTAGAGAGCATTTTCCAGTAAAAATTCCACAGTTATATTCCATATCGTACAATTATATTTACTACATCGACTATTCCCTACCAGAGACGAATTTCCATCATTAAAACTTTCTCGCCGAAATCACTGCACTAGTTACAAATTTTGGTCGAATTCAAAAGTTTTAACGAAGCCATAGATCGTCGATTATTCGTAGAATGTAATTGCACCCAAACTCTACTCGAAACAGAATTTTTCGAAATTTTTATTTTCACCAGGAATCAATTCGATAAAGTAGAGCGTTCGACGTACCAATTTCCAGATACTTCTGATGCACGGGATCATACTGCTCCCAGGTTAGACTGCGAAATCGACTTTTCTCCCGGCTGACCGGCATAACTGCATCCCCTTTGCCGTGCGAGTGTTCCGCCGCATTCGGATTCCTGGAAGAAGGAAGGATGAAAACCTTTAGATACGCCGCGAGCGTAGCCGGCTAATGTAATGATATTAGAGGATGTTTTATGGATAAGTTTTCTGTATTCGATGGCAGGCATCTGCCAGTTTTGGAAACTTTTTTTTTATTGGCAAATAGTGGATAAATTCTTCCATACTTATTACATAAAATAGACTTTTATTATTTAATATACTTCTTTTTATACATAAAAGATCACATTTTATCTATTTAAAATGAATTTTAAGACTACTAATGCTTTTCGATTAATATAGCAATTCCATCGAAGTCCAGAATTTGGACATGAAATATTCTTTCTGCTGAAGAAAAATTAATTAATCCTGTAAATTATGACCCAATAAATGAACTTCTGTGTTCTTGTAAAAAATGATTTTAATTAATTGTCTATAATTATTATGTAATTGTTTCTTGTAAATAATTTTGTTTTAATTTTTTGTTTAAAACATTAAAAATATAATAGTTGAAATTAGCTGATTTTCAACCAAGGTGCACACGCTTCATTATTGGGTCATAAATGTCACAATCAGTCATCGAACAAACGTATCTAAATTATTAATCAGTACTCAAGTGACCTTATTAGAGAATTGAATATTTGTGGTTAAATGAAACCATTGGTCATTAGGCATTTTTGGCGATATTTGTTGAAATGGATAGATCCTGATGTAAAAAGTATTTAATAACCCTGGTAGAAACGTTCCCCATATGTTCGCCAGATTTTACTCTATTTTATAGGGAATGGCCAATTTCTGCTTAAAAGTCTGGCCAGAAACCCCGCTACCTGTCGACGTTTTCTCGTCAGAAACCTGACCAACTTATGGTTAATGAATAAATAAATAAAAAATAACGTTTAACGAATTTTTATAAGTTAATAATGATTATTATGTCATGGATTCAATAGCTTATTGTTAATAGAATGCTAAGATATATTTGGGATAGATTCGAAATAAAAACTAAAAACTTATTTCATTAAAAGTTTTTTTAAGGTTAGAGTTTTATAATTAAATAAGACATAAAAAATCAAATAAATAATCGAATAAAAATTTGCATGCTGTTTTAACGCAGAAGTACTATAATGGGATTTACATTTTCAATAATTGTTTAAGGTTATGTAAGCTATTTAGATTTTCTATAAATTTCTGGTCAGATGCTGGTTTATTTCTGGCGAACTATTAGGAAACGGATTTGCCCAATAGATCGTGAACCGACCATCTAATATGCTCAATTTTCTACCAGGGAAATGGCCTGATTTCTGACGGGGTGTATATCATTTTGTTATTTACATTGCCTTATAATGAAAAGTTTACTTTATTTTTTATATTAAAAGCAGGTATTCATACATTGTGGTATGCTGAGGTGCATTCGAATCTTAAACTGATAACTTAATTTTTACTACAAGCATATTTAAGTGATCCATAATAGCTCTCTTACTTTCATAAACAATTCACAATTAGAATCATCAGTACTAAATTTTCGAGTTACCTGAAGTACAATCAGAATACATTCCAGAATTTCAAACAAAAATCCCCCTTTAAAGAAAATCACCGACTTTTCCTTATGCACTTCCGTAAACGTTGCATGACTTACCGAATCGCCTGAATTAATTTCAACGAAACTCCGACTAACATCCCAACCAACCAAGAACCTACCAAATAAAAACAAAAGCCACGCCTCCTCACGATTGATAATTTCGCCAAGCACTCGCCTGCATCCTCTCTCTCTCTCTCTCCTTCCGAAAAATTAGCTTCCGCCATAAAAGGCATTGTTACACCCTCGTAAACAAAGCTATCTCCCCCTCCTCATCCTGCTGCGGGGGGCAAAATCTGGCCAAGTGCAGCGCCGCTCGAGAACATTTGGCCCCGACTCGTGCTCTCGCGCGCGAACGTTCGTTATGTCGTGACGCTTTTTTGGCCGTAAAAAATAAGGAGAGAGAGAGAGTGTGTGTGTATGTGTGCCCCACGACGTGGAAAATTCCAAGAACTGCAGCGCAAGCGGATATAAGAAGCGGGCAGCCATTATACTGCAGCGAGAAAAGGTCGATACAGAATGAGAGAGAGAGAGAGAGCGCCGCGGTTGTTAGAAACGAGCCGAGTTACGTACGTGTCGCACGTGTGGTTTGTGCAGCTTGCAGTGCGGGTACGGACGCTTTACGCCCGCGGGTGCTTGGAAATGGTATTTAATGGCGGGCCGATGTATCGGGGATATTTTGGCTTTTTTGTGGATTGGGATATTGAAATTAATAAAATGCCCGGACGTGGGGTCGAGGGGGTGTCGCGATTGCTTCGGGAGTTTGTGGGTTTGGTTTTGGGAGAAATAAGGCGTTGTGGAGGAAAACGTGGTGTGTACGATAGCGATAACGAAGTGTGTAAGATAGCTGAGTTATACGAGAGAAAATAAACAATTAAATAGTGAATAAAGTGAAATTTAGTAGAAAATTAAGGTAGGATAGTAAAGAAGATTTCGAGGAATTAGTAGCAGAATTATTTTAATTGGTTGATTTTGTTGCATAGGATCGGACTTAGTAGATTTTGGTCTGTTGATCTCTTGGATTCGATAGATTTTGATTAACTTTTATCTTGGTAGATTTTGATGTGTAATTTTTACCCTAGTAAATTTTGAACCGTGTTTTATACTGTTATAATACTGGACTTCTACATTTCATTTGTATTTTTTATAAGTCTTGCATCTTATCTCATCTATTCTTAAAAATTATTGGTTTATTTTTACTTAGATATAATACACGAAAAATTACTGTGTGCGTTATCATACAAAAATACTATTTCTACGAAAGTGTAATAAAATTTTGAGTGAATATCATTTTTCAAATACAAAGCGAGTTGCAAAGTTTATTGACTTAGCATCTTTTAAATGATTTAAGTACTTAGCAGTTTTTAAATGCCATTTTATATACTAGTTTACACTTCGTGAACCAAAAACGAAATAACTTTTTTATTATTTTGGTCCCATTATATGGAATAGCTAAAGGAAGTCAATAGTATTTTATACATAGCTGTATCTCGATTTTTATTTGTTCAAATTCGGTTGACTTTGCCCAAAAACGCTTCAAATTCTTTTAAAATTTGAACACTTGATCCCTGTATTTTCTTCTTTTTTTTTTCACATAGTACAGATTTTAACAAACACCAAATCTCTATAGTCTCTACAGCTCTCTATAGTCGAGCCAACCAAGTTTAAAACAAATCCGATGAGAGACAAACACGTGAACCAAAAAAAAAACGCATAGAATTCGAAGTTACGTATACTACGCATTCCTATTCCACCCTTTTTTTACGTTTCAGTGTCGCTTTTGACGAAGTTGTGCCTCAAATTCGAGTTAGATAAAGAATTAAATTGTCTCTGCGTTCTGTTTTAAAAAAACTCCATATTGACGTTCCTTTGATATGAGCAGCTCTAGCTCTGCTCTCTCCTATATATATATATATATATATATATATATATATATATATATATATATATATATATATATATATATATATATATATATATATATATATATATATATATATATATATATATATATATATATATATATATATATATATATATATATATATATATATATATATATATATATATATATATATATATATATATATATATATATATATATATATATATATATATATATATATATATATATATATATATATATATATATATATATATATATATATATATATATATATATATATATATATATATATATATATATATATATATATATATATATATATATATATATATATATATACATTCCAGTTTTCGAATTTCGCGCAGTCACTCGCGCGTATACGTACATCAAACTAGATGTCCCCGGGTTTTAAAAGGGTTTCACATGCTAAAATCTATGTACGGCGACGACGGGGCGCACGACATGAATGTTGAACGTATTCGAAGAGTGACGTCGCAAAAGAACTCCTATAAATAACTGTGCAACTTTCATAAATTCAGCTTATTTTTTGAAAATGAAAGCAAATCGGCTTAACTTCGAAATACGGTGATTTTTAAAAATGTTGCATATTGTGTACGATATCGAGTTATATTTATTCTATTGTATAAACATTTAGAATATCTTCTCCAGAGCAAATTTGAAAACGCAAATTTTTATGTTTTTGTAAAATCAAGCAAGTATTTTTTATATAAATTTTATTATTTTATTACAGTTTCTCAAACATTTTCTAAAGTCTATGAAGGGCTATAATATTTATAGGAGCTATTTTGTGCAATAAAGAAATAGGTTTAACAAATTTTGAGCTGTTATAGCCATGTCCTGGGGTACAATATGTAGACATTTTTAACGCCTCAGTGATAATATGATAAATATTAAAACGTACATTTAATAAAAAAGTAGAGTTACACACTGTTTTATGCAAGTATATACACATATCAATTTTTAATTAAGGTAAAAAAATATATTAAACCATAATACATATCATAAAATATTGTATGCTTTTAACTTTTGGAGGCACTACGATGCTTATACTTAGCGATTAAACTGTATATACTATTTTTTGCAACCTTCTCTTGGTATATTAAGGCATCTCCTTGATGAATTCTTATAATTTTCAATAAATCAGAATTATGAAGTCATAGTTTTAGTTTTATCGGAGCCTAGAATTTGGACATAAAATGATCTTTGCACGTATCAAATTGGGGTGTCTAACAAGAAGACTTCACATTCTCCGGATCACGAAATTTGATAAAACTTTAGGGGGTTCTTCAAATGCGTATAATTTTAAGTAAAAAGAAGCCCGTCTTCTTCTCAAAGTAACTCTTCATGTTTTTATAGTAAAAATGGCCCTGAAACACAATACAACTGGATGAAAAGAGCTTGAATTTAAGCTTTGTTGCGTATAAAAATATTAATTCGAGTAAAAGTTATTAACAATTAAAAATGGTTACTGAAGAGGTGTGAAAAATCACCGTATTTATAACAATTAAGTTCCGTCCAATACTCATGTATTTCCAGTCATCATATTCGATTGTTAATATAACTTTTATTCGTAATTATATTTTTATACGCAACAAAGCTTAAATTAAAGCTCTTTTCGTCTACTTTTATTGTGTTTAAGGGCCACTTTTACTGTAAAAACATGAAGAGTTACTTTGAGAAAAAGACGTGCTTCTTTTTACTAAAATTATACGCATTTGGGGTATATATCTCGAGAAAAAAGGCCCATTGAAAAAAACAACGGGTTCTAGGAATCTTTTTAGGTATAAAAAACACCGCCTAAAGTTTCATCAAATTTCGTGATCGGGAGGATGTGGACTCTCCGTGTAAGTGAAACTATGAGGATATATGTTTTAAGACATTTTAAGTATAATTCGGTTCTATTTTTAATAAATTAATTATACCTTCAAATTTTATTTTTAAGAAGAAATATTAGAGTCATATTTTGTAGCCATTTGTAAAGAAAATTGAAGTATAATATATATTAAAGGTAGAAGAGAAAAAACTAATAATCAGATATATTTTTTTATCTAAATGATAAGTAATCAAATGAAATAAAATGGAACTTTTTATTATATTAAGCTTTAAAATGATATAATCTTGTTAGATGTAAATCCGGTGTGAGTAAGGACGATTTCACATATTAATATCATTTTCACGTTAAAATAACACATTAACCTGAATAATTTAATATCCAATAATTTAATAATTTAATCATTTTAATAATCAAATATGGATTATGTAAAATAACAGAAGTAAATAATTAATATAACTATGAAAACAAAATTCTTTTTTTTTATTTAGTACTTGTAATTATTGATTAGTTTAAATTATTATTATTTTTAATTAATAATAATTTAAACTTAATTATTATTGTTTTAAATTATTATTTTAACACGTTGAATTATCTTAACACTTTCAGTGGTTTGTTCGTCACCGTATTGTAGCCTTGTAATTGTACATAATGTTGCATAGTCATATTGCACAAGCTTATGACTATGCGACATGACGTGCAATTACAAGGCCTGAAGAGGGTGGCTACAGAAACGTTATTAAAACAACAATTTACTCTTCTAATTATCGCTTCCACAAACTTATCAGTAAAACTGATATTTTTTTAAATGTAATAAAAAATAAAAATTAATCAGGAATAATCTACCAATATATTTTTTTTTATTTCATTGTATACCTATCATAGGTCTATTATATATCGGACTGAGGTCATATTAAATATGAAATACTAGCATACCCGTCGCGGCTTAACGTGCGATCAATGTAAATATAATTCGATAAATTCGACATCTTGGTAAAATAAAATTTAGGGGTTAAACTTTGAAATAAATATAATTACATCTAAATTTTCATGATTCTAACCTACAGATTTGGGCTGGGTATTAATAAATTAATTTCTTAGTCAGGTTATTTATATATATACAGGTACATAGAGATAGCTATTAGAAGAATCACCCGTATAATACCAATTCATGAATATCGATGGGAAACAATCTAATTTCGTATTCTTCGTGCGCAAGAGTTACCCCCTCATCCCTGCTTCGCGAAACGAATTTCGCGTATTCCTCGTGCGTTTTCTCTACGTAGAAACAACAACCAGGCGCATCGTGCAATCAGAGACGCAGTGCAGCCCCGGCTTATCGCACACGAGCGTCGAACGACTGTATGTAGACATAAGCGCAACGTCCATCAGTTTCTCCATCCCCCCCACAACCAATTCTATATACACAAACACACACACGCATATGCACTTATATACGATTACACATGTACTTACGAATAACCACGCATATAGTTACGCATACACATGTATACATGCATGTACACGTACATGTATACATACACACACACACACACACACATGCACATATATATACTAGGGGGGTACCCCCCTGCTCGCTCTGCTCGCCAACCCCCAAAGCATCATGAAATTTTTTGTTTTTATGAAGGTTTTCTATTTTCCACACCACCCGGGAGGTAAATAGTTTGTTTTGTTAATTAAGCTTTTTTATACATTCAAATTTATGTTTTATTTAATTCATTTATAAATAAATATATATAACTCATACTTTCATTTATTTATATTTAGTTTTAAGTATTGTATTTTTTAACATATATATTTATTTTAATTTTGTTTTTTATTTGAATGTAATATTGTAAAGCTCTTTTTAATTTGTATGTAATAATCTATATATTGATGAAAACAAAGAATCAGAAAATCAGTAAAATGGAATAAACTGCACTGATATGTATAATGAATAAAACACTTTATAAATTTATAAACATTGACAATTATTATTATAAACAATTTTTATATGTATAATATGTATCTAGAAAATAAAGAACAAAAATAAAAAATGATAATTAATAGAAATAAGTAAATGAGGAGGGCATGAGGAGGGCTGGGAGGAGGGCTATGAGGAGGATACAAAGAGGAGGGGCGAGGAGGGCAAAAAATAAGATCAAAATAACGTATTTATTGAAACGATATTACCTTGTTTTGAGGAGGAGAATGAGGAGGGAAAAATGAGGGGCGAGGAGGGGCGAAGAGGGCGTAAATCTTATAAGATTTACAAACAACTATATAATATAGGAAGATATATATATATATATATATATATATATATATATATATATATATATATATATATATATATATATATACAACTTGCGCTACAGTTTTAGATGGAATCTGAAGATCAGAATCGCGGTAGAGATTCTTGAACAAATTTTTATCATATATACACACACACACATATATATACGTGTATATATATATATATATATATATATATATATATATATATATATATATATATATATATATATATATATACACGTATATATATGTGTGTGTGTGTGTATATGATAAAAATTTGTTCAAGAATCTCTACCGCGATTCTGATCTTCAGATTCCATCTAAAACTGTAGCGCAAGTTGTGATGTATACACGCCACACACTCTAAAAGTGCGAGGGGTGGATCCATTATAACTATAGGGACAGACACAACAAACAACACAGATATATACACATACATACAGACATACAAATATATATCCTGTCTCCGTTGTGGGTAATACGCTTGAATGGTGGCGATTCGGTGTCCCCTAGAGGGATCCACAGCCAATAAATTAAAATAAAATAATACAAACATACACAAACGCACACACATACACATACATGTACACACAAATACAAATACTTTCATACACTCACTCACACACACATGCACTTAACGATAAATATACATATACTCAGATACTAACACACACATATGCACTTACATATAAATAAATATGTAAATACTTACACACATACACACATATATTTATGAATAAATATACAAATTCTTACACACACATGAACTTACATATAAATACATATATAAATACTTACACACACATACACATATATTTATGAATAAATATACAAATTCTTACACACACATGCACTTACATATAAATAAATATATAAATACTTACACACACATGTCCTTAGAAATAAATATATAAATTCTTACATACACATGCAACTGAACACACACACACACACACCCGTAAATACTTTCCCATACACATGATCATGCAAATACTAACACAGGGTAACACACACAGTACACACACATCCACAAATAGCTCGCGGTTGTGCCGGCCGCTGCATGCGCTTAATGCCCTCGCTCTCTCGCGTGTATTTACGTACGGCACGTATCTAATGTGTATATGGTTAGCGGCCGGCAGCAGCGGCGGCAGTGGCACCGGCGCCAGCACCAGGCCGGACTTTGCATAAAAGTCGCGAGTTCATGCGAGACACGATACTCGCATAATTTAGTGCACCTCCACCGTCGCCGCTGCTTGTGCGCTAACTTATGTAAACTTATGTACACCCCGTCGGCGCAAGTTTCGCATGGCCGATGCTCTCCATGCCTAGACTAATGCGCACTTGTCTGTGTATGTGTGCGTGCGTGTGTGTGTGTTTGTGTGTTGGCGCAGGGGATCGAGTGCAACTTGAGCGTGGTCCCTGCGTCACTTACATCGGACGCGGCAACCCTACACCACACACACATAATACACATGTATATATATATATAATATATATATATATAGAGAGAGAGAGATATGAAGTTGTGGGAGGAGGATATTTTCTCCATCTCGCCGGGAGGAAATCACTTTAATTATAATTCTGGCCATCGTTCACGCCGCTGCCTGGCGCCGCCTACTTCTGCCCCCGCGCGCTTAGTCGCTGTCGGCATCGCTTTTCTTTGACAAAGTGTAGTAGGTAGTGTTTGCCTACGCGCGAGGGCAAGTGAAAACGTACGTACGGATATATGATGCGCGTGCAGTGGGTGTAGCGCCAAGTTTCTCCCGTAAATGGATATTGATTGGCGTGTTATTATGCCGTATTTTTGGTCAAATTTGGAGAGATGGGTTGGGATGAGTTTCCACGAGCAGAGCACGCTGAGGGTAATTGCGTAGGGTGTGATAATGGCCGGTTGAGATTTGAAAATTACAGTTGGAAGAAGCGGAATTTTGTTCGTTGGGAGGGGGTGCTTTCGAAAGCGGGATAGAGGGAGGATGTGGAGATGACATTCTAAGTGATTGGTTGTTTGATTAAGATGAGAAGAGGTCGGATGTTTGAATTTCGGAAAATCTGAGCTTTTGTTGTACTTAGAGTAGGTAGCTTTAGTGAATTAGAGCTTGGATTGTTTATGAATTATAGTACTTTTCTTGATCTGTTATGCTTTGGTAAGTTTTTAATACAATAAAGATAAGTCTATTGGCAATGTAATGGACAAACTGATGTGAATTTAGGTTAGGTGAACCGCTAGATATAGATTCTAAAATAATTTGGTTAAAGTTCTTTTTTCAGTCAAGGGTACCTGAGAAGTAAGTCATTTAATACGTAATGTTATAAGAAGTCACATTTCAACGGCAACTAATGAGTATTTTTGAGTGCAACATTTCATCAAACATAGATAGATAGATAGATATACTTTTTATTCATCAAAAGACAAAAACATGTGAGACTTACTCTAGAAAAACGATTCAAGTTGTTGTGGGTTATTGCAAGAAAAATGATTTTTCTTAAAGTTTTACAACAGCTTATAAAACATTTAAAACAATTTTTACGCCCATTTTTTTAAAAATTTGTAAAACGGCTTTAGTTGTTTTACTAGAAAATGACTCATTTTTTATGTCAAATATATTTAAAAGAACTTACAGATAATTACCACAATTAAAATATGCAATTGAAAACGATGAAGATGCGATTTCATTATAAGACCATATTAATTATCTTAACCCTTAGTCGGCACAATCCATTCCTGTACCCTCTACAAGCACACAGGTGTGAATTAGCATTTGCATTCAATGCTTGCTTACCGGAGAGTATTGTGTAACTGTGGTCGGCACCTTTGCTATCTGACACTACAGATGATATAGGCATATTAATCGCAGTATTGTTAGATCTACTTGTCCCTATGCATCTTTAAAGAGCGTGAACTGTAAATATTTTGGGGATGCGAATACGCAACTAAGTGCCTGATACGCGCTAAAATAAAAGCTCATTCAGCTCACAAAAATTTAGCTTAGTCATATTAGAAACTATATCAATGGTTTACGTAATGTCATCAAAATCGTTTTATCAGCTCCCTTACTTATATAACTACGTTACATATAGTGATATAAGAATAAGTTTCTTACGTAACAAAAATGAGAAATAGAAAGGGAAGAATGCGCATAGTATAATAGTATCAATAGGGACCCGCATTCAGAACATTAGCACCAAAGAAAAGTATCAATCACAAGGAAAACTGTTATTTTTCACCAGTGAATAGATCTAGCGTCTATGCAATTTTATATACTCAAATATATACAACGGAAACTTAAAATATTAAACACCTCGAACGCTGGCATTTAGTACACTGACAACGAAGGACAACTACAGAAAGTAGCTACTTTGATAAATACTTTATTAATTATTGAATAATACAATATAGTAAATGGTCTGTATAATAGTTTTAGTTTCTAGCGCAACGTAATACATTAGATGAATTTTCAATATTGACAGTATATAACTAGCAAATTTCGCCACCACTCAGCTTCAGTTACTATTGTTGTTCCAACCAAATAAAAACATAAAATCCTATCGCGAATTCACGCTCTACGTCTCTAAATTCCCGCTCCACATATCAGAGAAAGAATTCATCAATCTACTCGTCGCCACGTATATAAAACTGTCCACCACCGCCACGCACCATCAATAACGTGCGCGCGCCAAGAAAGTTTGATAATTCGCGCAAAGAGAGTTGAAAAATAGTTCCCGTGACCGCGAGACTGCAGCTCGTTAATTGCAAACGCAACCGCTGCACGCGACCGGAAAACAAGTTTGTTGTACCATCGCGAGAGGTTATAACAAGGGGAGGGATGAAGGCGAACGTGGAACTCTTCGTCCGCTCCTCCCCTGTGTGCGAATGTACGGAGAAAATCTCCGTGAGCGCTGCACACTTAAAGATAACAAACGAGCCATTATTCGATTCGAGATTTTCCTACTCTTCGTTCTTCAGTGTTCTTTTATTTTTTTCGATATCGTTATGCGTACAGGGAAAAAATAGAAGGTCAGGATCGCTGTTTCAGTCATGCTAAAAAGAGAGTGGAACTTTTTTAGTTGGAAGAATGATAAAAATGTAGAAAGTTGAAACAGACTTTTATTTTAGATAGACCCAACGTTTATGTTTGATTAGATTCTATTTTTTAATTATTTCCATGAAAATTAATTGGTTTAACAAGATAGCTTCTAAAGTTGTAGGTAAATACGTGAGCTAAATTATTAGTAAATATTATATAAGATATAGATGAGTACTAAGTAAGACTTTTTTCAGATCGATAACATTTAACCAATAAAGTTATTATTGCTTGTATTCTATTCCAGAATAAATGTGCTACATTTCAGATAAAAATAATATGCATGAACGTTATAGAACTAGGAATAAATGGACTATTTTTACTGAATACACTTTTTTAGAAACCTCTTTACATCAAAATAATCCTGGATTCATTCGATTACTAAGAAGATTCCATTTTATACATTCTTTCGTGTTTTCTTTATTTATCTTAAACTTATTCTAGTCCTGATTAAATTTTTAATGAAATATTCTGCAACTTGAACAAATTTATTATAAATTTGCATAGAAAAAAATACTAGAACTTCAAGAAAATCTATAAGATTGAGACTTTTTGTACATCTTTTATACTGTCCAGCTGCTTTACATATTATACAGAATCCTAATTTATTAAGACTTCGTCTACCGGTTACTTGAACCTACAGACAAAATTTCCGCGGGTGCGCAATCAAACATAACAAACCGAGTCATTATTCGATTCGCGATTCTCCCCTGTACTGTTCTTTTATCCCTTCCGACATCGTTACACTTCTATATACACCTATACACCCACATACACAGATAGCCAGAAGCGTATGCATCGGCAATTCCAAGAGCTTGTAAACACAGCCCCGAGTTACATTCGACCCATCCCTCTCGAGAGTCTCGGCGAGTCTTTGTTCCGCGCTTCTTCTTCTACAAAGCTTTCGATTCTCCCTCAAGAAGCATTGCCAAACTCAGCGACTATACGTCTATATACGTATCTATATAACCAACTCTCTCTTCTCCCTCTACAGTAGTTTTACGCAGCTGCACGGAATTGAATTAATACGCGCGCTGCGTATATGTAGAGAAGACCCATTGAAAGCTGCGCTTGCGAGCTTGTGAGCTTGCAAGCTCTCGTCTCGTTTCTAATTTTCCAACTTGCAAGCTCGGAAATTGGAAATTAGAAAAGCCGTGTGGGGGTATACGTGTAGTTTAAGGTAGTGGCGGCCAAAAAGCGCTTGCCATCTGGCTCTTGATTAAATCGTCGTTACGTTCCGAATTATATTGTAGTTAAGTTCTTTGTATCATGAGAATTAGGGTATTTAAAGAAGAATCGGATAATGTGGTGCATCTAAGGTTCGTTATCGGATATTTACTTAACAATTGCTAAAATCAATTATTACAAGGTACAGAATTTTAACTAAAGATGTCCCGATATACAGGGTGATTTTTTTTTATTTGAATAACTTTCAATATTTTAGAAGATTATAAACAAATTCGGCTAAAATATATTCAGCCAATAATCTAACACGTAACGAAAATTCTTTAAAAAATTCAAAGCATTATATCAAGAATACCTCAAATTATGGTTAAAAAGCGTTACTTTTTATATTTAATGTTTTTTCAGAAAGTAATGAATCTTATGACTTGCAAGAATATAGTTCAATATAAAACAAATGTTTTGTGAACATTTTATTCCGATTGCATAAATTTAAGTTTTTGAGCTATATACTTCCACGTTGGGCGCCATTGTAACAGGCCCTAACCATTAGTCTATCACTACACTGTCCGTAGTATTCACCTCTGCATTAGTCACTGTTGTCGTTTTGTCGGTAATCCGGAAACATGTATTGCACCGAGACTAGCATTATAATCCATGTTATATTTTTAAAAATACTTGATTTTCTAATATTAAAAATATAATGACAGTATTTATCCATATAGCGTAATTGGTCTCAGAATAAAGGGTATTATATTTAAATATATAAAGAATTCATCAAATATTCAAAAACCAAATTAGAAATTTAAAAATTCAAAATATTCGGCTATAAATCAAAAGAAGAATTGTTCATGAGTCACATATAATTATAAACAAAGGAAAAAAAATTAATATATATCTGAAAAAACTAGCTATTTTAGAAAAAGTTGAAATGTGCTAATCTTTATATAAGAAGCGTCTATATACCTATATATGTTTTCCGTACCCAGCCATATGCTGCTGCATAAGATGCACTTATCCACGTCTATCTGTCTACCTATCTATCCCTCCAACAAACAGATTCGCCCGTTTTACACAGCAGCACAGAATTGATTTAATGCGCGACTGGGGGTATGCTCAGACGACCTATTGAAAGCTCTGACTTTCGCTCCCGCCACTATTCTAATTCCTTGCAACTTACTCGCGCGGAAGTTCGAAATTAGAAAGGCTCCGCTGGCAAGCGTGCGGACTTCGGACAAATGGCCTGCAACCCGTGCACTTTCGAGGCGCAAGCGCTCTAATCTCGGGAATATGAAGCTTTTTCGCGGATATCAGCAGGAAATTCTCGACGCCTCGACTCAAGAATGCGTCAACGATTCCGCACATCCGTATCTCTCTCATACGCCCATATCACGTAATTTAGATTTTCACCCCTCGTGAGTCTTTTTTTTACTACCCGCGGGCGAGGTCGAGCGCTTTTTTTCATGGAGTTCCTCGCATGAGTTGCGGGGACGCCGGTAGCAAAAAAGAGAAGCACAAACTTTTTTACCCACCAATTGGTTTTTTCTTTTAGAGAGAGAGCGTGTGTGTCGCTGTTCGCGCGGTTACATGTTCCTCCCTAACTAAAGTTTTGCCGTACATGCAGCCAACGCGTATACATACACACACACAAAGAGCATCCGCGCTGGTTGGAATTTCATTATTTAAAGATTCGCGTTCCGTTCGGTTACTTTTTAACGAATTGTTTGTTCGCTTGTTAGGTAGCAGCAGTTGGCTATACACTACTGATGTTTATTTCTTTTTGGGGAGTGGTTGCACCGGGAAAAGTTGTATAAGCGATGGGGTCGGGCCAATGATTTAGCGAGCGCGCGTGTGCGCATCGGCGGGAGTAAATAAATGCCCGCTTGACCGTGCACACTTGTAAAGGCTGCGGATCGGAAAATTTCGTGATTTAATGAATGTTAATCTTTATTGGTCTTTTTACGGAGCTCCAACCGCGAGAGATACGTGCTTGTATCCAAGCGGTGAAAAAAAGGCAGTGGAAAATCAATGCGTTCGTTTCGTTTGACACTTTTTTATTACGGTTAATTAGCAATACGATTTATTTTTTAACTTTTATTGATAATAAGAAATTTTATTTTTTATTTAGTAAAATATAGAAATGTTTTTCAATATTTATGTATCTATAATTAAAGAATATAATTATAGATACACTCAAATTTACGCATAATATTTAAATAAGTGCATGTTGAACAGTTTGTGATCGTTCATGATCATTTCAAAATTTACATCGCATTTTATTGTAAATTAGTCTAATTTGATTATTGTCATTAATACTCTACTACAAAATTATCTAATACTCTATCGATATTATTCAATAGGATGATAAATATCAAAATGATTTTAGAGTGTGCAAAATTTTCAAAATGGATTTTTTCATATAGGTTTGAATGGCCCAATTTACAGTAAAAAATAATAAAATAGTCGATTCCAGACAATTCAAAAAATAATAATTCGAAGTTTTTTTTCTTCGTCTCTGACTATTCCCAATTGATCGAGAAAAAACCAATATTAAAAAAACTCGATGAATAAACGTGAATTTACGACAATAAGAAGTTTCTTCCAGCCTAGATCCCCATGCTAAGAAATGTATAAAAATTCTTGTTTATTCGAATTTCTATGAATTATATGAATTTAACTATTGTTAATTCAAAGATAGCGTCTACAAATTAAAATTACCCTATTAAATATTAAATGTTTTTCGATAATGTGAATTATTCAAAATTTAGATTTTGTGATTATGGATCCATAATTCGAATTTTTCGACAATGTATCTTTTTCCAATCCCTTCAACGTATTGCAAGTGTACAAATAAAACTTACATAAGTCCATCCTCCAACACCGATTGTTTTTTCCAAAACCGAAGTGACTTCAGCTTCGCACAAAAGATCTGTTTATCTCGCATCGCCCATAAAAGCAGCCCAAAAAAGGCTTCGAACCCCGCAGCTAAAAGCCAACTTTCGCGTCGCAAAAATCCCGCTGCGTGTTTGACGCAAACTCCGCGGCGCGAAACAAAACGAGGAACAAGTTCGATCACTAGTGACGCTGCAATAGCGTATTTTCGCTAGACCAGTACAGTATGAACTTTTATGTATCGACTGCACGGAGCACAAAAAAGTCCTCGAAAGCCTTTCTATTCGGGCGAGGAGTCGTCGCGATTAAGGTTCACCGAACACGTCCGCGCTTGTCGTTGGCGGCGTGCTGAAAAATGACGGGCAGAGAAATACAGTGGGGCACAGAGAAAGAGGAGTTCATTTACTGGGAGAAAAATTTGTTCGGAAAACGAGCTGAGAGGTGGGATTTGCGAGTGTATTTTGATTCTGCGGGGAGGAAAGTTTGCAATGGTGTGGTGACGATTTTTCGAAATGACATTGTGGATAAATCGAAATATGCCGTTGTTAAAAAAAATGTTTCTGTTTGGCTGATACATCTGAAACCGCACATTTTATGTACATATGTGAGCTGTGCACACATTAAAAGTGAGATAAATTACTCAAAACCTTTTGAATGGGTGTAAGAAAAAGACATGTAACGACTTAAAATTCACGTAAAATTCAAAACGGCAATAGCATATTGACAAATCAATGTGTATTGGGAAAAGTAATGCATATGACGTTGCAATATTTTCTTAAAAATATTATAAAGTTTACTGTTTTTTTCTAAATACGCTTCATTTATCTGTGTTATATAGGTACCTATGATTTCTGGAACTCCATGCCGGAGAGTAATCGTATTTTTTACTTTTACCCATAAGCACTTTTTTATAATTATTTGCGATATATATTTAAGTAAAGAAGCTCAATATAAGGCACATAATACTTTACAAATCTACTTTTATCCTAATAAATTAAAACCATGGTTTTATCAGGATATTTCAGCAAGGTTTTATATATAGTCAGCATCAATCGCATTAAATGAATAGAAATAAATAGACTCTATAGAAAAGCCATCGATATTTCTCTGATGTTTTATGAATAACCTGAAGTCTCTTATTAGTAAGTCTTATTGGTAATTGTAAACAATTTTTTCCATTAATTAGCAAACTACAGCGTTTACCGAAGGCATATTTCATCTCGATTGGATGCTATGTAGAGAGAGAAATTTTTTATAATTCTTTTTTGCTAATAGCTCGTGGTCGTTTATATACTGACAAAATATGATTCAATATGTTTTATTTATTTTGTAATTTCTCCAATTAGTCAAAGCAAACTTTGTATCTACAGGGTATGAAGGTAATGAGCAGTTTTCTTTTACAATTTAAAATATCTATTTTATTCTGTTTGTGTAAGTCATAAAGCATAAAGTTCACATATAAAAGAATAGTAAAAAACTATAAAAAAGTTATTCTAACATCTGAAATGAATATTTTAACAATTAAGATGAAATTATCTAAAATACCAACGAAGTATTAATTTCAGAAAACTTGCTATGAATAATAGCTGACTAAATTATGTAAGGATACTATGAAACTATTTATAAAAAAATAACATCGTACCTGTTACCTACTCAACGGTTGTAAAAATTTCTCTTTGTCACGATTTGTTGCCTTTTTTATTACAAGATTATATATATTTTGAGTGGGATTTTTTTTAGACATTCTAAAAATATACAATTACAGCCCTATTCTAACTTATTTCAACGCTTATAACATACTGGGCTAATGTCATTTCTACATTTAGTACGAGTAGTGCGCGACTACTAATACTAAAGCGAGCTTCTATGTTTTAGAAAGGTAAATCGCGAGCCGCCTACCTGCGCTATGCATCGTTGTTAATCTCTCTTATGGTGGTCCTATAGTAAAATTTGACTGAGCCTCCACCCCCCCATAAAAAGATACTTATAAATAATTAAAATAAATTTATAAAAATTATATAAAAGATTAAAATGAAAAATTAAAATAAAATGTCTTATATTTTACGAATTCTCCATTTTTCATAATTTATTAAATTATTTCATATTTTTCAATTATGTCATATTTTTCAATAATTTCATATTTTTCAAATATCTCATATTTTTCATTTATTTCATACTTTTCAATAATTTCATATTTTGTAAATTATTTCAAATTTGTTCAATCTTTTCAAAATTTTTTAGTTTTTTCTAACCTTTTATATATGAGTGCGTGAAATCGATTTTTACGCACGCTATATCGAAAGTGTCATTTTACACTCTCAAATCAGTGCATAAAATCGCATTTTACGCACACTATTGAAAAAAATAATTAATTCTCTTAATTTTGACTACTTATTGTCTGATAAAATCTTGATTTTTTCACTTATATTATCGAATTTAGTCCTCGTTTTATAAAGTTTACTTTCACGTCCTCGAAATAATTTTTTTTAATTTTAATATTTTGATAAACTCTAAACAACAGAGTCCGCGTTGTCCATCTACACGCGTCCTCTGACTTACTATGCATCCGTGGGCATCCTCCTTTTTCAAAAATTACCATAGGACCACCTTAACCTTAAAATTAATCGTCTTTTTGCATGTTTATTGACTTATTAATGTATTTACAAGATTCATATTATTTCTATTTGCAGAATATTCAAATATCTTTGATTAAAATACAACATCATCTATATTTTTATACAATATTTTTATAAAAAAAATTTTTAATAATAAATCGTTTTTTATAATAGCGGTTGACTTTATGCTGAAATTTAAAATATTTTGTCCAGCTACACCACAGATTGCTTAAAAACAGTCTCTTGCTGTATCACTAGGTGTAGAAACGGCATAAATACGAAGTGAATAAAAATTAGTGAATTAGTTCATTTACATCATCTAATTACTATTAACACTATCGATCTCGAGAATATAACCTCCATTAACATAATCCAAATCAACAAACAAAGCAATCCAAAAATTCTCCATCACTCCTTCCACGTAATTTAACGGTTAAAGAACCCCCTCCCAAAAAAACCAACCACCCAAACAAAAGAAAAGCATCTCGCAGGCCACAAATAATGTCGATAAGGGCGAAACTCGTTCAGCCCGCGCGGCGGTGATTCACGTCAGTTTGAACCTGTAAAGGAGCGTTACAAATTATCCCCGATGTATACGAGTGAGTGCCATTAATTTACGCCCCGTATTTACAGCCCCGCTCTCTCTCTCTCTCTCGCTCTCTCGCAAAATAAAAGCACAAAAGTCTCTTTCAGCCCAAGCGTACATACATACATACCAACTCACCCAGCTAGTGAAAACCCCTTAAACATAACCCTAACTCCGAGGCCGGAGGCCACCTTTATGGGAAAAGTTCGACGCGCGCGCGCCGCGGGCTTAAACGCCGAAACTTTTTTCTTCCTCCCCCCCGCCCCCTCCCGCAGCCTTTCGCAGTAGAAAAAGTCGAACTAATGCAGACACGCGTGGTGCTGGCCATGGCCGCTGGCTTTAAGTGGTCGATGAGGCGCGAATCGCTTGTTTCGTTACCGTTCCTATTCCCGCGCGGAGGTTATATTCCCGGGCGAACGTCGAAAGTTTCCGCCGACGTCGTAATTGCCGGTATTTACGCCGGCCGCAATCTCGTTACCGGGCTTCAACCTCGCCGCGGCAAGACCCGAGGCACGTGTGTGTGTGTGTGCGGTAGGTAGTACACGCCCTGCGAATTAAACGCGCGTACGTGCGCGAAATAAAGAGAGAGAGATTCGAAATAGCCGGCGTTGGTTCGTATTTCGCTGGGGTTTCGATTGATCGATTTCCTCGGGCCGCGCGGCGTGACACGTGAGAGAGAGAGAGAGAGAGAGAGAGAGAGAGAGCGGGGAGCCTTTTCGCCGGGAAATATCATTGAGTGGCCAAACAGGAATTTATGGCCGACGTGTGTCATTAAAATGGAGGATGTTCTTATCTGGCTGTGGTTATTTATCGCGTAGTTGGGGGCTTGAGAGGATCGAGTTTCGGGGCAGAGGGTGTTGCTGATGTTGCTAGTTTGCGGGAGAGGAGACGTTGATTCGGCTGATTCGATTTTTTTCGACGACTTGGAATTCGACAGGCGGCTTTTGATGGGGCTTTTCTTCGGATTTATTTTGATGGAAATGTATACAAATGGTAATTTCTATGAGTTTTATCCTATTTGATAGAAATTGTATACAAATTCATTATGCATTGTATAGAAATTATGTAGTATCATGTTTATTTTTATACAATTTATATACTTATATATACTTAAAAAAGGGATTTTGTCTCAATATAAGTGTACATAATTATACATAATTATGTATAATCATATATAATTGTATATAACTATATATAACCTTATCGAATTATATATGACCTTATATAATTATATATATAACTATAAATAGTTTACTTTACCCGGATATATACCCTGGTAAAAAGTTAGCTAGAATGGCTGGTTAGATTATTAATTATTAGCCAGATTAGTAAGTTATTAATAAGTCAAATTATAGCTAATATCTGGCGAGAATCTGCTTAAGACTATGCTTTAAGCAAGAACGTATTTTGTTTGCAAATCTAACCTATTTATATTTTGTTTTGAAAAGTTATTAATTATTAAAAATATACATTATTATACTTTATTGAATGTTCAATATAGTATGCCGCCAAAATAAATACTTTTATCAACAAATAACAACTTACGAGATTATAGAAATATGTATATGCAATACTGTGACTGATGTCGAAAATAAAATTTTGTAATAAAATTTCATTGTAAAACTACAAATATTTGTTAACCTATTCTCGAAATTTCGACACAACTTACATAATTCTGTTTTTATTGTTATTTTTAAAATAACAATAATTATATGACTACATGCATTCTATTATTTATAACATAAATTTCTTTAATAATGACACTTCAATTTTACTCGGGGCTTTGATACTTTTTGTGTAAATAATACTTTTTAAATGCACGCGACGTTATGTTAACAAATAACCTAACCTCCACTACTACTAGACATTTAAGGTACATTTTTAACTTTAATTTACTAAAAACTCTTAATGTAATATGATTAGAATTGCGTATTACTTTGATTATTATAAAACTGTTATTATTTCCATTTTTAATTAATACATAAATTACTTAGTTTATAAATTTTATATTAACTAGAATATTAAGCAGAATCTAGCTAGAAATTAGCTAAAAAGAATGTCGTTTTAAACTAATTTCTAGCTAATTGCTTAACCAGAGTAAAAGCAGATTTAGAAAATCTAGATAATATCTGGCTAGAAACAAGCTTAGATTTCTACCAGGGTACAAGCTGCAAGAAATTCACAATATTTGTATGACGTAATATGATATTTATTAATATTTATCGCAAAAATGTAATCAATATTGTTTATTTAGCAGCAGAAAATTCAATTCTTTGAGCGACAATACAAAGCAAATTAATTCTAAACAATTTTCAAATAAGAATCGAATTTTTTAATTTTTTGTAAAATAACACTTTTAAAGTTAGTATTTTTAAAAGAATAAAATGTATGAATTTTGAGTTATATACGGCTCAGCGTTATATATCTGCAGTAAAGTTTACTACACGAGCATAAAATAATTTATCGTATATTTATATTTATTCAAAATGTAATAAAATACTCTCATTTTACAAAATTGTAGAAATTGCATTTTTTAAATAAAATCTTTTGAATATATGAATGTGAATGTTATATTACATAAATGTGATTTTACGGTATTATAGATAATAACTTTTGATAATTTAATGTAAATTTATAAAGTACACAATTTTAAAAAATTCAACATAGAGACGTCAGTTTCATAAATTTATTTTGTTCATTTTTTCATAATATTTTAAATAACATAGTTAATTTATAACTTTATATTTTATTATATTTTGGTTTTGTATTTTTTAAATTATAAGATAATATTGACGACGATCCGTATATATTAACTTTGATCCACTAATCTCTCCTAATGAATTTATTCTCACACTCTCTTTCGAGAAAATTTCATGTGGTTGTTTACCCGACACATAATTCCTTAATCCCATAATTCTACCTTTCCGTAACAGAAGAAGGGTAAACAATAAAACTCTTTAAGAGAACTAACTTTATGTATCCGTAACTTTTACTTCCTCAATATTCCAAAAACTTTGAAAAGTAATATCAATTCTATCGATAATTTTATTATTACAATTCACTCAGATACATTAAACATTTTTGTTATTATTTCTTCGTATATCTATAACTTTTACTTACTGCTATCTTAAGTCTCAACGTTTTTGGGGGTTTCAGTCCAAAAATTTTAGTATATATATCTATATTTCTAGAAAAAGCTTATTTTTACTTTTTTCGAAATATTGTGGGTTTAATATGTTTAAAATAATATAATGCCTCAAATTCCATCTTTGAGAATAATTTGCTTTATTAATAAACGAATATTTTAGTGACATTAAATTATTTGTAGATCAGTGTTATGTTAATAGTTAGCGATAAACTCGTATAAAACAAAATAGAACAGCTGTTATGAGTTATTTTCAAATGAATTTATTTCAATTTCCGGATAAAGTTCTAAAATAATGGACTAAAGTTGTTATATATACACTGATTATTTACACATATAAATCGTGATGTGAACTCATTTTCCAAAACAATGGACATAACTCGTTTTTGCAGGAAATTCCAGATATATTACACCCATATATTAATATTAATCCCATCGAAATTGATAATTTCCCCATTACAATTCACTCGGACACCTTCCCCGTTCTAATTATCATTTCTATTACGCTAAAACGTCTCACGGGCAGCGAAAGAAGGGCTGCTCGAAATACCCCATTCCACTAAATAACACTCAGCTCCACCCTGTATCCCGTTATTATATTAATAGAAGAAACCGAACAGTGCCTCCCCCCATCTCCCATTTCGCGCCGATTCACGTACAGCGACGACTTCCTCGGCTTTAATTTCATTTACGCCTGGATCGAAAAAAAAGAGAGAAAAAAGAAATTCCCTATCTCTCTCTCTCAGCGATTGGATAATGGCAGTATTACGCGATTGCGCAAAATTGAATCGCTTACATTCTCGGTATTGCGCGCGCGTTCTGAAATTTATAAGAGCCAGGGGGAAAGAAACGAAGAAGGGAGGTATGACGATAAGCGAGGGATGTAGTTATCGATGTCACGGTAAGTGGCGAGCGAACGGCTTGGAAGGAACGGGTATGTGTGTAGTGTACGAGGTGTACATCTGGTGAATGTTAAATAATGGCCCGGGAAAGAGCGGCTAATTAAAATGTTTAAATTTACATTTTGATCGATGGGGGGAGGGGGATATCGATTTTATGTGCGAGAGTCTTTTTTAATTTCCGTTGATTTATGTCGGAGGTGACGGAGATAGTTTTAACGAATATGATGAGTTGCATTAAGGGAATACACATTTTTGTGGATTATTTTATAATGGATGGATTAAAGTAACATTATACTGGTTTTTAAAGCTTTGCTTGTTTTTATTTTGTGCTGTACCTAAGTTCTTGTTACAATTTTGGTTGACTAAAACATACTATTTTAGAAAATTTTAACAAATTTCATGCATTTCTTATAAAATTATTTACATTCATGTATTGATTTGAAGTAAAAAGAAGTGATATGCTACGCTCTCCTTAGGTCGAATCTTCAACGAATAAGATTAATTTTAAAATAGTTATAAAACCATCATAAAGAATAATTGTCTATTACTTGCTATAAATGGCCATTAATGGTCGATTACTGGTTAATAATTTGAGAAATTCTATTAATCTAAGAAATTGTTAGAAAATTATAAAATCTTCGTATTGTTTATGCAGGTACTGCATTCGTATTATTTTTGCATTAAAAAATGACTATCTGTTTCTATTAAAATACTTTTGAGATTACATACTCAAAGTTTCAGATGAATTCATCAAAAACTTTAAAACAAGGTAGTAACCTATCTGTTAAAAACATGCATTCCAAGAAATCAACGCTTTTATAAAAAAAAATACAATAACTGACTTTTGCTCTAGGGTATACAATAAATTATTTTTTAATAAAACTGTTATGCACATTATTTTCATAAAAAATCAGTACAACATTACTTTAAAAGATTTGAACATTTTTATGGACCGATATTTTATCATTAACTAGGTCACTTACAATTTTTAAGTAACGTTATCCAAATGAGAATAAATGTTTTTTTGAGTTTAAACCCATTACGGAGGTCCCTTTTTCAAATAATCTACCCACCGTCAAATTTTGAAGTTGCGCAGAAAACTTTTGAATCCATATATTCTCGTTACCTTTATTGAATTATTTTTTAAACTCTACATTCAAGGTTTTATTTTAACATAAGCTACATTTTTAAATCGTGGAAATAAATAATTCGCTAATTAGTGAACGTTTTTATAGCTTTAATACTCTCTGACCTGCATTTCAATTTTTAATTAAAACGGTTATTAAGCATTCCATTCATTGAGTATAGCTTGACGAGATAATTTGCTGTGCATAAGAGAAAATGTGTATAAAAATAAAATCTGTATAAAATAATAAAGCACCTTATACCACTCAATACCAGAAAGTAAATTACATTAATTATTCGAAACTCTAATATAATATAAACTTCCATAATAGCTGTTCCAAGAATAAAAATGAAAATAAACTTCACCGATAATTCCAGTGACTGCACTAACAATTTTCAATCGCCGATTAGAACACCACCTGCACAATAAAAATAAAAGCCAGACTCCCACGAAGTCCAAACAACCTCAACCAATAATCATCCCCAGCTTCCACCTTCGACTTCGAACTTCAGCCCATTAAAAACAAAGGAAAAACAAACAAAACTGGAAAAAATCGACTCCAAAGCCATAACCGATTGGTATTAGAAGCGTGCAGCCGGAGCTCGCGAGCTATAGCTGCAGGTAAACCGGATAAATAAAGACAGGCAGAGCGAGAGAGAGAGAGGGGGGGTGAAAAGAGGGCAGACGTAGGAGGAGAGAAGGATGAGAATAAGCCACGGGGTTTGCGCGAGGATAATCCCGCACCTATACGGAATTAGCGTCAGTCAGGCTGAATTACGAGATACGGACCTGAGGTCCGTATAACCCCACCACCCCGCCCCCCACCGTTCTCCTATTTATCGTTAAATGATGACAAACGGCCGAAGGCTCGCGAGCACAACGATAATAAATATACCGGCATCCGCCACTGCGGTACGGATACACGTATATATACGTTGGTTTGTGTGAGTATAGGGAGTGTTGCGCGTCAAATCGGGAATTCTCGAGTCGGTGATGGAAGTGAGCTTGAAGTATTTGAATGACGGGATGTGGGGAGCATATTTTGGAGATGAGATTTTACATTTGCGCAGAGTTGTGGTAGGGGAATTTTTTGGGATTTGCGTGAAAGTATGAAAAATATGTACTGCAATGGATTTACATAATTTTTGGAAAGAATAATGTCGGAAGTTTGAAATGATGTAATCTTTATACGAAATTCTATATGTAGAATAATAATTATTACTACAAATATGAGTAATAGTAGGATGTAGAGAATACATAAAATAGTTGTAATAGAGCACTGATTTAGATACTATATTTCATCATAATTTCTTTGCTCTATAAAACATGAATCGATACAGTTATGTATATGACTGAAAATAATGAATCAAATATATCATTTTGCATTCTATTAATGAAAGTATTTTGACAGCAATGTGAAATGAATAGATTTCTTATTAATATTGTATTGTAAGTGGAAAATTTAGAAATCAAAGTATAAAGTAATACTACAGGTAATACATTTACGCAGTAGTAAAGTCTAAGTATGGTCAGACACAAGTACATATTCATTATTCTTTTGTATCGATAACGTAACAATATATTACACTTAAAAAATCATATCACAATGGTTTAGACTATTGATACATTAAAAAATTTCTAGTAAAAACTCTTTTCCAGTTAACATCAATTTACATTAGGTGCTTCATAATTATGCCTTTTTATGAATTTTTAATTTTACGATATTTCATATTGATACTCACAATATCATTTTCTAATTGTAAGTAACATAGAAGTATATTCATTCATTCATAAAATGAATTATACGTATATACAAACGAAGTCGATAAAGTCTGCTACCACTATCCACGACTTTCCGGTATTATTACTCACTCTTCACTCTACAATCACATCAATTGCGAGCTAAATTCGAATCGCGTAAAATCGATACGCAACCATCTAATTCACTGCAAAACCCTATGTCTATACCTACGGATCAAACTCGCCACCATCACTGCTGCAGCGAGTTTCGCGCTCCGGTTATATCCGCGGAGTCGACGGATTCGATGGCCTGTAACTTAATTCATCAGGACGAGGCTCTGTTCGCAGTTTCACTCCGATTCGCGCGTGCGAATTTCATTCCGCGCGCGTCCATTTATAATTTCGCGCTGCGCTTTGAGCTTGCTGCGTGTAACATTTGCTATGGATGGGCGAAAAAGTTGTTCTATGCGTGTGAGAATATGTTCGATGTGGGGAGTGGAACAGTGATGTTTTTGGTTATCATGTTGATGGTATTTATCGCGGTGTCTTCAGCTTGGATGTTAATGGCTGCACAGGTTATTTTATACAAAAATCGTGTTTTTGTGAGTTCACGATTCTAGAACATTCTGTAATATAAATAACTAAACAAGCTTCGAATTTCAGTGTACGTTCCCCTTTAGTAGGCAAGCCCGTCTTCACTTTAGATAATCAACCTTACTATTCAAAGCTCAATTAATGTCAGAATATCTACTAAATATTGTTATTCTTGGACTAAATGTAGCCAAAAACAAAAAAAAGTAAAAATAAGTATAGTTTTTTATTTTTCTGCTTTAAAGAATTCTACGGTATTAAAATGAGACTCAATATCACATCCTATATTATGCGAAATTTCTAAATAAAAAGACTATTCAATTGAGATTTAAATTTTATAAATTGAAAACCGGTTAGACGTCTTAATCTTGTACCTCTTTTTTGTATAAATTTACTTACATAATTACTTCGTAACTACCACTAATTAGTGGCAAGAAGATGTAATCTACTCAAGTAACCCATACTGACAAGTAGTTTAATGGCAATACTGCTGTTCAAAGTTTCAAGAACGTTAATCACTCTTCCTCTAAAGCGAAAGTTACACTAATTTGAAATAGTTGGATATTTACAAATTAGAGAACATTTACCGATTTAACACTGATAATTTACTAACTCGCAGTTATAACTATGCAACTATTTCTAATTAGCATTGGTTTCATCTTTTCAACGTTAAAGTAATACTGTACCTAAAATTATTTAAAAGGTCGATATTAATTTTTGTTTTATTACAGTTCATAATTAAATTAATATTAAGTCCTCATAGATATCATAACTTTAAAATTAAATGAAGTGATATATAATGATTTTAATAAATTGATTAATATTATGTAGCACAGGAAATCAAGATTTTAAATGCATTTTTAATAACATTTATTTTGACATGCTGATATTGCAGCATACTCATTGGGTTTTATATTATTGATAAGATTGTTCGATAATTCCTATAATTAACATATATAGTTTACTTTTTTCATAAAATTTATATTTCAAACATAAGAACCTCAATTAATTAAAAAACGCCCATAAACAGTCATTTTTACAATTTTCATAGATGTTTTTTGTTTGCTAGAAAAAAAAAATAAAAATGTACACTATACAATGATTTTATTTTTATTTTATCGAAAATATGAATAAATTTTGCATAAAGGCCTAGAACACTATTTATTACAATCTAAAATTATTATCCGTTCATAAAACCAAATGATATTAATCATATTATGTTCAAAATGCACAAATAACTTCCTTGCACATATATTTAACATACTCTTTGAATTTGACTTCTTCACTATAGCTCGATAACGTAAGATTATACCAAATTCTCTAACTATTCTCCCTTTTGTTTTTGGTTGCCCAAATTTTTTTCACAACTGTATATAATATATATAGTAAAAAGATATATTATTCACTAAGTTTTAATTTTGTTATGCTCAATAATGATTTTCATCGAAATACTTTTAAGAATATCCTCTAAGTTTCAGATGAAATTATTCATTATCATCTATGACGCAAGGAGTAATTTGAAAATAAAAGATATGAATTACAAGATAACGAACTTTTTATTATAAAAAATCAGAATTTGACTTTTACCCCACGGTAAAAGATAATTTATTTTTCAATAAACAACTCATCTTTAAGTCATATGAACATTTAATATTGTTTAAATATTATTTTAATTCAATACCAAGAACATCGGTACAACTTTACCTTAAAGGCCAATAAATCACATCTACCCTGTACCAACTCCAAACCCCTTCTTTCGGCTCTCCCACCCCACCCGAAAAAAAACCCCACCTCACAATACATTCCCTCTAAATTATTCAATCCTCCGCAGCTCCACCTTCCTCTCTACCAAACAACCTGGCCCCTCTCTTTGAGCATAAAAAACGAGGCTGCCTCGCACGTCCAAGGGAATGCGAAATCGCGCGAAGATGCGCCTGCCGCCGTGTGATGGAGAATCCATTGGGATCTCTCCACTCTCTCTCTCTCTCTCTCTCGCTCTCTCTCTCTCTCTTTCTCCACACTGTATACGTACACGTATACACGTATATATGCGCGAGGCCGTGTAACCCGCTCGTTACCGCGTATATCTGCATTATTCGGCGGCGTTTGCTCGGGGATTACGCGAGAGCCGGGTGAGGTACGGCTGTTTGCGATTGCCCAGCTGCCGCGCTGCCTCCGTTGCAGGTCCAAGGTTATACTCCGTGTTCGTGCTTCTCGCTCGGTGTTTCGCGATTATGCTAAATTATTGTTAAAGTGGCGAGGGGGGTGGTGGAGTTTGTTTTGGAGAGGAGGGAGAGGGGGTAATGAATGTGGGTGAAGTGTGTGTAGAAGTGAGAGGGATGGCTTTTATGGGTTAATGGAGATTGGTGGAGATGGGGATGGGGGTTTTTGGGGAATTGAGTTGGTGCTTTGGTTTTTGGGAGGATGTTTGGGGTGCTTTTGTACGAGAGGATATCTCTATCGTCTTTGTAGAGCTGCGGAAACCATATGAGAAACCGAATTGGATCTTGCATGGGGAATTCGATGAGAATGTGTTAGATCAGACGGAAAATTGATATGGCTTTCCATATGGGAATCTCATGTAGGGCTAGATGAGATAAGATATAATAGACCTTTATTTCGAATGATTAAAAAAGAATGTAATTATGTACCTACATGTATACATAAAAATCAGTGGTATCAGAGAAGTCAATTTTTAAAACTAAAGTATTGCACTAACAAAATTAACAACAGTCGGTCTTATATATATATATATCATCGAAACATAAAACGCAACAGTAAACATTATGTACCTACATGTATACATAAAAATCAGTGGTATCAGAGAAGTCAATTTTTAAAGCTAAAGTATTGCACTAACAAAATTAACAACAGTCGGTCTTATATATATATCATCGAAACATAAAACGCAAGACATGGAGTCTAGTAGTAGTACGTTATTGTTATTATTTGTGCGATATTTGGATTTACAATTTTTAAGATTTTTAAGTACAAAATATAACTTCATGCTTATTATAGTTTCCATTCTTGGAAGTATCATCTTGATGATACTACCCGACTGGGTATTAGTTAGTATAACCTATGAAGTAATTTTTCTGAAATTTAAATTTTAAAAATCGGAAATTCCCACTTTTATTGAATTTTTTGCACGAGATTCCAAGTGACATAGGAATTTTTCGTATGGTAGACTTTTTAAATTACAAGCTGGATTTATTGTATTTGTATGGAATAGATTGAAAAGTCGTTTCTTGTGATTCTATCTTTGGTATTGTATGTTTAATATATAGTAGTAGAGTTGTAGTATTATGAATATTGTTGGGCTTATGTATGCATGCATGTCAGCTTGCTTCAGCTCAGTAGAACTTTCCGTGCTGTTAATACTCCTACGCGTATAAGGCAGGGTCTGTTCTTAGTGTGCAAAACCTTACTGACGAGTATAGCCAGGGGATACGGGACGAAATGCATTATTTCATATCGCCAGACCAGCATACTTTCCATTTTGTATAAACAAGCAATAAGCAACGAGCAATAATTATTATTAACTGTTAGTTAATAATTAACTTTACGTATAGTAATTTATAATAAATAATTATTGCTCAGAAATTGTTCGGGGAACCGACAGCTTCATTACTACCCCAAATCTATTAGAAACTGTTCAAGTGGAGGGGTGTTACTTTAGATGCATGAATATTATAACGTATTTTTTCAGATTGAAAAAATATCTCACTTTTAGCATACAATTTTCTTACAAATATGTTTGCAGAAGAAAATATTTTCAGTCAATCATAATCAAAGGAAAATTCTCTGAAACTCTGGACACTGCGATATCTAGATTTGAAAAGTTTCATTTGAAGAAAGACACGTTTAAAGTGTTAGAATTCAGGATTGGCTTTATACTAGGTGCAATTTCTCATTTGGAACATTTCCGAATTAGTTTTAATATTATAACGACCATCTAAGGTGCTACTTTTTTTTAAAGTTGCTAAAGACTGTGCTCATTGTATAAAATCATTGTATAGTGTACATTTATGCGTTGAATGTTAAATACATACTGCGACGAATGTTGTTCTATAATATAATTTGATGTGGTTACTCTTCATATATTATTAGATGAAAATATGCAAAAAAAAAGAAAACATATGATACTTTGAAAACCGTTGAACGTGCGCTCTCTCTTCCCTTGAATAAAATTGAAAATTACGAGAAAAATAAGTTGTAAAACAATTTTTTAGAATTAACAGAAAAAATTTACTATTTTATTGTAATGATGTTAAATAAATACTTTTAACAGACAACTATTGATATAGTAACTTAATAATTAATTGTGAATCAGAAATATTTTAAAGTAAATTAAATTTTTCATTCTTAGTTGAGTAAACAATTTTCTCTTTTACGTACGTTACCCTATTTTTACAGCAACTGTTACCAGTCAAAAGTAATCAATCGAATTTCACACTAAAAAGCAGAACCTTTTTACAAACACACCCCCGTTACTTTCCTCACGTTGCACATCGCCCTATCACTATCACCTCCCTGCCAAAAGCAAAAATACAAACTTTCAGCCAATCACCAACCGAAATTTCCCTCCAACGACGATCCATATCCCACCGTCCCACAAACTACTCCGCTCATCTCAAATTTTTCCTCTTCCGATTGAATTCATTTTTCCCTCGCGGACGCGAATACATATCATCCCCCTTTCCCCGCATATACATCCTCCGCACGTCCACGTCTCCCGGCATCCATTTCACATTATTTCCAAACACGCATTATTCAAATGTATCCGCGTATTCCTCGCGCTGCACCGTTTTATTATTTTTCCGTTACACTTGCCTTCCCCTTCCACCAGCACGCGGGAAGAAAAGCGTCCGCGATCGAAAATGTTAATTCTCGCCGCGCGCGCCGCATTCGCATTCGAATCGCGTCATACTCGTGGCGCACCTTTTGCGTTTCTTCCTCCTTCTCCCTCTCTCTCTTTTTTTTAATTCGATCGCGAGGGACAATATATATGTATTTATTCCGGAATATATGAATTCCCGGGGTGCCGCGCGCGGGTTATCGCGTGCGCGCCCGATGGAATTCGCATATTGACCGGCGGCGCGCGCGTGGCTTCGAGGGTCATACTTTCGATGGAAGCTGGAGCTGGAGATGCAGGAGGTTAGTTTTTGTAGGGTTTCGGTGGTGGAGGTATGAAAATTAGGTGGGTACCGGGTGGATTTGGAGGGATGTTTGTCTTTCCAGTGGGTTATACATTTTCGATGAGGAGGGTCGTGAAATTTTATAATTTCTTTGGCAACATTTATGAAAATATCTTATGTACATATATTTTTTATTATTATTTAAAAGACATTATGTACGAAATTACGAATAAAATGACCTTATTTGATTATGTTGAATTACTCTATTGGCTTCAGAAATGTAACAAAATATGTGAAGTTTCATTAAAATGTTATCAAATATTTCTATATTTTCATTATATAATTTTCCGGACTATTTTATTAAAATAAATTAGAAAACCGCAATTAAATTAAAAAGTTTTGAAATAAATATTATGCTTCTCGAGTAATATATTCATATTTTTGCTATACTTTAAATGAAATAAATAAAATCATATTGTCTTAATATGTTCAATTTACTTTATTGCTATAATAAAATATTTATTTACAGAAGTGAAGTCTCGTTAAAGCGCAATAAAGTAATTCTATATTTTCACTATGCGATTTCCCGTGTTATTCCATTGAAATGAATTCGATGAAATTAAATTCCGACTTTTTAAAATAAATTTCATGTCCCCCCGCCATGGAAATCTATTTTTAGCGTCAGTTGAACAAGATTGATGGCACACGTACGCGCACCCTGGAAATATCGCGTGAAATTTATACATTCCACTCGTAGCCGAGTAATTTCGAAAATTGCAAAGCACGCATCTCTCCTTTCATTCCCAAAAACAACGTAAATTTGTAAATATTAAAAAAATTCACTCGTCCAAAAAATACAACGTTCACCCCTTAAAACTTTCTCTTCAAACTACATTGATACAGTCGTAATCCGCAATAAATTGATCCCCTTGCGACTCAAAACGGATTTCCGAAAGCTCTCTCTCTCGTTCTGCTGTAAAAAAATCTCGCGCACCCGTAACCTCCCAAAATGAAAAGCAATCTACAGAAAAAAAAGGGAGAAGGAAAAAAGAATATCCCGCACCGCCTGCAACTAGCGAAATCCATTCGAATCTCCCTCTACGGTGCGCGCGTACGCTCCTTGATTCGCGAGCCTCCGGCTGCGCGCGCGCTTTTATTTTGACCCCGCGGCTGCTCGGATATGGTATGTACCCGTGCTCGCGCGCGCACGCGTATGTAGTTTCGGGCTTCCTCTGGGATGTTGCGCTGCGCGACTATGCTTTTGTGAAATTTTACTAGAAATTTTTGCTTTTGGCAGTTTGTAACGCTTTTCAGAAAAATTTGGAAACTTGCATGCTTGTCAAATTTATTGTACCGTAATTCTCCGGGTATAGTTTGTTTACATTGATACCATTAGTTGGTGTATGTAACCCTTTGTGGCTTAGTGGCTATTATAATAGCCACCTCTTTCGTCTGAGATTTTTATGTATAAAAATTTTATTTATAGGTGTATATAAATGATTTTACATTATTCTATTAGCTAAGAGGTTTCTCTATAATACTAATTAACAAAGATTGATATTTTATTTATTGTTAAATAGTTATAAATAAACAAGTAACGAAAAAAGCTGTTTTTTTTAAGAAAAAAATATGGGCCATAAAGGGTTAAGACGCAAATTATTTCAGGTGAGTTTACACCAATTTAAAAAAAAATATTTTTCTTATAATAAACTATCTTTATACATTTATACAATAGTATTTAACGTTATTTTAATTAATAGAAATAAAACGGAAAGGGTCTTTGGTGAGCGATAATAAATTACATTGGTGTCATTAGTTGGTGGATTTAAGACGCAAATTAGTTAAGGTGAGTTTACACCGATTTAAAAAATAATTATTTTCCTTATAATAAACAATCTTTATACATTTATATAATAGTATTTAATGTTATTTTAATAAATAGAAATAAAACACACGAGTTTGACAATAAAAGTACAATAATTGGTTTAAATCGTAATATACTATAATAATACATATAAATAATGTTGAAAAACTATATGTAGTAAAATGAAATTTAAATGGAATTATATATGTAAATGGCTAACACGGATCTATACGAGCGAGTTGCTAGAGCCAGGGGCAAGAGCGAAGTGAAGTTTTATGCCGCTCTCTTTTATCCACGATGCCCTACTATCGGCTCGCCGCCAAATCTCGGCGCCGCAGACACTTGACGGCGGCGTCGATAGTTACCGAAGAGATACGAAGCAGCCCGAGCTCACAGTTGTACTATAACTAATCATAGAAACTACACACAAATGCATCAAAGCACAACGCCTCCCACGATTTCACCTTCTAGCTTGACGACCACAGATCCACCAAATGGTTTCCCTGCGAACGAGGTGACCTTCAGGTGCTATGGAGTCAGACTCCTAATGAGGTTTATAATAGTCTCAGGGACTCTAATTAAAAGCTTAACTGAAGCTTAATAACCACGAATCGCACTGCCGATTCGTGCAATGAAGGCTAGGTCGCGGAGGAACGTCTGCGATACTATAATCAATTGATCATTATGATAATCCGTGCGCTCCTCGCTCGCTTCGAGTTCATTGCGTAATTAACGATTTTCTGTCGATAACAAGAAAAAAGTTTCAACAGGCATATTGTCAATATTTAAAAGTATTCTTGCGTTAAATAATGTTTGGATGGCCAATTAAATTAATTTTTATTATATTCCGCTTGCGATATATTATACAATTTTTCAAAGCTGTGTCGCTGAGAACCATTGACATATAAGGACAGTTTGCTAAAGTTATATCTTCTTTTACTGATAATGATGTGATAGTTATATCTAGATATAAGATACTTAAGTAGATAACATACTAGATGCAGGTACCTTTGAAACAATTCACAAATCGACGAATACACACACATACACTCACACACACACACACACGCACACACACATACACACACATACACACACACACACTCACACATACATACACATACACACATACACACACAAACACACACACATACACAAAAATACACGCGCTTTCTAAAAATAGTGTTTTATTATTCTTAAGATCCAAATAGTATATTGTCTACCAAGGGTGAAAAGTAGGCGTTTTTTGCTCACGAGTGAGTTTGTAGTACGAGTCGAAGGCGTGCAAGCATGAGCCTCGACTCGGCCTGAAAATTGCAGTCGCGGTAATCGTCCACTTTCCGCCCTTGATACACAATATACTATTAACTCAAAAAGCGCGAAAATCATACTTGAGTTACATAAAATATATTTCTTTAACGTATTCAGTAAAACTTTCTTTTACCATCAGCAAAGCTTCCCCCACGAGGAAGAAGGCATCAAATGTATCTGCATTAGTCAACCAAAACAAAAGAAGTTCGCAACAACTAAAATCCATTCAAATCTGCATCTCCCTCTCTCACCCACCGCACAGCCACACGCACACACGTACATATCACATCTCGATTCTCTGGCGTCGCGCTTTTATTGACCCTGTGGCTATACCCACACTTGCTCACACCCACACACGCACACATACAGTTTTGGGCTTCCTCGGGGCTGCCGCGCTCCGCACGCGCGACTAGTTCCTATATAGCTGCAGCTGCAGGTTTCCTACCATGCGAGAGAGACAGAGTGCGAGAGAGAGAGAGAGAGAGAATCGGACGCTGGCGCCCCGCAGTCGCTCGCGGACTTGAAATATCGCCGATTCACCGGGGCGAGCTTTTGCATATTCATGCGGTTCTCCTCTCTCTCTCTCTCTCTGTGCTCTCTGCTCTCGCACATGTCGCCGATACAAGTTTTCGGTACATACGCGTGAAGGTGCACGCGCGCGACCGGCCTGACGCCCTATGGGAGCACGTGCTACACCTTTCGCCGGGGAGCTTCTCGACTTTTGCCTCCGTCTCTGTCTCGCTCTCTCGGAGTAGTCGGAGGCTTGAGTGCAGGGCTAGGGTCGAGTGCAGTGTGGGTTACGAGTCTCCTGGACGTGGAGTTTGAACGCGTGATGCGCAAGAGAGAACGAGAGAGAAAGAGAGAGAGAGAGAGAGAGCGAGAGAGAGGTTAGGGCGGTGGTAGCAACAGCAGCAGCATCTGCACGCGGCTATAACTTTTGATAAATGTGGCTTGTTGGACGATTGTTTGATTTTGGTAAATAGATGCGCGCTGCTCTCCGCGAGGTATAGCGAGCGAGCGAGCTTCGATCGCTTCGTTAATGTTTGACCATTTGTCTAGTTTGCGGAGTTTCAAGTGGGCGAAATTTCACGTTAGTTATAGGGGTTATTATAATCTGAATGTATTATCGTTTTTTTGTGACAAGTTTGTTTGTAAGGGGTGCAATTTGAGTAAAGAGTATAAATTAATGTTTATAAAACGTTTTGGATAATTGTAGGAGAGATAATGGTATCTAAAATTTTAGATTTTTAATTCTGTTTTAGCTTTATTAAAGATGAGCATTTTCATTTTCTTACATTGAGCAAAATTAATCGGTTAACTATTTCTGTTGGAACAAATGAAATACTGAAAGAGAAGTATCAGAATGTTTGTGGCACGACAACAACAATAACAATTCAAGACAATAGAACCTCAATGCTTTGTTATTGTTTGACAATTTGTTTAGTTTGCAGAGTTTCAACTGGTTGAAATTTAGGTTAGTTCTACGGTTGTTACAATTTGTTTTGAATGGCTTGCTTTTTCCATTTTTTGGGGAAAGGAGTTGGTTGCATGGGAAATAAGTTAGTCTGTATTATAGGTTAAAAGGTGTGGACTATTTAAGATTTTTATTTATGAAATTGCTAATATTCCTCGTATTAGTAAATATCGCACACAACTTGTACATAATTATGAGAAACAACTATTCATTACAGGTTATTATTTACAGACAGCATAAACAAAAAGGCAAATACATAAGATGATTAGAAAAATAGGATGTCTTAAAAAAATCGATTCAGTGATTACACGTATGGAATGATAACATAAATTAAGACAATGGAATTTTGTTCCTAATTTTGTTTAACGTAACTCAAGCTCATCCGTACTATGTAGTATGTATATTTTCATAAACTAAAGATTAAAAATTATCAAAGAAAATATCATTATAAGAAAGTAATTCCCAGAATAACCTAATAATTTACATTAAAATTATCTATTTGTACTACATATTATATAGCAAAAGGTGAGAATTCTTCAATTTAATATTTGAAACCATCGTTAAAGTTTATAAAATAATATAGAACGAAATAGACTTGATAAGTGTTAGAACAAAATAGAATATTTCTGGTTTTCATTTTTAACTTAAAGTTAAACCTACAAACTTCTTTCAAGAACCATCTCATTTTAATTATAAAATTAAACATCACATATTCTCTTAAAGATAAAATAATGTCGTTTTAGTTAAATTCTAATTATTCAAACGAATGAATGAATAAATTAATATGAATAATACAAACAAATGTACAATCATGTTTGAACGGAAATCGAATTATCCGCTTTAGTTCGAATACTTCTTATTTATGTATGCACAGTAGAAACCATCGCGTATGGTCAGCCAACTTTATGTATCGATTTTCAATTTTATCACGAATTTTGCATTACCAAAGTGAACATCTAATAAGTTGAATTACCTTTAAGTTTTTGCTTCGTTATTTCATAAAATATTATAATTACTAAAATATGTTATTATACAGATATCGTATATTGATCATATCGCTGTTTGCTGCAATTTACTATTCGTACAGAAGAGACTAATGAAATGTAAAATGTATAATTTAATCAATGTCGCTTTAAAATTCTGGAGCTGCGTAATTTATGAATGTCAAAGTGCATTCATTCATCCATTTATATGTATCATTCGTCATTTATGTCATCATACAGCTTTTTTGGTAAATATGTGACATATTTCGGTGTATTTTGTTAATTTACTAAAAAAGAATTACGATAAAATTCTACAATAAGCTCTACTATTTTTCTTCTAAACTCAAGTTCATTAAAATCACATTTCTCCATGAATAAAAACAAACCTGTTAAACTACAAACAGCTCGCTCAAAGTACTCAATACAGCCTCGATTTCCTTTCTCAATTTACTCCGCGCACTGCCCGATAAATCTCAATAACTCCGTGCACTAAATCACCGAGCGAGCGCATCAAAACACACCCTCGCTCGCCATACAAATCTCAAAGATAAACTTCATCTCCCGAACAGAAAAAAATTTTTAATCAAAGTCAGCTGGCGCTGCTGCTGCGCTCGACTCGCTCTAAAAAGCTTCTGCAAAAATTTCCCCACTTCAGCGGTGCGCGTTTCCAGTATTGATCCCCCTTTTCCTTTGCGTTTTTCTTTGGAAGCGAGAGAAGGAGGAAGACCTTTTTCTTCCTTTCAGCCACTTCTCTCCTTACTATCTTCTTACTCTCCTTCGGACTCGTCGGCTCGTTACCTACTACTATCTTTTCTCTCGCTGGAGCTCGGGCTCGGGCTCGTTTATGCTTCTCGTCTTTACGCCTCTATTGAAAAGTTGCGCTCGCCGGGCGTACGTGCGCAGGTATGTATACGGGGCGTTCGATGCCGTATAGGATACTTCGTGGATTTTGCAGCATTGTGAACTCGTGTATTTGATGTATCGAACGGATATAGGTCATGTACCTACACACATTCTTAGGGTTTTAACGGTTATATTCGGAAATTATTGGGTTACATGTGAAATATATTTTCAAATGATTCTTTGATCTTTTTAACAGACTGGAAGTTCATTTCATTCAGACGATGAGAATTCAAAATATTTTCAACTTGATTTGCGTACATAAATTGGCTTATACGACAATAAAAAGTACATTTTGGAAATTGGTTAAAAATAATTTTACAAACTATAGTACGATTATAAAATTTCAGAAAGTTATTATTTCCATGAAAAATTTATTAGAATTTCGAGTTGTCATTGTCTTATTCTGAAGGTACGATATATTAAATCGCTACTTGTAGGGGAGAACGGAGTTAAACCTATCGGATAGGTCAAACCGATCATTTAATTATGAGAAATATTAAGTTTATTGGATGGTGAAAATATTTTTATATTCTTTAGAATGTATCTTTCAACTCAATAATTGTTAAAAACCGGATATATAAAAGATTTTTATAAAGATATTTACATCGATAGGTTTTAGCTATTTTTCATATAAGGAAAATTTGCGTGAAAATTATTTTTATAATTATTTAATTTAATTATTGGAGGTTTTAAGTGCGAGGCAAGAAAACTATAGCATTTAAACTTACTGCAACCTACCGCAAAAGATCTTTCTTAAGTTTGGTTCATAAGATTACATATACCTTCTGTTAACCATCAAAACTTTTCGAAAATTTTATCTACTCTTATCTATCTCTTATATTATATTCTACGTGTGAGTCTTGAAACTTTTACGATGACTTTAAATAAGAATTCTTTGTACTCAAAAATATTCAAGTTTTTATCCATCATTATTTTATAAATAGTTTATTTTTTATTAATTATTGTGTCCAATGCAGTACAATATAGTTTAATAATATATTTTGGATTAGACAGTTTACAAAATTGTAATTTTCTTTATCAAATTGTATATGTAATTTGCTCATGTAATTACATCCAGAGAATGAAAGAAGAGTACATGCATCGCAAGAGACGAAAGGAGAAATAAGAAAGTGGGAAAAAAGATATTACAACCGAGAGTACACCATTCAATTGTCGAATCCTCTCAGACACTCGCAATTTAGAGACCTACTGATCAATTTTCTTCACCAGTTGTCCCTTTTTGCATTCATCTGAGTCCTGTACTACACGAAGGAGAAATACAACAATGTCGAAGAAAGAAGAAAGAAAATTGAGAGTATAAGTTTTACGTCAAACATAGTTTATTTAGAATTGATCTACAATGAGATGATATAAATTAATGCTTATTGATGTATTATAAAGAACTTATTTTTATTCATATCTTGCATCTATTTTCATTTTATTATGTAAGTCATAATACTATGAATCCATAAAATTTTAGGCGATTACGTCTTCGATTCAAATTATATTGTTTTTAATCTATAGACATGTGCACTAAAAAGAAACACCACTAAATAAAAACACAATTATATAAATTACAAATAATCTCGATTTAAATTTGAATGTCTTATTGTTATCGGAAATATTATTGCAAAGTTGCTCTTTTGGCTAGCCTGTAAGCAAACACTACGTCAAATCACACCTTTTTCCTAAAGTAATTACACAACTACGTTTATTAAAACAAAGAACACTCTTTCACTGACATAAAAACATCATCCCCAAATCATACGCGAGAAGCCCCATATGCACACGCGCAATGCATACTCCATCCCACTGTCGAACAGATTTTCCGACGCTAGCAAAATCGGCCAATATAACGGAGGCAACCAACCACCAGCCACCGCCAGCACCCCTCGCGACGAATATAAGGATTCGATTCTCGAGCTGCTGCTACGTGAGCGCAGGATGACAATGCGCGGCCCGTTGTTCTCGCGCTGCATGCGGCTGAAAACGCGAGAGAAAGAGAGAGAGAGAGAGAGAGACAGAGAGAGAGAGAAAGTCTTCCTTTCGTTCCCATTCTATTCTCGCGGTATCTTTCTTCGTGGGAAGGACTGAAAAAACAAGGTGTGGGGGAGAAAGGGGAGCGAGAGAGAGGGAGAGTGAGAGAGAGAGAGAGAGAAAGGGAGAGAATGAAGCTGCGGCTGTTGCGGATGGATGGTTCGTTGTTTGGAGTTCATATGGGGGAGATTGTACTGGAATTTCGCGGCTTTGGGTTTGGAGATATTTCGGGCTCTGATGCGCTCGGTTGACGGTTTCGGTTGTAACGCGAGGTATGCGGCATTTTTATACAGAGATAATGATAAAATAAACAGTTTTTTTTAAATTTTAGTTGCTTTCTTCGAAAGACCAAGAATAAGGAAGAAAAATTAAATTATTAAGGAGAGGCTATACCTAAAAAGTTAAATTCTTCCAGTTTCTAACTTAACACGCTGAATTGTAAGTATATTAAATATAAGTATATCAGAATACTTAAAAATTAAACGAGGCCATCGTAGTATAAATATGGAGGGTAGTATTCAAATTCACTTAAGTGATGCATTTTGTCCCGGATTATCCAGTCTTTACGCGGTTGACTCTTAATTCTTTACTCTTTTTTGTTAACTTACGTAGCCGGCCGGCGCCTTTCCCCACTCCGCGGTCACGTGTTACTTCGCGCACGCTCTGTTTTCCACTATTGATGTTCGTATCGATACTTTTGCCTTTTTCGTATCATTACTCAAGATGTTTATTAATTCCCTTTCGCATTGCGATTATTTATAAACTCAATTTTATGATTCTGATTTTCAATATTATTTCCTTATAGGTCCAAACACGTGTTGAAACGAACACGAACCGAAACTTTATTTATTTTTAACTATTTTATCTAATTATGATTTCAGTCTTAAACAAGAAAGATATTTGTACATTTAGGTTTTATTTGATTAATATAATTAGGTTTTAATAACAGATAATCATTTTAATTGAGTTTTTATTTTTAAACACAATATTTTATAAAAAAAAGTAAACCATACAAAAGTTTTCATCCTATCTAAAAAATTAAACCTAATACACATGGAGCAAAATAAACTTAAGGAAATGTATGTTAAGAAAAATGAATTTAACGTTTTAATAACCCATGCTAAGTAACGTTAATTAATGTTACATTAATTAGTTTACAGTTGCATCTCAAATTTACATACCCAATCATACATAAAATTTATTATATCCGCGCATCTATTCCTCACTCATACATTTCTATTCTATATACATACATATACAAACATAATAACCATTCACACTTTTCGGGTATTTGCAATTCTCTCGCTACTCGAGTCAGAGTCATGCAGACCATCGGGGAGTAAACACATCCCATTATACGAATTCCATTATGCACAGTAAAATTCAAAGTTGTTTTTGTTAACTAGTTCTTGGCAATATAATCGTTAATGTATTCAAAAGTGCATCCACTTATTTGTACAACCTCTCAATAACCAAATCCAACTACCGTTACCGTTATCATGTTTAGAGATTTACGTAACGTCATTATTACTTCGTTTAATTTTAAAGTTATAATATCTATAAAATCTTAAAACATTTATTTAATTATTAACTATAATAAAACAATAAAAATAGTGGATATAGCTGCACCTTAAATACCAAAATAATCAAGTACTTAATTCAATTACAAGAATTCGGAAAATAGGTAATTACTACAATACGATTGAACAAGTACTGTAGAACTTGTGTAAAGTACTTCAATTACTGTTTTCATATATAAAACACTTTTAAAAGAATATTTCAAGTACTTCTTACAAGCACAAAAGTATATGTAAACTATTTTATATTTGAAAAAAGTACTTGAAGTACTTTTCACTGTTAGTGAAAAATTTGAGGAAAAGTATGAAAATGCTTAATAACTTGCTAAAGTATTTTTACTTGCACTATTGATTTTGGGCAGAAGAAACGATTTCTTTCATTCCTGGTATCATTGGCAAGTATTTACATAAGTTTAGCTAGATACAAATCTAGATAGATTGAAAGTATCTTCATTACAAAAATATCCGACATCGTAGTATACCTACATTTACCTAAAATAAAGGCCAGGAAATCATTTAAAATTAAAAGATATATGTATTTAGATAATTGTGTATCTTTGGTTCAACTCATTAGATATTTTCTTATTTAGATACATTATCTTGCTTACTATATTGTTCAAAAGGGGTTTCTATTCAGCAACAATCATAAGCATATATTTTTAAAAGTTTAATAATACTCTTGTAAAGTACTCTTCTAAAAGATATAGTTATATTTAAAAATTTAGATAAACCATGATCTTTTATACTTCTCCTATTTGGAGATAAGCACTCTATACCACCATAATTACCAATATGTTATAAAATAATTAATTAATGGAAACAAATTAGTCATTTAGTTTTATTGGAATCAATAAATTTCCGAAATTAAAGTACCAGAATCCTAGTACCCAACAATTCACATCCAACAGAAGCTGAACACACATAATCTGAATACACAATAAATTAGTCAAACACTCCTATACAACCACCCGAGAGCAATTGTACGCGCGGCACGTATATGAATCGACTTACCCGCTCCTCACGAAGTTGGCAAAGTACTGGATTATGCTCTCCGACAGGGCGGTCTCCGCCTTGGTGTAATTCCGGGGGAAATGGCCGAATCCGTCGACTAATGGCGCGCCGAAGACGAAGGCCAGCTCCTCGCCGTGCACCGAGCCCATTTTCTGCGGAGCCAGAACAGAAAGCAATGGTGGATGGTTAGCCCCGCTAATTAACCGCTTTATCCTGTTTTACGATTATTAAAGCATTTGTACCGATTCTTTTTGTGCTGCTCTTCGTTTTTTCTTTGCAGCGGAGCGTGGGTGGTAAGCCCGACACCCCGCGAAATCGTTTCTTTAAATTACGGGATTAAAGCCCCGCTGCGGGGGAGAGGCTGTACAGTGAGAGTAATGGGCGTGGGTGAAAATTTTGCTCGCAGCTATGCCGTGGACTCTCTGCTTTATCTTTTAGGGGGTGATGATAAGGGTTGGGGTAATGTCTTGAGTTTTTGTGTTTCTTTATTTTCGGGTCATTGTAGAGATTGTAATGGTTTTGAGGCAGTGGAGGAATTTGTTTCGATCAACTTTTTTTCTACTACGCTTGCGCAAAAATTTTTTATAAACCATTATTTTTATCACAAAAATATGAAATTTTGTCTATAATTTGCACAAATATGGCTGATATAGTCTCAAGTTGAAATTAAAAAAAAATAATTTCAACCTTTTATAAAACTTATAATAATTATAACAAGTTTTAGTCTTTTATCTATAATATAGATTAATATAATATAGCTGAAATAGTATAAAAAGATGTATTTAAAGATGATTTATATTTTCTCGTACCGTAGCAAGAAAAAAGAAATATTTCAGCATGGAATAGTCCATGAATTTCATTAGCTAATTAATCCCTCTTCTCAAAAAGTTTTGAGTTTAAAAAGAGGGCTTAGATTGTAGTTGTTGCAGTACAGTTTCACTATAGTTATAAGTCGACGGTAAATCTTTTATTTCCTTATCTACAAGTATGCTAAAAGCCCTCAACTACAATCTCATAAAAGCCTCTCTTTATAAACAAACTTGTTTCATTATCCCTTTTAAGCTTCTTGTAATATACAGAACTGCATATACGGCGTCGACTGCAATATTTTGTTTCGCACAGTCTGGTAAAGTCGGAAAAAATGTTTTTTAAAATACTATTAATGATAACATAAATGTCAGTATACTTGTATAACCACAATATTTTTTATTTTACAATAAATTATATATAAACATTAATTATAAGCAAGTATTAGTATTATAAGTAAATAGTATAATATTATAATACGTAAATAAATATATAATTTTACTAATTAATAATAATTTTATTTATTTTTTTCAATAATGTACGTGTACAATATTAGAAAGTGTTAAGAAATGTAACAAAGTTTTGAAAATTCACATTTTACTACATTTATCCCTGTTTTGTTTACATTATTATAATTTTTTTAACATTTTTTATTTCAATTAGAAAACAATTAAATTAAAGTTACCCAAGAGAGGAGAAACTACAAACAAAATTTTGTAATTCAAAGAAACTTTTATTTTAATTCTTTCAATGGAATTGTTTATTTGAAGCATAATAATAACGTTTATTTGAATGAAAGAAACAATTGCTCCTTGAAACAAATGCTTTTCTTTCAAAGTAATCCAGGTATTCTATCCTTCCAGTCACCTCGTAAATAAGGTAATTAAATTATTATTCTCTCATACAAAATTTCATTCACAATTGCTGTTTACACTCTTATGTTGTCCATATTCATCACTAAAAAAAAATAACGTTGCTTGCCAACCGCACAATTTTTGCATCGCATTTATAATCACTCATTTTTACCGTCTCACCACCACCAGCAACAACGCGGAATAAAAAAAGGCAATCGCACGCGTATCGTATTCCCAGCTACATACAGTATACAACGAATCGCCGCAAAGCATTTTCGAGCATAAATTAAAACACGGCTCGGAGCGAGCTGGTACGCAAAGAGCCATAAGACTGGCAGTTTTACTCGAAACAAGCTTCGCAAGCGCGTATGCATAATGCATATATATACATACGCGTATGCCTGTGTGTGCACGGAATAACGTGTATACGCGGCCCGTGACAAAGGGTCTTTTTAATCAAAGGACACACGCTTTGACAAGAAAATTCTGCCGCCGATGCCTCGCTTGTGTACATCGCTGATAGGAAAAGCACGCGTGTACTCTTTCGGAAAAAAAACTATCGAGAATTGATTGCAAAAGGTTGGTGTTAGGTGTATGTGCATCAGCTGTGCTTGTTACCAATGATGAATTCAAATTTCATGCATTGCGCGTAGATAATCGTTGTAATAATAGTGAGGTTATTGGTGTGCGAAACGATGAGAGTATTATAGCTAGTTCTGAGGAAAATACGGTATTTGGTGTTTATCTAGTTGATTATTCATTAATCTAGATATATAATATACGAAAAGCATTTGCGTTCTTGGAGATATTTGTCGAAATTCGGCATAATTTTTCGAGTATGAATTTTTAATGTTTTGTTGGCACTTGCCTTATTCAGTTGTTACTTGATCTTTTTTTGTTTCATATTCGAACAATTAATGCTATTTATTTTTCCATTTTAACAAAAATTGAAGTTAATACAGCATTAGAATATATCTATATGCATAGAAAATTTGGAAACTTTTGAGCCTACGTTGGGCGCCGTTATGTAACGGGGAAGAAAAAGGTGGTGAGACTTGGGCTAGAACCCCGAGCTGACCTCACACTGACTTGTAAGTCAGATGCTCTAATCACTGTTTGACTAAGAATTTGTTTGAAATACTGGAATTTCATTGGAGGATTTAAAAAACAATTCAAATGCTTTCGATCAGAAGCTTCACGCATCGAGTGTACACTTGATAATCGAATCTAGAGTTTGTCAAAATAAGTTATACATAATCACTCGTCAAATCGAAACAAAAGTTATATTTCATACTTCTGACAAATTCCATCCACCTCTCGCAAATTATTTTCAGACCGTGTACACAATTACCCCCACAACCATGTAACCCCACCATTACCTACCGACCAACACACATGTGTGCAGTCACGCAGGACATCATACGTCAACCTTCGTTACGCGATATTTTCATTAAAACCCCTCCCTCTTTCCCTCCTTCAACACCCAGTTTCTCTCCTCTCCATTTGTCGGCGTACAACAGACCGCCGAGAGTCATCCGACAAAGGACTCGTACACACGGCGCGACACGCGCGTACAACACACACATACGCGGCAAGAAAGAGCGACACTTTGGCCCGAACTCCCGCCAACCCCGGTGCGACATTGGCTTAATTACGCGCGTATCTCTTTTGTTTTTTCTTTTGCTCCTGCGCGGGTGCGCGCGCTCGCCTCTTTTTTCGCTCTCTCCTACGGGACTCTTTCTCTCTTATTTTGCGCTTGCGCGCGAATGTCGCTTTGAAGGACCGGCAGCAGCTTTGCGAGCTTCACGCAAGGAACGGAGCGCAGCAGCATTTGTAGGTTTTAAAGTGAGGGACTCGAGTTTAATTACGGTTTACGAAGTCGAGCGCGAATTCTGCGTGCAGCCGAGTGCAGTCGGATGGGGATAAGTGTTTTTTCGCGCGCCTTGCTTCTGCTGAGATTGTAAAGCGAGGGATGCATGGTTGTCCCATGGAGAAAAGAGAGCATTTTTTTAAGAGGTGAGAAGGTAAAAATTGACCGCTTGTGGATAAATTGGAGGAGTGAGGTGAGGGGAGTTTTAATGAATAGAGATGCTTGAAAGAGGGAAAGTTTGGGTCAGGTTGGAAGAGTATTGAGTTTGATGATGCCTGGGTTGTTATGAAGTAATGAAACTTTATTAGATTAGAGAAATGGTTTCTTTCGTACATAATAAACAGGGTATTGTTTATGGTTAATAATTGGAATGTCATTAGTAAGTAATATTAGATATATTTTTGACACTTAATGGTAAATGTCCCAACTCATCTAAGGACCGTCGCTTGTACGCTAACGTTAAAAATACTTATTCATGCATCGATTGAAATAAAAAATGGTTGTCCCATTAAAAAATGTCTTGAATTATATTTTAAAAAATGTCAAAGAGTGTTTTCAGAAGACTTAATAATTATAAAAGCTAATAAAAGAGAGGACATTTTAAAGATTTGATGTCTTATAGAGAATAAATATATTATTATATAAACAATCAATTAATTATATGAGCGGTATTTTCTTGATGTACCATAAATATACTACTACAGTGATATTTGTCGCGAATAGAAATAGGGACGTACGATAGGTCTCGTTTTCTAACCATATTTTCATTATATTTCGAAAATCAATTTGTTTAAACAATTTTGTAATAATTTATTTAAGTAAAATAATTTTAACGAATTAATTATGCAATTCTGACCTCCGGTTCATATTCAGCATCCCCAAACCATACAATACATATATAATTTATGAGGGTAAATCCTAATATCTTATAACCGAAAGTCTTTCTTGTTTATGTACAATGGACAATAAATAATTGCTAATAATGACCTGTTTAACATTTTTTTCTCATTTGTCATATATTTTTCTGTAGTCATTTTTCAGGTTTTCAATCATCCCAAAAACTTCTTAAATAATGTGTACTTTGTACTGCCTGTGATCTAGACCCTTATAATCATTAAAAGATTGAGTATACGCCGAGATTTTTAATAGTGATATATTAATTATTTGCGTTAGCATAAATATCAAAGTTATACAGTTCTGAAATTCAATATCTGATCAATTCACATATAAGACTAGAATTATAAATGAAGTATTTTGTTATAACAGATGTTATGAGGAATAATTTAAGACTTTATGTAAATATAACTTTTGAATAAAACTCCTTCTGTTCGAGGTTATGGAAGTTACTTATTCGTCTAGTGGCTAAACTGAACAAACCAATTTTCGACGACAATCACCGTTCTACATTTAAAACACAAGTTAATTCGGTTTATTCTCGCAAAATTCTCCCAGATTTTGTTTTAAATACATATTCTATTTACGAAGATACGCAAGAAATTCAAGGTTTATTCAAATTCAAGCACGCCGCTAGAACTTTACTCTATATAACCAACCATGTCCATCATCCAAATTTCCGAAATCCCAAGCAATGAAACTCCAAGAAAAAAAAACCGTTCATCTCTCCCCAAAGCCCTAGAACCATTCCGAAAACAATTGCCTCCCACACTCATTATCAATCCCAGCTCGGCCGCGAAATTCGCGAAAAGCCCGAACGCGCATTCGAGAGTCCGATCCTTCCCATTCTCCTATCCATCGAGAGCCAGCACCACTCGAGCGTGATCCCCATTGATCTGATCGAAGCTGCATTTAAAAAGCAAAACAAAGCCCAAGCCGTTCGTCCGGCAAAGTGGCGGCGTATAATCAATCGTCTGTTTAGCAGCCCCGTCTAGTGGAGCTAATTGGAAAATTTTGCATCGGCTGCACTCCAACCGTTTGCATCTTCGCAGCGACTTATTTGCCCTGCTCAGTGCGATTATTTTTCTGCAGCATCGAGCTTCCAGCTTCCGCTTCCTCTATTTCCAGGAGCGGTATCAAACGCCATTCGAATTCTGTTTGTATTCATTTGCATGCTCAACGACGAGCTCAAGGTAAATCCAACTGCCAAGAGAGGGAGAGAGAGAGAGAGAGAGAGAGAGAGAGAGAGAGAGAGAGAGAGAGAGAGAGAGAGAGAGAGAGAGAGAGAGAGAGAGAGAGAGAGAGGCGGCAGAAGCGTCTTGGCTGCGCTCTGAATTTCAATAATATAGATTTCCCCGGCGGGGTGCTTGTTGGGTGTATAGCTGTGTTGTGAGAGCTGCAGTGTCTCGAGTTTTTTAAAAGGTGGAGAGAGGGAAGAGGATGCGAAGGAGGGAGATGCAGTGACCAGAGAGTAAGTCGACTGCAGGCGGATATTTGGCTGAAGAAGCAGAGGGCTTAATGGAGTGGGAGCTGCTCGCTTTTTAGTTTGGCTTTTGTTTTGTTTCCTTTTGTGCTGAGTTTTTAGTTCATGAATAACCCTCTAAATGCCAGACAATTTTTTTTTATGTAAAAATAAATGATAACGATCTTTATGGTTAGAGGTTATCTTCTGAAGAAAATTATTGGAATAACATTAGTAAAGGTGGGATATCCTGACTACGCAAAAAAATTACCCTGCAGTACGTTTTTACCGTTTAGTAGGACAAATTTTACCTTCAGTCACAATATTTTTTTTTCGTCAAGACAAAATGCCCCGCGTTTATAGTGATTTTCGCAGTAATTTCTAATAGATAATTCTCTCTAAATGACCTTTCCCAAATTAGTGATTACAATGAGATTGGTTAGACTAGTGTGGCTCGAAGTGAGTTTTCTTAGTAGTCGAAGAGTTTTCTTTCTTTTTTATATTGATTTCTTAGTTTTGTTAGCTGAATCACGTGTTTTTATTTTAAAATTATCTTAAAAGTAATCAATAAAACTCTTTTTTTAAATTAAGTGGACTGCTGTTTTCGCGCATTTATTAAACCCAGTTTTAACGTTATCACTTATTTAGAGAGAATAGTTTGTTGATCTGAATGTATTAATCATCTTTATCCCAAAATCGCGAACATGCAAATAAATGGCTTGTACTCTGAAATGTTATTTTTATCAATTTTTGAGAAAGGTGAATTTCACTTTATTTGTTTAAAATAATAAATAGGATTTTGATAGAGATACAAACTTCTATTGTTACTTGATGACATCTATGTGCGGAAAAAATGCTGCAAATAAATTGCTTCATACGTTCTAAAATTTTACTAGCTATTCAGTAAACAGTGGTTAAACCCAACAGCCCAAGTAAATTTTGCTCCAAAACTGAAGAATATTTTGTGTTTTTTTTTAAGCAAAATTTTATAACACAAATCTAATCTCTACGCGCGATAACATATTTGACACAGTGAAGATTATACTTGCAATATGATATAGAAAAATTTTTTGTTGAAAATTTATTGGATCAGTTAATGACGTCAAAATAACTTTTTAACATATTAATAACAGTTCAATAAATGTTTATTTTATTTATCAAACAGGTGACTATCACGCTAAACAAAGGCAACTATAAACCGTAAGGCACCTTTTCACCCAGTCAAATACTTTCCATCAAGACTTCGATATTATTAACAGCTGTGAAATATTGTATCAAAGAACAATGTTTTATAATTGGTAACAAATTATGGAAAGAGTGCACATTAGCATGCAAGAAAACAAACAACAACTGACTGCAGAAGAAACTCAATATCATCCTCACAATCCTCACAAAAACTGCCAATCAATCCGCACATTATTCCGCCAACACCGCATAAAACCATCCAGCCCTTATTTCACAAAATACCTTTATCACAGCCCTCCGATAAAGCGTCATACGCAACGAAACATAAAACTCCGTAACTCGACAAAATAGAATAACCAGACGTATATTTATATATACCCCGACTCCGTTTACGACTCTATCTACCTCTCTCTCTCTCCCTCTCTTTTGCGCCAAAGTGCAAAAAAGGATTTTCATTAAACTCGAGGCGGCGCGATACGCGAGAGCGCGCGACTAGCTCTCGAAATAAAAGAACGCGAGCGGAAAGCGAGCGAAATAAAGCAGGCGAGAACCAAGTATAGAAGAACGAGTAGGAGGGAAGGAAAAGAAGGCGGAGAAAATCCATCTTAAAAAAAAACACGAAGGAAATATATCCTCAAAGGCTCTCTCGACCCGACGACGTCAACGAGCTGTGTACAATGAAATCCGCGCATATCCCCTCCCCCCCTCTCTCTCTCACTCTTCTTTTATTATTAGCGACTTACGCCGTCATCGCGACTTTTATTCCGATGCTTCATCCGCGAGAAGAAGAGCGAAATCCTCTGGCGGAGTCTTAGCCGCGCGTTTATCTTAATTTACAGCCGTGATGCGCGTCATATTTCTTTTTTCGATGCTACACGCGTGTACGCGAGGAACAGTCCCCGGGAATTTTATTTGAAAATATGGAGAAGCTTTGGCGTATACGCGAGCGGGTAGTGACGGTAATGGTGAATAATGAAAACGAAACATTAACCCGTTTAGGATTAAGCCGGATGGCTGGATCAGAGTTGACGAGGGATGATTTTTTTTCGGCTTTGCCCGGCATGCGCAGGTATATAAACAAAAAGTTCGTGTTTTTTGTTACGGGAATGGACGAAGCTGGTATGAGGATGGATGGAAGGTTTGTTGCTGTTTTTCGGTGGAGGTTTGTTTATTATCAGTGTTTGATGATTTGCCCAGGAATAACGTGGCTTTCGCTGTATTGTTTGATAATTCGCTCGATGTTGTTTCGGTGGGAAAAACATCGATGAGGGTTTGATTTCGCTCTCCGTTGCTTTTCGAATTCGAAAAATAAATAGGAAATGTACTATGTTTGATTTCAGAAATCGATAGATTCGATATAGGGAAGTAAATAAATTTTATACAATATTTGCTTTTTTGATTTTATTAATTACGAGTTATTTTTCTGTTATATATTTTCGCATTGCGAAGGAAAAAGAACGATAACTTTATGTCAATATATAAAATGTCAATTTCAGGGATTCAATCAGCTTGGAAATTCGTTGTCTAGAGCGTACTTTTTTATGTAAAAAATATTGTTCATTAAAATCGCAGTGTCAGGTGGATACGGGTAACTTTAATCATGTATTTTAAAGCTGCATACGTTGTTTTCATGTATTATTCACATTATTTAAAATAAAGTTTGTAGATTTGTTAGAAAAAGCTAAAAAGAGAAACTAATAGTAGAGCAAATTCGTTGTCTAGACCGTAGTATTTGAGTAAAAAATATTGTTCATTAAAATCGCAGTGGATACGGGTAACTTTAATCATGTATTTTAAAGCTGCATACGTTGTTTTTATGTATTATTCACATTCTTTAAAATAAAGTTTGTAGATTTGTTAGAACAGGCTAAAGTGAGAAACTAATAGTAGAGCAAATTCGTTGTCTAGACCGTACTTTTTTGTGTAAAAAATATTGTTCATTAAAATCGCAGTGTCAGGTGGACACGCGTAACTTTAATCATGTATTTTAAAGCTGCATACGTTATTTCTGTGTATTATTCACCTTCTTTAAAATAAAGTTTGTAGATTTGTTAGAAAAGGCTAAAGTGAGAAACTAATAGTAGAGTATCTTTTTTGTACAATTAATAAAGAGTTACTTGCTGCGCCTACTAAGTAGTACATTGTACAGCTAGGGGCGAAAATGGGATTTTCCATGCGAGGATCATATTTGCTCTAATCATCATTCGAGTTTGAAAAAACCCATTCGCCCGTTCAACGTATTTTTTTATAAAAAGTGCATAAAGAAGATCATTTTTTGTCGTCTACAAAGTGAATTTACTTTGTTTCATAGTTCTTAAAAATTTGAAGCTTTATTAAGAAAATAATCAAAAATAATAGAAGGGGAACGAAAATACTCATTTTCACCATTAGGGGCTATTTTTGCTCCACTTTATTTATGACGCTAGGAAAACTCTATTTTCGCTCTACTTTATAGGCGCCGAAAATGGTCTTTTTTATACACGTGTTATAAAAATACCATTATTAGTCAAAGTTAACCCATCGTAAGCAACTAAAAATCATATGTAACTTAGCAATTTTTGTCCAAAAAAAGAAAGGTGTACTAGAATTATGTTTTGTGATACTTATATTATAGACGATTCATAGAATCAATTCCTATTGTTTACTGCAACAGTGCATTTGCTTTCTCAGACAGATCCACTTACGGTACCATTTTTAACGTCTGCGAATTTGGAGTCAAACAAATACCGAAATAGTCTTATTTTTAGGAACCCAAAAGGTAGTGTTATATGTAGAACTTCAATATTGACTTTCGCGAAAACGGTAAACGTTGGAACTAAAAGTTTGAAAAACTAAACAGAACAGTACATTGTGCAACAAGCAGGTGGTTTCAAATGAGTGGGAAGTTTGTAGCCTGAGCGAAGCGATAGGGTGACAATCACACGAGTCGAAAATCACCTGGGCGCACGCGTTGCACATACTATTATCTTAAACGAGCGTGAGAAGGTCGAGTACGAGAGGTACGTGAATTATAGTATATTATTAGCTCAAACAGGTATCTGATGCGAGCTACATCCTTAATAAATATTGATATACGAAAGAAGAGTAAAATAAAGTTATATGAGCAGAGCGGGTTTTTGGGTGGAAGGCAGGGGCGCTGGGGGCAAAGCCCCCGCCGGTGGGTCGCGGGTACGGAGCCCCCCCAGCAAAATAGATTATTTATAAATCAATATTATAAAAATTATAAATTATATAAAAATTATGAATTCAAAATCATTTATTAATTTTGTTAAACTTTTGCAAAAATTTTCTAGTGTTTCAATTTTTACAAAACTTTTCAATTTTTTCACAATTTTTTAATTATTTCAAAATATTTCATTTTTTCGTAATTGTTCAATTTTTATAAATAAATACCTACAGTTTTTTCGCGATTACAAGATTGTTTTCACACGCTGTGTGCGAAACACTGTGCTTCGCGCACGCTCAGGTGAAAATGCGTAAATCGGGCACTTAGCGCACGCTATCCACGCATGAAAAACTGAGCTTCTTACACGGAGTTTCAAAAAGGTTTTTCTCAAAAGCTCACCATTTGACAAAAGCGAAATCCTGCGCACTTGTGTAGATTTTGGATACTAAAAAATAAAAGTTTCTGGATTTTTGCTTCAGTCTCAAAATTGAGGTCATGAGATACGATCACCACAGAGAGAATTCTTAGAAAAGGCGAATGCAAGAAACTAGCTACAACGCCATTTATTAAATAAACATTGAATGTATTTATTTAAAAAAAAATTATAAGGGAGTTTAAATAAACAATTTAAAGTATAAAATATTGTATTTTATAATGAAAAATATCAACTGTAGTGACAGTTTCTAATGAAATATTGCTATACCAAAGAAATTCGTTACCGCAGATTTAAAAACTATAAATATTCCATAATATAGTCAAGTTGAAAATTGACAAAAAGGTAAAGCTTCGAAAAAAAAATTTTCAATCTGTAATTACGATATATATCGTGACACCAAGAATGTTGCATAGTAAAATTTATTATAAAATCTAGTATCGTATTTCAACGTTATATTAAAAAATGTTATTAGCAGTTTTTTACAATATTAATATCGTACTATTTTACGATATCTTTTTGATAATGTAGGCTAAATACTTTACTAACTTTCAACTTTTCATAAGCTATTTATCGGCTTCCTATATGAAGCCGATAAATTTTAGGTGTTTTAAGTTCATAGAAGGTTTTTTATACAGTTAATAATCGAGTGTTTTCAAGTATTTGCTATTAAGTTTTCCCACAAAAGAATCATTATTTCCTCAGCAATTCACACAAAGCTTCGCCCTCAACCAACTTATCAACCTAAGAAAATGTTTTCACACTTCAAATTGTACCATAAAAATATTGACGATATCATAATATGATAGGAAGAACCAAACATATTCGCTCGTTAAATATTTAATTTTAAAGAAATGAATTTGTATTGATCGCAAATCCTCACTCATTCTATTGTCTAGAACAAGAGTATTTGCCTCACAGCGACTAATAAATTAATTTCTTAAAAAAAACAAGTTATCAACCTCTCACTCCTCTACAGCCCCATACAAAAATCTCCCAAGAAATATACCCCGCGTTAAAATTTGATCGACGCGGTACACGAGCTTCCCTTATACACACCTTTCTCCACACGCCCCTAAGCCGCTTCCATATCCTGTCGCCACTTTTTCACGAGATGAATCCGGCTGACCGGAAAAGCCCGAGGATAAAGAACACCGAGACCGACGGCGAGACTCGCGCCGAAAACGTGCTGAGAATTCCATTCACACGTCCGCGTCAGCGCCACCAACCGACAAAAGAAGCCCGAAATTACTATATATACAGCGCGCGGGCGCAGTTCAGAAGGAGAATATAACCCGGCGGAGGGGATATATAGGTGCGAAAACGTCAACTTCGCTCGAGATTTACGCCGCGGAGCTGCGCGAGCTTTCTTACGCGGCGCCAGTGCAGCATCCTCCTTTTTTTTTCTTCTTCTTCATCTTCGTGTACGGCTTTCATTTATATCACTGAGCACAGGGGCGCGCCGCTGCTGCCTTCGTAATTTTGAAATATTATTTCTGTCGCGCACGCGCGCGTCTCCTTCTTCCCTTTGTCGAGAGCGCTTGTTTATTTTGGAGCTAACGCGGTGCTTTGAGAGCGACGGGCGCTATTGAAATTTCGCGTATTTTTGTGAAAATACCTGTGCTGGCGGTGCGGATAAACGGGTTTCGAAGTGAAACTAGTTGCGCCGTGGGGACGGGTTTAATAATTCGTTGTGCGATGGTTGTTTTAGCGCGTAGGTGGTTTGTATGATGCGAAAGTTGCAGTGAGTACGTGGTCTTTTAATGGTATAATGTGTAGTGGGACTAACTAATTTTCGGCTGCGCGCGGGATAATCTGCTTTTAGCTGTTTTTGGGATGAAAAGTTGCGGAGTACAAATTTTGTAAAGTTTGTAATAAGAGAGGCATAAAAGACTGAAAATATAGAGTTTTGTTATAAAGCTGAGTGTTGTGATACTTTATTAACTAAGATTACCATAGTAATAAAACTGTTTATGATAATATATGTAATAAAATATGAATATTACAAGTCGTTATGACGGTTATTTTATTATATGTACAATTATAATGAAATGTAGAATTAAAATTATATAAAATTATCTCTCAAATTTAAACAATAACCTATTTTTATATAATTTTTTATACAGTACCAGATTCTATTGGTGTGGCTATATGATTGTAATCATGAGATAGAAACCATCTGGCCCGCTTTGAATCTTCATTTGCATAATATTCAGATTATTTCGCTTAGTATAATACTAGCCAGCTTTGTCCTAAAAATCAACATAAATGAACAGCTGAAATATTCTTTATCCGCAAAGAAAATATTGATGTATAGCATAGAATATTATGGTAGCGCGGCACACACGTTATAGGAAACTTCATATAATCTCAAAATCAAAAGGCTTCCTTGAGTCGAAAAGCCGCTAACATTAAAAAGCTTCCTTTAATCATAAAGCCGTCTTCAGCATAATCCTCTGTATGCTCTTCCAAGTAACCCAGCGCAATCCTAACATCAATAAAGATGAATGGCCAATTAAAGGGGGTTCTGTGAAAAATGCACTCTGCACTTTGCAGGCTTTATCTTTTAGTCGCGACTTTCTAGATCTCGGAATTTAGTATTAGATTTTTAAAACTATAATTTTAAGGTGATGCTAAACCCAGCAGTCACCAATCTTTACGAGGAACCACATTTTTCATTTAATTTTCAAATTTTAGTAAATATCTCTCTGGAATGTTATTATCTCAATCAAAAACTACACCTTAACGTAAATTTATCTGGAAGTTTCAAGAAGAAGATGTTTTTAATTATTTCGAGCAACAAGACATAGAATAAACCGGATAATATATTTTCACGAAGATAAGTATATACAAAAATAATTTGCAGAAAAAGGGTAATAAATAACAATATTTTTTTAATCATTAGTTCTTGAATTATTTTTTTTTTACTCGAAGTAAAAGTATTAGTAGCTCATCTTTACGGTATACTACATAAATACCATGTCTGAAAGCTGAAAGATTATATTTAAAAAAGATTTTATCGATGAAAAAGTTGATTTAAAATTAATTGTTGCCTATGTTTATTCAAAATATTAATAATTGTTAAATTCTTTTATTTGAAATACGAATAATATTAAGTAAAAGTGAAATTGTTTCTAACCCAAAACTTAAATTAATTTTCTATATGAGCCGTTCTGCAGTAAAACAATCTAAGTCGACTTAAGGCGCTGTTAAACACCCCTGTTACTGGCAAATACGGCAAACCACTTTTTAAAAAATTAATTCTCAGTTTTTCAGAAAATATCTCTGGAAGGTTGTAATTTTTAGTGAAGCCAACAACGTTCCAGAGGTATTTACACAAAGTTACTAGCCTGCTTTGTTACTTACGCATATAACGCGCCATCTAAAATTAACTTTCGAGCATGAAAAGAATTTAAGTATAATGTTCACAATGTCATAATAAACGTTTAAACGCAGAAACCCAAACCGACCAAAATCCCTTCACAAACAATCGCGCGCACCCTCCTCGCATAGAACTAGCAGATCGCAGAATTAGCCATCCAGCGCGTATACGCACAGAGCGCGCAGTGGCAAGTATTACAGAACCGCTCTAGAAAATATATATAAGGCGCGGAGAGGAGGAAAGCCGAGGCGCGAGAGAGCTTCGGTGCTAGCGTGTAAATCCCGCGCAACGGCCACTGACAGGATTGCCGGGAGCTAAAGCGGCCCTCGCCTGGGAGAAGAGAGAAAGAGGAAAGAGAGTAGGTATCAAGGCGCGCGCGCGCGCAGGGAAAACGCGCTGAAAGGCCGATTACGCCCCTGCGTGTACACGTATACGTATCGTACTTAGGCGATGTACTCGTATGGTGTCAGGGATGTGTGTGTACTCGTAGATGCGAGTCGTGGGAAGTTGGTTGGAGCTGGGCGTCGCTGCTCCTTTTTGCGTTATTTATGCCGTCACTCGCGTGTGGACCTTAAATATTTTAGGCTATGGCTTGTCTGGAGAGATGGTAAGATTGTTTATTGACGATAAGGCTCTATCTGAATATGATTGAAATAGTAAGAGAATACCGTTTGGCTTTATCAAAAGAAACGCTGGATTGACACGATTCTTTTTATCATTGGTTATTGTATAATATAAAAACTATTAGTGTGTATGTGATTATGTGCATGTATGTGTGTATGTATATGTGTATGTATATGTGTATGTATGTATATTTATATGTATGTTTATGTGTACGTGTGTATGTTTGAGCGCATGTATTTATGTACGTAAAAATGTGTGTATGTATGCTTGTATACATGTATGTATGCTTGAATAGATGTATGTATGATTGTATACATGTATGTATGCTTGTATACATGTATGTATACTTGTATACATGTACGTATGTGTTTATGTATGTGTGTATCTACGCTTGTATACATGTATGTATGCTTGTATACATGTATGTATGCTTGTATATATGTATGTATGCTTGTATACATGTATGTATGCTTGTATACATGTACGTATGTGTTTATGTATGTGTGTATGTATGCTTGCATACGTGTATATATGAATGTAATCTTGTACATATGTATGTATGTATTCTTGTATGTACGTATGTATTTATTTATTTATTTGCGTATGTAAATGTATGCGCAGGCATATATGCATTCTATCTCATAAATCACGTAAAATAATCCAACCCAATTTTTCTGAGATATTTAACATATTTTATATAATTATGACAAATTCTTTCTGCACTGTAAATTTTGAATGATATTTCTTAAAAATAAAATTTTACTAATGTAAATATTTTATCAGATAAATGCATTATTCGGTGAAACAAAAATATGCAAAAACGTTTTTTGTATAAAGTAAATAATTTTGCAAGCTTATGATTTTTTGGGGCTTGAACAAGTTTCTAATGGTCCGAATTTTTATTTGAAATGATCGTTTAAATGTATACATAAAAAATTGCGGTAATATGCAAGTTAATACAAAATTTAAGAGAGAATTGGACATGTATTTGTCAAAGCATAGGGACCATCGTGTAATTTGCCCCATTAATATATATTTACATAATTATATTACATAAAATTTAAATTGTACACAAAAATATTAAGATTTACATATCTAACGCATTGATTGTAAAGTACATGCTAAGTAGAGCAAATCAAGCATGGTCAGGCAAGCCCCCGCATCCGCCGCGAATTCAATTGTCCGTTATATAACGCTCAAAGCTCGTCCGATTTCTCCTCCCTCGACCTCAATCCCCCCGCGCACGCGCAATTAAACAAACATAAAAACCCCGGCTAATTCCGTGCAATACGCCCCCCCTACAGCAAAAACAGACGCGTCGCTACAGCGGAATTTCATACAACACCGAGAGACAGGAACAATGGCGCCCAATTAGTTAGGTCAGTTCGTATTAGCCTTTTTGCACTATATACGTTCAAACCGCGGAAAATTATGAAGCCTCCTCCCCTATCTGATGTTTACCGCCTCTGTAGCTTCTTTTCTCGTCTCTCGGTTCGTTTCGCTCTCCTCTCGACAGCAGAGCTTTTTAGCCTCTCGTTGCTCCCACGCCCCGAATGAATCAAGCCGCGCCATTGTTTACTGCGGGTGGGAGGGCCGGCCGCTTTCGATATCGCGCTTTATACACTCGACTTCCGGCGTGTCTTATCGAAGCTCGACGCGAGCGAGCTTTTCATTATCTTTTGATTTTTAATTCTTCAATATCGGCGCGCGACCTGCTTTCTTCAGGGTAGCTTCTTCTTCATCGTCGTCTTATTTTCTGCTGCTTCTTGGGGGGGGGGGGGGGGAGCTTATCGGTGCTTTCTGGTCGAGGGTTCGAAAGGTAACGGGGTGTAATTAAATTTTCAGGTGGCTCGATGAGGTACAACGTACAAGTGCTCATTATTGATATATAGGTGTTCCGATGAGAAGATAAAGTTTATAAGTCTGTCGATATTGAATTTTTGAGTGCTGGAAAATTGAAGTTTTCGTGGTAGTTTTTGTTTATTCTTTTACAATATTTTTGTTAATTGATAGATTTGGTTCGTTGTCAACATGTATTTATTTATGATTGTCTACGTGAGACGTTGAAACTTGAAAAGTTATTATCGCATGTTTTAAGCCTTTAAAGCATAGTGGAGTGTAAGATTACGACCTATTTTAAATTAATTTCTTATGTTTTTTGAGTAGCTATCACTTAATTTTATTAATTTGTTTTATGGTTTCACCCTAGTAACATATTTATAAGTATAGAAGAATGTCTACTTTTTCTTAATTAAAATAACGTTTTTTCAGGAAAAATTCTACTTTTAAGGGATAATTATGTTATTTATCTTACGACACTGCGTAAAATATGTATATTGTTTTGCAATATCGTAAAATTAAACTTAGCTCTGATAAGCTCAGTCACCAATACTTACGAATTACTAGCCTTTTAATAACGTTCACTCAATACAATTTTTACCCGAATCTGTTTCATCAACAAACACTAGAGCCAATTTTCGACAAACGATATTAACGATATTAAATTGCCGGGAGTTAATGTATCAGGAAGTACATAACGACGCTATGTATAAAAATCATGGATAATTATTTTGCGCGGTAATAAATTCTGAGATCGTAAAATTTCAGAGAGCTCGACTCGCCGAGGTAAGACGAAATTTCTCGTGCAGAAATTAAATTAAACAGAAGAGGCTTCTGGAGTTTATTTTTAGAAACCTCATATTCCACGCTACTTGGAGCATATTTTTTAAGAACTTATGTGTACGGTAGTTATGTACGTAAATTCCGAGTAGGTAGAAAACGTTTCGCGATAAAGCGACTATATTTAACGCGCGGAGAAGGGGGGAAAGGGGGAGTAGGAGTACCATTAAGGCTGCGCCTGCGCGCGGTTATAGTCTTATTTTACCGTCTTTTTGTAGAAACGAAATTGCGAAGTGAATATCGTGTAAAAGAAGAGACGTCGTCTCATGCAGTGGAAAAATAATGTACAATTTTAATAAAAATTTTATGCAAAACCCGATACTAAGGGGCCCATTTTTACACGCACGGCTAAATTCTTGTAATCTTGCATAATTTTTAAAATATATTGCAATTTTTAATCACTGTTTTATAATTAACGTGAATATCGATACTGTCACTAAAAGTTTTATAAAAAGATTTAATAATTAAAAGGTTTTTTTCTACATGTTTATTTATTTATCATGTAATATAATCGTATCAAGTTCATTTAAAATCAAGATGCGTTTGAATACAACTGTTATACATTTTCATGTTTTTAATTTAATTTTAATTTTAATGGTAAAATAAAATGATACTGACTGAATTCTGGAAGTAAAATAAACGAAAAAACATTGATTTAATTCCATTTTGCCACCGTAATTTCATACGAAAGTGCACAATAAATTTTCAAAATATATGTTATAACGAACATTATTAAATTTACAAACGCATTTATAATTAAAACTCTATTATCATATTTACATTTATATTCAACAAAGTAATTATTATTATTTTTATGTTACTTAAGATAGAGATGCAGTGATATTCCTTGATCTTTTAAAATATTTCATTTATGTTATTGTTTTCTAATTTAAATGAATAATTATGCAAAATTTTTGTTAATTCTGAAATAAAATATTCTTTTTATTAATAGCAATTATGATTATCTTCTGAAACATTAAATTTAGCTTAAAGCGGACTGCACATTGAATAGTTCGATCAATCCTCATAAACCTATGCTAAAAATGTTATAATAAACGAACTAATTTACCCTGAAAGTTATTTAGTTTTGTCGAGTTTCTCCCGCGTATAATGTTAATAAATAGTTATTACAAAAACTTCTTCTTTGTACTATAAGAAGACTAAATCAGACAAAATTTAAGAACTTTACTTATTACTATAACAAATTTTAGCCAAAAACAACCGTTTCATTTTGAGCTTTCACATGTATACTGTAAGCTCAAAATTTCAAATTTTTCACCAAAATCTCTATACATTTCCGCAAACCTCAGCCTGAAAACTATCCATCCATTTAAAAATCCCAAACATTCACCGTCCCACGACAATCTTTTATCTCTCAAGTCTCAACTTTCCAGACCCTAATACACAACAAAACACCCACAAAACACGCCACCTCGAAAAGAAGCAGCGCAAGAATAGGAAGAAAAATCCCCGGTTATCGATTCTCAAAAATAATAACTCTCCGCAGCCAGCCTCGCTTCACCTCCACGGACCTCTTTTGTATAAAAATTCGAAAACTTCCAGTGTCCCGGGGCGACGCGAGGCGACGCAAGACGCGCGACGCGCTCGTCTCTTTCCACTTCTCATTGCGCGCGAGTTATATGCACGCGCGAGCGTGGCGTAAAAGTTGCGGCAAGTTTCCTCGTTACCGTTATTCGTCATTTTGTTCTGTCCGGCCCGACAGGACGATTTAGAGCCTCGCGCGAGCAAGAAACTTTCGATAATAATCTAATTTTTCAAGGTGTAGCGGCGGGGAGGCTTCTGGATACTTTTTTTTAGCGAAATAGGAGGCGACTTTTATGCTTCCCCGGAGTGGATTTTATATGCTAGTTGCGGGGTGGATTGCTGGACGATAAAAGTCAGGACTGAGTAAGTGGTAAATAGACGGTTTTTCTTTTTAAAAGAATTGTGGGATTAGCTGTTCTTTAGGAAGTGTATTATATTGACTTACCGTTCAGGAGCGTAAATGGGTCAGTCATTCATAGGTTAAAACTATATTTATTTTAAAATTTTGACAATGTGCTTCTCTCTTTCTAAAAAAATTGCTAAAAAAAGTTATTTCGATGTTTCTGATACTTTTTTTATCATAATTTATAGGAGAAAAAAATCACTATTTCAGGTAAAATAAATTTTCAGTTGTATTTTATTTTACATTCATATTTAAATAAATGTATTGATTATTATTCATTATTGTTATTTCCTAGAGTTAATCAATTTCATTTTTTTTATTTTGATTAATTTATTAAGTTTACCATGAGTTAAAGTTGGAATTATGGTAATATAGTCAAATCAATGCATAAAATAAATACTCCAGAACCAATAAAAATGAAAACTAAAAAAACCTCATGAAATTTTTTTTCTTTTCTTGCAAAAGAAGAACTTTTGCTTACGTTATTTATTTACATATTCGCGAACGATATTTTTTCCGTTTTGTGTGCAATTCCGGTTCCTAGACAGACTCTAAACAGAAAATTACGCAAAGTACGTTCAAATTTAAAATATCTTAAACAATAATTCAATGGGATGTGGATGATTCCATGTCAAGTGAGCATGGCCAAAAATCAAAATGTCAAAAACTCTGAGAAAATGTTAGTACTCATACCCAGAATGTGTAAAAAGTATTTCATAGCTTAAAGTGTTATATTTCAAAGGCAATTCAAGGTAAAAAGTGCATTTTTTTTTTACATTTTGCCAAGTTTCTTTGATTTTTAACTAGCCACTTTTGAGAAAAATGTGTAGCAACATTTTTTATTGTAAATGAGGAAAGGAATTTAAAAAAAAAATTGTTGACCCCATTGTGACATTTTTATAAAACATATATTGTGATGTATTGTGACATTCGATTCCAGCTAATTGCCATAAATTTTTTCAAAGAAAATATTTTAATATCTAGCTATATATATTACCATTCGTTCTATACTTGGTGCGCAGTGGTCTCAAGCTGAATTTTATGCACATATGAATAATAAGGAATTTGATGCAAAATATAGTATAAATCAAAATTCTGAAAATATACTTCCGCGTCGCAGATTATAATTTTTGGTTTAAATACACTTTTGAATTACTGCTACATCACAAGAAAATGTACAATCTAAGTCAAAGTTGCTAGGTTTTGAGTTAACAATCAAAGAAAGTTGGCAAAATCTCAAAGAAATGGAAAAAAATGCATTTTTCAACCTAGAATTGCTCTTGAAATATGACACCTTGAGCTCTGAAATTTTTTTTACACATTTTGGGTACACATACCAATACATATTTTCAGAGATTTGGACATTTTGATATATATATAATGATTACATTTTAATATGGATAAAAAAAAATTTTCACTGTGATTAGTATTCTTTTAGTATTAGTATTAGTATTCATGCTCACTTGACATGGAACCACACACACACACACACACACACACACACACACACACACACACACATATATATATATATATATATATATATATATATATATATATATATATATATATATATATATATATATATATATAATGATTACATTTTAATATGAAAAAAAAAATTTCACTGTGATTAGTATAGAGAAGAAATAACGATCTTAAATAAAATTAATAATTTTTTTTGTGAATTACTGTACGCGACGCGCGGACTTGGCTCACCTGGCTACCCATTAACCATTCGTGATTTTTTCTAAACCTGTCATGCTGATGCAGTAAAAGTGTTTAAATGAATAAATTATTAAATTTATTTTCACATTTTTCTTGCTTTTAGTGTGAAATTACGGTTTTTTTAAGTCTTTTTGTACTTGATCTCTTCTTTGTTTTAGTTGATAGTTTCGATGCAGGTTTTTTTTTTCTTTTGCTCCGTCTAACAGTTTTTTTCGGGAAGATTTGATATTCAGAACTTGAAGATATTTTCTTGAGCTTCAATATACTTTCATCCATAGGAACATAGCAAAGAAAAAATACCTGCATCGCAACTTTCAACTAAAACAAAGAATAGATCAAGTACAAAAACTTTGAAGAAAAGTAAATCCACGTTAAAAGAAAGGTAAACTAAAAATAAAAGCAAGGAAAACATGAAAATAAATTTGATAATTTATTTATTAAAGCATTTTTATTGCATCAGAGTGACAGGTTTAGTAACAATCACGAATGGCTAACGTCTATTCTTTCGCGTTCTATTTCTCAAAGAAAACAACTTGAGCACTGTCTGGAAAATATCTTTTTCTATATAAAAAATGCCCAGCTTTCGATCGAAATCATAAAAAAAAATATTAAAAATATACTTTTTGAGATATAAGGCACTTTATAGTTTTTAGAGATCAAAATGAAAAATTTCGGAAAATCTAACTACACCACTGGATATCTGAGGAAAAAGTACAATAGAAACAATTACTATACATTTATTTTCGGTGCATTTTAGAATCGCAAACACGAGTAAGAAACATCATGATTTGGCGCTCGCGCGCTGCACTGAGAGAGTTGGTGTGAAATGCCTCATATATTATATATAGTTTATATATGCTCATTCGTGTATATAGTCTATGCATAAAGTAAATTATATATAGAGGAATAGGCAGAATTTTTGTATAGTCTATATATAATTTGTTTACATGGGAAGGTAACATGGAGTTACATGAATGGATCGAACACGAAAGTCGTATAACGCGGTAAAGTGTTTGTGTAAAAATTTATATGAAAATATATTCGGTAAATATAATCTTTCTTTCATTTTATTTTCAACCAAATGGTAAAATATACAATTCGCGTTATCTACACAAACAATTTTTTTCTGAAAACATTGTCTGTCCTGTTAATCATTGATTTTATTTTTACTTTTATTAACAAACTCATCCATGTAAATTTTGTCAAATGAAATCGCAGTCAATCAGTTGCGAGCAGTGTAGATATGAATTTTAATAACTTTATCCCGGTGGTGCGTTTTGATTAACTTCGATCGACCTAAATTAAAGTAAATTCGTACGTAAAATACATTTTCAATGCATTTTATTAAATGTAACTCAATACCAAGTTAATAAACTACTGTACGGCTTTTCTGATCTGAATAATATGTTGAATAATATGTTGACAAATAACTAAATCACACCTATTGTACTTTTTAATATAAATATTACATCTATTATTAAAATATTATATTAAAATCGCTAAATACTTGTACAGATAAAGTTTGAATTTATATAAAATAAAACGGATGATCAGAATTTGGGATTTCTCTCACAACTTCAATATTTTTACAATTCGTATTCACAGAACCGTGTGTTTGCATAAAAAGTATCCAATAATACCTCTACAAAAGAATTTTCAAAAATACATTGTATTTCAGCACCCTATCGACAAAGTAATCATAGCCGACTATCCTCCAACCGATCAGTAACTACGTTATTCCCGTCATGCCTCGATCCAACAATTAAAACAAATGCCAAAAAACAAGCAAGAAAAGCCAAACCCTTTAATCCCAAGACGCACGCAGCAGCAGTAGCAACAACGTCACGAAAGCCTTCAATCCACTTTAAGCGCGCACCGCTATCCGGTCAAACGAAGACGGCACGCGAAGCCTTTGTAAAACTAACCATCCTTTACGTTCTCCCGCACGGTTCCAATACCGAGCTAATTACGCTGCTCGTGAGGGGACAAAGCAGCAGCAGCAGCGTCGGCGGCGCTGGCGTTTCCGTTAAAAGATGTAGTGCCATGCCGCGCTAGTGAAGAGAGAAGAGAGAGAGAGAAAAGGAGAGTGACTGACGTACTATGTATGCACTGTGAGAGGGTTGGTGTAGTTTTCTCTCGGTGGGAAAGGAGTTTTTGTTGAAACTTCGGCCGGTGCAGTATTTTCTTGTTTGGTGGAGGAGAGAGAGCCGCGCGACGGTAACTTGTTTAGCTTGTTATAACATCTTCCTGTGGTTTATAATAAAAGTTGCTTGGCTGTTGGAGGAAGTCCGGGCTGACCCTCGCCCGTATTTTGCAAAAGTTTGGTTTGCTCGAAATATTTTACGTTACTTGAAAATATAAGGCGGTTGGTCTGTATTCGTTTTGTAAGAAGACAAAATTTCGGTGGGATTTATTGCTTGTACGGAGGGGAAGCTTTGTGATGGGAAACAAAGTTTAGGAAACGGGTGAGGAATATGTTTCGGGAATTTGGGAATCATCATGATATTTACGATATTTTGGGACCGGTCGGTCAATTTTATTTTTTAAAGCTCATTTTCTATATTTTTCGACCCGGTAAGAAATTTTTTTAGAAATTTTTTTATCTTAGTTTCTTGTGTTTCTATGTTATATATAAGTACGTCAATTGACTCTCTCATTCCTAAATTATTTTCTAAATATCGGATGTTTTATACAAATAATTCATTAAAAAAATGCTGTTCTGTTAATAATGCATGTTCTTTGATCATACTTGAATGCAACTAAGGTAAACGTATCAATGCTCGGACGCTTAAGCCCAATAATCGGACAGTTGTTTATAGTTCTGCATATTTTTAAATAAAAAAATATTCGTAACGTTAACTATAAAAATCATTTAATCGATCATTAGTCTATAGATCTGGGTTGATTACGAATTATTTCATGTATCTAATAAACACTTATTTTCAATATTGTCCGATCGTAGGAACGTGCCCGATCATTGGTACGTTTACCTTATATCTACCCCAAAGTTTCTTTTAGATTACATAGGAACTTCATAAATGCAATATTTTTTTATGTGTCAAATGCATCAGATGGCTAGAATGGGAATGAAATGGTTAAAAATATATTGGTTATGTATCCTGGAAGAGTGTGATAGAAATTCATTAAAAATATTTCTGTAAAAATAGGGTTTTATGGCTCACGATAACTGAAGGTTTCAAAATATTCTAGGTTATATATTAGAACAATTTTTTAAATGGCATATATCTCGGGAATGGCTCGGTCATTTTTTACCAAGGATTTTTATATGAAGATTCAAAATCAAAAAGAATTTTTATGATTCATCGATTCGTTTCTTTAATAACGATTTTTCTAATCTACGATATTTTCGTGATGATATAATAAATTTAGTGTTCATAAACTTAACTATTTTATAAATTATTGTAACAGTTTCTGGAATACATTTTTTATAGCACCTAGAATTGTGTTATAATATGCTTAAATTAGCCATTTAATTGTTATGATATCGTTTCCCACAGTAACGTTATTAAAAGAGCAAAGAGCGTCAATAACATAAATATATTAGAACAAATAATTTTGTATTAGAATGATTAATTAAGACTGAGAAAACTAAGTACCAATGAATTAGCATTATATGTTTATATATTAAATAGCACAATAAAACTATGTCTACAATAAAATATATTTAATGTTTTTTTTTTCAATTATGAATAACATTAATGAAAATAAAGTTTTCAAATAAAATTTTCTTTAAAAGATTGTTTCATACGTTAGAAACCTCTTATTACAAACAGTTCTTCAACTTTCAGGATCCACTTATATTAATGTTTCAAAGAAAAGTTGGCTTCAGTTTTAGTTGTATACAAAGCACCTCGTCAATATGCTCTATGTGGATTTTTATTTTAAAATAATTATTAATACCAAAATTTATGATTATAACTGATATTAAATTTTAAAGCTAGAGAGATACATACAAATTCTGACTAACACTACTCAAATTTATTAAAAAAGACAAAAGTAAAATAAGTCAACTTTTTTTAAAAATATAATTAAATTTTTTGATGTTCCAATTTTGGAAATTCCAATATCTCTGATCGTTTTTGCCCTTTTATTGAAAATCCCATCACATCGCTTTTCAAAATACTATTAAAAAGAAACATCCCCAAAAATGTTTTATCACTTTCCCTATACACATAAGCTGTCATTCCTTACTTTACAGCGTCTTCAATTTAAAAACTTTTTACGCATCGCACGGACACTTAAGACGGAACGACCCACGCTTCATATACTCCCTGACACACACCCACACTACCCTCCACCCGCGCGCCCATCCACACACGTGCGGAGATCCATGGCGCGGGCGGATCGCTTTAATTAAATATTACCCCGTCTTATCTCGGGGCCGGGCGTTTCATCGTCTTTCGCGCGGACGTAGCAAAGTTTTTCAGGCTGCGCGCACCGGAAACGACCTGCTGCCCCTCCCACCCTGATGTAATTCTTCTTATTACGCGCTAGACGACGACGTGCGCGCGCGCCGGCCGGTAATTATCGGCGTGGAAAAGACGACCCCTCCCCTCCGTGCCGAGATATTAACGGGGTGATCCGTTTCCTTCCCTTATATTTTTCTTCCGGCTTGTTACTCTTTCTCTCTCTCTCTTTCTCCGACGTTTGCTCGACTTTTCTTCTCGTAAGAGAGAGAGAGAGAGAGAGCTTCGTCTTTGTTTCGCGCCGAGGCTGTGTAGGCTTATGGTGATAAAAGGATTTTATTATTCTTGCGAGGCTTTCTTTATTTCTTCTTTTTTTGTTATTAACGGTTTTGTTTGAATCTTTTTTGTTGAAGCTTTTGTCGGGAGGAGGGATAAAAGGGTTGCGTTTAATCGTGGATTGGAAGGATGGATCGTGGGAATAATTAATTTTTCTGGACGGAGTTTTGCGTTTGACGGGTGGAGGATTCTTTCAGAAGAGGATTTGAGTTTTAATCAGGAGGGTGTTTTTGAATCTTTATTTATTCGATTTGAGAGTTTGGGAGAGTTGTTAGTCGCGTGGCTGTTAATGAGATATTTTTAATTAATATTTTTTAGGGCAGAGATGTTTACATCGTTGAGTCTGAGTTTTTCCTCTTAAAACTGCAATTCGTTTTAGCGTTTTTAATAAAATTATGAAAAAAAATCTTTTTACGTTTAGTACAGCTGTAATAAAAAGAAGAAAATAATTTTTTCGGGTATAAAATAAAATTTTAATTTGAATATGATTAAGAGTGTGGATATCTCATCAACGAATTCATTTTGAGATTACGCAATAATGTGTATGGCTGTTTTTAAAAACTCATTAAAAAGTTAATGCAATCATATTTTTAAATTTATCCTAGTAGAACTAGGCTCCTTGCTTGTAATCGAGATTTCTGACTTGATAAATCGGGAATCGTGAAGAAAATGGATAATTTTCTACCACGCCAATTATTGAATTCTAAATTCTCCAATTAAAAAATACTCGAAGTTTTATATGAAATAATTGAATAATTCTTGAAATTCGGTCAATTAACTGTAAGTGCTTAAGGCTGTAGCTCCTAAAGCTACTGCTATAAGCTACAAATCTGTGTCGAAAGTTAGTTCTTTCATTGAAAATCGATAAATGTATTGTCGAAAGTACTTCTTAAATTTTTGGGTTAGAGAATTTCTAGAAAATACTTTACTAGATAATAAATACGAGCTATTATTAAGGTATTTGCTGACACCCTGATATTTTGCTGTAAACAGTTTAAAGATTTAATTTTTAGGTTAGAGAATTTTCGGAAACATCAGAATATGAGCAATATAAGTCGAGACAAACTTAAATGGTAAAATATTCATTTATTTTTTGAGACTGATAATAAACATCCAAAATTATGTATATTATTATGTATATTAAGATATGTGAAGGGCATTACACCTTTAAATAAATAAATAAATAAATAATATGTATTTGTGTGAACGATTTCATACACGCTAAGTATCAAGCATGTTCTATATATTACATAAGCTATCTTTTACTTTTTGTAAAACTTATCAATAAAGATGCGAGCACCTAACCAATTTTAAAATTAAAAATTAATTAATTATAAATTTGTAGGTAAAAATAAATTCTACTTCTATAATTAAATATATTTTTCGAGAATAGAACTAACATTCTTTTTAAATTGTAAAGGTTGTTAGGTTACTCTAAATGGCTATAATAGAAGCCTGTATATTTTTGGATGTACCGTAAGGTTTTGAGAGTGAATCGGGTTGGGTAGTATTATATTGTGTTTAAAACCCATATCCTCAGGTTTTCAATATGAAAATTAAAAAAAAAAAATTATTGACCTAACTTATAGTTTCTGAAAGCCATATTTGATGGTCAAATTTATAAAATGTTTAAGAATTTGGGTATAAATAGGCTATAACTTCCGTTAATATTTCTGTATTTGAAATTTCCACACTAATAACCTAGAGGGTGGTTAAATATTCGGAAAGATAAAATTGCAAATAGTAAAATTTGGAAAGATATTTCATGGAAAATTGCAGATTTTGAAAAGTTAAATTTGGAAAGAAAAATTTTTGGAAAATATTATATATAGAAATATTGAAAGACCAAAGTATAGAAAATAAATTCATAAGGTGAAAATATGGAAAATAAAAATTCGTTGAGACAAAACAGTGAAAATCAATAATTTTATAGATTAAAATATTGAAAATTATTAATTTGTTTTTTTTTTAATACACGGGTATTACTGCCCTTACTAAGTTAGCGGGTTGCATATTAAATTTTCCATATTTTAATCTATAAAATTATTTATTTTCAATATTTTGGCTCTACGAAATTACATTTTCCATATTTTGGCTTACTAATTCTTTTTCTATACTTTGGTCTTTCAATATTTTTATATTCAATACTAATATTGTCCGAATTCTCTTCTTTCCAAATTTAACTTTACAGAATTTTTCATTTTTGATATAATACCTTTCCGAATATTATTTTATGCAATTTTACCTTTCCGAATATTTAACTACCTCCATAACCTAAGGTTATATATTTCGAACACAATAAATCCATAAAAATCCTAATCCAATTAGTTTGGCATTTGTAACATTGCGGTAGTTCCAGTAATATACAGTTTTCTATAATGGCCATTCAAGGGACCGCAACAGGCTTGACAAAAGAAAAGAAATTTGTTATATTTTTATAGAAAAAAATACAAATTTATCAAACTAATAAATAAATAACATAATGATATAGACTTAATCTATTTTCACTAAAAATATATAATCAATTAATGTTCAATTTTACACAAGAAGAATTAAGCTGTTCTGAAATAACCCCTATAAACATCAATAAACCCCCCCCCCACCACAATTCTTATGATCAAAGCCACACAACTAACCCTCACCTGTGGATAATCGCTGTCCTTCATCTGATAATCGAAGACGTAGAAGTACGTCCTGGGCAGTGGCTCCTTGTCGGCGTCGTGGACGGACAGGGGCACGTGCATGCCGTTCGGCCTCTTGGTGTGGCGCAGGGTGAACAGGTCGCCCGTCTGCACGAGCGGCGCCACGAACTGGGCGTCGCTCAGCGCCTGGACGCAGGCGTCGCGCGTGTTCATCGGGTGCTGCACCGTGCGCTCCCAGTCCGTGTACTCGTTCACGATCTGATTCATTGCATCGAGCCGGAAACAGAGAGAGAAAGAGAGGGGTGAAAAGTTGTTTTGCGAGGGATTTTTGAGAGATATGGGGTTACGTGGAGGGTTATTGTAATGTGTATTGTAAGGATTGTGTGTGAATTGTGTACGACTAGTTAGGGGTGAAATTTATATTTTTTACGAAAGATACTTGAGTAATTGAAATTCTTTTAGACAAATGTTATTGCTATAAAATGTATTGATTATGCAGGGTTTTGAAAAGATATTGTATCCAGATATTTTAATGAATAGACAAAAATAGGTTAGGCAAAAGTGTCAAGATGCAAAAGATAGAGTAGATTGTAGGTACTGTATCTCAAAATATAAAGATATAAAGTATCTTTAGTAAGTATCTAGATACTCTTGTATCTTTAATAATTATCTACATACTCCTATATCTTTAATAAGTATCTAAATATTCTTGTATCTAGATACTGCAGTTAATAGATAATTTTGGTATAATATTATATATGTACCTTGTATCTTATTATATCTTTTTGACGTAAATAGTTTTGGATGTGTTCCTTTTGCTGCAAAAATATACTTAAGCTTGTATTACTCATTTTAGGAGAAGATACATTTTATATCCCGATATCTATCTAGATACTTTTATCTTAAATATACACTGAGAAAAGTATATTGTAACCATAGTTCGGCAAGTGATCGACCGCAAAATTTTGGTGAATAATTATCTTATCTTGCGAAATACTCAACGAAATAAGAAAATTTCAATTTTTAAATGTCTTATATGAAAAAATATGGCTCATAGGAGTGGTTCCAAAAAGTATTCGAAAATTTATTCGACGAATACTTTTTTCGAATAAGTGATTATTCGAAAATTTATTCGACGAATACTTTTTTCGAATAAGTGATTATTCGAAAATTTATTCGTCGAATAAATTTTTGAATGATCGGTTATTCGAAAAAAGTATTCGTCGAATAAATTTTCGAATAATCGGTTACTCGAAAATTTACTCGACGAATAAATTTTCGAATAATTCGTTATTCGAAAAAAGTATTCGTCGAATAATTTTCGAATAACCAAATCTTGAAAAAAGAAAACAATCAAAATTGACATCCCAAAAGTCCGTTTTACACATTAAAAAAGTTTTTTTGACTTGTAGAAATTCTTAAAATGAAAATCAGATGCACGAACTCAAGTCAAAGAAACTTTTTTTCTTCAAGATTTGGTTATTCGAAAATTATTCGACGAATACTTGTTTCGAATAACTAAGAATTTGAAATTGAATTCGTCGAATAAATTTTGGAGTGACCGATTATTCGAAAGAAATATTCGTTGAATAAATTTTCGAATAATTTTTGGAACGACTCCTATAGACCTGAGTTTTTCATATGAGACATTTAAAAATTGAAATTTTCTTATTTCGTTGAGTATTTCGCAAGATACGAAAATTATTCGCCAATATTTTACCGGTGAATACTGGCCGAACTATGATCGTAACGTAAACTTTATACATCGTAACTCACGTAACATCATATCGTAAAATGTACCTGTCGATATCGTAATTATTCAGCGTTTACGCTGTGAAATGTACGATATTGTTTTCTAAGTGTAGATCATAACGCAGATAATCCTATTTATACACAAATGATTTTATATAATTGTTATACAATTATTATTCAATAGTACGAGTATTAAACTTATACAAATAGTAATTCATAGATTTTCATTAAATTCGATTGTATGCAAATTATGAATAATTTATGTACAGCTACATTTTTTATATTAATGTATATACAAATTGATTTAATATAAATTCTATACAAATGGTATTATACATAAGTTTTATCCTGTTCCATAAATATTGTATACAGATTTTGTGAATTGAATAAAATTTGTACAGAATCATTTTTTTTTATACAACAGATATTAAATATTTTCACATGAACGTGGAGAAATAGTAGGCAAGATTTGTCAAAGTTTTGTTTTGTACATTTTAATGTTTTGAACTAATGTTATCTAATCAGGAATCAAAATAAAAATATATTTTAGAAATGAAGAATCTTGATCTTAGCTTATTACTAGTTAAATTTTGCTAACGAATTCACCTAAAAGTTAATAAGTTAACCATCTAAACCCATTAATTTACTACCAGAAAATTATCAAAATAGCAAATGTTAAAAGCAAAGTTATAAAACATACAGTTAAAATTCTCGAGCTCATAATGTATTATAGAAAGAAGGCGTAAGTACATTGAAGTAGAAATTTTCGAGTTTGGTCTGCCATATAATAAAGATAATATTGTCCTTGTAAAACTTCTAGCGTACTTAACAAGTGATAAACGTACTCCCACATATAATTCTAAATAAGCTCATAAATACATAAGTAAGAAAAGAAAAACAAACTTTAGAGATAAATATTACGTTTTCTTATCACTATTTTATGTAGTGTTAATTAGAAACAGTAACATAATACTGTTTGTCTGTATTTTTGGCATTAAATAGTAAACGAAATTAGCCTGCGGCACTGATCTCGCCGCGTCAGCCCTCCAACCACAGGCCTACTAATGAGTCTTTGGACTACTAAGTTTCTGCAAGTAATTTGGTTAGCCCGAACTAAATGCCGAGTTTCCGCCTCTAAACTGTTCCAAAATATCTCAGCGAGTATTTACTCCGCACAAATTCCTTGCTCCCTTCTCAAAAGTTCAATGCGTCCGTAAACGCAAACAAAAGCCAACTTCGAAAAAATCGCTCAAAATAGTATAAAATAATCGATAAAAAGTATGAATAATCGATAAAAACCTTTTCGGTGTCGGCGCCGAATTTCACCGAGTTACGGTGGTATGACTTCAGAGGCATTATATGTGTTTAGACCCAATCCAGTATAAGTTCTAAATCATATCCATAAGAAAGATACTATAAGTCAGTTTGAAATTCGACGACGACTTCGAAAAGGTTTTTATCGATTACTCATACTTTTTAGAGTGCTGTTTTCAAAGTCGTTTTTTTTAAATATTTTTATTTTATACTTTTTAGTTGTACCGGTCAAATTTCATTATATTTCGCCAAATCCAAAAGTTTATCCAAATCGGTACAGTAGTTTTGGAATAATCGTCGGACGAACATAACAAAAAGCCAGTACTGACCTAGTACTGGCTCGATACTGGCCCAGTAATGTAATGATTGAGACCACTATCGGCGAACAGAATCGGCAGCGACCGAAAAGTACGGAAAAGATATTTATCAAAAAACTAAATTTCTGGTCAGATACTGGACCAATCCTTGCAAAATTGGAATGCGACCACCATGGGATCATCCTCTTAATAAAAAGTTGATTCAAATTGGTCCAGTAGTTTCGGAGTAATGCGCTAACAAATGTAGAAAAAAAAAACATATATACAGGTATCATAATTGAGAACCTCCTCCTTTTTCGACGTCGGTTAAAAATGAATCACTACCTTTAACGACGTGGCATTATTTCTTTCAAACATCGCTAATGATTTTCCTACAAATTATTACTAACGAACAGAAGCTCTCGTCGTTAGCGAAATATCGCGACGCACCCTCGTAATCCTCGGCACGATACATACACGCACACGCACGCACGCGCATACTCGTAATCGTGATTAAAGAAAGCAGGACGACGCTCCTCATTAGCATAAATTCAACTTACGCTCGGCGAGCAGCGGCAGTTGCGCGCAAATTTCAATCCGCCTAATGCGCATTAATTTTTCTATCTACGCTGCTCTCTCTGTCTCTGCTATAAATCCGCGTCTGCGCCGTGTACAAAGGCTTCGCGAGACCGGATAATTGAGGCGCACAATGCCACATGGACAGCGACGGCATTATCGGGGAAAAACAGCTGGCGTACGATGGGCTTCCGCAAAAGAGAATGAGTGTGAGAGTTTTTGTATAGTAAAGTTGGGAGAGATTATTTTTTTTTGAGCGAGATGCGTAAAGGGAATTTGAAAGTATGGATTTTATGGGAGGTTCAGTCACGTTTTTGGAATGTTCTTTTATTGATGAATGTTTTAGTACGTTTTAGGTGTGTATATAGGCTCATCCGCGGTACTTTCAACATTTTATCGTAAATAAAGGTAATAATGGACTGTCACAAAGCTTCTTCCGCGAGGAAAGAATAATTTATAAGCATACAATAATGCTTTTAGATGTATAATTAGACCTCTTCAGAAAAATTTGTTTGCAACGGTATTTTTTTTTGCAATAATAGTATATTATTCTGCATATAATAAAAAATTATGAAAATATATTTTTGTTTACCCAATAAAAAGTATACTTTATTATTTGTTTTAAGAAATACATTCATGTATATTATTAATCAGTATTTAGACATACCTATAAGTTAACTTTTGCACATTATATATATTATAAAATAGTCGTTTGTAGGAAACTTATATACGTATTATTTATATACTTGATATTTTGTTTGTAATCTATTAAAGTAAAATAACAAAGAAAAGACAACGTATTTTAGTAAAAAGCTTTGTTATTAATTATATTTTATACGTACGATTATCTTTAAAATAATACTTTGATTTTAAATATAAAATGACAATTATATCACACATTAAAATTTTTGAATGACTTTTCACAAGCTCCAAAGACAAAATAGAACCAATCTTTTTGAGTGCAAATGTTTACATCATAGTTACATGAATAGTCAATAGTGAATTATTACTTAAAATACTTAGTGAAATACAGTCGAATACAGTACTAGAAGATTTCACTTTCCCTCGTAGATACACTGAAAATTTTACTGAACACTTTCATCACCAACAAAATCGTTACCTTTAATTTTCAACCATCCTACTTTGCAACCACCTCTCCACATTACACTCCAAGAGTACACACATATACATACACACGCACACGCACACGCACACGCACACTCACCCACACCCACACGCACACGCGAACGCACACTCTCTCTCACACAGACACACACATACACACACACACACACACACACTCACACACAGACACATACATACACACACACACACACACACACACACACACACACACACACACACACACACACAGACACATACATACACACACACGCACGCACACACACACACGCACGCACACACACACACGCACGCACACACACACACACACACACACTCGTCCGACAAAGAAAACATTTCCTCGTGAAGCGCATCAACCATCAATCCATTAAATTACCTCGAAGCAACACTGCATTCCCTACATTCAATCCACCATTTGACACGCACCGCGCGCGCGCGCGTTGAGGTTTGGCATCAGCTTTGGCCGGGAAAAGCCGTTCGTTTTTTTGCGTTCGATTTGCCGCTCGCGCGTCCGCGGCGCGCTCGAGGCCGATTACCATTAGAGCCGCGCTAATTTCGGGAGACAGGCCCGAGCCGCGGCCAACGCGTTGGCTCCCTCCGCACCCGACACCACTTTAATCGACGAGATGGCGCGCTCCCCATTAATTATACGCGGAGCGCGGAGGACGAGCTGGCAAAGGTCACTCTTTCAATTTGAACGCGACGTGTGTGTGTGTGTGTGTGTGTGCGGCCAGTTTCCAATTTACTTTCGCGCTGCTGCAGTGCGCGCTGCATCGATTAATAAATGCAGTGGTATCGTCGCTTTTTGTGCGACTGCTGTCGACGCTCGGCGGCGACGGGGATAATTGGAATTAACGCTTTTGGCGCGACGTTTGTTGGTGTACTTTCTTTTTTAGGGGTGATGTTTATAGGGTTTATTGTTTACAGTGCGGCGGACAGTTGGCGCGGATTGTGCGGGGTGTAAAATGTGTTTGGAAAATCAGTCGTGGAATGGTAAGTGTCGAGCGTACAGTTTTTGAGGTTAGGTTAATAAATAGCTGGAGGTAAAGCATTGTTGATAATAAATTAAGAAATGTTTTATGCTGTTTTACCATTATTCTTTGTTTATTTATTCACATTTAGGTTGCTTCACGCTATTTTAAGTTATCAAGCGTTACTTTTACGTTATAATACGTTATTTTACGTTATATTACTTTATTTTACGTGATATTACGTTATTTACCATTTTTCATTTGTTTTATGTTACTTTATTTTTAAGATATTTAGCGTTTTATTTTCTATAATTTTCATAACTATTTAGAATTTTTGTACAATATTATATTTACATATATAATGTAATTACAATATTTTATTAAATATCATGTAAAAGACATGATATAAAATAGTTCAATATAAAATACCAAAAATGTGCCGAAATTGACATAATGAGGTCAAGTTTAGAAACAGTTTCGATTTCAAGCGCAGTGGCAGTGAAATTATAATATACTTTTACTATCTCTTAACTAGATTCAATATGTACCAATGTGGGTAGCGCATTAGTTCCATTCGGCGAAGATCATTATCCTACCCACATTTGATATAGCTATTCCCTCTATTTTTTGTCAATTATTCACTCTCTAGATATAACAATTAACAAAGTAATTTGGCTTATTTAAACCACGCACTTCTACTTGCAATTTAACTAATCCATAAGTAAAGTTAAACCCTGAACTTTTTTACCATGAACCCCCGCCCGCTCTTCGTGAATTTTTGTGCGCGCCCGTTCGAATTTATCGTTCGATGGATATGGCAGTGTGTATGTATACGACTGCGATCGGAACGAGCCGTGTTTATCGCCCATGCAGTTTTGCTGGCAGTTGTATCGATATTTTTTTTTGTTTAACCGGCGAATTCAATTTTATATGGATGTCCGGGGCTGACGGGAAAAGGCTTTGATACCGAGCTTTACGCGGCAGTATTAGTTTCTTTTTTCATTTTAACGAATTTGTTTTGTTTAATGACTTTTACTCGCGAAATGGGGAACGAATGGATTTCCAAACATTTTTATGGGATCGATGGTTTACGAGAAACAAAAGTTGTAACGCAATCTTCAGAGATCTTTCAGGCTCGTATAAAAGTTCCGGGCGCGCGTCTGTTTATCAGCGAAACTATTTCTTTGAGCGCGGTTTATTTATCTATAAAATTAATAGATGCCGTTTTTAGCCTCCTTAAGTTCATTAAAAGTGCTTTAACAGTCTACTGATGAAGTGCTCTCCTTCAAAGTTGTGAATTTCGAATTAATGAACTTCCGCAATCAGCGAGTTAGTGAACTTGAAATTTTCTTAGAGAACTTTCAATTTAATATTTAAGTATATTGTGTACCAGTTTCACCTGAAATGTTTCTATACTCAAGTCATTGAATTAAAAATTCTTAATTTGCCGTGCTAATATTATTTGTTTTAAATGCACAGTATTTTAATTATTATGTAAATTACAATCAACAATACAGTTTCTTAGCTACTGTTATGCTATTTTAAAATGTTTAAACATTTGCGTCAGAGTAATACATTCAAATTTAACGCATTGAAAAAAAATGAGAATTAAATTTTTGTTTGTTCTTCAGAATCATACATTCAAGTTATAGTTTTTCAAAATTTATCAATTTAAAAAAACATAATTATGTATATGTAATGTTATGTGACGTCACCCGAATTTCAGAAGGTTGTGTCAATTTTTTTTTTCTAATTTTTTCCCACGATCTGTGAGCATTTGAAGTAATTTGAAATGCAAATATTACTTTTTACAAATAAAGGTATTTAAATTATTATATTAAAAATGTCAATGAACATTAAGTAGGGTACTTGGCCCGGTTACTCGTCTAAATATCAATTAACCTTAAAATTACATTGTCTTGTTTTCTATTACTATTAACTTATATAATGTTCTTTGGTCATTACTATACCTAAAAGAATATTATTTAAAAAAATCATTTTGTTCATATTACTGTGATCTATCCATGCCCGTCCTCATATCACTGAGCCCTGAGTTTCTGTGTATCAAAACTAACCTCTTGGACACTTTATATTTATAAATTTGTATTGGTTTATTTATTTCTCTGAAGGTAATTAGTGAAATAAACAAGTAATATTTACCCATTAGCGTTTGTATTTGCAGAATATTTAGTAGTAGTAATAACAACAGCATGCAGTAGCAAAAACATGGCTAGGATGGCAAAGATATACATATAGTAAAGCACAATAACCTGGACAAGCTTGAAAATTTTGCGGTATTATGAAATTTACTGTTAATAAATAAAAAATGTTTCTTAGATGCTTTTTTGATATGTAGGTACACTTTACATGATACAAACAGTGTTAATAATAATAATACAAACTCTATAAAGTAAGCAATAGGCCTAAGCTTTCCGCTAAACAAATTGACAAAATCACTCGTAATCGTAATTTATGTACAACTTTGAAAAAATCATTGCTATTTGTAAAATAATATTAATACATAATAATTCGTGTACATTGTAAACATTTAAAATATAAGTATGGTATTTATTCATAAATTAAAAGATTTTCTTTTCAATCCATTTCAAAATAAAAGCACGGCAATCAGACCAAGCATCCTATTATTATCTTATTAAATTATATTAATAACCATACTCCTAATTATGAATAACTTATTTATTATTAATTATATCCCCAATTACACTCATTATACAAATATCCCCCGTTAACCTATTTTACCAAATCAAAGCATAACGAATAAATTAAACAATTAGCCGCGTCCCTGCCGCCGCAAAGTCAACAGCGTTGCAAAATAGAACGCGCGGCGTCGCGAGCCTGCGGAGCGCAGGAATTAAACATCATGCGGCAAACATCAATCTCGATCAACGATTCAGTCGTAACAAATTATGCACCGGCGCGGCAAAGTATATTCTTGGCATTGATTTCGCGAGCGCGCGCCCACGCAATCATTGAATGTTTGAAGTGGACATAATGCTGTTATTGAATTAATTGAATGCCCTCGTCGGTGCTATAACCGAGTTTGTTGCCGTGCCTCCCCTCCCACCGAGAGAGGGAGAGTCGAGCTTTCGCGGACAATCGATTTCGGGCGTTAATGCATGAAAAGAGATTAATGATCCGTGTCCGCTGCTGTTTTCAGGGTTTACTCTGATTTTTCTCGGATAGGTGGGGAGGATTGTTATGGCGCTTCGGGGGTCATTTGGGAGAGATGCTGAGTGGTGAGTGATGCGCGGAGCTTGAAGTGGACGGTGAAAAGGTTGTGATTTAAAGTGTATTTGAGTGGTGGTAATGTTTGATAACTCGCACGTATTTTGTAGAATAGATAGATTTTGTAGAATTTAAATTCATTTAAGATATTAAGGTTACATTTGCGTGTAAATGATGTGGAAACATATTTTTTTAGGATTTTTGTTTAATAATACTATAACAAATACAGTAAAAAGTCTGGTCGGTGATTATTCACACATATTTTAAGATGGGAAAATATTTTTTTATTAATTTATTTCTACTCCAAAGAGGAACAGCAACGACTAGGGCGTTAAAACAATGGATGCCAAAAAAAGGTGGACGTAAAAACTTAAAATCTACTGATCTGAAGAAACTAAAGTCTTTTTTTAAACCGCATAAAGGATGGATCAAGTCAACCGGTTTCATTAAAAAAACAATAATACAATAATTCATTTTTTTCCTTCATTAAAAGATTTTAAATTTAAGATGTTTTTAAATCAAAATTTTGAATATATTACATTTGATGCAGATGGGAATCTAAGTATGCATAGAATGCGCAAAGAATTTTTTAAATAGTTTAAGCAGTTTTCTTATAAATTATACCAACCACTCATTTTTTCCATGTCACATACATAGCAAATTATTCGAGGCTACGTGCATAAAATTTTTTTAATGTAATGTGTGCAAATAAATGCCAGCAAGAGATTTTACTGTACGTGTTATGGTTCTCTTTAAAAAAAATTCTCTAGAAATGCATCCTTCTTTACGGGTTTATACGAGAATATATATCTTTAAAAAACAAACAATAGTATGAAAAAAAAATCCCTGTCAATGTACATAATTCAACTAAATATATCAAAACTATTCTAAAGAAAAGAAGCTATGAATTAAAAAGATTGCCAGTTAGCTCTGAAACTTTGACCGACACGTTTCCACGACACAAAATAACAAAATCCCAAAGTTTGCAAGCAGACCCAGCCTAGTTTCCAACCCTACCCCACCCCATTAAAAAAAAGAAGGACACATCTGTTCCCCAATTCCGCTGGTCAGCCGCGCTCAAAATTCGCCGACAGCCTCTCTAAACTCCGAACCGAGCCAAAAGAAAAAAGAGAAAAGATAAAGGCGCGAAAGACGAGGGTCAAGGAGAGGCAGTACACGCTCACGGACACACTCACCGTATAAAATATCTCGGTGAGATGATACATGTAGGCGTTGCGCACGTAGGTCCTTATGATTCTGTCCCTGCGCTCGCCCTCGAAGCCCTTCAGGACGTCGCGCTCGGCGAAGCGCCAGAGGGCCTCGCTCGTTGTCACGCCGAATAACAGATCGTACTTGTTGTTGCTCGTGATGGCTTCGCCGTGCTCCGCCTTCTTGGGCAGGATCCTGAAAAATCGTCCGCGAGGTATGCCTTTATTAATCAAATTCCTCCTTTTCACTGTGTTTTTTTGGGATGGGATTGTTTGAGGGGGGGGGGGGGGTTTATTTTATCGTGGCGTGGGTGAGATTTGGACGGTGGTGAGGAGGGATGTTGATGGAGAGCGGATTTTAGTTTCTATGAGGTGGATGTGTAAATGTAGTAGCGTTTAGAGAGCGGGTAAGACTGGGTAGTAAATTCGTTGGTAAAATGCTTTTGGACCGGTATTTGGGCAGTTTGAGAAGCTTTGGTAGTGGGTGAAAATGGATTAATGCAAAAAATTGTGCTAAAGATACATGTTGTACTATATTATTTAATTTATTAAAGGATTTGCTGTGCATAAATTACTAATTTAAAGATAATGATATAATATACATATTCCTTTTGTGATTTGAATCTCATTTTTGCATTATTATCAGTTTTCACTGCGTATTTTCATACTTTTTATTAAGTACCTTAGCTTCCCAAAGTGACCTGAATGTAATTTAATCTATAAGTAGGAAATAATGTTTTAAGTATTGAAAACACATTTACTTTTAATATGATTAAAACAAAAGCGTAGGGCTTTTATCAACAACTGTACTTTGTAGTTTTATAATTTATTTTAGTTATTTTTTAACGAAAATTCGTTAATAAGTTATATACAATTCAACATACAAATATTAATATATCTTTGAATTAAGTATTAATTTTAATTATAATATTACAACTCTACTCTTTTACTTTTAGGTATTATTTTCATCTTCGTATAATTTTAACTACTAAAAAAATCTTTTGAAAAATTGTTTGTTCTAATTTTATTTTAATTTAGTGTTAATCCTTCTAGTTGGCCAGAGTATATTTACATAACCAAAATACATACCAAACCCAAGCATTACACGTAATAGATAAAAAATTTATTTCAAGATTTGATCACGGCAGATAAATAGACATACAGTCAGACAAACAAGTCAACTTAAATAAAAGTTTTTAAGAAACCATTTGAAAATAATTCTACGTCTTTACTAAAAGGAAAAGTTTAATTAAAGTCTGATATAATTCTGTGGTGAAAAGGCAAAATCACTTAAGTCCATTTCTTGAAAAATTAAAAGTTTTTAATGTTTAAATTGCCATAAAACCTATACAAAAGAAAATCGTTGATTATAAAAGAATGAAAGTAATAAATAAAGCTTTGCATCTTTTGCCTTTTTTACTCGAAAGTATACAGGTATACCAAAATAGTTAAAAACTCAATTTTCGAAAAAAAAAAAAACTTTCATTGTTATGTATCGAAGCTACATAATTTTACTCCAGAGAAAAGAAATGAAAGTAGATATAAAGCAAGTATGGAAAGACATATTTTAGATCTATTTATTTTACTTTCCTTTGTAGCATCGGGCTTTTTTTTTTAATTTACTGTATATATGTTCAAAGCGATCAAACTTTGTTCATACATTAAACTTATTACGCCACAACATAACCTGCATCCAACTATGCAGTTTAATTCAAAATCCATTTTTGTCCTCGCACGTACTACAAAATTACTCCACCCTCGAATCATCCAACTTTCGCAAGCACCCATTTGCATACACACTCCCAGCATCACTCCAACGCAACGCGAGCAAAGCAAAGCACGCATATAACGACTCACGTCTTTCCCCGAGTAAAACTCCCGCTCGCAATCGTCTTGTTTCCAAGTGTTGCACGTACTCCCCGCCTCGCAATTCCTACACCTCTCGAATGCGCGCGTGCGCGCGCGTCAACTGCGGAATATATATACTCGATTCCATTCAATCCATAACCGTGCCGAGCGAGCGAGCTATCAGTTTCGCATGCTCCCAATAAAGGATTTACGCGCCTCTGACTCGCTCGACGAATGCGCCCCCGCGAGTACGTACATATACATTCGGGTGGAGTTATTTATCCGACAACGCTTTCGAGCGAAAAGTGAGGAGACGGGCGGGAAACGTGGGGAGAGAATTTTCTGATGCAATTAGGGATGGTCTTCGTGGAGCGTGTCGTGTTTTTTGCATTGATTCTTCTATGCAGTAATTTGTTTTCTATAATGTTTGAATTTTATTAAATGTGCATTTGTAATCTCTTAAATTGAAGATGTACTATTTAGGTTTAATTTGAGAGATTACAGATTATCATTAATCAAATGGTTTTATATTAGAGATACGGAATATATTATATAATTGATACGAAATATAGAACATTGATGAGCATAATGCGTAGGTGGATTAATTGAACCACGTGACAGTTTTAGGCGGTCTTTTGAGATTGTAAATGTGGAATTAGTATTAAGCGACTTGATAGTAAGGATATAGATAGAAAATCAGAAACTTATTAATCAACACCTTTGCACTATTGATTTGAAAGAAATTATTAACATTTTTTTCTACATAATATTGCTTATTTTTTTTAAATCAATATATTCGCGTGCCTTTTCCATCATTATTTGACCAACATGAATATTTGATGTGTTCAGAACCATAACAGAATAAGTTCATTTTCGAAATTTAGTAAACGTGAATTCGAATCATGTAACTATATGTAAATCCGGCCATTATTTATCTGATTTTAATTATGCAATCGATAAACAGCATACTCAAGTATTAATTGTAGTATTAAAATTCAACCATTATTAGTCTTTACTCTTATGTCAATAATGTTGAAATGTTTGCGATAGTTTTAAAAATTTATAAAATGTACTTATTTCGTTATGGTTCTGAACGCTCCATTTATTGATCTTTTTTATGTTTGTCCTTTTTACATCATAAATGAATCATAATTAATTCTCTGAATAACTTTCCTGAAAATTTTTTCATTTCAATAATTTTTCGTACGCTTCTAATTATGGCATTCGTAGACGAAATAAACAAACTCACATCTTAAAAAATAAACATTCCACTCAACGAGCTACGCCCTTGAGTCCTCTTCTCCCCACCATAATTTCGCCCGGTAATTTTTATCACAAACTTCCCACCTACCCACCTACCAAAAAGAAAGAAGAAACCAACTCAAACGGCTGCGCGCGAGAGTCGCGGTATCGAGCGAATTCCTCCGGGGCAAATTTCGAATATTTCTCTCTCCCCGGCAGACTACTTTTCGCTCCCTCTCTCTCTCTCTCATCTTCTTCTCGAAGACAGAGAAGGAGACAGACGATACAGCGCCGAGTGTCTAGGTTAGCGCGCGGGCGCAGCGGCAGCTGAAACTTCCCCGGCGTAAACTACGATTACTTGAGCCGATAGTAGTGCCAGGAGTGAGTAAGAGAGCCAGAGACCCCGGCAAAGTTCGAAAGACAGAGAGGGAGAGAGAGAGAGAGAGAGAAGGCGAAGATATCAGGCAGACGCGTGGTATGGCGCGGGCATCAAGAGAGACTCCGAACTACACTATATACTTGCTCGGCGTAATTCTCCGAATAATTTCGCATTCTCCCGCGTTGAAATAGCACGCGCGCACGCGCCTTCATACACTACAAGCGACTTGTATACTATACACATACACGAGGCCCGTTCTCGTCTTTTTGTGTGCGTGTATATATACGCGAGCTCCGCGCCGTGCTTGTCGCTTATTTACGTGCTTCTTGGGGCGAGAGATACGTGCTCGCCGCGGGATCGACTGCACGACAATCAGACTGCGAATATTCCCCGCGCGTCGTATTTCTCGGAAGCTTCTAAACGCCGCGGCGCGCCGGTGAGCGAGAGCGCGCACGCTTTGATTATGGAACTTTGGAAGGCATTAGCTCGTTTTGACTGTTATTGGGGCGGATGTGTATCGTTTGAGATGTGAGAGGTGTATTTCGCGAGAGTGTCGGGGAAAAATGAGAGGTGGGTAAGGAAAGGTTAGGTGGAGAAGATTTTGGGTGTATTTGAAATTGTTCATGGGAAGTTTTAACTTCTTTATGTTTTAATATTATGTTTGTGTAAGTAAGGTGAAATGTTATTATTGGGAAATATTCGTAAGAGGAATTGCATGTACAAGTTTTTACTTAATCGTACGGAGTTATCAGATTTTATAAACTTAACATTCCCTAAAATGACCCTTCTAAACCTAGGCTTTAAGTTCACCTCGCTTTAACTTTAAATGCTGAATATCATTAATACCATAACAGTTAGACTAATTTGAAAGCACTCAATAAGTAGAGAATATTTTTCTATGTTTTTTAGATCTTCAAATATTGTTTTTACGTAAACAGAACAAAAGTTATTTGATATCAAAAGATAATGCGAGACAAACTTAAAGTCTATGTATAGAAAGGGCATAAGAATGCCGAAATCGAAAGTTTTAGTATAACTAAATATTTCGTCAGATAAGAGTCTACATATTATGTATGAACACTTTGCAATAATAGGACAAAAAACTTACCCTACTGTTATATTTCATCTCTTAATATTTCAGTTCAGCGTTATTCATAAGTTTTCTTATTCAAGCGTACGCTAAGCTGAAGTTATTTGCCTTCAAGACTATGTGAAGTATGCCCATTAAACTAGTAATAACTGAAGCGCAATCGAGTGATGCATATAAATGAAAATGCGTGCAAATATTGTGTGATTAGTATACTTCAATCGCCAAAAATTATTGCTTGCTTTTTTAAGAATGAGTTTTATTTTTCAAAAATACAAAGTTTTGACCTAATAAGCCTCCACCCACCGATAACATTCAACCAAGAATCTCTCAAATGTGATCGAAGCAAACAGTAAACCAAGCCACCCCTCAAACCCCAAAAATCCTTCGCACATAATTATTCCATTCCCAGCACATCCAAACCCTTCTCCACTAAAAATTCCATCCTCAAGTCTCCCGCCAAGCCACACATCACCCAGATAACTTAATTAGAAACCACCCCGCCACCCTTCCCAGCAGCAACGTCATCGCCCCACCCCCACCCCCACAAACAAAGCAGCATCCTCAGTCGCATAATTCTCTCGCACTCTCTCTCTTCCTCCCTCCCGTACTCACCCGAATCCCTGGAATTCCGGGCCGAGGTAGGACAGCAGGTCCTTCTGGAAGTCGGGCTTGATGACGACCCCGTCGACGCTGGGCCCGAAGGCGCTCAGGAAGGTCGGCGGCCTCATGTCCGCGCGCAGCAGGGCCTCGAGGCTGGACTCCCGGAGACAGTCGACCAGGAGCTCGTGGTCCTTGAGCAGGTCCTCAGGCACCGAGCAGTTGACCGCCTGGGCGAGCTTGAGCGCGTACGAGACCGGCTCCTCGACGACCGCCCAGGAGGACAGCGCGCTGCCCGATAATAGGATTGCTCGCTTGAACAGACCTGCAACGAATGGAACGAATAGAGAGAGAGTGCCTTGGCTGCTGGAAAGTAGAAGGATATAGAAGGGGGGCTTGATGTTATTCAGGACTGGGGTGGAGAGAGGTTATGGCAGGGTCCAGGCGTATGGGATGCCGAGCGGAGAGAGGAGGTGGATTGGGCGCACTGGCTTTTCTGTATTTCACGGGGGAATTTGAATTTGAATTTGAAATTACCGGGGAGAGTACACGTGTTTTTAAGCTTTTGGAACTTTGTCTTCGGTGAAAGGCTTATGATTAAGGAAAAAGTCGAGTGGAGCTATAGCGATTATGTAATATCTCAGTTAGATTGTAGAATAAACGTTCATACAAGTTTTTTTACATTTGAATATATTAACACTGTTCTAAAGAAAAAACCTGTTAATTTAAAACCCGGTTTTAGTTTTTCAGTGACCGAGTTTATGCTTGACTTTAATCATAAACTGATAACTAAGTCATTCGATTCACTATAGTGTCTTTTCTTATTTTATTGAGATGTAATTATTATTTTAAAACTATTTTGAAGAAAGAAAAATGTTAATTTAAATTTTTGTTTGTTTATGTTCTTTAGCGTCTCAGGTTATACCGAACTTAATCATACATTACTAAGTCATTTGATGCCGTATAAAAACGTTATTTTACAACGAAATTTTAATTTTATTACTAGACTAGATAATCTTCGTATATTAAGACTTTCAAATTATTTTTATAAATTTAATCTGGACTTCGTTTTTTATAACAATTTTTTATAATAATTGGATTTATATTATTTCTGGTATTGACCTGAAACATACCATTCAGAAAATTAATAATTAAAAATACTTAGTATAATATGCATTCAATTGAAATCTGATAATTAACCGCAACTTTTAAATAACTTTTACAACAGTATTACCCTTTACAAATTATTTAATATCTTTTTAATCAGAAAATTCATCAATAAAAGTATGAATATTTAAAAAGCTTTTTAAATATTAAATTTAATCCCAACGCTTGAACTGTACTTTTAATTAAATTAAGGAGGCTCCGTCGTTTTTTCAAAATCCATCATTGGGAAAAAATAAAAATCCCATTGAAAGTGTACGTTTTATATATTCTATTAAAATTTTGGTTGGGTGGGGTTGCCAGGTAAACAAAAGAGAAAAAAATGTTTGAAAATGGAATTTTTAACATGTGCTCTTATGTCGAAATATACATTTATTCCTGTAACTACATGAAAACCCACGATTTCTTTATAAACAACCTGTATTGGATTATATCTTTTTAATTATATATTTCGATTTTTTATCAAGAATATCCGGTTGCCAATAAAATATAAAAAATATTTAATAAATAAGTAAAACGAGTGTATTTTTGTCTGCATATATATGCGTATTGTTATTATTTCTCATATATACTATAACATATATTTGGTTTAATAAGTCTGACAATTAATATTGAATACTTTATTAAAATTGCGTTGGTTATTAGAAAAAAATTTTATGCTCCCCCCCTCCCCGAGGCCTTACGTAGATACGGGATTACGCGACGGATCCACCTTAAATTTAATTAGTGATGGCATTATGTATGTATATTTTATAAAATGAGCTTTATATGGATACAGTATTTTACGGATAAACGTAAAGTTAATTTTCCCGATGTGCTTTATTTAAAAATGTTTTCCTTTTCTGTTAACTAATTGAATTATAAAAATCAAAAGTAGATTTAATGTGTTTGGAATTTGATTTTAATCGCCTTCTTAATATTGGATGTTTTTTAAGTACATATAAGATGACTATAATAAGTTTGCTCATTATTTTACACAATGTTTTTTTCCATCATTTAGGTTTTAAATAGTTTAATTTGATACAATCTATCATGTTTGTATGTACTATAATTGACTGAGCACTATAATTATCAGAACTGTCAACATTCTTCTTAGATGAGTGGTTTTTTCGAATAAATATATTTTTTGTATAAGTGATCTTTTAGCTGATAGAATTATTTTTAAAAATTAAATTTAAATTAAATGAATATAAATTTTAGAAATTAATATAATCATTTAGATGAGAGATATTTTAATTTTTACTGATTATTAGTAACATTTTATAAAAATAATTTGTAAAATAATTTAAACTTTGAATAAAAATAAGGCTTTTAGCTGAGACTTAAACAAATTCATTCATTTGATATGAGTAAAGAACAATTCTATAAAAAATCATGCCCTCGAAAAAATCACTCATCCGAGGGACTTATTATCATTTCGGACATACTGAATACTTTAACACAAAAAACGTAAAATTAAAAAACTTTTAAACTAAATTATAAAATGATGCACCCATTAAAAATATTGATTAACGCGATGCTAAACTCATCCACCACTAACAATTATGAGGGCCCACTTATTTAATTTAATTTTCATTTTTGAGAAAATTATATAAAAAAGTGTTTCTCCGTATTTGCCGGTAACAAGGGGGTTTAACATCACCTTAAATTTTCAATTTTTAGTAAATATCTCTCTGTAAAGTTCTTGTCCCAATCAAAATCAAAAATGTTTCAGCTAGATGTTTACTGAAAATTAAAAATTAAATGAAGAAAGTGGATCCCCGTATTTTCCGGGAACAGGAGGATTTAACATCACCTTAATTCGCGGATAACTTCAACAGATTAGATTTACGGTAAAAATATCTTCAACACAAGTTTTAAAACTCACGAAAATACATCTTCTATCTATTATAATTTGTTCGCTAGGAGCTAATAATTTTAATACAATTAGGGTCAAGCGCAACATGCTTCTATGAACTTTCTTTCATCACTAAAAACTGTAAAACGATTAGATAACATCCCTAAAAATCACACAACCAACTCAACTATCAAAGCCCAACAACCACCAGAAACCCTTCCCCAGCAACTCAAATAAATCCACTCCTCACCTGGCATAACCGTAGGACTGATCGCCAAGAAATTGACGCAGGCAGCCCCGGTGCCCTGGCCCATGAGCGTGACGTTGCTCGGATCCCCTCCGAAGTACTCGATGTTCTGCTGGACCCAGTGCAGCGCGGCGATCTGGTCCATCAGGCCGTAGTTCGCCACTCGGGCCTTGGTGTGAGGCGAGACGTTGGCGTTGAGGAAGCCGAGGACACCGAGGCGATAGTTCAGGGTGATGACGACCTGGTCGCTGTAGCTGGCGAGGACCGAGCCGTCGTAGGTGTTGCCGCTGCCCCAGTCGTAGCTCTCGCCGTGGATGAAGACCAGGACGGGGTGCTTGCGACTGCCCTCCGACATTCCTGAAAGCAGAGGCGAGTGCGCGATGTTAGTGGATGCTTTAAGTGGGGTTCTTGGTTGAAGAGAACCGTTGGGGGATTTGTGGGCGTGACGTGTTTTGGGGAGATGGATCTTCGAATGCATCGAGATTGTAAGTATGTAGGGGATATGGTATGCGTTAGAAGATAGATTTTACGCGAATTCGATGACGTAATTCATTGTAAAAAATACTTTTGCAATAGTTGGCTTTGGGAACTATAGAAGATTCTTAATGAACAACGTAAATTGAATCAATGATGAACAAGTTTCATGGTTCTGTAAAAATATTCTTAAGTTTTGGTACATTATTCAAAATAACATTAGACAATAAGAATTTTCTATTCATTGGTCGATCCAAAAAGTTAAAAATAGTTTGTAAAAGTTTTTACAAAACAGTATTGTTAGTTTTATTTGTGTGATTACCGCTCATTCTGTTATCAGCAGTATCATAATCGATAATAAATCTCTGTTAAAAGCAGTTCTAGGTTCCATCATTCAATACAAGATACTTAACTAAGCAATTTAAGCCATGTTACATTTAAATTATTAAGTGGACTCGAAGACTACTAATGCTATTAGGTCAGTGATTCCATCGAAGATGATAATTTGACGCTTAACGCAAATTTGTCATTTTAACGCAATAAAGAAAATTGTGTATTCTTGTTAAAAAATATTTAATACAACTAATGGTTTATAACAATATAAAATTTATTAATTTGTGTATTAGAAATACAGAAATTCTGCTATTGTGTTATAATAGTTCTTTGAACAAAGTTTCAAGTGAATTAGTTAATATCTCGTGCGTAAAAAGCATTTTGAAATTGGTAAGTTTCTACCTCAGTTTGAACTAAGAAAACTGTTATCAATTCATTAATATTAAATCCACTTATTGAAATATTGTAAAAATCTTGCTCTAATTTTAGTAACATTATGGATTACCAGAAGAATTAAAATAGAAAAAAAGAGAAAGAAGAAGATTAGATAGGACAATGCATTTCGCAATTTGGTATACTTAATCAAGAACATTGAGCATATTAGTTGGTTATAAGCGATTTATCCAAAATTAGTTGTAGCGTTGTTAGAATAACTCAAATATTTTTCTATGTTTTTAAAGTATCAGAAATGATTGGTGTTTTTACCTAAATACCCGGAAGCTTAATTACGTGTAAAAATTAAAGTAGAATTGAAAATAAATATAATTTACATCATATGTTTATTCAAAGTAATTATTGTATTGTCAGATCCAAGTTTTAATATGATAGCTTTTGATTTGCTATGCGAGACGAAAATTACAGTTGCAGTTCATTAGCTCTGATAATTTCGAATTGATCACAAAAATCATTAGTTCCATTTCAGCGTTTGGTACAGGAATGATGTAAATCATCGACGACTGTTGTGACCGTTAAATGTAGCATCAACGGAATATTGCTTTGGGAAAATCTCATTAAAATTCCAATCTCCGTACTTGGAAGCAATAATTATTCAAATGAAGCTAATCGTGAGTTTGATCAACGTATCTTATTAACTTAATAATACTATGCAAAGCATTAGAAGGATTTAATGCTGTCTAATGGAGCTCGTTATATTTGTATTGATCGTTAGTCGAATCTACAATTACAGCGACACCGGCGGATAGGGATCAGGGCCAAAATTAAACAGCAGATCCCGCGCGTATTGGCCCACCGAGGCAATGGCTCAAGTTTAGTAAATGGAAGCAATACTGCAACAGACCGAATTAATCCGATCATTCGTTTCCATAGTAGAGAGAATATTCATATTTGGAGAAATGCCGCGGTTAAGATGATAAGAGGCACCCGCGTGTAAGCTTTGCGAAAGCTTAATACACCGATGAAATGCTCTAGCGATTTACATTTAATGTCTTTGTTGCTATAGAAACTATTTTTTCCTTTTAAGACAATTTTTACATGATGGTTCTGAAATTTACTGACAAAGTAATTAAATCTGTTGATAGATATAGTGCAAACAATAAAACTCTGTTATAAGTGCTCCTTCATTATACTCTTTCTCAAAGAGATAATAATTCTATCGTAATCAATGGCATTTAATGGTACATAGTTTCTTTGCATTACGTAGCATAATATCTAATTTAAACGATTATTATTTATATCAAACCACATAATACACATTGAATTTTATCTCCAGAATGAAAAGCGTCATCATAACGGACAGTCTAATTATACGGAAAGCCCAGTTATTACATTTAACCCAGTTTTTCAAGTAAATAACTTCATTTTGAAGAATCACCTGGATTTTCTGTGTAGAAATGTAACGTTTGATAAAGCTGTTAGGAAATAACATGGCATAAAATATCTCGGCTATTTGCAGAACAAATCTGTTAAAAATTAATAAGCCTCAAACTCTAATTAATCATGGCAAATAATTAATACGAAATACTTGTACGATAGTTTAAATCTAAATATTACTTTCTCAAAGAGAAATCTTTATGGCGATGAAATTTATTAGTTTCTTTTATAAGTTTTATTTTTTGGATGTTATATTTTGATTTTAATCGTTTTATTTTATTTTATAAACTAGAGTTACTCATATCTATATACATAAAAGAACTTGTCCTGACTGACTGATTTCATCAACGACCAGCCAAAACCACTGGACCGATCGGCTTGAAAATTTGTGGGTATTTTCCTACTAAATGATAGGTGCTCACTAAGAAAGGGTTTTGTGAAATTCCACCCCTAGGTGGAAGGGGTGAAAAGGGATGAAATGTGTTTTTATGTTATTTTACTGTATTTCTGCAAAAAAATAAGATTTAAAGTTGATTCTTGCGTCAAAATATCAGAAATACGATTATGTAACAACCAATTTCTGGGTTTACCGAAATTCCAGCTTTAAGCGGTGAAAAAGGGTGAAATGAGTTCTAATATTTTTGTACTGTATTTCTTTAATTTATCCAACGAAACAAGATTTTATTGAAGACAAAAGATTAAGTTGATTCATGCGCGAATTTTTTGAAAAAGTATAAATTTTTTCAGGTTAATTTTCAACTAAATATAATTAAGAAGCAAAATAAATATTTATAAATCAATCTATATCTATAAAAGAAGATCTCACTCACTTACTCACTCACTCATCATCGTTCAGACCAAACCACTGGATCTATAGACTTGACATTTTTGTGATATATATCTCTTATGGTGTAGGGGTGAGATAAGAATGGATTTTGCCCCCATCCACCTCTAAGAGGGTGAAAAGGAGGTGTTTTTACGTTTTTATCGATATCTTCAGAATATCGAAAGTTATGAATTCGATTTTAATCCCCAAAGGTTGCCTATGAAACTACCTAAATATCAATTTATGGATTTATGGTACCCAAAAGGGGTAAAATCCTTTCTTATCTAAACCATAACACATATATATTTTATTATATTATAAAATTTCAAGTTTCCAAGTTAAATAATAGATACTATTTACTTGTGAGTTCCACGCACGGGCGAAGCCGTAACGGGGATGCTAGTATAAAATAAGTAATTTTTTGTAACACAAGCACGATTTTCGCGTTTTTCTGTACCTATTAAGCGGGCCTAAAAAGGACAATTTTTTGAACCGGCAGGCGCAAAAGTAAAAGTAATTTTTGCGCCCGCTAAAATTTTTTGGAAAATTGCTATTATATATATATATATATATATATATATATATATATATATATATATATATATATATATATATATTAGCCCTGCTTAATATGCTAGAAAAACGCAAAAATCAATACATGCGTTACAAAAAATATGGTGTGCACCAAGGGCAAAGTGGGCTTTGCACCCTAGGTACACAATATACTATAAGGTTTTGTATAAAAAATATAATCACAAGATGAACTTTTGACTAGTAATAATTTTGTTTGTTATATCATGTTAAGGTACTCATCCTCAATCGACGTGAGTAAAAAAATGAAAAAACTTGAATCTACATGAATTTTTTTACATGTAAAATATAAATTGTAATAAAGAGTTATTTACAGATTATTTTCATTAATCAAAATAAATGCTTTATTAGGGTTTCATATAATATTTCCAAGGATTTCAGGATTTCGCAATACTTGCTTAATCACTAGAACTGAATTCATGGATTTTCCTTTGAAGTTGCCTACACTGTATTCATAAAAGATCTGAAATGAGTAAAGTTTAGATGAGTATATCTCCAAATTCGTACGACACAGCAATCTGAAATTTCGCAGGAATATCCTTAGAAGATAAAGATTGATTGCGCTACAAATTTCGCAAGATTCTAGAGAGTTTGCATTTTAGGAGATAACCACTTTAATGCATTATAACAAATAAACAAAAAAAAAATGACAAGAAAAGATTCTGTATTGCGAAGTTTTTGCTTTGATAAAGCAATAACTTTAAATTATGCAAAAGCATTTTGAGCCAAATTTTCTATTACAAAATCTCTCGATAACGAAAAGCAAATGGAAAAAATCAACACCACTCATCGTGATTAAAAAAGAGCAACGAAATTAGCTACATACCCCCCAGCATGGCAGGAAATTTGCATGAAATTCGATCATTAAGCTCACAACCTCCAGCAAGCCTCGAACCCTACCTCGCCTGCTTAGTCTCCCCCTCCTCCCTGAAAGAACGCTAATCGGTTTAGCAGCGTGTCGGCGTTGTCGAGTTCTTGTAGGGACACGCTAAACCGTAAACCACCTCTCTCCTTCCTCCTCTTCCTCCAAAATTTCAAGCCGCACACACTATATATATACACACACACCCACATACAGCTCTATACATCTATATATATGCGATGCAGCGGAGCAGAGGCACGTATCCCGGAGAAAATCGAGCTGAATCGCGCGGGTCTTGCGGTTTTTCCGGTGTATCCCCCCACTCTTCTGTGTCGTCTTCGTCGTCTAGCCGTCCCCTCATTGGCGCTGTAACGGCGCCAAGCTGTACAGGGCTGAGAGGCTACGTACTCTGGGGGGGGGGAGCAAACGAGGGGGCTGGGGATGGGGGGATGCACGTGTGGAGCAAGGAGAACGGGTTGATTAAAATTACAGGCCATAAGTGAGCATGCTCCTAGGTCCTTTCAATGATTATTAGCGTCTTTCGGAGAGATACTGGACGATGCGCACTTTATTGCCGATTTGGTCGATTTTATGGGGGAGGGCGAGGAGGGGGATTGTAGGGCTTTTTTAAGGTAGCTTTTTGAATGGAGATACTGGTGGAAGCTTTTTGTGCAGTAAATGTAAAAAAAGTGCAAGAAAAGTGGAAATAGAGTATCTGAATTTGGACTAACGATATCACACCTGTTTACAGTTGACTACACTTGATTATGCTACGTATCATTTTTGTTCTAGTTTCTTTTTTATATTTTTTTCACCTTTTTAATCCTTATTTAAAATTTATTTGTACTTTTTCTAACAAAATTTTATTTCATTAGTATATGAAAGAACTTTTTATAGTTTTCACTTTTAATTTAGGAACCAAAAAAATTAATTTTATATTTTCTTACATTAACTTTATTTAATTAGTATATAAAAGAAGAGAACAAATAATGTATGATAATTATTGATAAATTTAGACATTATTTAACACTTTTTTTCAGTTTTTAATTTAGTAAAGAAAAAAGATAATTTTTGATGCACAAATTTTTGATACAACATTGAAGCGATTAGGAATATATAACATCTGTAATTGACAATATTATGCGGTCGAATATGCCGATAATTCAGTCGTCGTAACGTCTTTAAACAATTTAACAGATTTATGAGCGGTACAATAAATTTTCAAAAATAGATATATTTCAGAAACTGTGGCAAAAGAAAAATGATATTTCAATATGAAAATATATTTCAATACTGTAAACACAGTATTTTTACCTTTCATATAGAATTTATAATACCAATACAATATTGCATTAGCAAAAATAATATAAAAAACACAGAATAATTATTAAAGTAGATAAAGTGCAAATTGTATATTGCAAATGTTACATGATAATATTCCAATAGGGTAACACATATGAATATCCTAATTTAATACCCAAAGATTAGATATCGGTATTTTGTACCATAAATATCGCTGCACAACAGCATCGATATCGTACCGCCGGCATTATACTACTTCAGAAATTCGCAACACTCGCCAGAAATTTCGAATTTCAACATTTCCAAATCCCCACTTTTACAAACCACAACCATACAACTCTAAAACTTATGCAAAGGTTCACCTAGCAACACAACACTCTACCTGCAGGATGCCCTTCTCATTACAACAAACCCAGCGTCACACCCTCACCCAACTTCCCATTCTCCCTTGCATTTCCCAGTCATAAAACGTCGATAGTTCGGCTAACAAACTCCCGGATAATCTCAAACAGCCGGCGTAAAAGCCGAGCGAACTTCCACCTCCTCCCTGAACATCGCAAAACAACGGCCGGAAAGTTACTCCATTTGATTAACCAGAAAATTGACTGTCAGGTATCTCCGAAATTCGCCTCGCGCTCTTCATCCCCGCAAAACGCTGAGATAGCAGCAGCAGCAGCAGCGGCTACAAGCTACAACGCTGACGAGAAAGAAGAAGACGACGTAGAAGAAGAAGAAGAAGAAGAAGAAGAAGAAGGAGAAGGTATAGACGCGAAACAAAGGCCGAGGCGTGTTGACCGCGCGTCTGGCCCTATAGAAAATGCTCCAGCGCTTTTCTCTCTCTATATATAAGTGCAGATACGTATAACATAGGCTGAATGAGGGCTCGCGGTTCTGTAAAGAAGAGAGGAGAGAGTCTTGCACAAGGGGATGCTGCATCAACGCCTTCAATGCACTTTTCCATTCTCGAGTTTTCGTGTTCTTTCTTCTTTGTAAGCGAGGCGAGTCTTCAATTTTTGCGTCATTAATAGGTAATGCAGAGCGACTACGCTCGAGTACACACTCGAGAAGAAGCGAGATATTTCAGCGGTTTACGAGGCCGGGGGAGTAATTATCGTTAGCGAGAGGGGGGAGGGGAGGAGGAGAATCTCTTGGAAGCTTTATACTTTTTTTCGCGTTTATTGAGGTTTGTTTATAGTCGCGCGATAATGGCGGCGTGTATTGCGCCGGAGTGCGCGCGATTACGCAGTAGTTGAGTTACTCCGGAGGTCTTTAAAGTTTCGTGTTTTTAAGGTGGAGGTGCGTCGTCGTGTCTTGAGATGTTGTTTGCTTCGTACAGTTTGTTTAATAATGCACAATTTATGTTGTTATTAGAAGACTCTTAACCCTCGATTGGCTCGCTTTAAGATGAAGTAGCAAGAGTAGTCACAAGTGAAAATGCGAGACTTATGAGCAGCAGATTTGTATGAGTTGTGTTTCAAGTTCGTGCTCAACTTTTTTATTTCTGCTTAGTCAACTTTTTGCCAAATTTCCTCGTTTTGTCGTTTTACCTCGGGCATTGCACAACAAACTTGACGTTTTACCACTATCATAACCAGTGTCTTTGTTAAGATATTTCTTGTTTTTTTATTTTTGTTGGGCTTTAGTATTTCGCAATTTTTTGTGATTTTTAAACTTACTTTCGTATCTGCTTCGAGCATTTGCGTATATTTTCAAATTTCCAGGATTATTACTAAGAATTGAGATGATTCTTTCAATCATGATGAAAAATTGCTACAAGAAGAATTTAAGTAATGTTTATGAATGAAGCTTTCAAGGGAAAATTTTAAGAAAGTAAAATAAAATTTAACGAACACGCGTAAACGAGTAATTATTTGTATGTAGTGATATTATAACGTTGAAAATTTTAAAATAAAGGAAAAATGATGAAATAAATGGAATAAAAAGATTCTGTTTTAATAATGGCGACTCAATATTGAAAAATTGGAGGAAATATTGAACTTTTTGCAATTTTCAACATTAATAAAATGAAGAACGAATGGGGATGAGAAACTGTTATCACAAAAATGAAAAATAGTGGAAGGATGAATCTAATAGAAAAAAAGAAATATTGTAAAACATACCCCATAATTATACATTCATAAACTAAATAATTTTTTATTTTCAAATACAATTTTGAGAATTTTTGATTACAAATTAAATTTAAAAATTTTAAGATTGTGGTTCCTTACTAGCTAATTAAAAATATATTTATGAAAACAGTACATAACATTTTATTTATTTACAGAACATTTATAAACAACTGGTTTTGGTGTTTTTGATTACGAATCCGTTGTGTAACAAGGACATTATCAGAGGGTTTGAGTCACAGATCCTGCTGAAATTTTAGGATATGCCTTATTGTACCTCAAAATAAAGACTTTGCATGATAAGAAACTTTAGCACTTTATCAATCATAAGATACGGGTGGAAACGTTAACATCGTGAGTATATCTATTGTATATATTATTTTTTTAAGATTGTTTACATGGAAAATATTAATGTTTACATCTATATCTCATGATTGGGACAACGTTATACCTTTAACGTTCTTACCATGAAAAATTTTCATTTTTAGGTACAATATAACGCATATATCCCAAGTTTTATCAAGATCCATGATTCAATATTCTGATACTCTTCTTGTAAGTATAAAAATGTCAAGTTTACAAATCCAAAATGATGAATTGAATAAATGTTTCTCCATAAACAATACTTTTGTTCCACCGTATTACTTACATCCGCCATTTCTTTATAAGGTTTATCCTTCATTTAGGTAAGAGTGGATATTCCTGCGAACGCCCCGATTAGTGTGAATTTACAAAGTCGACAAAAATACTACTTTTTAGTAAATATTCCTTTAAAAATGATTTATTATCGCTTTAACTTTTGAGAATATGCATGTTCATGGAAGAAAAAACCTATTTTTTTATTTATTTGTATAAATACAGAAATCGACCTCAGTAATAAACACCACGCTTATGATTGTATTACTGCGGGTCCTAACCTATGAACTGATAATACAGTACAGTACAGTACAGTAACCGACGCGCAGTAAATACATGCCGAGCCGCAGTAATATAAACTAGCGACAGTGAAGCATGTATTAAAAAAATACACGTTCTGGAATTATTCTTTTTTTTTAATCCACTCTTGAAATGGTTCTAGATTTGATCTAGAAAAAGAATCACATCAATATTTGGCCGTACGCGTAATATTTTCAACGCTAAACTTAACCTAACTAAAAACTCCGCAGTAATACCCACACATACCCTACCGCTCTTAGTAAACTACGTTACAAAAACAGAGTCAAAAAGCAAAGATTGAAGGCATCAAAGTGCGTTACATTATTTCCGCACAGCAGGCATTGCATTGATTCGATGCAGCGAAGGAAAACCTTGAAAGGGATTTGTTAATTAGTGCTGCTTTAATCTACCGTCATCCTTACACAACACTATAATTATTTCGATGTCCAGGCAGAGAGAGAGAGAGAGAGAGAGAGAGAGAGCAAGGCCGGAGAGCAACAGAACGTCAGGTCAAACAGAATAGCAAATAGGAGAGAAGCCCGGCAAGGGCTCGAATAATTAGTTTGATACGAGTTCAATCTAGCTTTATCTATATATATACATATATACGTACGCACAATACGATCAGTGTAGCGAAGATAAAGAGAACGCAATAAGCGCCTATGTGCTTGCGTATAGTACGTGTATGTATGTATGTATGTACGTACGTGTATGTGCGTTCGTATTTAATAGTGGGCGTGTGTGTGAGATGATATGTGAATTTGAGACCGTTGTGCGTGTAACTCATGCGTGGACCTAATACGAGTGGAGTATTTAGTATATAGTTGTTTCTACAATATAATACTGAATATAACTAATCTCTTATTGCGTATGCACAAGAAATTATTTGCATTTGCATTCGGTGCAATTTTTTTTAATTCATAATTTATAATTTATAATTCCATAAATATTAAGAGAATGGATTGTAAATAATAATAAGTAAGTTAACTTGTGAATAAATAAAATTCGTGGCAAACAGAAAAGAACAGAAATAGCCAAACATATTAGTATGAACTATAGTAAAATTAGTTTTAGGTAAAGTATTTTATAGGTCTATATAGTATGTAAGTATTTTCTATATCTTGTTCGAGCATATTATTGTATGTATATTCCAAGCTCGCGAACAGGTAATATATTATCTCCTACTGGGTTCAGTGGATGCAATTATATATTTATGTATTATGCATGCGTACTTGAATACTATTTAATTGTAACTGGAGATAAATAAATAAATAAATAAGAATAAACAAATAAATTTACGATTATGTGCCGTGTATTTTGAAAACTACAACTTTTCAGTATATTATACTGATACTAGAAATCAAATTACTCTTCGTGATGTCCCATTTTTAATTATAATTTAACGATGTTTCAAATTATTGAAAGTTGGATCGAGTTCTTCTTTCAAGGACAGGATTACAATAAACTTTATAACGATGTACGGTAACGGTAACATTTGTCTAATTTGAGAAAAATTCCTATATGTTTCTAAAATTTAGTGACATTTAGCGGAAATACCCTAGATTACTAAAACATAAGTTAGCTGATGAAGGATGACAGTTAATACTGTATACCAATTTTAGGTTAGATCTCAAGAAACACACTTATACAGGGTGAGTGCAAAGTGCGAAATTTATTATTATGAAGCATTTTCGCTAAACACGTTAAATAGGAAAGTTTTAGGGTTTTAAGAAATATATCGGATGGGTTCAAAGTCTGCTAATAGTTTGTTTAGAACCCTGAAACTTTCCCTTTTAATCTCTTTAGCAAAATTGTTTCTCTTTCAAAATAGTTCATGCCTCCAAACTTTTCATCTATTTAATTACAAATGATGGTTTTATAACAATCGGAAAAAATTCAAGTTTTGAAGAAATATTTTACATATAATAAGTACCTATTGCGTTACACATATATCTTTTTTTCCAAAGATTATATATATTATTGATTTAAATATCAGTAAAAACTTGCGGAATGTTGCAATGTCTTTTATACGTTAACCAAGGCACATGGTAATTTGAATTTAACACAATTTTTGTATAACATATGATATTCTGATAGATTGTAACATACTTTTTTGTGAATTTTTGAAATTTTTGAATAGCTCAAAATTAGAGAAAATATTGCGTTTCGAAAATCCACGTATTGTCACATCATAGACGAGGTATCATTTCAAGTAACAGTAAGTTATAACTTTTTAAAATTATATTTTTGAAACACTAAAAAATTCTTCTTAGGCTCCGATTATATATACATATTATAAATGTTGCCTAATAAATCAATTGATGTTAACACTGAAGTGAATTAAACAAAACATTTATTATTTAATTGGTGTTGTTTAAATTGATAGAGAATCTATGGTGATTTCAAGATCTTATGGAATTTTATAAAAAATGTTATCCCAACTTACAATCGGGATCTCACAAGAACTGTAAAGCACGGCGTTTCTTTTAAATTTGAAGATATAAAAGAAAAAAAGTACAAAAAGTTTACAAATAAAGTATGATAAGATAATCTATTATAATATCCTGTCAGTTTAAAATCTCTTTATTACCAATCCTCACCACGATAAAGGAAGATGCCCATGGCGCCCCTCTTGAGGGAACTTATGAAACCATCGCCATCGTTTAAAGCTCATTTTAATATGAATTTAAAAAAGAAGTCGACAATATAAAGTCTAACCATACCCGGGACTATCTACTTACAGTTATGAATTTTCACCACTTTTTTCTCAAACTTCCCCGCACATGGAGGGATCAAATTCTTCTTAACATTCGTGTTTTAGTGAGTTTTAAATTACGGCATTGGTTTTACACGTCCCCCATCAACGGATATAATATAATAATTCCGTGGGCGCCCTCCTTTCTCCATAACTTTCATTGGAAAATTCTCTACACACTACTCCACTGATACTAACAATCCTCGCATAAGAACCATAACACGACCACCACCTCATTTCACCATGGCACAGCTCGTTACACGACCCCGCAAATTAGCCCTGCGAATTTCCAAGCACCTCTCCCACGCGCGCTCAAACTCACGCGTATAACACACACACACACACACACACATAGACAGCCACTCGCACACTCCCACGTGTTTACAGCGAAACCTCCATAGCCTCCCGAAAGAACACCTGCATATTTAACGCCGCCACTCACGCTCGCACTCAATCGGCAAGGTGTCCACAGGGGTCTTAGCGCGTGGATTTGGATTTACCATTATGACGTGGGGGGAGAGAGAGTGGCAACATCCGCGACGGCGAGCACTTAAGCCCGGTTAACGCTCCCGCGCACCGTGGCTGCCGCTGCGATTCCGCCGGGGCTTATATCTTCATAGGAGAGTGGGAGAGAGGGAGAGAGAGAGAGACGCTTTGTTGCGGCGCGATCGGTGGAGCTTGAGAGCGGACGTCCGGAACGATTACTTGGATATGGCGCGATGCTTCGTCGTTGAATATTTCGGTGGGATTATGGAGCGCACGCGCGCGAGGATGCGAGGGGTGAGTGACTTTTCCCGGAGGATTCGAGGAAAAGTTGGGGCCGATTGGACTTCGGGAAAGAATTTTGGCGGTAGATTGAAGAACGGAAAGTATTGCGGATACTGTGGACCGGAATCGTGTACTCCGATAAATATTACGTTATGGTTTCTCAAAGGTAATGCATTGTGTCGATAAAAGTAGGTTCTGTGTTTTACATTAGCTGTTGTTGTGAATACGAATATTTTAAAAAATATCTGCTTGGTTTGTGTGTGTGTATGTGTATGCATGCATACGTATGTGTGTGTGTGTGAGTGTGTGTGCGTGTGCATGTATGCAAGTGTGTATATATGCGTGTTTCTGATTGTATGGCGACGTAAGGTGGCATTAGTTGTTTCATGCTATTTAATGTAACAAATTATTGAAAGCATGTGTACTGTTTTCGATGTAGTTTTATTTATTCTCTTGTGATTGGTAGGTGGCCACCTGTTACAGATAGAATGTAGATTGGTGTAAAGAAAGCGTAGAAACCGTGAAAAGGAGAAGACGCGAAAAAAGAGAGAAAGATAAAGCGAGTAGCTATAGATAGTGATGTCGATAAGAGCGGGCGTGCGCATAGGCCAAACTCCCGGTGCGAAATCGTCCTGACGGTTTCATGGTATTCTAGCCCCCCGCTAGGGATGACTTTGTCATCCTGATGCTGCATTGACCCCAAAGGGAGTTCGTCTCCATGGTTCTGAGGGTCCCGTGTGCATGGGAAAGCCGAAAGGCGGGCCGTGGCAGGTTCTCGGCTGAGGAGCAAAGCCATGCGACGGCGACCTTTGCATATAGTATAGAGCAGAGTACATTCAAATACGCGTGCGATAATTCCTCTTCTCTCTTCGCGCCTTCTCTGATGTCATCAGCGGCAACTTAGGCGGCTAATAAGCGTAAGTGGGGGGCAGCAGCCGATACGACCGGCCGAAGCTGATCAAAAGACATCACTCTGACCCTTGTGCTGTATAGTAGTCGCGTTTACCTTCTACTATACGTTTGTTTCATTGAACAAAAATTAAAATATTTAAAGTAATACTTATAATATCTGTGTTTTCACGAATTATTTATTCCTATTTTGTTTTACTTTTTCCTGAACACCACCTCTAAATCATTATGTATATCAATCTTAAGTGCGCGGAAAACTAACGTACGGCTAAAATAAATATATAAGAAAAGTATTTTACTATAAATAGTCAAAAACAAGGTAGGTTATAAGCAAACTGAATGAATTTGTATTATAAAATTCACAAAAATTCACAAAAAATACGAAGTAATTATGCCCTAGAATAAAAATGCGTATTTTTAATTGTGTAATATTAATGTTTTAACGTTACATAAATGTTAATAAAAAGTCTTTCATTTATAATGGAAAGATGTGGAATATTATTTTTAAATAGTCCATTACAATATGTCCAGATCTTAGTCTTAAAATACGTTCAATTTCCACTAGGGCTCTGACGCAAGAATATAAAAGTTGATTGGTTTTTAGTTTAAGAACCATTCTAATCAATTGAACTTAATGATTGAAAATATTCGTTCCGAAAGAAATAGATTAGCGCATCTTGAGTCTGAAGTCCGATTTTCGAAATACAGAAAGTAAATATGGTCAATCAAAGTAGACAAAATATGTAGATAAAAAAGGAAATTGTTGCCTACATTGGACGGCTATATTAAAATTATATATTACAAATTTAAATAATCTGACATCAGAATCGAATAAACCAGTTTTTCTTTTTCAGAAATCTTATTTTTTGTTATCAATGCGATCCATTTTTTCGCGTTATCTAGGTAAAAAACAAATTGGTACTTTCTATGCGAAAACCTAATTAATGTTCAAATGATCACTTCGAATGTAATAGGTTAAATGGGTTACTTTTGATATTTGAAAAATTCAAAAAATTATGAACCCATTACTGCATACCCATCGAGTACAACTACAGCGGTATATGTAGCGGAAAATGGCATTTGGACACATTTTCGATGCCTCTTTTTATCATATTAGAGAGGGTGAAGTGGTCGCGATAGAGGATTGTTAATACGCTGGCGAAAAGTGCCCGAGCGAAAAGTTTAAGCGAGGCTCTTGTTTCCGTAAAAGTGACTTTGTTTGTAATTCTTTTTGCTAGATTCGAGTGGAAAGTCATATGGAATTGAAAGGACATTTGTTCCGCTGTATTGCTCACTATTTTTGTGCTGTTTTCGAGTTATTAATTAAAGATTTTGCTATGAAGAAACATTGCAGTAGCACAATAACACGCGACTTTCTCATAGTGCTTTTGTTTGTTTAGAATACGTTGTTCTAGCAGATTCCGAGAACTGGATATGCTTTTAATTGGAAATGGACGGAAGAAAATCCTTGATGACTAAAAGGGTATTAAGTCAAGCCAAAGAGATTTTGTCACAGTACTTTTAATATTAATGTTAATCCCGAAAATCTTTTAGCTTTCGATGTGTGATTATGATTGCAGAATGCTTGTATAAGCTGCTTACCAATGTGAAAATACCTTTTCTTCCAATGCTTGAAATTACTTAAATTTTTTTGCATACTTGAAAGCTTCGCAAAAGCGCAGCTACGAGCATTTCAAGTTATTTTCTAAGGTCTTAAGTAGGGCCTTACGCTATATATACAACATAGCACAAAAGAGTCATGTGAGAGTCTCATATAGGTTCAACAATAGTCAAATGAATTTAAGAAAATATAGTTAATCAATAAGAGATTCCGGTAAATCCCAAACAATTTTATTTCTTCTTAATCAATTTAATTTTTTATGCTTATCCATTGCTCTAAATATTTATCTACAAAGTTATCAGAAGAAAATTGAAAAATATCTTATCTGTAAGAAGAGATAGCTAATTATGTGTAAGTAAACACGAACATTTTTATGAATAATTAACTTTCTCTTCTAACAGATGAATTATTTTTCAATTTTGTTCCGATAACTTTATAGAGAAATACCTATATAGAGAAAAAATAAGCCCCAAAACATTAAAATTGATAAATAACAAAAATTGTTGAGTTTTAACTGCATTTCTTATTGATTAATAATATCTCCATTTCCGTGGTAGAAATTTTCTCCAACAGTTCACCAACGCTTGGCTAAATCTTTATGCATTGGCTAGTAGTTTTACCATCGGCTGGCCAACAATTCCGCTTATTTCGTCATGGATTTACTCCCGCTGTTGACCAACGGATAGTGAATTTTGAAAATCACGATAAAAGTAAATTTAATATAACTAAGTATATTTTATGTCAGATTTTGAGGTTATCCATGTTGTTGATACGCGCGTACAACTGTCTTACGTCGCGCATGCGCAAGATCGCCAGTTCTTAACCGGCGGTTGGCCAACTGCGTTGGCGAATGAAAATTGGTGATTGGTTTGTTTAATATGCCATTTTGGCTGTGCTATTTTCTACAGGAGTTGTGACATCACGATTTTGTTGGAACATTTTATTTCATGTAGTCATGGACTCTTCTTAAGTATATTTCAGTGTCTATATCACTCTCATATGAAATTTTTATATTATGTTCTATATAAATAGCGAAAGTCCCCCTTTGAGACCTTTGAAAGTAATTTAAAATGCTCGTAGCTGCGCTTCCGCGAAGCTTTCAAGTATTGCAAAAAATGTTGAGTAATTCTAAATCTTTGAAGAAAAGTTTCTTTCACATCATTTTTTCATGTTGTGATTATGAACTATTCTCAAGTTCATTTCACTATTTATAAATTCTTACACGATTCATCTGTTTAATGTCCTACATACATCAAAAGAACCTCCTGAATTCGCTATCGTTTCTAAATTTTTAAACGAAAGCTCACCAATCTGCGCTGAATTCCACTTTTGTTTCATCGCGCTCGTTCGATATCCCCCCGTCGTCGTTCTGAAACATCCCGTCCAATCGAGCACGCGGGGATCCAAACACACTATACACAGACTGTTTGCGCGCCGGCTCGCAAACAAGCATCTCGCGCGAAAATGCAATCACGCCGATTGATCACCCAGGGGGAAGGGGGGAATCTTATCAGGCAAGAATTGTAGAATCATCGTATAATTTTCTGTTTCTTTGTGCGAGCGCAGTTTCGTTTTATCCGAGCGCATGAGGGGGTGGGGACGAGCCGTTGTATTCTCTTTGTAGCAGAGCGCGCTAGGCGGAGTTTCGACTGAATTGGACGAATTTCGGCGCGGGATGTGAACGGCTCGCAAAGAGCATTTCTGAATATTCAAAAATAGAGGGAATAAGATTTGCCGCGGAGTCGGAGCAACTGTTTCTGCAGGATGAATTTTTTATGGTCAGAGCTGCGAGCGTGGAGAGAATTTTGTTGGACTAAGAGTGTATAATTGGTTTTATTGCGTGTGGGATTTTTTGAATTCTAAAATATGCGAGAAAAGAGAAAATAAAATCATATGTGTGCAGTTTTTGGTTGGGTATTTCACTTCAAGCGATTTGCGTTTGCGATTAGTTTAGCGGATTAAAGTAGCGGTGGAGTTTTGGAATTGTTTGCCATTGAAAACAAGCGACAATGACTCTTGACTTTTAGGAATTCAGCGTTTCACAACAGTTTAGACTTGTATAAACGATGAAGTAGTCATTGTTCCTGTAATTAGAGTCCACTTAGCCTTTGAGCAACTTTTGTCAAAGGTGACAATCAAAGCAGTTTGTTCATTGTGTCACCAGTTAATATAAAATGGTTTCTTGGAAATGTTTTGAAGATATGAAAATGTTTGTAAAAAAATATGACTCTAAAATTCTCTGCAAGTTAACCAATTTATTTTCAGCTAAAATAAATTGGTTAATTCGCAGAGTAAATGGGATAATAAGTAAAATTATATTTGTTGAGTATAGAGTCTTAAATAATATAATATGAATCACAGTATTAAACTTAAAAAGATACTTGATTTTTGTTGAGAAAATATAATTTAATAAACATAGTTTAAGAAAACTATAGTTAATATAAAAATGTATTTCTATCTGTAGGTTGCATTTACATAATATAAATTTTATTACAAAAATTCAACTTAAAAATAATACCGTAATATAAATTTTATTATCAAAATTTAATATAAAAGTAACACTAAATTTTTTGTGATAACATCGGAACTTGAGTAGTTTTCCAGACATATGTTTAAAAAATTGAACTTAATCAATTAAAGGCCAAATGAACGTTATGTATTGTTTTGAATTGTACCTGTTTCAATAATCTAATTCAAATTGCATTTCTCATTTTGTATCAAAGAGATAGAAGAACAAAACAATTAGATTAAAAAAATAAATTCGAAAGTATTAGACGATCAAAGTTACTGAATATTTGTCATATATTATACATATTAATGTTTCCAAACTTCAAACTGTTTTACATCTGCTTTAATTTTTTATGAAAATAAACAAAAAATGCAAAAAAAATAGGAGGTGCACAAAAGTGCTTCATGAAAAAGTTGATTTATATACTAATATTAAAACAATTTTTAAAAGTCGGCAAAGTAGATGTCTAACAGTTTTATTTTACAAAGTTTAACCTTTTAAATATTTTTTGTGACTGTTTAAACGTCTAACTGACAAGATTCGATCGTATTTACCAGAGAAATATGCATTAAAAGATACCATTTTATAATCACTCCACATGTAACAACACCTTAATTCGATGCAAACTCAGCTTAAAAAAAACTCCTCTCAAATCGTTTATCTCCAAAGCCCACAGATATAAATATCGAACTCAGCAACGCATGCCCACAAAAGTGCCGAGCTTATCCCCTTCTCAAGCCCGACTTTCCGTACATATCGCTTATAACGCTCACTTTGTGCCCTCGTAAACACGAATCTCTCTTCCGCAGCTGCAGCAGCAGCAGCAGCAGCCCTTTGCTCAAACAAGTCCAAGTTCGATCGGTAATTCAATTTATATTCGCCGGGTCGAATGCGCGCGCGCGCGCGCTCGGCTTCATATTCAGGCTTCCTTAGAAAAGCAGCTCTCCTCCGCAGACGCTTTGGCTCCCCGAGCCAACTTTAGCTCCTATCTTACTTACTGCTTCTCTCTCTCTCTCTCTCTCTCTCTTCGCTTCCGCTCGTTTTGTTCAGTTAGGATGATTCTCTAGCTCGAGCGCGAATTCGCTCTCCTTTTTGCATCTCAATCCCTCGATAAATTCTCTCGCTGCTTTCGGTGATTCTAATTCGCTGGAGTTAGTGTAATTAAAGTGGCTTGCTATTCTTGGAGCGTGGCTTGATTGATTTAGAGTCTGTTATTGTAAGCTAGCGTGCAGGAATCTTTTTTGATCATTGTAATTATTTTCGTAGTGTTAAGAGAATGAATTAGGATTGCACAATCACTTTATTTTGTTAAAGTTGGCGATTGCGATTCTTAAGTTTACTTACGACGTCTATTTATGATTTGTCATGCTACTATCACATTAACTACGTGTTTCAAAGAATTATTATTCACTTTATTTGCTGTTATGATAGAATTGTTTATACGAGGTCTACTAGAGTGAATTTTATCACCTTTGTTTTTGCGTTTTGACATTTAGTTGACGTATTTCGTACCCAACTTTTACTCACTTCGGTTAATTGAGGTTTTTCTCATAAACTATTTTGACTTGTGAAGGTCAGTAATTTACCATTCGATTGAATATATATTATCATACACGAATAAGTGGATTAAAAACATTTGTTACCTGGGTATTTTTAATATTAAAAAAAGAACAATTATTGTCCTAGATATTTACATATTTTCGTAAAATTGAGACAAATAATGAAAAATTCTACTGAAGCTGCTGTAAAGATTCGCAACTTACATCACTTAGATTGCAATTTTCGTAATTTTTCCGAATTTTACGCAGTTATCTATTTAAATATCAAGTTTGATAATTGTTTATTTATATGACAAGAATGCTGGATGACGGCATTGTTGTAATAGATGAAACACATATAATTATTTATATGCACGGGCTATACCTACTTAATGTGGGATAGTAGATTTCTGACGTACCTGCTATTCTGGTTCTGTTATCTTTTATATCACGTGATGACGTAGGTAATCATTGTACAAAAAGGCTAATCAAATTTTAATTGATATCTACTATCCACATTCTATGATTAATAATAGCTTTAATAAGATTCAGACATTAATGCTAGAATAACTGATGTTCTTTTATGGTGACTGATTAAATTTAATTTAAAGTAAACTAAGGAATTTGATGTAAATTAAAAATGCTTTTTATTTTATATTATTACGTTAAAAAGCGACTTCATCGAAAATAGTAATTTTATAACTGAAAGCGGCTTTCTCTGAGAATAGTAAATATATAGTAAGCATTAACATAGAATTGTAAATTCTTTTAGTATTACACAGCATATTAATGCTCTAAAAACAGTACATTATGAGTTATTACCACAAAATTGATATCTCAATGCTTGATACAAAAGATAAAAGTATTTGATAACAGACTGTCACAACTGCCTCATTATGCACTTTATGACTTAATATATCTTATCTGATCTATTACTCATGTTTCTTAAATGTATACAAAATTCACTATCCAAAGAATATTAGACAACAATAGTTTATCGAAAAGAAGAACTTTAAAACTTTTAAATTTGGTTGCCTAGTATAAAGTTTTTACGAGTTGTGGTGATATACGCAGATATGTTCTCACACGCGTATATAGATACATAAATACACACTGTCATATACACACACTCATGCATACTCTCACACACTCTCACACACACACATTCACACACATACATACACACACATACACACGCACACACAGATACACAACTACATGCAAACACACACACACACACACACACACATACACACACATACATACACATACATACCCACACACGCAAACGCATGCATTTTTAGTATTTTTATTATTCTTTATTATTTCTTAGTATTTTGTAATAACTTTTGTATTGTGATTGCACAGTAGCATCTTACGTATATTACGCTATTAGAGCATAATATATATATATATATTTTTTGTAAAGGGATTAACTTCTCCAACATTTTCTTAAACAAATAAATTAACGTTGAAATAGCTATGTTGTTAAAAAATTCGAATTTTCATAAAGTAGGGGAAAGGGGGGGCTAAAATTAGAGCACTACTGTGTCGTAAAACAGAGCACGCGCTCGAGCTCGCGTTATGTTGTCTGTTGAGTAATCAGCTAGGTTGGCCGAGCGGTCTAAGGCGCCAGATTTAAGCTCTGGTTCCCGTCTGGGAGCGTGGGTTCGAACCCCACACCTAGCAAGAAATTTTTTTTTGTTTTTTTTTTTAAGTTATAATAAATGTTTGAACAATAGAATAATAAGATGTCAGCACGATTCTGGTCGCTTATATAAGTATAATTTATTTATACGTACTATATATAGTATAATTAATTCAAAGCAAATATTTTTGAAAGAGGATTTTGAATTTATTATGAACGTTATTTTATTGTACATAAATAAAATAATTTTTTAATACGTAATATTTTGAAAATTTGTTGAAAAAAATGTATGATAATTAGTAATATTAAAAAAAATAAAAAATATATTTGTATGTTATGAGACTCAGATATGTAAATGGATGTAAGAATAATAGAGCAAATAAACTTTGTTTAATTGCAGTAGTGGTATAAATACCCGGAACTGAAAAATAGCAGTTTATTAAAAGTAAATTAAATGATTCAAAAACCATAAAAAAAATTACGTGAACATCAGGCGATTTTTGAGGTCGGTAATTTTTACATTTTTATAAATCAATTGTTAAAAAAGTAGGTAAATACAGCTCAAATTAATGAATTATACAACAATTCATTTTATGTTGGAACAATTAATTAACAAAAAGAAGTTACTTTCCAATGAATTAGCAGTTGTTTTTTACTGCCGTCAATGATGTACTAATTTTGCTCAATAGGATTTTTAAATAATATTTCACAGTTATATTTCGTACCTAACATTTACTCACTTTGGCTAATCTAGATTCTAAATCTCATTTGATTAAATATATATTACCGTACGCGAATAAGTGAACTAAAAACATTTGTTACTTGGAAATTTTTAGTATTAAAAAAACAATTATTGCCCTAGATATTTACATATATTCGTAAAATTATTATTTTTTAATTAAATATTTGAAATCATCTATTTCCCTCGTATTTAATTGATAGATGGATACTTTTAACCCTATGTAGCCCAGAGTTGCTATGTAGTAACATGATTTTCATGAATTTTTATCATATCGTAACAATTAAGCATAGTATTATAATTATTTTATTATAATGGAAATAACTAATTCGTGAAATCAACTCTGCAGTTTACGAATGCACTGGTTATTTTTCACTTGTGTTATACCGTACCTCACAGAATTCATGATTAAAATACATATGTGGTGTGAGAAGGGACAAGTCTGTCTCTCCCTCCAGAAGAGACACTGCACTGGGTAAACGAGGAGGGTAAAAACAGCGCATGTTGCGGTTCTACTTTTATAGTACTTGACAATTAATATGAAGCGGCCACTATATCTTGCGGTAGTTTCACAGAAAAAAAATAGTAAACGAGGACTTCTAGTAGACGTGGTGCAAAGGAGGTATTGCACTAATTTTCTATCGAAGAATTGATGAGATTTTATGACATTTCAATCATGTGTATAATATCAAAAACATTTTCGGACTTGCCAGATGTCAAAATTTGAGGTTGTAATAAAATTATAACTAGTTAAGTGAAACAATTAAGTTTTTAAATTTATTTCTCTATTATTATTGAATTTTTAAATAGCTTTTAGTAAATAGGTTTTCCCTAAGAACTTTTATAAAAAAACGTTTTTTACGACACAAATATCCTTTCCCTTATAATTCATGAACTAGTAGTGGAGAAATAAACTCAATATTAGTATGTATTATAGTATATTATATTCATTAATCATGCCAAAGAAGTAACAAAAGTTTTTATAGTAATGGATGAAAAGAAGAGATTCTGTAAAAATCACGCGGAGTTACAGATATAGTGAACTACTTCTCTAATAATTATGATGCAAGACATATCTTATTTAATTTTGACTTTCAGAAGTGAAAACTTTTGTAGTGTCACAATTAATAAGAGTCAATATCTCGCTCAATATTAATTCTAGTTTACCTTGTAATCATATTCATATGAATAATTAAAATCGAACGTTACATAGGCTTTACACGTGGTTTGAGGTTAAATCAGTTCTACGCAGGTAACCTCAGATAGCGTCACAGTGGCCAACTGTAATTATTCGTCATGTGTACAGTCCTAAATCTAATATGTACATTTGCGTGGGTGCGAGAGTATTAATTTGCGTAAGAGGAGCTATTGAATGTAACTAGAATAGTGGTTAGATGTGCATGCTTCTATAATCTAGCGGGATTAGTATGTAATAAGAACTTCTGTACAATTTTTGCTTTTTGATAGAGGAAACTTTAAAGCAAAGAAAATATTTCAAAATCCAAGATTGTGTGACAAATTCAGGAATTTTTATGTTTTCTAGGTTGCTAAATTAGAATATGCATCTAGGTTTTCATAAAATGTGTGCGTGTGTGTGCATGTGTGCGTATGCGTGCGCGTGTAGGTGTGTGTGTGCGCGCGTGTATTCGTGTGAGTGTGCGTATGTGCATGTGTGTATGCATGTGCGCGTGCGTGTGCGTGTGTGTGTGCATGTGTGTATGCCTGTGCGTGTGTGTGTGTATTTGTGTGTGTGGTGTGTGTGTGTGTGTGTGTGTGTGTGTATATGAGTGTGTTTATTTTAATAATATTTTAATAAATTTCGTACTTGTTTCATGAAAAACTTTATTAATTCTTTTTTCAGTTATTTTATACACTAGAGCTAACGAAGTTATGCATTAGGGGCATACTACTTATATCAGTAATAACAAAAGTTCCTTTTCTACTTGAACGACCTTAATACTTCGTCGATCAGTGATGTAATATACATTCTAACAAGTGTTTCGTACTATTACCGTAATATAATACTAACCATCTAATTACTTATAACATATATAGCTCTTACAAACACTGTTTTAATAAATTCTCTGAATCCGCCAATCACATCAGAAACCCTGTAACATATTTTTCCCAAAACGATAAAAATATCTCGCACTAAAACAACCCCACTAGAGTCATTCACCCCCCCCCCCCTCTCTGTGTTTTTTATCTACACAGACTCCCGCGCATCTCGGGTTGGCCGAAGCCAGCCGGCAATACGAGCATCAGCCGAGTAAAGCTACTGCGCGTTCGCGGGGACCCTCTCGAGCGCGGAACTTGGATCCGACTGCGTCTGGAGAATTATAAAGTCCGCGAGACTACCGAGGAGTCTCTCTGCATACGGCAAGGAGCCGTCTATCTCACTCTCGGCTTCTCTCATTCCTGATCGTTAATGCGGAAGTTACTTATACGTGCGAGTAATTGCGCCGGGCGCGCGCAACTCGGCTCTCCCTCTCTCCCGCTGTTATTTCGCAACTCTCGCTCGCTCGAGTCTTATGTAGACTTTTGTTCTTTTGCGCCGCGTGCTTCTTAATTCTCGCTTTGTTTGATGCAAGCGTTGCCGCTGCTGCTGCTTTGCCTCCTTATTTTCTGAGCTACGGCGTAGGCGGGCTTTTGGAGATTAATTAAGTCTTGAGTTACGTGAGCATGTTTTGTTTTGCTAAGTGTTTTAAGTTTTTTGTTTGGAGGGGGATTTCATCTTGGTTAATTGGAGATACTGTGGAATTCAGGGATTCGAGGAATTAAGGACCTATGGGCGTTTTTTGAATTTAATTTTTTAGGTTTGTATTATCATGTTTCTTTAAGTTGATAGAGAGGGATAAGCTAATAACACGTATGCTTAATTTGAGAAGGTTTATTGTAAAATATTGTAGTTTTAATTAAAAATAAACAGTTTGGATTTTTTTCTAAAAATGTTTTATTATGTCTATTATATGTTTTGTTATTAAAATACATAGATTAGAAGCTCGTATAATATACTTGCCACGTACAATAAAAAACTTCTTTTACTTTAAACATCTGAAACTCATTATATTTAATTTTCCAGCTGTATAATCATGATATTTGTCTAATTTGATATATAAATAAGTTAATAATACAAGTTTTGCCTTGTTGAATAAGGTTTATTATTAAATGTTGTAGCTTTAAATTGAATAAAATTTCATTAATAAAATTCTGAATAAAATGGAATTTTTTGAGACTATGGTTAAAAAAATTGTTGATTAAGGTAAAGGTACCAATAATTGTCCACTGTCCATTACCTGGCCACTGTAGGGAGTTTTATTTTTTATTAAGCTTTTAAAATTAAATTTTTAATATATTATTGCTGATTAATATAATATAAATATTCAGTTTTTCATATAAGAAAATGGCACATAAAACTTTGTATAAGGTATTCAAAAAATGTTTGAATAATTGTACTCAAATGCATCGTGAGTTTCGATAAATTTCTTAAGAAATAGCTAAGAAAAGTAAAATGCTGGTTAAACTTATAATTATCAAATAATGAGTTTCCTGCATGACAAAAGGTCTTATAAAATCTTAAACATATTTGTAATAAATAGATAACTCGAAATTGCACGCTTATCTTATACGTTTTATTATGGAAATACATTATTCAAAAGCTCAAAAAATGTCATACATATCCTGTATAATCACACTCATCTTTTATTTTATTAAGCTTCTAGAATTCATATTCAATAAAAGCTATCAATCTCGCATACAAATTCAAGTTTAAATACGTACTTTCGACGTACAGAAAACCCAATTCTTCATTCCGTAAATTAAAAAGTCGTTACTGAAAGAGAATCATTTTGAAAATTTACTAACTAGTGCGATTATTCGGTTATTGGTAAAACCTATAGTTATAATTTTGGATATTGACGTAACTTGATTGAACGCGAGAGACGGCGGAATACACGTAATGGAAGAGAAAAAAAATGGAATATGGAAAATATTCAATCGTATTGATATTTACTTCAAATTAGTTTGCACTTCAATGCATCAAGCTTTACTCCAGCTGCAACGTCAATTTTTTGCTTCAATTTCATTTTACAGCGAAAAACAACGAAACCCAATCTCCCACAACACCGGTAACACGGCAAAATAAAATTGTTACCATATTAAAACAAGCATCCGTCAATGCTCGATTACCACATTTTTTCGAACTCCATTTGTTCTGTTAATTTAGCCTCGCTATTGTTTTAATCGACGCCGTGTAGTAGCACTTTCTCTCTCTCGCACTTTATTCGCTTTTTCTCCCTCAACGACAACTCAATATTTTTCCTCTTTACTCGATAAGTTTGTTTAATAGTACTTCATACATCTTCCGCGACTACTCCCAGCTCGCTTTTAATCTCTTTGAAAGTTGCTCGTGGTTCGCGGGGCCCTCGCGTTCTTTTTACTCGTTCGATTGCGACAATGCACTTAAATTTTCCGCGAGTTTTTTCCCTTGTAAAACTTCTGCTGTCGCTCGTCGGAAAATTACAAGCGAGCGACGACAAGCCCTTCGTTATTTACTGTATCGCTCGCGCGAATAAATACGCGAACAATCGAAACCATTGCATCGCCAATAAAAGTTAGCACTCAACAATGTACCGTAAATGCGAGCTATAACAATTTGTTGATTATTATTGTTCAAATAAATAAACAAATACAGAAACAGTCGTAGTCGGTGTACACCACTTATGAACTTACAAAACTGACAGCACCGCAAATACGATTTAACAATCAAACGAACGTAAAGTATACGCGCAAATGCGCAGTTGAAAATATTTACATTGTAAATCGCTGATTAATATTTGCGCGCGGCATTGTTATTCTCTACTCTCCAATCGCGTATATGCAAGCCACTCCCGTAATTGGCAGTAGAGCACACACGAGTCGCGAAAGTTTATTTTCGTTATTTACAAATTAAACCATCGCCGGCAAATAGAATGTTGATGAAATTTCTCCGTACCGATGCGCCACACACATTAAACTTCCGTTATTCGCCGAAGTACGTCTATAAATATTATGCACATGCGGTGCGGTGCCACCTGGATTTTCCGATTTCGCATATCGCGAAATATCTTCTAATATTTTGGTCTTCCGCGAGCGAGACATAAAAGGGGGGCTAAAACACACACGACATTATCTCTCGGAATGTTCATTTTTGCAATAAAGTTCCGGAGTGCATTCTTTGGTGGGTAAAAAAGTTGGTTCTCTCTCTCTCTCTCTCGCTCGCTTGCGCGGCCTTGTGTTTGCGCATTTATTATTCATAAATGCAGTTAACTACATCATTAAAAACACGGTGCGTGTACTTTGTAAGTGGATGAAGTCACGCTTAAGGGGATATTCACTCGTGGTTTTGCTCTGCACCCGTTAATGCTGTTTAAACAGAAGATGTATCTCAACTTCTCTCTTCAAGTAAAAGCAAAAATGAATTTACCGTTACACGGATGGAAATATTGTGCCTGATGGCGATAGAAATTTGCGGAGAGGATTTTTCTATCAAAGAAAGTACATGTTTTTAAAGTTCAGAGCGTTCGGTACTTTTATGTGATATATACGCCATAATTTTACATAATTTTACAAAAGTAGAGAAGTTATAGCCACTGGAGCTATTATTTATGTATTTCGAAGTGTATCAATAATTATAGGTTCTCAGGTTCGTATAATGTAATAAAACCTTAGATACAGAAATATAACTTCTAAATTATATTTCATGGATAAATGGTCAGAAAAAGCTTCAAAAACAATATTTATATATTTGTGTTAAGTTTACAAGATATTTTTTCCTAAATTCGAATACATATATTATGTATAAATGCAAGAACATAATTCAGGACCAATTTTAAACTATTCGCTTCATAATATTTGCCTTTGTATAAAAAATCATCTAAAAAAGTCTTCCATATACTAATTACTCCCTGAGCATCGAATACGCGATGTCATTATCTGAAAGTCAGCTTTTTATCACCTAAGAACAACGATACAAAAAGATATACTTAACATAATTGGAACATCAAAATTTAATGCTTTGTACCTATGGACAGTATAATTTGGATGATACTTTCTATATTCACTGAGAGAATTATTTTTGTACAAAATACAATGCTGGCTTGCACAACTAGGATATACGACGCCTATAGTATTATTAACCCTTTCATTACCGAACTATTTTCTAATAATTAAATTTAATCTAGAAAAGAATTATTGTCAAAAAAATTAATTACTCAAGAAATGTTCTCAAAGTTCCGCATCTATTTCATAAGATCCTCATAAATGCAATATCTTTTTGTCGTGCCATATGGCTACAATGGAAATGAAAGGGTTAACAATATATTTAAGAATTTTTCATATATTTGGTGCGACTTTTTTATTACGTGTATGTGTCTATAAAGTTTTAGATCCAAATTGATGTTCTTAACATTTATTGAACATTACTTTTACGTGACCATGTCTACAAATGATAAATCGATTCTACGAGGTGATACATTACGTCAAAACATCTGGTAATTTATCGCCGGATTTATCACCTGATGTATCACCTGAATATTTTTACTAGTAGGTATATTTTATAGTAACAACAAGTTATACCTAAAGACCAATAACAATTTTCCTTCGATACAGATACACATTCACCATCAGCATTGAACAATAACCGAATAAACGAGTGTATAAGCAATCGTCCATCACCCCTCGCTTCATGCATTTGTTATTCGTTCGGGATCTATAGCGAGCCACGATTCATCGCGCCTCTCGGCCTCTCGTCGTTAATCACATCGCGGCCTCCTCCGCGCGCGAACCGCTAAAATAATTATCAAGACGCGCGCGAAATAAACCTTCCCTCATTTTTCGCCCCGACCCCACCCCACGGGCCATTTCTCATTGTGTACCAACCCGGCAGGCCATTAGACGCGTATTAATACTAATATCGATTAGCCCGCCGAAAATGGACTCAAGTTGGAGAATCCACGCCAGGTGTAAGGTGAATTTTTCAAATTTGATGTTAGTGTTCATTTGTACGCACTTTTTGTATTTATCGTTAGTATGTGATGTTACGTAAACAAATTTTTACTATTAAGAATAATTATTGATCTATTGTTAAGGGGAGCTCCACTGATTTTTGACCAAAAAATCGAAAAAATTGTTATTACATATTTTTCATGATAATAGTTTTATTTTGTTACACCAAAGTTACAGTCTGTTGAGCAAAACAATTTACATTGTGTAGCATACCAACTTCAAACGCGTTTTTCTCGAAACGTACTTTTCTAACTTCAAAAAGTTCCTTGCACAACCCATGACCATGGATATTTTTTAAACTTCCAAAAAATATAGTTTAGAGTATTGTGACAAAAAGTTAATATTTTCTTTTGAGGTATTTTGATGTTAAATGTTTTATTCGTCAATTGTAAGTGTTGAAACATGTAGTTTTTTATATTTTTTTAACGTTTTTATTACAAAAATATGTGTTTTCTCCAATAACTAGTAAAAGAAATATAGTGAAAAATCTCAAAATTTGTTTACAACCTTCTTCATGTATGACAAAAGAAGTTACAGAAATTTTAATATTATTGGTCAAAATGGAGAGTTTTTTTTTAAATTAGTGAAATTCCCCCTTAATGTTTCAAATTTGTATACTTTTAATCGTATTTTTCAAAAGAGTAGTTTCATGGCAAAAATGACGAGAATAATTTTTTTATATTGTAATACTTTAATAGTATATTGTGTACTAAGGGCGAGAAATGTGCTTTTTCCGCCCGCGTGTGAGTTTGCTGTACGAGTCGGAGGCGAGCAAGCACGAGTTGAAGGTGAGTTAGTCCATGAAATATGTGCGTTTACATAGAATTGAGGGGCCAACTAAATAAAAAATTATAAATAAATAATCGATTGGCATATAAACCCCAAGATATCCGATTGTTCTTTAATTTTTCTATATACAATACTCGATTTACTATTCAAAATGCGACGTCGAAGTGTAAATTCATTGAAATATACTGCCATGAAAATTCGTTCAAATTAGCAGGTTTTTTAGTGAAAAATGAGCAAACTCTAATTTTATTTGGAGGGAATTTTTTTTCTGTCTTGATTAATGCGGTGAAGTTGTTAATAAACTTATAATAAACGTAAAAGAAAATTGGTAGTAATATAAATTAATATACAATTGTTTTTAGTTCAGCCTTGTAATGTTAACTTCAGTCAACCGACACATATCTTATTTTTTTTGCCAATTACAACTTTTTGAAGGGGTTACAAGAAGAAAATTTGAGATTCGAGAAAATTTGGACCACCCTATTGTACACTGTTTTGATTAGATATTTGTCCATTATTGATTTAAATATCAAAACTAAACGTATAACATTGAACTAACAGTCAACAAAGCACATAAATATATAGCTAACTTTTTCGAACAGAATTAGGTAAATGTATAAGGTGTACTCTTTATTTAATTTAGTTTTATTCACATAAAATCTTCTAAAATTACTTCCTAGAATATCAGTTTTTAATAATTGTAAAAATAACTTTTTAAACCATTTCAAACGTACGCGTCGATATAAATGCGGAAACTGAAAAAATGTTTATTTCAATACTCCCTCAAAACTCATTTATTTGAAACAAATAACATTTATTCTATATCAGTAAAATACATTTAAACGAAATAAATCATCGTCCAAAACGTGAGCATCGAGTAAATAACATTTCTCCTCTGTATATCGAAATAAATATTTATCCCCACCGACCAAATTCTCTTTTCAGCGCAGTGAAATCGAGATCCCCTCAACGCCATATAAGCCTTTCATCTCCTAAGGCTTCTTCTGTCACCGCCTACGCATTCGTTCACAAAAATGTAAAAAAAAGTCCGCGAGCCGGATGAGAAAAAAAAAGGGGGGGGGGGTCGAAATATTCATAAATCGCTCGCCAGCAGAACGGCTCTTCTTTCTCATGCAAATTCCCCCTCTCTCTCTCTCTCTCTCTCTCTCTCTCTGCTCCGGTCCCGCGGAGTTGTGTGTCACAAAAGTGAGCACGCGAGCGGGATTTCATTTTTTCGCCCCTCCCCCCCTCCCAATTTTTTTATTCCGCGCACCTGGCGCTTCCTCTGCTTTTGACTGTCATTTGCCGCGCCGGCGTCCGGCTGAAAAAAAAAGAACCGTCGAATAAGAGTAATGCGAAATATAACTACCCCGGCAGTGTGTGTGTGCACTCGCAGCTCAATGGCGCTGATTTGAAATATAATCCAGAGGAGCGGCGGCGGTGGCTCCTGGAATAAAAAGAGCGCGTGCACGGATAAATCTGCAATAATTGCTGTTGCTCGCGCGTGCGATACGGGATGTAGCGATTGTAATGCTGGCGAGGGATTCAATTTAATTAAGCGGGGAGAATTGGGTTACTTCGGGGTGGACAGAGGGCGCGCGCGACGCCGCGTTTGTTGGTTATAAAAATGGAAATTAATGTTTTCCCGTCGGATGGCTCGAAAATTTATGGGGAATAACGGTGAGTTTTTTGCTTGTGAGTTTCAACAGCGAATTGCTTTTGATGAATTTTTTAGGTTCGAGGTGGTGCTTTAAGTGACTGCAGCGCGGCGGTGGGTATAGTTGGTAGTATGGAGTAAGTCGCGAGTCGTTATTTGAATAAAAATGACGGGTAGATAGGTAATTCAATTTGTTTTTTTTTAATTATTATCGTGAACATTTGAATTTTATTAGGGAGCAGGTTGGGCCAAGCAATCATCAAATTATCATATATTTTCTACAAATGAGAATTTCCTACAGTGAATTATGATATGAAACATAATGAAGCCAGTGAAATTATGTGTTATGTATACAATGCGCACTGTTTAGTAAATAAGATTATGCAGCAAATAAATTATGAGGAGTTTAATGTACACGTTAAATTATTTAGCTTATTTATAGTTATAATCTAGTTTTTGTGGTGAAATTATAATTTTATATAGAAATAAATTTTATCTGTAAATTCTTTGCTGCAGGAAAAAGAATTGTTATATCATCGATAATATTAAAATTATGTATAGCTGTGAAGCTAGTTGTAAATTGTTATTATTAATATGCAAAGAGTTAAGAAACCTAATTTACAATAAATTAGTAACTAAAATTTTATTTCTAAATAATTTTAAATAGTTCACTTATAGAACCTCTTATTCTGCGTTTATCTATTAAATATTTAATGATTGAAGAAGGTATATTTTCTTTATTAAAAGATTTTTGAAAGAACGATAATTTTGTTTAATCTTTATTAACTATGGAATCATTTGACCAATTAACTTGCATGAGTTAAACTTATTTACCTCCTACATAATCTTCTATATGAAACATTGAGCATTGCATGCATGCATATTAGTACAAAATTTATGAAAAATCGTCTATTTTATTTTTTGAACTTTGCGACTTGGTGTAGAATAAATTTTTTAATGTTTTGTTTGTTTATGATAATTGTTAAAAGGACGAATTTATAAAATATCGTTTTCTTTGGCTATTCAATTTGAATGTTAAGGTTTAGACGATTTTTAAAATTTTGTATAAAAAAAGAAGAATATAGTAAAATTCCAGGAAATTTTCATCACGTCTCCCATTAGAATAAAATCATAAATAACGTTAAAATTGACCAAAAAAATTATTTTTAAAAAATATTATCTTCGTAGCAATTGAAAATATAACTAAATTTTCATAAAATGCATGTCACATATTCATGGGCATCCTGCCGCGGAAGTTTCAACATCCGCGTGGACTTTAAATTATTATTTTAAGAAAATTCCACTTTAAAAATAAATGAACTCCTGTAATTCTTGCAAATACGCACAGATCAATAAGGATTCAACATTTTACCCTCTACAACCTCCTCACTTCTCCTTGATTCTCGTCTCATCTCACGTAGATATCCCGCTACTTCACTGTCAATACATTAGCAGTATCCTGGCGCATTACAACTCTGCGCAGTTCATTAAAGAAAGAAGGAAGAAAACGACCTTTGAATTCCCGAGACTGATGGCCCATCACTACTTAAACTTCCCATTCTCTTCTTTCTCATCAAAGTGCAGTTTCAGCTTCAGCGATATCTCCACCTACTTTCCTTACATTATCGAGGACACAACGTGTAACGCCATTTCTGTCGCCTCTCGTAAACGACGCACAAAGGCACGCTAGTATTTCAAACAGATCTACCAAGCACGGACCTAATAAATTCGACATCACCTGTCACTAACCTTTACCTCCACTTAAGCGCCATTCATATTTATGATAAAAGTGCGCGCAGCGAAGGCTTGTAAGGATTTACGCGACGACGCGATATTATACATCCCCCTCACCGAGAGTGAAAAAGAAAGGCACGGGAAGGAATTCAGAAGTACTGCGGAATAACAATGGCTGCAGCATTTTTTCCCTGCGCTCGTTTCCCTTTTATTTTCGGCGTCCGGTCTTCCGACGCTTTTCACTGCCCACCGCTCGTGCACTCGGTCATTCCTTTTCTTTGGTCCCTTCCTGGGCGCTTTTTTACTCTCTTTTTCTTTTACGAGTGCGCCTCGGCTGTTTAAGGGTCGGGCCGCGGTTTTGAAAAATTTCGCGCTGCTCGAGTGCGAGGTTCTTATTTAAGCGGGAGAATGGTGATTGTTAATTGTGCGGGTGAGCGTTAATGGGAGAGCTGAGATTTTTCTTCTTTTTTCTGCTGCTTGAGGGGGATGAGAACTGCTTTTCAAGGAGAGAGAGAGACAGAGAGAGAGAGAGAGAGAGAGATAGAGAGAGAGAGAGAGAGAAAAAGAGATTGATTGATTGATAACAAATTTATTTATGCCAAGGTTATCATAACCGTATGGCAAACAAACAATATAATACATTTTAATTATTGTAACATAACATGTATATATATATATATATATATATATATATATATAAAATAGCAATTATTACAAATTAATACTAACAACAATAATTACAGTGCAGCGCATTTCCTAGAAATAGCCTCTCAGTTAAAATATTCGTAATGTATATCGCATGAGTACAAAACTAATAATAACAATTTTAATTAATCAAATTAAATTCTATTCATACCTAGGGGTATTCTAATCCTATAAGATATCCGTATAATGTAATTTTAAACGATTCAACAGTCTTTTTAAGTCTAATCGCGATAGGCAAAGTATCCGAAAGTTCCATAGCTTGGATAAAAAATGTGTATCAATAAGTTCTTATTGTAGCTAGGGGGATTACAAAATTTGGCGATTTCAGTCTTTCAAAACGACGTGTCATCTTTGATTTCCGGGAATAACTTATGAAGATATTCCGGTCTCGACACCAATTTAGCCAATTTAGCTGTTTATAATACGGTTTCAACGCTGCATCACGTTTTAGACTACATACGAACCGTATGACAGTGTTACATAGTCGCTGGAGTTTAACAGCAAGATATTGCGAAAGATCACTGAATACTAGTTGAGTTTTAATCCGACTTGATAGACATCTACCTCTAAATCTTAGAGAGAGAAAGAGAGAGAGAGGAAAGAGAGAGAGAGAGAGAGAGGCGTTATAGTGGTGCTTGGGTGTTAAAGAGAGACTGAAAAGTTTGATGGATTTAAAGTGCGCTTTCGTATTAGTGAGTGTGGAGGATAAGATTTTACCTTTTGCTCTGATTGTTTTGTGTTGTTATTTAGTGAACTTATAAGTATTGCAAAATGCAAAATGTTGCAGTGTAGGGTGTTTATAAGAAAGGAGAGCGAGATAAAAGAAAAAAAAATTTAAATGAAGCATCGTTGCGGAAAAATTTAGGATCATGAAAAAAGAGGATGGTTGGTCTTACAATTCTAAGGGAGTTTATTTTCATCTTTATTTTGTCATATTTGAGGAGCTTCGTAGACACTATTAATTCGATTTTCTCAGTTGCTTATGATGACTGTTCTGTCATTATTTAGTAATTCTATACTTGAAAATTTAATTTTCTTTTTGCATCGAAATGTATTCATTTAATAATTATGTAGAATTAAAACCATTTAGGTAGAATTAAATTATAATATGCATTATATTTTAATTAAAAGTAACGAATTTAATGAAATAATTTTGTTCCATACGTTTAACGTTGGACTTTTTTATTCAAAGAAAAATACCTAGATTTTATTAAAAAAGCTCTGTTATACGAAATATATCAGGGTGAAACAATTTTTCACTAATAAAGGCTTCATTCGGTCGTAAAGCTTTTATGTTTTTATGCATTTTTCCATGGCTAAAGAATATCCCGCTCGAAAGAAAAATTTTAATGGGAAATAAGTTTCGCAGAATATTTTACGGTTTTTATGAACCGTGAATTTAAATATCGATTATTAACATTAGCATAAAAAATGACGTTTTTTCATTACTTATTAATCCGTGCTGTCAATTGTATTATTTATTAAATTCATATTACATAAGTGTACGCATATCTTCGTCAAAGTTTATTAATTTTCCTTAATGTATTTTAATTGCAATTTCCAGTATCGGTATATTCCACAAATACAATAAAAGATAAAGAACCTAATCATACTTTAGTATTTTTTAAATCATATTAACATAATTTGAAATACATTTTCCGCAAATTCTGTAAAAGTTGCACAACCGAGAAAACTTTTTGGAAATGTATTCTAATACTTTTCGTCGTAGAATAATTTTTTGTGAAATCTTTTCTCTGACGCTGTGCCAAGAAAAATTTTCGTGAGATTTTACTCCAGTGCACATTTTAATAAAACACAGCAAGAAAAAATGTTGAACGTAAGTAGATGCCGTTAGACTATATTATTATTATACATTGTACTAAGGTTTTTAAAATTTATATTTAAATTTATATTTTTAGATATAATTGTATTATTTAATAACAATGTAGTACATTATTATGATTTGCATATAAGTCAAGCATTATTTTTTCATCTAGTAGGTGTCAATCAGACTGTTGCAACGCCGTTACCCTAAGCGGGTCCTGGGCGTAGTCATCCAGAGCGGACGGGTGGGTGCCTATCACCACTACACAGCGCGTCCTCAGGTTGCGGATAGAGGAACGACCCCTGAGAAAGAGGTTAGCTGCGAATAAAGCGAATAAGCAGTCGCGGACAGCCGATAGGCCCAGGCGTGGGTGTGATGAGCCCGCACTGGCGAACGCATTCATCTAGAAACACTACGCAAGCACCGCAACAACTACAAACACTATACAAAATCTTCTATCTTACTTTCTTCTTCTACCTTACTCTGTAATCTATCTCTTTTACCACACATTTCAAACAAAAAATGGGCCAAAAATCCTGCTGTCGTGGAGGATGCGGGAGCGATGACAACTGCCCTGAGAGGGGATGTGTAGAATGATTCGCCACCTGGTCTTACATGGCAACGAAGCCAGCGAAGGCGCGCTGCCTTGCAGGGGGGCGTTAGGATATGAGAATGAAACCGAGTGTGTCTGACGACGAGTTGACTATGTCCTCGCCAAAGTCAGAAAGCTCTCATACTTAGTTCTAGGGAGGTATGAGGGTTATCACCCCTAGACGGATGGACTCACCTGCGATCGGAACAGGATCCAAAACGCGCGGGTTTAACTTACTATCATGGCTCAAAGAAAACAAAACCAAACCAAAACGAAAAGAAACTTAAGGGTGGGAACCTGGAATGTACGCAGTCTACACAGAGCAGGCGCGTTCCGGGAAATCATAAATGAAACTGAGAGGTACAATTTAGATTTGGTAGCAATACAAGAAACCCGATGGAAAGATAACGCGATGCTAGGATCCGGTAACTTCACCTTTTTATATGGGGGCGCGAGCGGGCATTCTCTAGGCACCGGATTTCTTGTTAACAAAAGCATCATACATTCCGTTAAAAGTTGCAATTTCGTGAATGACCGACTCTCGTATATCATCATCGACGGAGCGTGGTATAATTACGTGGTTATTAACGTCCACTGTCCCACGGAGGACAAAGAGGAACAAGTCAAAAATCTTTATTATGAAACTTTAGAGCAATTAATCGACCAAGTCGCGTCTTACGACACCAAAATAGTAGTGGGGGATTTCAATGCTAAAATAGGGAGAGAGGAAATGTTTAGGCCCACCATAGGCAAAGAAAGTCTGCACGAAACCAGCAATGATAACGGTATTATGGTCATAAATTTCGCAGCCGCAAAAGATCTTATAGTCAAGACCACGTGCTTCAAGCACAAGAATATACACAAGGCAACGTGGACATCGCCGGATGGGGCCACGCACAATCAAATCGATCATTTTCTTATTGATAAGAGGCGCCACACGAATGTACTCGACGTAAGGACCTATAGGGGGGCGGATTGCGACTCAGATCATTATCTCGTAGTGGCCAAATTAAGATCCAGATTAGTAGCCGGTCAAAATAGTAAGCGAGCGAACAAAGTAGAAACCTTTGATATTGGAAAACTACGAAGCGGGATAGAGCGAATCAAGTACCAAGTAGAAGTTAGCAACCGATTTCAGGCGCTCGAGGAAACGGATGAACAGACGGGAGTAGATGACGATCCGAACAGGTTGTGGGGGGCTATCGAAAAAACTATAAAAGGGGCCGCGAACAAAGTACTGGGTAAGAAAAAAAGGCCGAAGAGCAAACCATGGTTTGACGAAGAGTGCGAACTCTGGTTTGAAAGGCGCAAGAAGGCTAAATTAGATAGTGTACACAATGAAAGCGATAGGGCCGTAGAAGAATACCATGAAATAAGAAAGCAAGTACGTGTGATTTACAGAAACAAGAAGCGCGAGTATCAGAAAAATGAAATTAGAAAAATAGAAACTAATAGTAGGGAAAATAACCCGCGCGAGATGTACAAAGGAATAAACGCTATTAGGAAGGGTTTTCAGAGTAGATCGCAGTTAATGAAGGATAAGGACGGGAACCTCGTGACAAGCGAAAATGAACTATTGAAATTATGGAAAGATTATTTCGATAAGTTATTAAACGTGCATGAAAACTCCGAGGAAATGGGAGACGAAATCCACACTGCTGAACTCCATATGGACGAAACGACCTACAAAGAAGTAGAGGCCGCGATCAAAAAGCTAAAAAACAATAAGGCCGCAGGAAACGATTCTATACCAGCTGAACTACTTAAATATGGAGGCACCGCGCTTACATCTAAAATTTTTTATCTAGTATGTGCTATTTGGAGAAATGAAACAATACCAGAAAATTGGAAAGAATCCATCATCATACCGATCTTCAAAACGGGAGATAAAACAGACTGCAATAACTACCGGGGAATCTCACTTTTAGCTACCTGCTACAAAGTTCTGTCAAACGTAATACAGGCCAGACTCACACCATTCGCGGAAGATATAATAGGAGATTATCAGTGTGGATTCCGGCGCAACAGGTCAACGAGCGATCAAATGTTTACCATAAGACAATTATTAGAGAAAAAGTGGGAATATTGCGAAACTATACACCAGCTATTTGTGGACTTTAAGAAAGCGTACGACTCTGTCAAACGAAGCAAAATGTATGAAATCCTAGTGCTCCTTGGCGTACCAAAAAAACTCGTAAAATTAATTCAAATATGTCTGAACGGAAGCACTGGAAAGGTCCGAGTAGGCGGTAATGTATCCGAATCGTTCATGATACGCGACGGTTTGAAGCAAGGTGACGGGCTTTCAACGGTACTCTTTAACCTGACGCTAGAGCATGTTGTTAGAAAAATGCAGGCTAGCGAGCTAGGCACAACACTCAACGGAACAACGCAAATTTTAGGATTTGCGGATGACTTGGATATAGTGGGAGATAATGGTGAAACGGTGGCGAGAAATGCGGAAATCCTTATAAATGCGGCTAAAAACACGGGGTTAGAAGTGAGCGAATCGAAAACGAAATATATGATCATGGAGAAACTGGGCATTCGCGAAGCAGAGGGGGATCTCAGAGTCGGAAATTTCACTTTTGAAAAGGTTAGCGAATTCAGATATTTAGGTACAACTATAAATGATCGAAACGAAATTAAAGCCGAGATTAATAAGAGACTTCATTCGGGTAATGCCTGCTTCTACGCTGTGAACAGATTACTTAAGTCAAAGCTACTGTCGAAAAATGTCAAAATAAGGATATATAGGACTATAATAATGCCGGTAATCTTGTATGGGTGCGAAACCTGGGCGCTCACTAAAGCGGAAGAAAATCGTTTTAGGGTATTTGAAAATAAGGTTCTGCGGAAAATATACGGGCCAAAGAAAGATGAGGAAACTGGGGAGTGGAGGAAACTGCACAATGACGAGCTACATAATTTGTACGCGTCACCAAATATTAACAGAATAATAAAATCACGGAGACTAAGATGGGCAGGGCACGTGGCAAGAATGGGCGATGATCGTACAGCAGCGCGCATAATGAAAGGAAAACCGAAAGCAACGCGACCTCTTGGTAGACCTAGACGCAGATGGGAGGATAACGTAAAATCAGACATAACTGAAATTGGGCGGGAAGGCGCGAAATGGATGGGGTTGGCACAAAATAGGGAAACGTGGAAGGCTTGCGTAGATGAGGCGATGACCTTTCGAGTTCGAAATGCCATTTAAAAAAAAAAAAAGGTGTCAATCAGATTTAGGAACAACAAAAAACAGTTTGTAACAGCTCGTTAAATTTGCATTGTACACGAAAAGTTTTAAGTTCAATTCTCGTGCTTTCCGATTTGAACATGGTTACCACTGGAAGTTTCTTCACTATGCCTAAATAATTTCTATAAAAAAGACAAAGAAAACGAGTCCCGGCAAACGAATTTGCGAAAGCAAAATAATAGGGGCGCTTTGTGAAGTTGCCTTTATTGTGCAATAATACTAAACAGATTACAAATACTGTATAAAAGTTCTGTCATGAGCAATCAACGTAACCTACTTTAATTTATTTTACACTTATTGTTTCACTGCAATTCACTTTATTGCTTTACTTTTTTATTTAATAATACAATGACGGCTTAATTGAATAATCGCTGTGAAAAGTACATAAAATGAAAAATTATAAATTTCAAGTACTATATCTAACATATATAAATTGTCTGTTCAAGGAGACTATTTTTCAAAAAGTTTTATGCTGATAGCCTATCGATCAACAGTTTTAAAAATTTGTTACAGCTAGTAAAATTCAAATGTTCACCGAAAATCATATATACAGTTAGTTTTTAAATTTTGTAGTAAGCTAGAATCACAAGAAATAAAAATGTAACCCATAAACATTACTATTATTTTTAATTTTCGATAAATATTAAGATTAGAATAAAATCTTTATACATTGGGTTCTTGGTAGTGTTGTAGAATGGCCGTGTTTTTTACTAATGGTCAATTGACCAAGAAAATGACGGTCAATTGACCATCAATGATCGTCCATTTTTTTTAATTCTTATGTAAAACATCAATATTTATTATGTTTAATAAAAAGTTTCAATTTACTTAAAAACGCTTTTATTAAAAAAACACCTTACATACAATTAACACTTTTACAAATAGCATCCAAACGTTTTTTAAATTAAATACTAAATAAAAACATTTAAAGTCAACTAGTCTTACTATGTCTTAGTCATTGTATAAACTTAATTTTCCAGACATGTTATTTGAATCTTTAACTCTAATCTTGTGTGTTATTTTGCAAAAAATTTACTCTCTGAATTTTAATTAAAGAAGTTCTAAGTAGTTAAAAATTGGCCACTTTACCAACACTGTTGGTAACTATCAGTTCTTATGGTAAAGTCGTATCGTAAGTGCTTCAGAAAGTCAAGACTAACCTAGCAGATAATTCCTTTATGTGTTATTTAACTACATGATGTCGTAGCGTACGCCTTATTCTCGATATTTTGGGATTAGTAGTCCTAGGAATTTTGGAGATGCAACGGCCGTTTTTAACATCGTCGATTGCCTTTTGCTTTGCAATGTATTCATAAGGTCACTGTACCAAAGGATATACGCCAACGAAAGTTGCAATTTTCGCATCCAAAATAAACTCTACGGCAAATATTGGCACAAGTACGTAAAAAAAGCTACAATTTTATGTACCGTACGATTTTTTTCCCTCATATCACGCTGCCAAAAGTGGTTTCTTTACATGCGTACACTGCTAAGAAATCAGAGTTTTGATGCTTTCGCACGTAAACATGATACTATCTTATAATCAGAGACCGCTAGCAGCGGGGTCACTGCGCATCTCAACGTGTATTGTCAGAATACATATACTGTAGGAGTTACGGTGTCCCAGAAAAACGCATACAGCGAGATCTCCTGTAGTGGCCGCATTACCTGCACCCACCTTAATTATTTATATTCAAAACTATCATATAATTCACAAACATGTTTTTGAAACTTTTTAAAAGGAAAATATCATGGGTAAGGGGTGGTAATGAATAGGGTGAAGTGACAGTAATTAAGGGGCTAGATCCTATTACATAGATTAAGTTTAAACTAATTTCATTGTAAATTGTATTATAAGAGCTATTTCAAAGTTTCAGTCAGATCCGACGAAATCTGATTTCCGTGGAATATTTAAGCTGCAATTTATTCTGAGAATAACATGTATCAAGTTTTATTTTAACATTTAAATAAGTGTAAATTCGAATTTTTTTATCTCGTACTATAATTTGGTTCATTTTCTAAGTTTTTGCATCCTACAGTTATCAAAATGTTTATTTAGTTTATTATTAAAAATAAATAATTAAATATTAATAATTGGGTATCTATAATTAAATTACATTGTTATAACTATCAAACAATTTTTACTTATCAAAAATCACTATACACCTCCAGGTCGAAGATCAGCCAGCGCAGTCTAATAAAATAAACTTTTATAGCCCGGACTCTCACAATGCGCGCTAAAATATTGAACATCCTCGTTTCCACTTCAGCCCCCTGGAAAACTGTATTTCCCGCCACTCTCTCTCTCTCTCTCGGTTGTATTGCGCCGCGACGGAGAAAACGCATTAACAGCCCCGCCGCGGCACCGCGCACTCGCGCGTTATCTCGAAATGTATTTGCGAAGCATCAGCTGTGAGTGCTTGCAGCCGCCGCCTCCTACTCGAGAAAGCAAAGCTCGCCTGCGATACGTCTTCGAGGTTAAATGGGTATAGTGGTGGGAAAGGGCTGAGTCGTGTATAGCTGGGAAGGAAGAATAATTTCAGTTTTTGCGGATTTCTCTTTTTTATTTAGTTTTGCCTTTCTTGCGTTGTGTATTGGGATGGCATCTCGAGGGAAAATTTAAATAGAAAGTTCAACGACACGTTAAATACAGTTGTAGGTAGAATAGGAAATAAATTCATTATTATATGCAATGGAAATAAATCATTTTTTCTAATATTAAAAGAATTAGTGATATTATAATGCACCAATTGTAAATAAAATGACAGAAATAAAAGATTATTCATTTAAAACCAGTAATAATAAATGTACATTTTCTTTATTAAAAAAATTCGCTTTAAAAAGAAAAAATTATCTTATACTGCAAAAGATTATTTTTTTACATTCAGTAAATTCTTTTTAGTGTATTTTGTGAAAAGTTAGAAAAAACTTGCATTTTTAGTTCATCCTTTTCAAAGTTTTTGAGAAATAAATTTAAATTGATTTTAAGTGCTATTTCGATTTCTGCTTTACTCAGTCATTAATTTTAATACGCGGCAAGTTGTTCATTTATAGACGGCTGAAGTGTTATGCAAAATAATAATTTCGAAGTAATTAATTAATAATTAATTAGTAATAATTCAATTAATAATAAATCTTTTAACTGCATGTTTTTGGTGTTGATTAAGTAATTATTAATGGATTAAGTAATAATTATTTGTTAATTAATTAACTTCAAGATTTTTATTTTGCATAAACTTCCGCAGTGTATTCATTTTATATGTAAAAAAGTAAGTTAGATTAATTTCGGTAATTAAATAAAAATTTATTATTAAATTTTTTTTGTAGCTCGTAATTGAAGTAAAGCAAATTATCTTACCTACGAAATGATAAAAGTATATTTAATAATAATATGTAATAATACATTTCCACAAAAAAAAATTTTCTGTCAAAACGTGGTGTATGATATTTAGGGTATGTGTAATTATTTTTGTGCTAGTACATAATTGTATGATCTCCAAAAATGCTCTTTAAATAATAATAAAAACATTCTATAATTCAGTAATAGTTTAATTTATATAAAGAATTAATATTTTACTAAAGTAAAAGATATTTGTTGCAATTATTTAGAGAACATTTTGAGAGGATATAGATGTACGTACGAGCACAGAAACAGCTACACATATACTATAACAATACAAAACATATAAAAATGAATACTTCAAAACTTCCGGCAAATATCAACTCACCAAATACCAAAGTCAAGCGTGAAAGTCGCATAATATACGAGAGGAATAATTCCAATTCTTGCGGATTCCTCCTTTTTCTCCCATCCTATCTCTGCCTTCTCTGCTTCCGCGGAGAATCTCGAGGGAAAAACCAACACAAAGTCTGAGTGGCGTGGTCGGAGCAGAGGCAGAGGCGAAGCAATTTGAGAGAGAAAAGCGAGGAAGAGAGAAGAAAAAAAAATCGAGGAGAGCCGCGGCTATCGTAAAGTTACTTCCTGCTCTGAGCCAAGAGGCTCCGTTCTTTCTTTCGTTCGCCTAGCGAGAGAAGTAGGAGGAAAAAGAGGAAGGGGAGAGAGAGAAAGAGAGGGAGAGAGAGATAGATAGAGAGAGAGAGAGAGAGAGTTAATGAGAGCAAGAGCGAGAGAGAGAGAGCAAGAGGGAGAGGCTCAGATTGATTTATCGATGTGTATTTTGCCATGGTCTAAATGACCGTCTAGCATGAACTAATACGCGTGTATACGCACAGGATGAAATATTACGCAAATGAAAATATCAGGGTACGCTAGATTTAACTATAGACGTATTGGAATTTTGCGTTGCCGTGAGGATATAGGATGTTCTGTGATATTTTTTATTTCGTATTTTTGTGAACTATGGGAAAGATGGAGGTCGTATTTTTTCGTGTATTTAATAAAAAAAAAATTAAAGTAGATGTAGGATTAGTATGTAGAATTTTTATTAGACTTAAACTTACGTGGTCAAGAAGATTCGGAATAATTTGAATGTTGTAACTCACCTGTAACAGAAAGAAATTTTTTTTCATTAGAAACAATTTTAAAACACTATTAATGAAAACAGCATTTGAATCAGTTAGTTTGTATATTATGAGGAAAAATCAGGCCGTACTTTTCACTTTTTTAGCCGATAAAAATTAAAATTGATACTGCAGTTTGAAGGTCGCGTGAAGTCACGATCATATAATATCGTAAGGTCACGTATTGAATTATAATATTTAGGGAAAAATAAAAAATAAAGCGGTATATTTTTACATTATTTTTACTAATAAACTTGAAAAATTAATTTTCGATTCTATGCAACATTCATTTCTATGCAAATTGTGTTATTAAAAATAAATTAATAAAATATAATTGCGTTATAAATCATTCGCTAAGATTTTAAGGATCGTAATAAAAATAATTTATGTTTTCGTATATTATTGGTCCCTCTGAAGATCTAGTCGTAATGTATCGCGAAGTGAGTAAGAAAGTGTCAGCGCTAGACTGACTGAAATTAGTATTTATTAAGGCTTCTGAAAGTGTCCCCTCAAGGGGGAATAGACACGGCGGGAGTGATAAAGTGTTTCTTACGCCACGGTCTAATTTGACCTTGGCAATGATTAATTTTGTCTTGAATTTTACGCGAGATTATAAATTTGTATACAATTAAGAGTGTTGTTGAGAAAGATAGAAATAATTAATTGATTAATTTATTCATTATTGATGTTAATTTCGTAACATTCTATACATTTATTCATGAATTTTGCGCGACTAAAAATGATCTTTTTAGTTTGTAGCAAAAAGCGTGGGCACGTGAATATTCTATACGCAGTTCAAGAGCAAACTTAAATAATGCATTGAAATGCACGACCAAAATAAAAACTTGAATCCCTAGGGAAATTTCAGAAAACCAAGGTCTTTTCGGATTAAATAACACGGAAAGTATATATTTCTATAATGGTCTCGTCGCGGTTGACTGGCTTTACTTGATGCGCGTAAGCTACAACTCTGTATTAATCTAAACCAGCTTCCCGTCATTTTACGCTTGTCTTACCACAAGCTGACTTATTCTACTTGACATTATATTTCTCCAACATTTAATTAATTATGTACACCAATTTTCTCTTTACAAATCTATTTTTAAAATTCCAAAGGAATAGTATATTTGTACTTAAAAATTATACTTATGTGGTTAATACCATCCCTCTCAGAATTATTTTGAAATATAGGATACGAGTGAGTCAGTTAAAACATCCATATTTATTACAACGATTCAGTAATTTGTTGCCTTTTTTACGTTTGTAATTGTTACAGAAACAATCTTTTATTGCATTAATAGTATTATTATATAGACAGTAAATCGTGTGAACTCGGCATAATAATTTTGTTTTAGACAAGGTTTTACCATCAATCTTTCAACTCTAAGAATATAGGTAACGTAAACAATAACATTTTTCAAAAATCATTATTTATAGAAACTTCAAACTTAGAGCTATTAAAAATAATGCAAAAAAATTATTATTAAAATACAATATTAGAATCTTATCCAAGAAAACCCTTAAAGCAAAAACTACTATTTATATTTGTACACTATGGACATATTCCATTTTCTAGGAGAATAACTTAGTTATAATAATAAAATTCAATTGTCACTTGGAATTTTTTACTGCTAATACGGTAATTCTAACAGAAGTTACAAATACACTAACAGAAATAGAATTCTTTTCAGCGCTCTCCATTTCGTAGCTACTCATTCACGTCGTACCTCGCATCCTCCTCCAACAACCATTACCCCCAACCCTCCCTCCCCCCAAAACAAAGAAAAAATAAAACCGAAAAACCCAAAACTCCATTACCCTTACTCCGCAAAATACACATCTTCGCTTTCTACTCGAAACAGCCGTCTCTCCACCCTCGTAAGAGAAAGAGAGAGAGAGAGAGAGAGAGAGAGAGAGAGAGAGAGAGAGAGAGAGAGAGAGAGAGAGAGAGAGAGAGAGAGAGAGAGAGAGGTAAGACAGATGACTCGCTCAGCAGCGTTGCACTCCGAAGTAACACTGCAATGCTGCGGCACGCGGCATCTGTACGCAACGTTCGATTCTCTTGTATACGTGTATAAAGCGCGACATAGTGTCGTGGGGGAAGCTGGGGTGCAATGGGGCGGTGAATTGTGAGGTTGCGGAAATTTGCCTTGATGTATTGTTTGGAATGATAGAACATTTATGTTTATTTACTTAGGAATGCTTTTTGGTGGATGGATGCAAGAGATAGAAAATTGTGATAATCTGCGTAACTTGAGAAATGGGCTGGTAGAGATCAAAAAAGTTTAAATTACGATTGTCGTGGTATGAAACCTTTACAAAAAGTAAGCTACAACTTGATTGTATTTTACGCAAAAGAAGGATTCAATTCTTCCGATAAATCTACCGCATCATTGTCAGGGAATATAAAATATTAAATAATTTAATTTTTTGTATTTTTTCCGTTTCTTTAAGTTTGTTCTATTCTTAAGTTATTCCCCTGTAAAAGGGTGAAAATACAGCACCCCTAGTTGGAGTCATTTTATAATTATACATTTCAATGAAATCTTTTTTTTGAACCCTCATTCGATTGCTGAAAAGTGTGTCAAATGGGGGAATTCGATAAGGACGATTTAAGGGTTGATACTGCTATTTTAAGACTAGCCTTTAAATACTACTATGGGAGCACGTCTCCCAAAGGGCGATTGCTCGAAGTGGTAGCTTCTTTCGTCAGCTATCATTTGCCACCGCGTTCGTGAAAAAAAATTGTGTCAACGCACCATATTTGACCAAAATCCTTAGGGGTAGTTTTTTTTCTGAACCGTTTACCCCCTGTAAAATTGTAAAAATAAAGCAGCCCCTACGTGGAGTTATTTTTTAATTATAGCTTTTGTTGAAATCCTTTTTTGAAAACTCATGTTTTCTAAACGATGGCATAGGTTTTATAGGTTATATTTTGGAAGCCGATTGCTTATGTACCGTGGGCATCATTCTTTTGTAAAATAAGGCTTTATCTTTTTCTTTTAAAGAGAGAAAAATCTTTTTGTAAAAAAGATCGATCTTTATTCAGTAGTGAATTCTGGAGTACATCGGCAGCATTTGATCTGAAACATTCCAAAACTGTAGCTCTATAATATCTTTTGAACGATTTCTAAGCCCAGATCACAACGATCTTTATGTTTCAATTTATTTTACGTTGTGTCTTCAAAATTTTTTTATGATCGAGTATTTTTCCAGAGTGGAACAGTAATTTTTTATTAAATAGGACTCATTTTTTCATTTTTTAATGAAGATTCGAAATCATAAAGAAATTTAAAGATTCTTTAAAGATTTAAGGATTTTTGAGTTTAAGTTTTTTGAGTTTTTTGGTATGTTAGAAATATTACTATCAATTTAGTGTAAATGCATTACACAGAGTATAAAATTACCTATTTTTTACAACAGCAAAATTTGGACAGGTTCTTTCCCTTCTTTTGTTATGCACGAAAAAAGGCATATTTAGTTTAAACGATTATATCTCGGAAACCTATGATAGCAAATCGTTCACAAAATTTTAGATGATTAGAAAATTAGTGAATCTACATACTAACATCTGATTACAGTTAATTTAAATATTTAAATAATTTTAATAAATTACGTACAGAGAACAAATTGCTGTGTTTAAAATTGCTGTAAAAAATTATCTTTTGTCAAACCATCAATGATAGAAAAAACACATCCATTTTGAGGTATTATTTAGAAAGAGATATAGCAATTTAAAATTAATTTATTAGAACGAAGAATTTTATATTGTAACAGTTAATTTAGTTTGAGAAGCTCAGTGCCAATGAATTGGCAGCAGTTTTTTATACTTTATCTGAAAATGGGCGTTTCTGAGCGTATCCCAAGAATTACTATTGACATTTCCATGTCGATTTTGGGCTAGTTGAACACGTTACTTTAAAATATTCAGATTTAAACATAGCAATACTCATTTTCACAAAAAAACTGGTCAATATTATGTTTTTCGAATCTCGCAAAATCATTTTTGTCACTTTGTAAAATACTTCGATTTCATATTACTAAATTGGTAGGAAACAAATTTTTCTACTCATTTATATAGCAAATAGTAAGAGTAAACCAGTAGATATATAAAATTTAAAATTATAAAAATGTTGTCATCAAATATTTCTAAAAGACTAATGTAACTGCTAATATAACGGATAAGTGGCGGAACAAAACTAGATAGTTTCATTTTTGATAAAAATTGATTTTAGGTTTTTTTCTACAGAAAGTTATTATTTATTATTAAGTTATTATTATACTACAGGTATTATTTTCTATTTCGGATGTTATTTTGTATTATTATATGTCATTCACAGTTTTGCTCTTTTTTCACAGAATTAAAAAGTAGAATTATCCGCTCATTTTGACTCTCCAAACCTTGCGGTCTATCAAGAAATACAAAGATTTTCAAAATAATTATTATTCAATATAATGGCGTTTAAATTAAAAAACTAATTATTTGTGTTATATTTTGATAAATACATTAAAATTTATTTAAAAATGAAGTAGCGCGTGCGGTAGGATTCAATTTTGACTATAAAACATATTAACCCTTAATCCGCACTTAGGTTCTGAAAAATCCCACGTCAATTTCACATTCTTCTTTTTCCAAAGTCAAAATTAATGTTCTGGGACGCACTTCTGGGACAATTCTAATTCACTAGCGACCATTCTTCAAACACGCGGGAAGTTAACCGAGATCTACACGACCACAAGTGAGCGTTACGAAACTCTGCCGAGGTGTGAGTCTTAATCATTAACAATTACATTCCAGTGTAAAGTTTGTCAACCTCCTCTCAACACGGGCGTTAAAGGGTTAACCTACCACTACCACCCCATTACACCCCATCCAACCCCACCACCCACGCACACCCTTACTGCATGCTCGAATCGATATTATCGGCTCTCGCGTAACGCAGCAGCAGCAGCAGCCGCCGGCGGCAGGCGGCAATTAATCGGCGAATGACGAAAGACTCGCCTCGTGCAGCGGCAGCGGCCGCATGTGCGCGTGTGCGAACAAGAGAGAGAGAGAGAGAGAGAGAGAGAGAGAGAGAGAGAGAGAGAAGCGATGGCACAGCTCCCGGGCGCGCATCTCTCTAGCGAGAGAAAATGGGCGGCCGCCGCCGCTGCCGTCGATCGATAGCCACCACTGCTGCGCGCGACCGGAATCTAAGGCTTGCTTGCTGCGCTGCTGCTGCTGCAGCTGGAGTTTGTAGTTGGAGGTGTAGAGGAAGGCTACTGAGAGGCGAGGCTGAATAGCGGGGAGTAGGGTTGTATGGACCGGTAGGTGGTCGTTGTAGTCAGCGGTAGGTGGCGCGGTTGTACGTGGCAAGTACAGAGGACTGGGGGGACTGGAAATTTTATGCTTTTGTAAAACCAAGACAGTAAACGGAAAATTGGCAAGAAATGTATTTTCCTTTTATTGGAATTTTATTATTGTATTATAGCGTGTAAAGGATGTTTATTTTTGTATGAGCTATTATTATATTTTGTCAAATTAAAGCTGCAGAAAATTTGAATTGACATTGTCTACTTCTCAAGTTGAAACGTGTAGGAGAAAAGAAATATAGTGATAGCCATTAAACTTAGTTAGGACTCACTGGGAAAGTATCAAACCCCCGTATCATAGGTTTTCTCGAGGCTTTGTAAGAGCGACAATGCGGGTTTAGTCACGAGATACAGCTAAGAACAGTAGCGATGGTAGTATATCTACGTGTGCAATATTTTTAGAATAGTGTGTATGAGCAATACTAATACTTCGGACTGTATCTTGAGGTTTGGACCTCGTTAGCTACTTTAACTGATCAGTCATCATTTCTATACACCAGAAGATATTTACCAAAGCCTCTTCAAAATCTGTGACTCAGAAGTATGAAACTATCCTTGTAAGTACAGAACGGTATGGTTAAATCGAAGACAATGACAGTTTGTTGGACTAATAAAGAAACATTTTTTGATGTTACACTCGGTTTTTTCTTAGACATAGGAGATTGAAAGATAAACATAATTCATGATTATTGGTATAATATATTTGTGCTATAATATAAATGTCGATCTCGAAGTAGGTGTGTCAGGTGAAATCATGAAAAGCTTTGACAGCTGAGTACTAATTGTAAGTCATAACCTGCAAGATATTGACATAATTTTTAATCTTCGTCTTCGAACTACTTATTTTTTATTGTATTTCTTGCTAACTTTCCTTCTCTACTTGCATTCAGAGAATGCATACAGGAAACATACTTCCTTAACCAATATACGTGAATTGAATGAAGACACTATTTTAAAATGTAATAACAGTAGAACACTTTGCTTGAAAAATGGTTTAAGTGGATTTTGGTTGTTTCACGAAAAATGTAAATCAAAGATCCATCGTTAGATTGTAAGTTTTTAAAATTATGACTTCGTAAAACTGTTCACATCTGAAAACTTGTAAAACTTCACAGATTTACTTCTAGGATCAATATATCTACGTTCTGCATACCGAATTCGAAATAACGATCGAAACGACTTATGTCATTGTTCAAATAAATGGATCATTTTAAATAATAAACAATTAAATTTAAATATATGTTATATATTTCAACCCCTCTTTATCTTTAGTAGAAACAATGTGGGTCAATTTGAGATTTACAAATTTCATTTATCTCCGCGTACAGGGTAATGGTTCATTCATGAATAGCTAAGCCTGTTCTTATCAAAATTCACTCACCACGGCCGGCTTTGAAGGCATTTTTTATCGGAAGTTTCAGTTATTCGTACAACATTTAAGTTTTGTTTAAAAATTGATCATTTTCTTCTGACATCTAAATCTCTAGAATTAATTATTTTCAATATGTATTAATTCTGTTTTACTTATACAAATTGGAAATATATTATAAAGACATAATATTACTATGAGTTTTGTTTCCAATTCGTATAAGTAAAACAGAATTAATACATATTGAAAAGAATTAATTCTAGAGATTTAGATGTCAGAAGAAAATGATCAATTTTTAAACAAAACTTAAATGTTGTACGAATAACTGATATTTTGACTTCCTTGTAAATTTGCTTTACTCGTGTAGAGATGAAACATATTGGCCCTAATTCATAGTTGCGACTATCACTTGGATCCAAACTCATTCTCCAACTCACACTCAAACTTAGTAGGCTACTTTGACTATTTGCCAGTTTGCGGTCAACATCGATTTATCAAATTTCATTACAATCGCCATATAGTATCAAACAATCTAGATTGGCTTCTAAGTTTAAGTGTGAAGTTGCGATTATGAATTCTATCCAATATGAACACGAACTAAAAGATTGAAGTCAAAGAAAAATTGATCCAAGAATAATTTATATCTCGTAAATGTACCACCAATTCCCATATGCATAATCTACATGAGCTATCTACAGATCTTTAACTGGCCTAGATCGTACCTTCCTATATATAAAAGAAGAGTCGTTATAAACTGAAATAATTGTTATTGTTTTTAATGTTTCTTTTTGTGTTTGTTAATTCCAATTGTAAGTTTTATAAAACCCTTTGTTCAGCATGTTTAGCTATAGTTAAAAAAACTTTTCTTACTTGTTGATTATTTAACTATTATTGACTTTTCTTCTGAATTTTAAAGATACTATTCGGTTTTCCTTACTTTCATCAAGATACTTAAATGTCAGAATTGAGGAAACTGAACGTAAGACACAAAGTAAAACAACATTAATAATAAAATATGAACTGTAATGATAATAATTCTTAATATCGTTTCAATCGTTTCATTAGTTCGGTACACTAAACAGCTCCATATTTTTTTATAAATTTATCATAGCGACAATCAATATTTGTCAATAATAAAAGATCTCTCTCACATTCCATCAATTTCCAAATAATTCTTAGAACGTACCTCAACACCAACCGAAACCCATCGCAAAACGAAACTTCAGTCATCCCATACAACCTCGGCCCAATCCAAGAACGATTCGCGATTCGCGCCTGAAAATACTCGGAACTCGATTAACTTTAGCTGCCAGGCGCATCGCCGCCCTCGCCATCATCGGCATCGCGCGTCTTTTATACACCTTCCGCCCGGCGCCGAGAAAAGAAATCGATTTGCGCCGCGCGGCGCTCGCTCGCTCATTCAGATTCCTCATTTCCTAGTCATTTCAGCGGGCGAGAGACCACCGCCGCCGCCACGAGCATTTCCTTCCGGGCTCTTGCTGTCATTTTTGCAAGCAAGCCGCTTTTGTGCGCGGCGAGGCGCGTTATTTTCGGGCCGAGGTGGTGTTGCATTGGATATCTTAAGCGATTGGGAGGCCTGGGTTTGTATTGCGCTTTTTTTTTTCGAGCGCTGGGTAGGAAATTATGTGGGTTTCTAATTTTGAGCCGGGACTGGTGGCGACTGGGATTTTCCGGGCGAGACTGGTCCGGGGATGATGAGAAAGCCAAGGTGCGCTCTTTGATCACTGTTGCGTGATTCGAGTGGTGGTGACGTGCTTGGAAGACAGTTTGAATGTGGCGGTTTTGCTGGAATAGATGATGAGAGAGCGTTTTCCGGGGGTTGACCATGTTGGGGATTTAGAGGTGATGTGTATGATTGAAATGCAGAGCAATTGCAATTATACTTTGCCAAAGGAGTTGTGAAATATTATATTATTGCTGTATGGCACCGAGGTTAACGTAAATCGTTATACGAGGAGCAGACATGTTCTAGCCGTATCGATTGACGTACTTTCAAGCGTTTTAGAGTGAAATTTCTTATAGAGTAAATACTGCTCTTAAATTATATGACTTTGATAATACAGCAGTTCGATTCGAACATTTTCACAAGCTTTAGGAGGACCTAAACACCTTAAAATTTTAATTAAATTGGTTATATATTTTTAGGTGTGAATGAACTGTTCATCATATATTACATTTTCTTTTTCGGTAAATCTAAATATTTTATCGAAATATATCGAAAGTTTTTTTTGTCGTTAAGTCAGCTTAAATAGCTACCGATGAGAAACTGCTATTTTTTCATCGTTCACATGATATTGAGATTTCTAAGAATCGGAATGAACTTTTCCAACGGTTTTTTGTTCAAAATACAATTAATTCTGACTTAAGTGAAGGAATTTGTATTAAACACTCAGAGACATAAGTTATAGCCTTTCAAATACAATATTTATGATAAAAACTTAAAAATTAAAAGAAATGTGACTTTGAGAGACTATAACGTATGTCTGTGAATTTTTGATACAAATTCAATTTCTGATGTCAGAATTAATTGTATTTTAAACAAGATAACCGTTGGAAAAGTTCAATCCGATGCTTAGAACTCTCAAAATCACGTGCACGATAAAAAAGAGCAGTTTCTCTTTGGTAGCTATTCAAGGTGATGTTAAACCCCGTGTTACTGGTAAGTACGGGGAACCACTTTCTTCATTCATTTTTCAATTTTAAGAAAATATCTCTATGGAAAGTTGTTCTTTTTGATTAGAACTATTCATAGAGATATTTACTCAAAATTGAAAATGAAATGAGAAAAGTGGATCCTCGTATTTGTCGGTGACAGGTGATTTTAGCATCTTCTTACGGTGACCTAACGACCAAAAATTTTTTTCCGATATATTTCGATAAAATATTTAAATTTCCTAAAAATAAAAATGTAATATATGATAAATAATTCATTATTACCTAGAAATATATAACCAATTTAATTAAAATTGTAAGGGGGTTAGGCCCCCTTACGACGTTTTCAAGTAAACTTAAGTTATTATTGAGGGCAAAAATTTTAATGATATAAACGCCGTTATGCATTATTTTGCTATCAATTCAAGGTGATGTTCTTTTTATTTTTATGATTCTTGTTATTTTTATAAAAGTTATATATACATATATATATATATTTATATATATATATATATATATATATATATATATATATATATATATATATATATATATATATATATATTTTATTTACATTTTTATAAATAGTTTAATTATACATATTAGTCAATTATACAACGTTTGCAAACAATTTCATACACGCAAGAATCGCTATCTCGATAAATATACTTATAAAATAGTCTAAGAAGGTAATGTAAAACTGGAATATAATATGCATGAAGCACCGCCGACTATTTGCATACAATTCTCGCAGCCCCATTATTGCAATGGAGCATGTCAGACAGGTAGGCAGGAGGCAGGAAGTAGTCAGGCGGGCTTTGTCCTGTGATTATTTGCATCGGCTGATCCATCTCAGATATTATCTACTTGTAGCTGACGCTCAGACTCGCGCGATACGCGAGAGATATAGAGACACGATAAATCTCCAAAGCGGTTTATTTCGCATTAGTAAACTTGGAAGGATTTTATTCAAAGCTTGCGGATCTTACGCCTCGCGGTTATTGTTCGCAGGGTGCGACGCTCCCGGCTATTTATCATTTACGCGTGATTGGTCTCTCTTCCTTTGTCGAAAATAATGCAGGAATCCCTTTGAACATTTTCGCGGGTCGTACAATAGAAATCAAAATTTCACGTGGAACGCGTGCGTAATATTCGAGGCACCGCGAGAGAAGAGCGCGCGTATAATGGGAGAGAAATGTAATATACCGTCCGCGATAAGAGAAACAAAGGAGGGAAGGAGAAAAAGGCGAAACTCATTCTTCTCGACCCGACGTTTCTTGCAGTTCATGCGGGCTTCGTGATTTTTTTTACTCTTTTTTTTTGCGAGCGAACACAGCTGTGGTGGATTGCGTCTTAGGAATTATACTTATTCGGCGTCCTAAACAATGGGAGGGAAAGACGGAGGCATTGTAATGGGGATTCGGGTCGGATTTTAATGACGGGTTCTAGATTAGCGAGCGGAAAACTTTGGATGGTGAATTATCGGAGTGATTCATGTAACTTGGTACAGAGTTTAGCGATGTGGGAGACCTTAATGGCCGCCTTTGGTCTTGCAGGGGTGATAAATTTATGACAGTCGAAAGGTCTTGGGATTATGTTACATTGTAATGTCTCGTAACCGGAGCATGATCTGGATGTAGTTTGAATTTAAGTAAAGTATAAGTTATTCTCCCAGTGTAATAAAAATATATTAATTCCGTACAATTATTGTAAGCGTTTCTATAGATAAAGAAAACTTAAAAAGGAAATATTTTGTATTATTATTTATACCAGTATATATAGCAAATGAAAATAAGTTAGAAAATTTAAATGATTTTTATAGAACTTAATGTATTTTTAACATTAACTAAAAATATGTTTACAATGCAGCAGGAGACACTATTCTAAATTAGATAGATAATAATAACAAAAATATTTTTTATTATTAATACACTTTTATAACAAATAACAAATATTTTTATTTTAAATAAAGGTACGTACATTTATAAAAAATTACACTGGCAATCAAAATTCATCAACAGAGAATAATTAAAAATGTAATAAAAGATATTACTTCTTTACTGGAATAATGTTATTTAAAATAACATACACAATCATTCAAAACAAAATTGTCAGTTAAATACGATTCCCATTAAAAAAAATACCTATAACCATTTTATCCTTTTTGCTCTACTTCTCCCTACCAGCGATTTACGCGTTTTAGTTAAAACCAATTTTTATCAAATCGTTGCGAAATCGGGCTAAAGCCTATACAACCCACCGTAACAAAAGAATAAAAAAGGAACGAGCTCTCGTGCGCGCGAACTTCACTCCTTTATCTGATATCGCTTTCCAAACCTAATAACCGATAAGAAAGCGAGCAAAAAGCACGAAAGAAGAATAGTGCAACGCGCGCGCACTTGCAGCGCGAAATATCCGACAGAGCTGCACATCTGCGCGAAGGGGAGAGAGAAAAAAGTAAAATCAAAAATAGGATAGCAATTTTCTCGCTTTAGCTGTCTTCCGGGAGATTTTTGTTTTACGTATCGTGTGTATACACACACGCGGAGATAGGGATGTGCACGCGTTGTTTGCCCTCCGAAGTAGCACAGCGGCTACACGAGAAAAGGAAGAAGATAGAGCAAGGCACAAGACGCGATCGGAAGAACAGACATAGACGGCATACAGTGCGCGTCAAAAGTTTCGGGACGTCATGTTATTTCGTGGAAGTTGCACTTGGGGGAAAGTGTTCTATTTAAAAATTTATAGGATTTTTAGCGGGGAAGTTACAGGTGACCTTTATTTTGACCTTCGACCCTGTGTCTTCAAGGTTATTTGGATAAAATCCAATGTTTTATGCGGGTAATCGAAAGAAAAGAAAATTTTACGATAGAATATGTGGTCATAGTACTGGGTAAAATTAATAGTGAACACGTTTATATACTTTTCAAACTTCCAAATATAATATTTTTTGTATAAATAAAAAATGAAAACGCCTTTTTTTGGAAAACTAAACAGCGGTATTATTCGTATCAATTTGTCCAAAGATCAATACACTGAGAAAGGGATATAGTTGTATTTAACAAATATTGTAACTATTAACATAGGTATTTTTTATTGTGGCGAACTCTAGATATTTTAAGAGTAAATATACGGGGTTTGTACCGTCAAATATTCATACTGTAAATTTACAAATTCCATATTGGAACTTTACCTTCTGTTACTTCGTATTATTTGTCTTTAGATTATAATATATGCATTCATCTTTCAGTAAAAGTTTCATCTTATAAAAGTTTCATCTTATTTTACATTAAGTACAAAATGACTCAATAAATAAACAAAATGAAGAAAAATACGGTGCATATAAAACACCCTCAATTCTGGTTTGTCATCCAGGCCCGCTCCGACAAACGTGCAATTCTGTATTTATTACAACATGAACCATTGATATTGTTATGCGTATACATTATATTAACCACGATTACACCCTTATCTTCTGTCTACGCATGCTCCGAAACTTTTGACACGCACTGTACAGCAGTACGTGTACCGACGCATAAAGTAAAGGCGCGACTCCTTTGCCTATCTCGTCCCATACCGTGTTTTATTCCTTTATCTCCCTATCTCCCTATATCCCTCTTCCCCCTCTCTGCACTTCCATTTTTCCGAGGCCCGTCGTTTCGTCTCCTCTCGCTCCTCGCGCTTTGTTTTTACGGTGCGGGGAAGGCGGCGGCGGCGGCTTTCGGGATTCTTTATGCGCGCGCACACACTATGCAGCAGCAGCAGCAGCGGATAAAAGTTGTATCCACGCGGGCAGGAGAGAAGAGCGTACGTGTGGATGACGGCGATGCGTAGATCACGCGACTTTTTTCCCTTTGCTCCTCGTATATGCGTGTGTGTGTACAGCTACTTTGCTGCTGCTGCGAGCTTCTGAAAAATTGCTGCGGCACCGCTAACTTTCGTAGCGAGCGCATAAGGAGGGGACGTGCAAAATTAAAGAGGAAAAATCGCTCGCCGTATTACGTAATGCGTTTTACGCCGGCAACTTGGCTTCTTCTTCTTCTTCTTCTTCTTCTTCTCTTCTTCGCGGTGTGTACTTTTTAGAAAGTTGAGAGGGGGCGAGATACGCGCGCGCCCGCGACAACTTTCGGGATTATCGTAAAAAAAATTTGCGGCTAATGCGTTGCGCCGGAAATCGATCGAGTTCGAAAATTTAGAAGGGAGGAAGTGTTCTCCCGCTCCTCCTTTTTCTTCTATATTTATCGAGACTGGCGTGATAAGATAGGACGGGAGAGGTTAATTCATATTTCGCGCTGATGTATATGCATGCGCAGCGCAGATCGGCGCGGGTGTATATTTTTCTGATACGAGATATAGGACGGCGCGGTCTTAAATTTTCATATCCCCGCGCTCGCTCGCGGTTCAAAATGGACGTGTACAAGCGGCCAAGGGGGGGTTGAAATTTGTATGCTTATGGGCTTCGCTTTAAGATGCATAAAATGTCAAAAAGTGTGTGCGCGCGCTCGGTCTTGCGCCGAGCTGCACACGGATCATAAAAAGTCCCCGGGGGCACGGGGGGAGGGGAGAAGCGATAGTAAAAGAGTTTGAAATATGCGCGCAGTCGATGTGATGAACCGAGCAAACTAAACGCTTCGGACTCGGCGATCGTTTGTCTTCGGAATGAGCGGTGACGAGCGGTTACCGCGCAATTTTTCCGGACTAACGGGCTTGGGGAGGTTTCCGAGACCCGAAAACTGTAAATTTGTGTTTTCGATATAAAGCGTTTTAACGTTTATGATGAATAGCGCGCGCGGTTTATTGTTCATGAAAAGGGATGTGTGCAATTTTTTTAGATCAAAGTTACGCTACGCTTTAACTTATTTTATGGGGGAAGAATGTTTGCGGTACTTGCGTCTTTGTAAAGTTTTATTATATGTAAAAATTCTTTATTCCAGCAATTACAAACGTGCCTCGATGGATTTTAGCATGTTGCATGGGATAAAAAGACGTTGCTAACACATTTGCACTAGATTCTTCAAATATTGATGGTTATTTCAACTGAATTTATACTGTATACATTTTTATTCGCAATATCATTTTTATTACTTGAATACTATAAATATAAAATTCTACGCAACTTATTCAACAACTGAAGTTCGGAAAGATATGGTCTACATTTATAAAAAACCCACCTGTCTGTAAATTTATAGAAGGATTGTTAAAATTTTATTCTGGTTGACTTTTTTAAAAAGTTGATTTTTTTAGATATTTTTTTTAGAATTTAATTTAATATAGTAGAGTCGAGTTATGGTCGCCGGATGTAAGTGATTTGCAATGAAAATTTAAAATTGTATCCGTACTAAATAACTTTTTTGTAATCTAAATAATATTAAATAATACATAGATTTTCAAAAAAGTTGTCTAGCATGGATACAATTTTGAATTTTTCTGGAAAATGACCGAGATTGATCGGCCAAAAATTGGATTTCCATGATTTCCTTCCGAACTGTATATTTTTTAAAAAATACGTTTTTTGTATTAATAAAATAATAATCACAGCTTATCAAAAAGTTTATGCGATATTATTAAACGAATTATAAATACCTACCTCAATTTTATCAAAACATTAAAAGACAGATCATACATATTCAAAAAAGAACCTATGACAAAATGCATAAATCATATAACACACACACACACATGCACATACACACGCACACACGCACACGCACCGACAGACGTCATGCACACACACACACACGCACTGTGTTCACGCACACGGATACATTTTCTAAAAATAGTCTTCTCTGCCTAGTTATGTGACTCAACGCATATTTTTTATTATTTTCAACACAACTTTTCATATTACTACCAAATAGCTTCCTCTATTAAGGAATCTCCGTTACTTCCAAAATAAGTATCGGGCAATTATTCCTGACTACGCAATCCTACAAACCACAACCTCCTCTCAAACGGCACTCCACCATCCCTGTAATCCCCTCCCCCCCGTACAAACTCCGATCCCACTCGACCAAAAAAGCCACCCTACAATCAGCGGCAGATAACCCAATGATATCGCAGCTCCGCGCAGTATCAGCATCGCATCATCGGCAGCAACCTCTCTTGCGTCCGTTTCGATTTTCCCACCAGCGCAGCGGCGCTATATACACCAGCCGCCAGCGGCGAGCTTAATAAGCCGTACCTACGATCGGCGCGCTCTTGGTTAGCTGACACTCTCTCAACTCTCTCTCTCTCTCTCTCTCCTCTTCCTCTCGTATACTCGACGCGCGGGAGCCCCTGCGATCATTCGCGGCTCGGTTATACGTGCGAGCGCGCTATAGCTCGCGCGGAGGTAGTTAAACGTAATATATCTCTGGCAATTATGACTGGCCAGCGACGTTCCGCTCGTTCGGCCGCCGCGCCGCATCGCCCTGGGCCCGTACCGGTATAATACACGCAGCCGAGCGGGAGAGTTATAAGGGTGCGTTCACAGTGCGTTGACGGGGAGTTGAAGTGGAGTGGATGCAAGGAGAGGGGTAAACGTGGCTGGATGGATGGGTTGTGTTTTGTCGGTGTCACGAGGGGTTGAAATGTTGTATCTACGCGATTTACGAGGATTAGCATACTTTGAATTTCTCAAGAAATACAAGTTCTTTTTGGGGGATTCTTTTCAAATTTCGCAATGTTTATGTATGCGTGAAATATGAAATATATATGAAAATACCAAAATTAAGCATGATATATAAAAAAATATGTGTTAAATGTAAAATATACGAAATATATGCAATATTTAAAGTAAGTATTTGCATAAAGATCCTCCGTATAGATATTATAGGAGGTATATAAATCTTTCGTAATCCTAGGTAACACGTAGAGAAATATCCCCACCATATTTAAAGTTACTTTTACCGTTGGATGTTTATAATACTCAACCAGACTCTACCAGACTTAATCATAGCTGACTCGAGGGGATATGTTTTATTAGCGGCATAAGCTGTTAAATATCTTATATGTATATAGAAATAGTATTATTTTCATAATAATTCTTCGTTTTCTAATTTTCTTTATTATCTATATTTTATAAATATTAATTCAGTTAATTATAATATATGCTTTATAAGATAGTTACTTTAGAGTAATAACTCTTTCAATTGCTGATAGTAGATGTATGTGTAAAATGTTCTAATTACAAGTGCACAGAGGTTTAACTTTTTTAAAATCTGATAGACAGTGTTTACATTCAAACGCGATAGTTACATTTATTTTTGCATATTCTTTTTAAACTAAAGCATAATCTTTATTAATTTCGTAAACCCGAAATTCTCGCATGACGTCACTTTTAATAAAAAATGTAATACTTAATTATACATGTATTTTGGAGTAATGTAGGTATCAAAGCTCAAAACACCAATAAAATATCCGCTTTAGACTTCAACTGTATATCTTCCGAAAGACGATTGCGTCGGTCACTTGTAGCAGAATTTCATAAAAAATGCAATACAGCTTTTTATTAAATATTTCGTAGAGCAGATTGCGGCAGACTTGTGCCAGAAAAGTGCGAAGTTTTCGTTATGCGAAATTTTCGTTTGCATTTTTTATTGCAAGCCATCCGTCCATTATGTGAATTTCTGTTTGTACTTTTCTATTACAAGTCTGCCACAAATCTGGTGATAATATCTGATGCAATTGTCTGTGAGTAGAAATATTGTAAAAGTCTAAAACAAACCATAGCCATGCAGAAGATTATAGTACATGGGATAAAGTTAGGACCTGTTGAATATGGTTTGGGTTCAATTGCGCCAAATCTAGACTCAAGCAGTTCCACCCCACGTATCCCACTGTGAACGCGCCCTAAAACGCGAGAGTGAGAGCAAGAGAGTGATAATGCTGACACGACACGATGCGACGCGCCGGGAAATACGAGTACATATACCGCGCAGCACGACCTAAGGAAAAGGATCTCCGGCAGTGTGCCGTAATGCGCGGCAACGGCGCGCACCGTAGCATGGATTTATGTATGTGTTAGAGAGACCTAGAGCTAGAGCGAGAGAGAGGCGTAATTAATTCGTAAGAGGATACTTGACCGCGAGCGTTACGAGCCCCCCCTCCTCGCTATATCCTACTGGGACATAGTTGCTTGGCAGTGTGTCGAGTTATATGTATGGAAGGAAGGGGTTGAGAGTCGTTTTCGAGCCGTTACATTATTTAAGGAGAGAGCGAGCGAGAGAGATAGAGAGTTTGTGTATATATACGGGGTGCGGGTATGTGGGAGGGGGTCTAAACGAGCGCTGCTGACGCGCCGCTAATGTTTTTTCGAGTGTAAACAGACTGTAATTGCAGGGCTTCGCTGGCGCTCGCCTCGCTGGAGCGTGATTCTTTCGGGAAACTGGGATTTGCGCTTTTTATTTCCAGAGGGTTGTGTCTTCCGAGGAGTTTTCTTTTACTGGGTGCTTTTGTTAATCAGCGTTATTCCGAGGTACAATGGGGAATGTTGCGGGGGAAAATATTACAAATTGGGTGAGAAAATTGGCGGGGTGTTGGAGCGCCTTAGATTTTTTGAAATAGAAATATTCCTATTTCTGTATGAAATTTAATTTTGTGAATTAATTTGAACGCGATTTGTAATCCGTCATGCATCAGATATGATACTGATGCTTGGCTTGGTTGAATAAATTTAACTGTTGCATTTGAATGTATAAAATATATTTATTTTAAATTTTCGATAATTTTGATAATTTAAGGAGAGAAGTAAAATAATAAGTAGTATAATTCTATACAATATATCATCTGAAGTACATTTTCAAGCATCTCTAATAGCGGATTTTATGTACCCAGGAAACAGATACCCTTCTTTGGTAAAATTCAGAACTGACACTCTCCAATATTGGGTGCTGCTCAATCATAGGTTAATCTCCCCTATTTTATGTGTATATTTTGGGGACGTATTCTATTATTTATAAAAAGACATTTGACAATTTTTTACTCTGAATATAGCATTAGTATCGTAATTTTTACAGAATATCACATATGTTCCCAATGTATAAACAAAATACAAATAAAATTAGCAATATTTGTTGCACAATTTCGCTGAGCGCTGTCTCTTTTTCATGTCTGATCACAACTGACTGCTCAACCTTCTACTTAATACTGACGTGAACACGAAACTTAATTATATAACCACTTTCGATGTAGTAAGACATCTTTTATAACGCTGCTATTTTTATTAATTCATGAAATTAAACATTCATTGAGGCATGTTTTATAATACCGAGCACATTCTACTTAACAGTGCTATAACGTCAAATGTAACAACTGCATTTTACATGTCAGTTATTAAAAGTTATCTAATTTACCGGCGCTCGACGACCATTTTTACGTCTCACCCCCTAGGAGCACAATGAATAACAAAGCAACGAACAAACAGCGACGCCCGCTCAATTCATTCGCTAAATTATTGCTTGCAAATCAGTGTCAGTAATTATGCGAAATATTTGTGTCTCGCGTCCTCGGGCTCTCACAACGCGCAGATTAAAATTTAATTACCGTCACTCGAGACACAGCAGCCGACCGAACGCAAAATTCCACTCCCCCCCCCCCTCTCTCCTTCCTCGGTACATAAATTCTTAAACACCTGACGTTTAATTACGCGACGCGTCTACTCGCGTCGCTCGAAAGATGTTTTCATAAAGCGTTATTCCGCACGACCTTTGGCTGAAAAAAGAAAGAGAAAGAGAGAGAGAGAGAGAGAGAGCGTGAAGCTTCGAGCTAGTAACTACGAAATCCCGTTTAATTGAATCAATTAGAGCGGCGAAATTTTCCTTCAATTACGGCCGCGCCGAGCGAATCAAGACGCGAGAGCACAGCTCGATTAAGTCCGCCGAACAGCCGAGCCATTTTTGCGGAGTTTCTCTCGCTCGCGCGAGGATTAACGGCTCGGGCACATCACGCGACGATTTCTTTTCCTGGAGAAAAGCAAGAGCGATGGTGAAGGGGGACATCAGTGGCAGTTTGGGGATTTGACTGGATGCGAGTCTGCGTGGGAGGGGGAGAGGAGGAAATGGAGATCGGCGGGGTGATAGTGACAAAGGCGAGTGGAGCAGAGGAAAAACGGCCTTGACGATGCTTGCACGAGGTACAGTCGGTGGGAGGAGCGTTAAGAAGTTTAAAGTTATTTCGTATGTGAGATTTGTGGGTGGGTAGACGTGGTAAATATGTTGTTCTATGAAAAGTCGGAAGTAACTGGTTCATTGTTGTCTATTAAAGTAGATATTATGGATTATTTATAATATTAAAAAAAATATTATTATTAAAAAATATTATTTAAAATACTTATAATATTACTTTGGATTGAAAAGTCTCCAACTCTGGTAGAAAGCTTAACGGATTTCTAGCCAGAATTTTTTTATTTACTACCAGGCAAAAATCTTCACAAATTCCTGACATTTTTATTAATCAAGCTTAGTTTCGAGAGTATTTCTGACACCCCACACCAGAGCTACTAAAGTAATAACATAAGTAATAAAATAATTTTTGTTCATATTTTAATACAATAACATTTGTTCAGGACCTACCCAAAATCAATAGGAGTATCAATATTTACTTCTCATATAATTTTTAGAGCGTAACTTGGTGAGTTAATAAATTGTTGTACTATATTTCAATGGTTTTCTTTTTCATTTTTAAAAGATATTAAAGCTGTATTATAAATCTGTGTAACTCAATAATTTTAACCATTTGTAATTTTGATTTATGATATCAAATTTTATAGCTTTAATGAGAGAAATAAAAAATATTCCTAGAGCTTAGAATCATTAGTAAAGAATGTAATAGTTCATAGATTCATTCGGATGTTTTTCAGTTTAACATAGCATGGGTGAACAATGGTTCATATACGTAATGACGTATAGTCTTTGTAATTAATTATATAATATTTTAACTTTAATTAGTATATCTGTTTGTAAGAGGAATTAATTGGTCTCTGAAAGATCTGATAAAGATCTAAAAGATTGTTATATGGACTGAAACGAAATAAACTGTGCGGTTCATCCCGAATCGCTGCGCTCATCAGTAAGATGACGGCTCTATCTTAGATGCAACATGATAAGTTTAAAGGAGGTAATACTTATAGGAATTATGATACAATGTCATTAGAGGGACAGGAAAACTAGTATCCCTCTAGTGATGTGAAGAATTAAAACTTTCCAAATTGGGAATGTACTGAATAATTGTCATCCGTTTCTCTAAATCCTCGATAGATAGCCGCTGTTTAGGATTACAGACTTTAGTAATCATATCGATGGAATTTATTATTGTTACACAATAATTAGTATAGTTTATTATTAGTCTATAGAAATATATTTAAATATTTATTTTAAACGACATTATTGGCTATGAAATGCAGTACTTCTTCATAAACCACAATCTCATAAATCTAAAGTAGCTAAAAAACTTTTAATTTGCAAATTAAAAAGCATGAATAGTTTCATTATATCAGTATAAAAAGCGCATTTAATTCAATTTGGTAATTTTTTTTCAAGGCACGTCCGAAGTGCACTTCAACTCTTAAGCTATTCATAGTGATGTTAAATAAAAAATTCTAAAGAGTACGAAATTAAACGTAAAAGCGTTGGAACATAAATACTCGACCAATACCGATCCTTTAAAAACTAATTTTAATTGGACACCTATTTACAAATTAACTTTTCTTTATATAAATACGCAGTTTTATATAAATATGAAGTGGTTTAATTATATAAGTTTTGTTTTTACTAGGTAATTATTATTCATTTTTGTAGTATCTATTTTACCAATATATACTTTAAATATAGTCTTAATTTACAAAAAGAGACACTTAAATTAATTACTCCATAAAATTTTAAAATGTACGTTTTATTGCAATCTTACAATGCGTACTGAATATATGCAAACATTTCTTATACAGTCAAGATGGAAAAATTTAAGTCCAAAAGTTACAGAAACCTATTTGCGATATTCTGGGAGAATCGGAAAATTACAAAAGAAAAGCGTTCGACTTAACCTCACTTTGTCCTACATATAATGTGTTGGAATAATTTATACCTGATCAATTCTCTCTTAACATGAAATAGTAAACATTTCCCTATTCAAAACAGTTGTTGAATCATTACTGGGAAGTAATGAATTTTAACTTGCAAATCAATTAAATTCACTAAATTGAACTAGTGAAAATTTCACTTATTTCAAACCGTTGCTGAATTTTCACTGGCCACTTAGTGAATTTTCACTATTTCAGTTTCAGCGAGTAAATAAAAACCAAATAAACATAACATCAACAAATTGAATCATCGCCAAATAAATAAATAAACAAAACACCAACAAATCAACTTCAGAAATCGAAAGAGAATGAAAAATACGCAATATCCACCCCACGTTGTACACACTTCAGCTTGGAAATCGCACCGTAAATTCACCGTAACATCATCGATAACACCGCTATCGCCCCTCGAATTGTTCTCGCACCATTTTCCCTCCCGACTGTACCACCAATACGTCCTCGACGGAGATACGCCGCGAGCTGCGCAAGAACCTCAAGAGGGAGAGCTCAGTCGAGAAACGAAACGAAAAGAAAAGAGAAGAAAAGAAAAGCGACGCGTCAGAGACATTTAGAGGATAAATGCGACACATTTGCGGAAAAAGCGCGTCGAGAAGAGAAATGGCCCCTGCCTATATGGTGGCATTCTTCCTCGTGCCGATTAGAAAATCGTATTTCCTGCTGGCTTTTTTTCCCTCCTATCCAGCTCGCGATAAGGAATTATTCGCGTCTTTTCTTTTCTTCGTTCTTGGGCTAAATATTCATGCGTACTCGTGTGCCGCTTTACGGGGGGATAATTCGAGAGGGTCGCGGGATTCTGTGTAGGTGGTGGAGAAAGTTTCCAGGGAGTTGGGAGGGGGAGGGGGGATTTTCCTGGTTTCTAGGCGAGGCTTTAATTTCGTCGCGCGAGATGCGGGCGACTCGATTTATAAACATAAGTTGGGAGAAGTTTTCAATTTGCGTGTTTATTGTGAGATTGGGTATCCGGGTGTTTGCATTTTTATTGCTTGCGAATTCGTATTGTGTCATCTGTTGCAAGTATACTTGTATCCTTAAAAATTTGAACTGTTTAAATATGCCTACTTAATGTGAAAATAGCAGCAGATGCCAGAATGCAACTCTATGATTGAAACCTGAATTGTACAGAATGGTTTAAAATCTATGCCCGGAAAAGTAACTTAAATCTACTTTAGAATGACTCATAATGATACTTATTTATTATGAATAAACTTCATTTACTACATTTTTACAGAATATCGATTTAGAAATAATTTAATTTTACTAAAGTATTAGTTTATTCGTAAAATCATTCACTAAAATAAAATGGTAGTATTCTCCGAAAACAACAATTCAAGTTAATTTCCATACGTAACCTTCACACAGTGAAGATTCCTAAGCTCATTTTCTTGATGATTAGTTAATTTTTAATGCCATTTTAGCTTTGAATCATTCTAATACATCTGTTCTAATTATGGAAATGTTGTTCTATGCATGACATTCATTAAAACTTTTGCTTGCTTTCTCGAATAAGACGAAAGTATTTTCTAAGTTTAATACTATTAACTGTGATTAGTGTTATATTTAATACCTTATTCAAAAAGTATAATTTTACTCGATGTCTTACATTTTGTCTATCACAGCAGGTGCAAACGCTAAAACTTCAATATCTCAGAAACCGGAATAACGAACATACATCGTTACACCAGCCAACCCCTGCAAATCCACTCACTGATAACTAAATTGAGCTGTAAAATACGGAAATAAAAATTAGCATTTAAAAATCTGCATTCTCATTCTTATCTCATCTATTCAAAGAACGATGCCTACGATACATAGGCAACCGGCCCCCTAAGCATAACCTATAAAACGTATGGCATCGTTTAAAGCATAAAAAACATGAATTTAAAAAACGAATCAGAACCCTAGACTCAAGGGAACTTGAGATATTAAGAATCAAAGTTTTCAACCCTTAAAAGACATAAAACGACAGAAAACCATAAAACAGCCGTTTGGCACAATTTTCAGCTATTGAATAAGGGCTCGAATGAAAGATTTTAACAAATGATATTCTTAAAAGATGACTCCAAATGGGGGCTGCTTTATTTTTACCATTTTACAGGGGGTAAAAGGTTCAGAAAAAAACTACCCCTAAGGATTTTGGTAAAATAGGGTGCGTTGGCACAATATTATTTCACGAACGAGACGGCACATGAAAGATGACGCAAAAAGCTATCGATTCGAGCCATCGTCCTTTTGGAGGAAGTACTCACTTAGTAGTATTTTAAGACTATTCTTAAACTACAAGAATGAACCCCTAAATTGTCCGTATCGAATTCCCTACTTGGCACAATTTTTAGCAATCGAAGGAGGGCTGAAATGAAAGATTTAATAGAAATCTATACTTATAAAATATCTCCAAATGGGGGCTGCTGCATTTTCACAATTTTACAGTGGGTTTAAAAAAAAAACTACCGCTAAGGATTTTGGTCAAATATGGTCTGTTGGCACAATTTTTTCTTCACGAACGAGGTGTCAAATGAAAGCTGGCGGAAAAACCTACCGGTTCGAGCTATCGCCCTTTGGGGGGACGTGCTCTTTTAGTAGTGTCGATTGCTGAAAAGTGAGTCAAGTGAGGGAATTTGATATGGTCGATTTAAGGGTTGATTCTGTTATTTTAAGAATAGTGTTAAGATACTATTAAGGGAACACGTCCCCCAAAGGGCGATTGCTCGAATCAGTAGCTTTCTTCGTCACCTTTCATTTGCTACCTCGTTCGTGAAAAGAAAAAGTGTCACGCACCCTATTTAACCAAAATCCTCAGTGGTAGTTTTCTTCTAAACCGTTAACCCTCTGTAAAATCATTTTTTAATGATAGCTTTTGTTGAAATATTTCATATGAGCCCTCATTCGATTGCTGAAAAGTGTACCAAATGTTTTCTGTCTTTTAGGGTTGAAAACTTTGATTCTTAATATCTCAAGTTTCCTTGAGTCTAGGGTACTGATTTTTTTAATTCATATTTTTTGATGCTCTAAACGATAGCATAGATTTTATAGGTTATACTTACAAGCAGAGTGCACACCCTGTGGGAAATGATTTTTTATCAATCTTAAGGAAGAGGTTTCTGGTACTTAAAAATGAAGCCTAGCATTCGTAATCTTTTCGAATGGTCTTCCGTTCACGAGATATGGAGTATATTGCTTCAAATATGCGTTATTTTAATGAATAAATGTACCTCTTCTTTTGATAATAACTCTGCAAGCTTTTATGCTAGAAAAATTGTCCCAAAAGATAATTAAAGTACGTGAAAAGAACTACAATTTATGCTTTATTTTGTATCAAATCATTATTCCAATCAAAAGTTATTAACAATCGAAGATGATCATTTAACATGCTGAAAATTCATCGAATTTAAGAGTGAAAATTCTTGGAATATTCATGCATTTTTAATCATCATCTTCAAACGTTAATTACTTGGCATCAGAATAATATTTTTATACGATACGAACCTTAAATTACAGCTCTATCCGCCTACTTTGATTATGTTTTGGGTCAATATGTCTAGCATAAAAGCTAGTAGAGTTATTGTCAAAAGAAGAGGTACTTTTGAAAAAACAAAATACCTCATATCTCAAGAATGGGGACCCATTGGAAAAGATTAGGGGTGCTAGGCATATTCATATTTAGGTACCAGAAACCACCTCTTGCAGTTTGATAAAAAATCGTCTCCCACAGGGTGTGCATTCTCCTTGTTACGAGGTCGATTGCCTATATATCTTTTCCCTACATACCAGCGAATAACACCTCAACCCCGCCATAGGTACAAGGAAATCGGCTAAGTAGTAATAGACGAGATTAGTCTGGCAACTCCTGCGAAGGCATGTATAATCATTTCTATTCTAATTCCGGCGAAATTCGGCGCCGGAACTTTACCCTCGGCGCACTCGCGCAAAGTTTTTAAATTCATGGTCCTCCGCTTCTTCCTCTTCTTCTTATACTGTAGCCGCCGAACGAGGTCACACAGATATCGCGAGGTTTATCTTTCAGGTTTTCAAGGACCTGCACTCTCTCTCTCTCTCTCTCTCTCTTCCGGTTTCCGCCACCGGTAACTCGCTCGCTCTTGACATAATATTTTCTTCAATGTGCATGTATGTGTGTAGTGCACGTCTATACAGTGCAGTCCCCTATCTCTCATGCAAATTTCGTGCGCACGCGTGCAGTAAACTTCCCGGACCCAAGACGACGACCCCACGGGTTGCATTAAAATTAAAGGCGGGAGGATGGGGGTTATCTTAATATAGTTGCCGGGAGGAAAAAAAGAAGGAGGCGAGATGTGGGGAAGGAACGTTTTATGGCGGAAAATGGTCTTAAGATATTCTGGGGGGGGTTTAATTGTTTGGATAAAAAGGGAGAATATTTGGAATTTGTAATGAGATTATTTGCGATTGAGAGGAAATTGAAAGTTTATTTGAAGTGAGGGTGAAGCCATTTTTAATTGTTTGTACATACACACATTTTGTACAGAGTGAAGTTCTAAGATTTTGGCTGATTTTGTTTCCTTAATAGAGTGAAGCACGTATTTAATTTCTGAAAGCGCCAAAACTAATTTTGAATGAATAAAACCATCAATCAATGAGTAACGTTTGCATCTTTCTCTAAAGGAACCCTGTGTTGAACTTATTGATTAATCGTCTTTAAACGTGTACTTTCAAGTTCGATACAATGTAACAAGCAAAAATAACGAAACCCTAAAAAATTTGTTTTAGGGTTATTTCAATATTTATTAACTGAAATTCACTAATCAAATATTTAAAATAAATGGTATAATGTTAAAACAGCGTATTTCGCATTTTTGCTTTCTGAAAGAAGCCTGTGATAGTATTGCTTCCTCAAAGAGGAAGCTTTATGTTAGTAAAAAAAATGTTTTAAATTTAATGTTTTAAGGAATCAAAATACACTATTTTTAGAAAATGTCCGTATGGATGTGTGTGTGCGTGTGCGTGTGCGTAAGTGTGTGTGCGTGTGTCTGCGTGTGTTTGTGCGTGTGTGTGCGTGTGTGTATATGTGTGTGTATGTGAGCATCAATATCTCGAGTAATCCATGATAAAATTTAATGTTCTAGGATTGATTTTATTTGTTATTTTTTACACGAAGGGGGTACAATAATAATTTTTTTATTAAATTGGGATAGAAACAGTTGATTTGACGAATACAAAATTCTTTCTACTTTCTTCTCATCTAAAAAGGAATGATATGACTATCGCGTCACACATCTAGTGGAAGAATTAGTGAGAAAGTTAAAGTACACAAATTAAGTATAAAAAGAGAACAAAACTATAAAACCAAGAAAATATATTTATTAATGTTCATGTATTTCGTCTGGAGCTAAAACGTATTATTTTATTTTACGTTATCGATTAATCATTCCTAAATTCTGTTAATCAACAGCAAAAAATTTATTTGAATAATTTAGTACATACTAGTGTAATTTATTAGAGTGATTTTTTTGTGTGATTTATTAGAGAAATAACCTGCAGTGAAACACGTTGACTTTTGTTATATCTCTAAAAACTATCTTATCTTCACATACTATTTTAACAATATACCTTTCAATTAGTTTCTATAATACATAAAATATAAGTCTATTAATAATAAAATTAAAGTCGGGTAAGAGAGTCAATAAATTACTATGCTTTGAATAATTTATTGGGACTCTCGATTATTTTATTTAAAATAAGATGCAATCATAAAGCAATTCCACGAAGTAGAAGATTTTAATATAATTTATGTTAGCATCGAGATACGGTGGTCTCACGTTGTAATACCTGCATTATAATAAGAGGCCACTGTAATTTTTTATGAAAAGTATTTGTTTCCAAGTGAATTTCAATTGAATTATAATGCTCTATCTCTCAAATATATATTTCAACCGAAAATCGATTTGTTACTCTGTATTTATACTAAATATTACCACAGCCTCTTGTTATAATGTCGGCATTATAACGCAAGACCACTATATTGAATGATTTTGTAATTTTTTAAATAAAAATATTGAAGAGTACCGAGAATAATCGATGTAGGGCGTAGTACTGTACTCTCTAGATAAGGTCTGAAATAAATTCTCTCTTCTCTTTTAGAAATTGTAATGAGACTTTTAAACACAAATTACAAAGGCTTTTGTTCTCAAAACTTTAAGATTTTGTTGTAAACAAATATTTTTTTATCGCAAAATAATTGTTATATGTGAATCAGTCGAGCGACATGGACGTAAAAATTACGAACGGAGATCCAAAACGACGGGGAATTCAATCACTTTTCGTACTTGCCTGAAACAAAACACCAAGATTTTTTTCATTTAGTTTTTGTACTCACTGCCGACGAACTAAAAAAAGAAAGAGTCAAAGAACAAAAGAACTTATTAATAAAAAATTGGCGAAAATTCAAAGAATAAATTAGACTTTTGTCTTTAAAGTCCAGCCATTTTCTTAATAATACCTTTTTTGTTCATTGACAATGTATAATAAAAGATATTAATGTTTTGTTCTAGGCGAGTGCATAAAACTCTAGAATACTCACTGTTTTGGATCTTCGTTTGTGATTTATGTGCCATTATCACTTCATAGTCAAAAGATAATTTTCGGAAGAAAGTTATCGAAGTAAAAAGTATTAAAAATAAAGGCGAAATTCTTCCACATAAAATATTGTCTAAAAAGTTGACCTATTTTCTGTGCTTTATATAAGGATACTGGAACCTTTATCGCCTAAGGTTATTATTTGTTTGAACAAAAATGTAGAAAGTGATTAATATTAAATGTTTTATAATCGATTTTTGTCGAATATCAATATTTTACGAGAGTTTGAAAGCTATTGGAAATATGTAGGTATAGTAAGTAAATTAACACTCACTGTGTATTATATATATATATATATATATATATATATATATATATATATATATATATATATATATATATATATATATATATATATATATATATATATATATATATATATATATATATATATATATATATATATATATATACAACACAAACATTCTTATTTGGTACAACGTGGGTGATTTTTTTTTATTTCACGTGAGAACGGAAGTGAAAAAAAAGATTACGTTGATAATAGTAGTTATCGATGATATATTATAGATAAGTAATCGCGCGCAAATCGAACTGTGTATAATTTAAATATTCAACGGATGTACAAAAATGTCATTCTGTATTTTAAAGCGTTAAAGCAAAGTTCAGGTTCTAAGTGATCACGATGAAATCGTCGGTCGAAAAGTATTAGTTTCAGTACTTATTCTTCTAATTGTAAAACAATCCAAAATCTCTAATAACTTACAACTTTCAAACCGCGCAATACATAATTGAAATAAACCACTTAAAAACATCCCGAACACTCACCATCCCCCAATTTCAGCGAATTTCCATCTTGCACTAAAATGCACTCGTCGCTCGGAAAACTTCTCCCCTCAACCTCTCTCTCTCTCACCAACGTCCGGCTCTGCCGCGGAAAACTTTCTGAATAATTAATTTACGGTCCTCGGGCACGCGCGTGCACATCCTGTAATAAATCGAAAAAACGCCAAAAAAAAAGCGGCAAGAGAAAAATACGCAAAACCTCCGTACCGCGGTAGGACGCATAATAATGTACAGGAAACGAGAGGAGGCAAGCGTCGCGTCGCGTCATAAGGAATTTCGCGCGATTTTCCACATTAAGTATCGCTATCTGCGGCCGGCGCCGCCGCCGTCCCCGCAAGATTAACGAGAGCCAACGAGCGAGTTTCCTTCGGGCGTCCCCGCGCCGCCCGGGGGAAAGAAATAAGCGCTGGAAACTGTAATGGAAGTTAAACGAAGATTAGTAACCCGAGGGGGTAGGGAGGGAGAAATAAAAGGCGCGCGCGACGAGCGCCGCGAAAGCGGAAAAGTCGTTACCGACTGCGAGCCGAGAAGTTTGAATTTGGTGGTGGTGGTGCCTTTTTTACTTGGCGTGGCGAGGAAGAAGAAAATGAGCCGTTCGTTGAAGTGGATTCGGAGGGAATTATATTTTGTTTGGAGTGAATGGATTTCTTCTTCTTTTTTTTTGGTGGGGGGAAGAGAAGAGAATTTCAGTTTGTTCGGGAGGAGAAGATTGTTTCTATGGGAGAGAGAATTTTTCTTGCCCGCGGAGATGGGAGAATTCTTATTAACTTTCATAAATTAAACGATAGCGAGGAATGGAGTCGCAGTGTTTTAAGCTGAATTTCCTTGTTGCGTTTGCTAAGTTCTTTATAATTTGTGGATTTATTTGGATTAAACTGTTGCTGTGAACTACAATTAAGAATTCCTTAGAATTTTCTTTCAGATTGTCTCTGCTTTTACTTTTTGGTATGTTGTGTGACATTCAATTTTGTACCTTATTCTTTACGTTAATTCTGAACTCTCCAGAATTACGGACTTTATCTTGATATTTTATTTTAAATTAATTCTTTATTTTCAGTACGTACATGATAACCGTTTTGCTCGTTTAAAAATTTATGGTAAATCATTTACAACGTTTCCAAAATCAAACAAAAATTAAAATAATTTAGGTAACCTTTTAGATTTGTTGTGGACATCTATTGATTGCGTATTTCATAGATGAATATCACACGTATTGTACGTTACAGAAATCTATATAATATGCTCACTAGAAATTGTTTAAAACTGAAACTAGTTAATTATAATGCTGAGGTCGTGAAACTATCGGTGCAAATAACAAAATGACTATTACAAAATTTATTTTTATTTTTGTTTTTATTTATTTTATTTTATTTTTTCTCATATTCTATTTCTTACATTTCGTCGCTATATAACAAAAAAATAAACAAATAATGCACCGATAATTATATTATCAAATCATCGATTGAAAATAAACGATATGAAAATATCTTTCAGTACCGTCAATATTATTTATCGGGCACAGCAGCTTCAACAGTATTTAAACCACGAATAATATAGCTTTCTCACAACACTGTTATTTCAAGTCAAATCAAATCATTGTACAGCATAGAATAAAATACAACAGGTAGGTAAGCGAGTAGAAGTGGAGATGCGGACTACTACATATAAATTAACATACACACAATATATACGAGCCAAAGTTGCTTAGTATTTTATTACTGGTTCAATATAACTCAGTTAAATGTTTCCCGAAGTAAAAAATTAAACAAAAACTTTGTATGATAAATAATTTTATACTAATTGTAAAGTCAGTAAAACATTAATACGTTAATAAAATATTTATTGATATTTCGCCAAACTGGCATTCTATAATTGATCATCATTTAAAAAAAATCATTCGTCGAAGGTACAAATATCACAGCTGCCTGAATAAATCCCAACACCCGACTAATATCACTCGGCGCCAACCCTACTAATTCAACGAAAATCGAATCTCCCCACACCAGCCACAAAAAACCCAGAACAAGCGCAACAACCGAGTAGAAACGGAGAGCCGGACTAATGCACGCATACAAGCGCCGCTGTACTGCGAGTTTCTGATTATAGCAAACTCGAGACCGGACCGCCTATCCTCCCCGGCGTCGCGCTTAATATTTGTGTTGTCCTAACTTCGGCGTGTTAATTAGCGCTCGTGCGGTCAAACGGGCCAATGTATAGAGTTTGCCGGTGGACTGGCTCTTTCTCTCTCTCTGTCTCTCTCTGTCTCCCCTGGCGACAAAACGCTTTCGAGGACACGAGCAAAAAGTGCACACGCGAGCTGCGGAGGGCGCAGAGTATGTGAAACTCTTTGTATTGCGAGAGGTTGAGTCGTAGTGCAGAGTGTCCGATTTAATGATGGGAAAAAATTTGGGGAACGAGGTGGAATGGCTGTTTGTTGTGGTTTTGGGGAATCTCTGGCTGTGTGAGTTTGTGATTTTCAGTGAGATTTAGATTGATGTCGAAGTGGTTTTAATTTGAATTCGGAGGGATTTAGTTTTGGCGTTTATTAGGGTTAACGATTAAATTGATACTACAATTTTCTCATCAACATTTATCTTCTTTTTTTAAATATGTGTATTGATAAATAACTAAAAAGGGTCAAATTTGATGAAATATGCGAAGAAAATCAAGATTTTATCAGACATTCAGTAGTAAAATTTAAGAAAATTCGCTTTTTTAAATGTTTTTCATTTTATACAGAAGAAAATTTAAATTGTTATTTAAACGCTGAAGATTTAATGGATCCTTCATGCTCATGTCAGTTTTATAGGTTCCATATTGACGTTTTATTTGAAACCGGCATAGATATTCTGCTCTGTACAGACATTTCTATTACCTTTGATTGAAATTAGTTCGAAATTCGTAGTTTCGTTTTTGTATGACAATTACAGTGTCAAAAAGATGTAAAATTTTGAATCTCATATTTTATAAATTTTGATTTTTCGAACTTCCGACGCTTTTGAGATTGGTAAATCAGAATATCGCACCCCCAGAACAATACTATGAAAACTCAAAATTCTATGTTTTTATAAAATCCAGCTAGTAACGTAAATTTTTCATAAAGTAAATTTCTTTTACATATATTTTACTATTATATTACAGTTTCTAAACCTTATTCAACCAATTTTTTAAGGGTATAAAGTCCTTTATTTTTTATGAGGTATTTTATGTAAAAAAATTAAATTAACAACATTTCTAGTTATCCTAGCCTTATCTTGGATGTGTTATATGTGTGAGCGTATCTTTTTGCAGGTGTGAATATGTACGTGCGTATGTATGTGTTTATGTATGTAAGTATGTGTGTGTATGTAGGTATGTATGTATGTATGAATTTGAATATTGTAGGTGTATTTTTAATGATGAATAGAGAAGGAAAAGAGGAGCATTCTCCTCTGTTTTTAAATATTGACGTTATAAGTTCAGTGGTATTTGTATATAACATTTTCTAGCCAGAAGTGTTTGGACATTCGTATCCGTTGGGCTCCATTTTTACTGCTACTAGCACTCATTTATCAATGCAAATTTTATATAAAAGATTCTGCATTTATTATTGGAGAAATCATTTTACTAATTAATTAGCAGCAATTCTAAATAATATTAAGCTCATGTAAATATAAATTAAGTAGAAGAAGTGCTTGTTTAATAAGGTTCTTGTGTAACTGATATTTCTGACTACTGCCATATATTTCTACTTATTGAAATACAAGTAGTAGTGAATTCAAATATTCATTAAAGGAACAACACACAAAGGTGGGTGGTTCTAAGGCCGGTTTTTGACCCAAATTAGATTTGGGCCAAAAACTTTGAAAAAAATTCCTACAGTGTCTACCAAAAATAACAAGTCAATTCCACCCTAAACGGACCACCCCCAGCCCCCCCGTTCACCCCCATCACCCCTTAAAAAATTGAAACCTTTACCGCTTGTATACAGCGTTTTTGGAAAGATTCAACACTGTCAAACTTGTATTTGCTTAATAAAGTACACTATGACCTCTCTATGAACTACCTTCACTCTTATTCACCATTTTTAGCCTTTTTACCCCCCCCCCCCCCTTAAGGAGGGTGGAGGGTGTGGTTTTATTAATTATTTATGTGCAGGGTATGTAAATATAAAATATGTAAGCTTGATCACCAGACTTGACTAGGGTATTCTGGGGTTTTTGGGATCGCTGATCCGAGGTCCGTTGACCTCCATTACATCAGGTTCAAGGTCATTTGAAGGTCAAGCTGTAAAAAAGCCGATGAAAAATCCAGAAAAATATATCCATAGATTTTTGGGGTCGCTGAATCCGAATCCGAGATCCATTGGCTTTTATTAAATCAGAGTCAAGGTCATTTGAAGGTCAAATCGTAAACAAGTCGATAAAAAAATCCTGAAAAATACATATATAAGTTTTTGAGAACGCTGAATCCGAATTTGGGGTTTATTTAGCAGGTAGTTCATAGATAGTTCATAGTGTACTTTATTAAGCAAATACAAGTTTGACAGTGTCGAATCTTTCCAAAAACGCTGTATACAAGCGGTGAAGTTTTCATTTTTTGAAGGGGTGGTTGGAGTGAATAGGGAGAGTGGGGGTGGTCCATTTAGAGTGGAATTGATTTCTTATTTTTAGTAGACACTGTAGGAACTTTTTTCGAATTTTTTGGCTCAAATCTAATTTGGGTCAAAAACCGGCCTTAGAGTCCCCCCACCTTTTCCTTTACAAAGCGACAAGTCCAATTTACCTACCGCACATCCTTAAGGTAGGACTGGTGTTTTTTAGTCAAAATATAAAAGAAATTTTTATTTAATTTTTTCAATCTTTGTAATTATAAGAATGTTTTGAAACCTATCATATATAAAACTTGATGCTTTAATAAAGTTATACCCATTTAAGTAGAACAAATTACGTCAGAGAACATTCGAAATTGAATCTTTAAACGGGTTTTTCTCACAACTAATATTCCTAACTTTAAAAAATGGCTTGCGCATGAGGTTTTTATGAATCTTTTTGAAACTTTTAGAAAATATACCTTAGTATAGGGGAGAACGGAGTAATGTCGGTCACTGGCTAATTCCGGTCACCATTATTTTCAATAATCTAAACATTTTTAGGTAATAATTCGAATAGTATATTAAACGCAACATAAAATGCAATTAATCTAATGTCCAAACAATCTTCTATTCAGTTTTATTATACATTTCTTATAAGAAATCTGGTCTATAAAATAAGCTTTTATGCATATTATTTGTTGCTTTATACAGTTATTTTTTGCATCTTTATTAATTTGAACAATCTAAGAATACGAAGTAGTGAAGAGAAAAGAGTATAAACCTATTACTTTTTTGTCATTTCAATTTAAATTACTAAGCAGAATGGTCACAATGTTATTTATATGACGCTCCCGAAAGTGAGGCTAAGAAAACGTTCCGCTGCGCTTTCAGGTAGGGTAACTTTGCTTAAGTGTTTTTGAATGAACAATGGTTATGTTATTATATGTTTCACTATGTAAGTGCGAATAATAATGTGACAGATCATATGAAAGTTCATATAATTGATTTAAAGAAATTTTTCACCTATAAAAGTAACTTTCTAATAGTGATCGGAATTGTACCAAGGCTAACCGGTATTACCCTTTGATGTGGAGTAAATTAGGTAAAAATCCTTTTTTTTATTTCGACTTATAGCTTCGATATCTTACATTTTTATATTAAACCAATAAGAAATATTTATAGTCAATGGTTTGAACTAACATACTATTTATTTAAAGTTAAAAGAAACAATTTGAAAGTGGAAATAACAAGCACGTTTACTTAAGTGACCGGCAATACCCCATCCTCCCCTATGTAGAACATAAACTGTTGACTACAATTATATTTTTTTATTCTTATGTCATTTTATCCATCAGTCACTATCATAAAACGTGATATTTTAAGCATTTTCATAAGTCGAATGAAAACTAAATTGTTTTGAGGAAGTAGAAGACGATATTTGAAATTTTGTCAACAGTATATTTTGTTAACTAATCAAGGAAGTGGCTCATTTTTTTCAGAGCTTATTCTCAAAATATTATGCGCAAGTGACACTTTGATAACTGGTCATTTTCGTTTAAAAAAATTGTATTTTATCAATAACTCTGCAAATAATTGATATCTGGAGCTAAAACTTGATATATAACCTATTAATATAATTCTACATAAGCCTTAAAAATTTTAGCTCATAAGACTGAACAATAAAAACAGTTTGTTTTTTCACCATAATCCTACCTTAAACTTTCACTTCTCAGATATGCAGCTTACGAATCAAGCACTTTAAATAATCTAACGCAGATTTCGAATGCGATAGCAGCAATTTCGGCAGATCTATAGTGCAGCCACGGTCCTTATTATTTCACTTGCCGGCTGCAGTAATGGCGTCGGCAAATGAATTATGCCATGTATTTAGATGGATATTTAGATTGCTAATGCTGAAATTACCGGCTTTCGCCGGGGACGGATCGATTTCGGCTATATTATCCGCGCCTTAATGCAGAGCGAGCATCGCGCAGGCTCTTAGTCCTCACCTCGCTCTCGCGCTGCATTATGCTAATAATCAGAGTAAAATCGGGATTATGCATGCATATATGCATTAAGATGATGCATCTTGACCTTTTGATCTTAGCTGCCCATTGCGACCTCTTAATCATAATTAATCCTTTATAGGTATTAGTGCCGTAATGTTCAGTGTCTGCGTATTAAGTCATATCATCTTATATTATAATTTATGTATTATAATATAGTTTATATAGAAAATGATATTATAATCAAAGTTAAAAGACAACAATGCTAATATAATAAATAAATAAATAATGTGCTATGTTTAAGTAACCTTTTTGAGCTATTTAATCAATCGAAAGCTACAAACTATGTAATATAACTTTCTATTTACCAGAATCTAGAGTTGAAGCACAAATAAGCTGTGTTTATTTTACTATCTAGTTGATTATAAACTCATTCGAGCTCGATGTGTATTTTGTAATTGTCTATTTCTATCTTGCAAATGAATGTGAATGTTAATCAAACAGATTTGTTTATTTTAATGAGAACCCTATGTTTAATGTATAATGTTTATTAATTCAGCTTTATTAAACTATTACATCAAAAGCATTCATACGTACAAGGCAACTAATTTATATTACATATATTCATGCTCCATATATAAACCCTTAAAATAGGTACTAATAACATAATAGATGCATTAATAATAAATTATCTATTTTAACGGTTTAAGCCATTCTCGTTAATTAGCGGTATTATCTAAAGCTTAAAGTATTCATTAGATTTTCGCAATCCGAGAATTAGCAGAGAAGAAAAAATACCCAGGCCTTTTTTAACTAATTACGCTGTCCGATTTCACCTTTCCTAAAAAATAACCTTCGCACGCAAAATTTCCAGCCCAAATCCCGCGAGCAAGACTGAATTCCACGCGCTTCCAAATCTGCTCGCCGAGGCCCTTTTGAACAACTTTCCATTTCCCCTCTCCCCGCAAAAAGCCAAAAAATTAACGAACTCTCGCAAAAGTTGCGAGTGCGCACGGTTCGCCGTAATGACTAAGCGTTTTCGGCAAAAAGCAAAAAGTTTCTCGTTCTCTATCTCTCTCTTTCTCTCTCTCTCTCTCTCTCTCTCACTCGGAGCGGAATTCACAATCTAAACAGCCACCGCGCAACTTTCCCCGACCGCAAAACTAAAAGCGGTGGCTGCGGGCTGGTGGGCGTCAAACAAACCCCCACACCCCCCTCCCGAATAATATATTAATAATGCATGCCCGAGCCGAGCGTGCGCGTGAACGCGCGCGGATTTGGATTCGAGCTGGAATTATCGCGCGGAGACGCGTGGAGTATTTCGAGGGTTGTAGTTCCTTTTGTTTGGAGGATTTTTGGGGATTTTGGGGGTTGTTCAGTTGGCGGGGTTCTCGAAAGTTGGAAATTGAATACCGTGGAATGGAGAAAGAAAATAGTAATATTTGTATTATTGGAAATCTTATAGTTAATGATAATTAGGTTATCTTATTTATTTAAATCAAATAACGATTCAATTTATTATATAATACTATTATTTCAATAAAAAAAATTAGATTTTATTGATTTAAAATGTTTTTGAATCTTATATGAATTTGGAGACAAAATGAAATGAGATAAAATAAAGAACGATAATATTTTCTTATAATTTGATTTGAAGGCTTATTTTTATGATATAACAAATTTAAGTGTATATTTCTATTGAAGAAAAATTTTGGTTCAATATGTGATAATTGTAATGTTTACAAGGAGAGTGAACAGCTTTTGGGAAACGATTTTTCATCAAAGTTCAGGAGGTTGTTTCTTGTACATATAAATGAAGGCTAGCACTCTTAATCTTTTCTAATGGGCCCCTCTTCTTGAGACATGAGGTATTTATTATGCTTCAAATATGCGTTATTTTAATGAAAAAATTTACTTATTCTTTTAACAAACACCTCTGCAAACTTTTATGCTAGTGAAATTAACCCAAAATATGATCAAAGTAGGTGGGAAGAACTAATTTTATTTTCACCTATTTTGAACTTGTATTTATTAATTCTGAAACATTATATATTTACCACTTATAAAAAAAAATATTTTTAGAAATTGCAAGAGTACTACTAATAAGGTTTAGTAGAAAAGTACAATATAATAATATCTAATCGAAAATGATATTGGATTTTAGTTTTGAAATTCGTACCAGATTAGTTACTTTAGGAATTTATAATATAAATGCATATATATTATATAAAATATGCAAGGGAGGAATTATGTACTGAATTATACCATTATCGTTTGTTAATAGATGTGAGTGCTTCTGACGTTGCAATCCAACAGCGATCAATGTTAATTAACGTTTGAGTGCACTTTTACTGTTTCAGAACGTATCATATTTTATTATGTGAAATATCTTTCAATTTCATGAAACATTTAAGTTTTATATGTTGTATAATTGTAGATCTAGTGAGAGATAATTATATAAGGATAATCATTAAATAATTGAAGTACATAGTAGCTCTTAATATTTTACAAAATTATACTGTAAAAAATATTTGTATAAAATCGTAATCAAAATAGTATGAATACTCTGATTAATAAACTTGTAAATTCTTGAAATAGTTCACGCAGTATTTTATAAACAATTGTTTAAGGGCAAATTTGGAAATTGTTCTGATTTTGAGTATATTAATAGAGAGATAATACTAGTTTGATTAGTTTATTTGTCACGTTCCACGTAGATTATTATCCAACCTACGTTGGACGTAACAAATTCACTATACTATTTGTAAACTATTTACAATAATAATTAAAATAAGTTTATTGTATACAATGTAATTTTGCGTCGTTTTTCTACTTGTAATTGACTAATTAAGTCCACATACCTCTGCTTGTAATTTGATTAATTAAGAAGTAATAACTAATAACTATTCACAATAATAATTAAAATAAGTTTATTGTATACAATGTAATTTTGCGTCGTTTTTCTACTTGTAATTGACTAATTAAGTCCACATACCTCTGCTTGTAATTTGATTAATTAAGAAGTAATAACTAATAACTATTCACAATAATAATTAAAATAAGTTTATTGTATACAATGTAATTTTGCGTCGTTTTTCTACTTGTAATTGACTAATTAAGTCCACATACCTCTGCTTGTAATTTGATTAATTAAGAAGTAATAACTAATAACTATTCACAATAATAATTAAAATAAGTTTATTGTATACAATGTAATTTTGCGTCGTTTTTCTACTTGTAATTGACTAATTAAGTCCACATACCTCTGCTTGTAATTTGATTAATTAAGAAGTAATAACTAATAACTATTCACAATAATAATTAAAATAAGTTTATTGTATACAATGTAATTTTGCGTCGTTTTTCTACTTGTAATTGACTAATTAAGTCCACATACCTCTGCTTGTAATTTGATTAATTAAGAAGTAATAACTAATAACTATTCACAATAATAATTAAAATAAGTTTATTGTATACAATGTAATTTTGCGTCGTTTTTCTACTTGTAATTGACTAATTAAGTCCACATACCTCTGCTTGTAATTTGATTAATTAAGAAGTAATAACTAATAACTATTCACAATAATAATTAAAATAAGTTTATTGTATACAATGTAATTTTGCGTCGTTTTTCTACTTGTAATTGACTAATTAAGTCCACATACCTCTGCTTGTAATTTGGTTAATTAAGAAGTAATAACTAATAACTATTCACAATAATAATTAAAATAAGTTTATTGTATACAATGTAATTTTGCGTCGTTTTTCTACTTGTAATTGACTAATTAAGTCCACATACCTCTGCTTGTAATTTGATTAATTAAGAAGTAATAACTAATAACTATTCACAATAATAATTAAAATAAGTTTATTGTATACAATGTAATTTTGCGTCGTTTTTCTACTTGTAATTGACTAATTAAGTCCACATACCTCTGCTTGTAATTTGATTAATTAAGAAGTAATAATACTTTGATATTTTACCTACCACTGATGTAAACATTACGTCACAAAAATAGCGCTTTCACAAAACCATCTATCATTCAAAAATCTCCGCGCTGCAACCCAACAGCGCCTTCAAAAATCCACCAAATAACTTAAATTAATTTCCCAACTCAACTTCTCCCCCACCCCCGCTCGCTCCCTCTCACACTCTACCACGCAAACTTCCCAAAGTAAATCCATACATAAAAGCCCGTCGCCTCGCCTCCCCGCAGACTTTGAAGGATGCCTACACATTGAGCAAAGGACACGCGAAGGGGCGGGGAGAGAAACGCGTTACCGCCACTTCCATCCTCCTCCGGCGCATTATGCATCGACAGATACGGAGCGAGAGCGAAACGCCTCGGCCGATAAGATAGCGAGAGGGGGAGAGGGGAAGAATATTCGCCCGCGGCACGCGCACGTTTATGTACGTAGTGTCGGAGAAGGGGGAGGGAGCCTGCTCGACGCGCATTATGTTACACATTAAGATAAATCGGAGGTGCAGGCACGCACGGAGGCGCTATCGCGCGATTTATATATACGCGCTGGTGGGAATGACGATTGCGCGCGGAAAGTTTGCTTTTTATTTTGCTCGGTGGAATTGTTTTCTTTTTCGTCTGTGTCTTGCGGAGGGCGTGGAGAGTTGGAGTTTTAGTTGGTTTTTAGGGCGCGTTTGACGGGGTGCGAGGAATTTGAAGTGTGGGGGGGTTTACAGTGTAGTAAAGATACGGAGAGAGGGAGTTTGTTTTTTTTTTTATGGTGGGAAGGGCTGTTTTGGAAAATCAATTTTGGAGAGATGTAGGATTGTAGGGGATTGTTCAACTCTTTCGGGGGTTTCTTTTTTGGTGGAACTCTTTGCCGATGCTTAAGCAATTTTATGTGGTTTGAAGTCGTGTATTGTGAGTTAGGGATCAGAGTCAGAAAATTGAAATTAACGGATCCAATATCGATGCAAACTTCAATATTTCTGCTTGATATTAGATAAGATATTCTGAATATTTAATTCTGATTATAGTTTCAATAACAGCGAGCTCAAAAACCCGTTGATGTAAGAAAGCTTAATTTAAATTAATTGTGAAACGTCTGCATATCTGACTGTACGATTTTTGCTTATTAACTATTACAAAATAAATAGTGTATCTAATATGTGTCTAAGATCTGCATAAATTAGGTATTTTCGAGAATATTAAACTTTATTGCTTGAATATTAATACATAAATAGATCAGCAAGTTCGAAAAAAAAGAAAGAAGAAAGGTGAGAAGTATATATTTCATAAAAAGAATATATTTAAATGTAACAAAGGTGATTATCTCATTTCGTTATCTCATAAATATCAAATATTTAAAGATTTTTAATCGATCTGAAATTTTTAGATAATCTTTATTACTTTCCAAGAACTTTGATCAAGAAATATATTAAAAATATTCGTAATATTAAGTTCAATCATTAGGCGATTTATAAGTACAATATGATGCGTAAAATTATACTTTCATATATTTGTATGACTATTATTTGAATTTTAGATTAATATGTTAAAAAATTTCATGGTTAATGGAAGATAATACGTGTAATAAACATTCTCTAAAAGTTTCAGATCGATTTGTCAAGAATTGCGACTAACTAAATGATATAATCGTCCTTATTAAATTTTAAAATGCTTATATATTATGAAGAATTAAATTTTGTCCAAAGCTTTTGTGTGCTTAGTTTCAAGGGAAAAATTCAAGTAAAATTTTAAACATTTATGTTCATATTGAAGATATAACGCAGTCTTGCATCCTTAGTATTAGTTATTTAATATTTCAAAGTCGTATTACGTAAGAAAGTTTTACGTAGAACAATTTAAGATGAAGATTATTTATTTATAACATAATTGACGAAATTTCATAATGAAGGTGAAGAAGGATGAAATTACGCTTTGTTAGATATAATTTTCGACTGTTGTAACGCAATAAGAAGAACAATGTTCAGAAATAATTGCTTTGAAATTTAGTTGTTCCAACTAAACAACAGTTAATGTGTCTGAAGTTTCAGATGTTGCAGTGAAAACGTACAGTTACAATCCGATTAAGTAAGTTCGCGATTTTGACTATTCTAATTTGTCGGACTAACTTTACAAATGTGCACTATACTATTATAATGTACATTTGCAATTAACTTTATATTTTAATCTTGTAAAAGAGAATTTTAATCATTATAGATGTACAGAAAATTTATAATATGAAATTTCATTACTTTTTGCTCTATTTTCTGACTATAATTCGAATTGGACATTTTAATCTTCTAAAAGATTATTTCACTTTTTATAGATACAAAGAAAAAAATTTTATTTAAGCAAATCTCGTTACTTCATTCTCTATTTTTCAGCAATAATTCCAATTGTACATTTTAATATTCTAAAAGACGATTTAAATATTTGTAAATACAGATACAAAGAAAAATTTATAAAATTAAATCTTGTTACTTTATTCGCTATTTTTCAGCAACAATACCAATTTCACATTTTAATCTTCTAAAATATAATTTCAATTTTCAGAAATACAAATAAAAATGTATAGAATTAAATCTCATTACTTCCTACTCTATTTGGCGACAGAACACGCTTTCCTTTTTAATAAAAGCCTTATATTAATACTATACTCTTGTACCACATCGTCATTCACAACCACAAGCCAGAGCCCCTCCCCCCTCCAAAAAGCGCTAAAGCATCGCCAGCCGCAAAATTCTCTCCGACCTGGGCTGTACCTCGAAAATTCGCCCCAAAAATTGTCCACAGTCGCTATCTCGCGCTCGGCGTTAATCTGTCGCGATTTTGTTAATTACGCTGCCGCCACACTGCCGCCGTCGATTATTATTATTTTAACAACGCCGCCGGCGGAGGCTATATTTATATTCGCGCGCGTCGTAGAGGCGGCGGCTACTGCCCATTAATTGCCCCCCGCGTAATTATTATCACTTGGACTATATATTAAATGAATTATCGGACATTTAATACCGGGCTCTTTTTCGCAGCCGCTGTTTTTTTTATCGCTTCGACGTTTTATATAAACGCGCGCGATGGGGAAGCGGCGGTGTTATAAATCATCGGCGCGGAGCCCCGGCAGATAATGCAATCGATTTGTCAAGGCTGCGTGTACATTTCTGATTTGCATGTGTATTATGTGGCTGTGGGTGTGCACGAGATAGGGTGTATACCCTTTTTTTTGTAACAAGAACGATAATGATCGGTGATTAAGGAGGGAAATAAATTAATTTATCGCGGGGGATTGCGCATGCGAATTTGGTTTATTTTTTTTGGCAGAGGGAGAATGTCGATTATGATATCTGCGTGAAATATATTTATCGAATATGGGTTGGTGAAGTTTATTGGAGCATTTTGTATCCATCATTGTTGGTGGACTTTAATCTGTGGAATGTTTGACTGGCCTTATCATGAATAATTGATTATGATGGAAATTAATGTTTCTTTTTTTATTATTACTGCACTGAGAAAATAGTATTAACGTTAATAATGTTAGCCAATATCGAATGTTAACATTTACAGATTGGCAATCATGTATTATTAACTATTATTATATTATAATATACGTTAATATCAAAAGTGTATTGTTTTAAGTGAGTTGGTGATTATTAAAAATTTAATAATGTGTATTTTATATGTGCAAATCCACAGAAAATTTGCAATAAGTCGGTTCGAAAACTAGAAATATTTATTTTAGGTTCTCTAGGCCATCCCGAACATGAGAAAAATCGTGAACAAATCCCAGATTGGGGTATACTTTTTCTACAGCCACATTACTGTCTCAGGATTTGGCGTAAAATTCGTCATTTTTCAAAAAAAAACATACAAATCGATGTACTTGTAATTTTTCATCGGCACCGCGCTTAAATATGGATATGCATTAGAATTATTGCTAGATGAATATAGTTTTTTACGAAACTATTATAATTTTGACTTACGAAAGCCCCTGTTGTGCTTTCAGTAATACCTTCAAACAAAATTAACAAAAAATACTAATTTTGACAAAAAAAACGATAAAAACCGACTTTAATACTTGTCTCTATGTAAAATTATAAATTCCCTAATTAGATTTCAAATTAATTCTTGTATAAATATATTTTCTCACATCTATATGTATATTATATATACACAATAGGGTTCAAGTCATGTTTTATTTCAATTCTATTGAAAATGTGATTAGATTAGATAGATATAGTTTAATAAATTGAATATACACGTACTTACTTAAAGATATATTACGTTTGTTATTTATTTTATTTATCTTTATTTATTATAGATCAATGAATGTATATTAAATATATCAAGTATTTGCATGATTGTAATCGGGATATATCTACTTAGGCGGTGATAGCTAATATGACATTATAATTTATCGGAGTCAAAAAATTATTTTTTTATGTAAAGAATTTATTTCAAGACCTACGTAAATTGATTGTCGATGTCTAAATTTGTCAAATTTTAGGCTGAGAAAGTAAAAATTCTATTAACTACTTAATGCATCGGCTTACGTTTATTAAAACAGCAAAAATTAAATAGGGGCTTACCGAAGAAATGATGATAGAAGTGGAATGAGACATTTATTGCATGTTTAGTAAATATACAACTACTGATAGTTGCAATTAACATATTCTAAGATAAAATTAATAAGATATTCTTATCCAAATTCAGAATCGACCTGAAAAGAGCACCTTACTTATACAGTAAGGTGCACCTTACTTATACCTACTTATACAGTGGCGTAAGTCTTACACTCAAATAAAAAATATTCTTCCCAACGTAGGCATAAAATGGGCTCATTTTCATACCTAAAAGTATGCGTAGAACATCGTACATTTCGAGTGTGTTTGTTAAAAGTAGGAATAATAATAAATTATGCACCTAGGGAATAAAGTGAGCCAGTAAATGAGCGAAGCGAGGCCGTGATACACTCTGGCAATCGCTGGCTCACTTTACTTACGCCTGCAAAATACGATTTTTTAACATACATACCAAAAAGTTCGAACTCGTTCACCGCCGAAGAGAGAAAATAGTGCTACATATTAACTTCCTAACCTCATTCTAGTCCCCGCCAACACGTGCTATTTGTACCCGAGTCAAAGACGAGGGCACATGCGCGTATTGGCAGGGACTAGAGTGGGGATAGGGAAATAATGTAATACTTTTTACCCGGCTCGGCGGGTAAAAAGTACGCAATTTTGGCGGGGTGTGTTCAAAAAGTAACTTTTCCCCGCTAAACCGGGGTTAATGCCTTTCAAATACGTTGTGCACTCGCGATCCGCGATCACCTACCAAAGTTTAATGCATGGAAAAGGCTCTATCCTGCCTTAGTTGTCAAAAATACGGTGTACAACACGGGGAGACAAGCTATTTCAGACTGGAGTAAGGTGCTTTGAGCACCTCACCCTCGCTATAAATAGTTCATTGTCTAACCTTGTTGTACTATATACTATTTAGACACTTTTTGTTAACCGAACTATTGCATAACATATAAGCCAGAACAAAATTGGCTACATAAAACATTACCCTTTACATTTTTCTACACCATCCCTCTAAGATTTCCCCAACGAACCATGCCCCACCAGAAAACCACTCTCCATCAACAAAAGAATCCCACCTCTGGCACCATTCCTCCATCACAAAAACCCTCTGCTCCCCGTGACAAACGATCCACGCGTTCAAGCCCAGCGCCACCACGCATCTCCTCTAAAATGGAAAAAAACCTGCCGCACACCTCGCGCGTGAAAACTCGTTTCACATCCTCGCGTCGCGTCGCCTTCGTCTTTTGGCTGGCTGGGCTGGCAGCAGCTACGCGCAAATAAACGAGTGCAGATAGCGGACGCGGCTCGCGAGCAATTGCCGCCGCGCGACGAGCCCGCAGGGCAACAAGCGTACACACAGAGGCTTTTGCACTCTTGCCTCGCGCGCTCGCGAAAAGAGAAGGCTTTGCCCGCATCTGCCCGAGGCTCGCGATTTGCCGCGAAGGTAGATGACGAATGACGAGGATATTTGCGAAAGTAAAGCACCTAGGGCACTGGCGCTCGCATCCATCGACGTGGAGAGATTCACTTTGTGGCTCCTCCGGGCGTTCCTTCCTCTTTCCTCCTTGGGGAGGGGGGGAGGTCTTCTTTTGGTCTCTCTCTGACGCTGGTTGTTTTTTTTCGCTTGACTTTGTGGGCTCGGCTTCATGGCGCCTTTGTTGCAGCGCGGGGATTTCGAGCGGTTGATTGCGAAGTTGGGTGGGAGTGGTTGGCGGTGTAGAATGACCGTAGTTTCGAGCGATGGTATGAAACGATGAATTGTCAATGACTGTTATGAATCTTTATGAAAATGTTTTTGCAATGTAGTAATTTTTCGCCATTCGAAGCTCTATTTGTATTCTTTGCTGAGGATTTGAAATAAAAAAATTTAAAATTGATCGATTTGTTTTATACCGTTTGTTCATTTTTATGATATATTTGTAATAAGTTAATTAATCTGTTGTCATAAACCCGAACAAAATTCCGAAAAAAATTTATTTTTAAAAGTATAATGCAATTGTAAATAAAATTGTATATTCATAAATAAAATTTAATCAACAATACTTTTTCATAATTTATGCTACATTTTTGCATAAGTTTAAATTACTAAATTACTATATATATTTATATACTTTTTGAAAGTTAATTGAATGAAATAAATATACATATATATATATATATATATATATATATATATATATATATATATATAAAAAGTAATAGATTTGTCTCTTTTATTTTTCACCTCAGTATTAAAAAGAATAAATAATTTCATATTGGAACATTTAAAGTTTGAGGAAGCTAAGTGCCAACGAATTTGCAGCGGTTTTTTTTTTATTAATAACTGTATTATACAAAAAAAATTAACGTATTTCATTAATATGTTTATAAATATTTGTACAAACAAGAGAATCTAGAGGTCGATTGTAGACGAATTTTGGATAATATGTAATAATAAAACGCAGATCCTCAAAAATTTACTATATAATATAACAAATCTATATTATATATCTATATCTATATTATACCAGAATTAAATAAAAGCTAATTGTGTTAAACCAGAGTTAATTAAAAACTGATTGCAAATGAAATAGTTAACGATTGATTATATACCACAACGTCATAATGACGCTGGTAAGTGAGGTCTATTACCGAAATTTCGTCTACATTAGAGTTTTTGATTTTAAATACTTATTTCATTATATTTTAAACCTTAAGGGCGATATGCCTGATATCTTTTATAAAATATTATCTTAAGCATTACGAAAGTGTTGGGCCTAAGCATTCTGTTTGGGTAGCAAATGGAATGCTGTATTGTGTTAGGATTTGTATAATCTGATAATGTAAAATGGTGTAATCCTGAATATCTACTAGAAAAGCTGTTTGTAAAATTGTTTGTGCATTTAATATGAAAAGAAATTAAGGATAGAAAACTGTTAAGTGGAGTTTAAATTTCGCAAAATTGAGCTACTTAAACAAAAAACTAGCAAAAGCCGCTTTATACACATGGATTTTTGTGAATTATTATTTCTGAAATAAAATCTTTTCATATTTTGCAGTAATTTCATGAAAGGGCTTTCAAAAATAACTTTAAAAACATGCACTTACAAATGTAATATAATACTTTAAACTGTAAAATAATATTCATAAATAAAATATTTATTCACATTTTCTCTTTGTAAGCAATTAAAATAATGTAAAGACAGAACATCAAAATACATATAAAATTAAAATAATATAAATATACTCCTAACTATACTACATGAACACAAAATTAAAACTTTAATCATGAATTTAAAGGAATATGATGCATACAGCATTACAAATTCTTCGTATTCTCATTTGACGCCCCACAAAACAAATACTCATCTACCTTCATTCAAGCTTCCAATATAAACTCAAAACTTACGTCTCCGCAAGCAGTCGTTATCGTAATAACCCGGCTACATAATGAATTTGCATATCGACGATCCGCGCAAGTCCGTCCCGTAAACCGAATTCATCAGCGCCGGTTACACCGAAATTCCGTGTTTGCAGTCGACCTACATAACGGCCCGCGGGGGGGTCACGAATCCAACTAACGCGGGTGGTGAGCTCGTTTTATTTCCGTGAGGTGAACGGCCGTGGATTTGCGCGTCGCCTCCCGGGGAATACCCCGTGAAGCGTATATGGCGAATTTTAGAACGTGGGAGATGTGGTTAATTTGCAAAAAAAAAAAAGAATTTGATTTGTTTGATTGGTCGAACGGTTGGGGGGGGGGGGGGGATTTGATCAATGTTTGCGGAATGACGGAAACGAATGCGGTGGGCTTCAATTTGACTTAGTGTAATTTTGCTTGTACTGTCAATTTTCTTTGTGATATTTGGTTTATTGTTTTTGAGTAGTATTCTGTAGCAGAAATTAAAATCGTCAAATTTTTTTTAAAAAAACGAAAAAATATAATAAATGGAATAACTATAATTATTCTTTAAATTATTATATTATGTTTTGTTGAGGTGATGTTAAGCTATTCTGTTACCCAAAAATTCCGGGAACTACTTTTTTTATTTAATTTTCAATTTTTAGAAAGTTTCAGAGAGATAGTTGTTGGTGATGGGTGACTTTAGCACCATCTTATAAAATATTATTTTTATGGGAAAATACAAAATATTATGGGAGTATGAGAGATTTAAAGTTACAGTGAAAATTTGAAGTGCAAGTACCGTTTTGAATTGAGAAAACATAGTAAATTTTCAATTCCGATTTATGTGTAGGTTACTTTTTAAAAGCATTTTAGCAAGCTGATTCAGAATTAATATTTGCGCTATTTTTTCAAATCTCACCAGTTTCACTCATTCCAATTAAAAGGCCAATTACTATCCATAAAAACCTCAGAGAACCACGTTTCGTTAAAAAATAAATGCAACGAGAAACGTTCGCTTCAGATCACCCAACAAACACCCAAGGTCCACAAACATAATTTCATTCAAAACCCCACCTCTGCACACAAAGGCATACTACTCTCCTGCTTCCACCAAAAATTAAACTAAAAATAAACATAAACCCCCCAGCAAACATCCTCCCACCACTCCACATCTTCTTTACATACACCCCCCTCCCTTTTTCAACGCAGTTAAAGAAAGCGATGCTCGCCTCCTCCCTCAAAAGTAAATTTCTCTGTTTCTCTTTCCCGCGTATATTTACCCGCTATAGCGTCTCCTCTCCCCCTACCAAAGTGTAGGATCAGATGTTTGCGAACGCCCTGCGCCCTGGCGCTCGTTTATCTTGCTCTCCTGAAAATCACATTTAACGGGGTATAGTGTGTACGTACGTATATATATATATATATATATATATATATATATATATATATATATATATATACGTACGTCGCACGGTGCGTGTGCACGCTTTTCCAGCCTTTTGCGATTTTGCCGCAAACGGAATCGCTTCTCGCGAGGTAAACAGAAGGTGGAAGAGACGAGAGTACGAGAGTCTTTGAGTCTCGCGTTCGATTTTAGAGAGAGAGAGAGAGAGAGAGAGAGAGAGAGAGAGAGAGAGAGAAACGGGGGCTTACGTTTTTACGAGGTTTCAAGCGTAAGAGACGTTTGTTTGTTTCTTTTGGACTGCGGGCGTCTTTTTGTCGGTTCTTTGGGTTTGCTCTTTCTTGTTAGTCGCGTGGAATGGGGGAGGGAGAGACTTGGTGAGAGCATGCTTATTCGTGATATTAGGAAATCTATATTTTGAATGTATGACTTTGTTGGGGGGGGGGGGGGGTTGTTAGGGATAAGGCAAATGTTGATGTGTAGGATTTTAGTTTAGAATATAGCTTGTAGTATTGGAAGTCAACTCTTTAAGGTTGTGTTACCTCTAAGATAACAACAATGCCAAATCATGCAAACTTTATCAGTGAAATTTATAAAATACTGTGTAAAATTGAGCAAGTATGCAATACTTTTTATTAAAATATTGAAATTTTCATTTAACCTTGGTTCTTCTGGAGATTCATACAATACTGTTAGATTATGAAGTTAATTTAGAAATAAACATAAATGTAACTATGGCATAGTATTTAAACTCTTTATAATTATTAACAGATTCTTCAAAAATAAGTATCATTTGTCATAATAGCCACTTCTATAGTATTATAGACCAGAAAGTTCTAAAAATAAATAAGAATGCTAGAAAATACACCTAAAAACTTTCCTGATACTTTGAATTACGATTTATAGTTCTTCAACCTCATTATTTTACCCCGTTAAGTCCGATACCCTCAAAAAGTTGAAAGAAACTTCAGAAAATACCTCGAATTCAGAAATGTGTTTTAGCCCATAATTAGAGAATTCGCACCATAAAAGATTTTTTAATTTTTCCCATTTTTTGGGGATCTATTCGATTAAAAATAATTTAGGCCTCTATTATAGGATCGGAAATAGTCCACTTCGACCTGACGGATACATTTATATTACAAAATGTCGAGTTTATCATGTAGAAATTTTAGCAAATCATAGCTTTTAAAAGATGTGTAAAATTTTTTATTAAAATCTTGCGGTCAATACAATTTTAAATTGCATAATCGTTTAATCATTTTGTAATACCCATATATAGTGTTGCAAATATTCGATAACTACATTTTCATAAAATAATTTTTTATGCAATTTATTATTCTTTTTTTATCGTTAGGTTTAATATTTAAAACACTTAATCAAATTCTACGTTATATGATTTCACATTCCTGTATTATGAATAAATATTTACCAAAATTGAAAATTCCTTAGACAATGAAGAATGACGGATACCTCTCTATTGTGGTATTTTTAGAAAGATGGTATGTAAGATACATCTTTCTAAATTATTTTAAGATTTTAAAATAATACTTTGATGAATATTAAAAATCCACAGGACTGTAGACAATGTAGGTTAAGATATTTTCTTGTCATAAATATTAGTCACTTTGCATAAGATTTAAAAAACTGTTAGATATTATTGTCATTATCTGAGTTTACGTCAGATATGAACACCTACTTTATATGCAGCACACATTTTAAATCGATCAGAAGATTAGATCTCGAGTTATCGCGTCGAGCAGCGGAGATAAATACTATTCTGATAAAAAAGCGTTCAGCGTTTTTATGCAGCAATAGGGGATAAGCCACTGTTAAAATTCGAAAAACGGTATAAATATTTAATGCTTTACCGAGTTCTTTTTCTTTTAGTGTAGACTACCAACATTTTTTTCAGTAGGCTTTTATAATATATTTTAAGAGGCATAGAGATCATTCAGCTCTATTTGTTAGCATCAACGTTTACTCTGAGCATGATTCTTTGGAAAGATTTTCGTTCAAAACAAAACTGCATTTGTTTAGTAAAAACTAGTTCATATATGAGGATAGACTATTTGTAATGAATGCTACTACTGATAAAACAATAATTCTTCAATTTTATATTTTCCGCTACTTTTATTCTTCCAATAGAATGAGTGTCTGAAAATCTTTTAAAAGTTGCAAGTGATTTTGTTAAAAACTGTCTGCAATTCTGCACCACTTGAACGTGAATGCTAAAATTGTATTAGAACGTTTCCGAGTGTTATGGAACTAGTTTATAGAGATAAGTAAAGTTTATGCCTTTTAATATTTCTAATCGAAACAGAACCTATTTTAATTAATAAACAAAAAAAATTATAATATTTACTCACTAAGACGTTATTTATTATATATTTATTGTTGGCTGTGTATTACTTTTCTTATAAAAATCTACCCATAAATTAATTAATTTATGGATATTTTATCTAAAATAGTATTCCATACTACCCATAAACTAGTTTTGTACCTGTTAGTTAGATTTCTACATATGTAGTTAAGCTTTAATTATTTATCACAGTATCCCCTTCAAGTAATCTTTCACAGTAAAAATGATTACTTATTTTTGATATATCTTAAATTTCTTCTTAGTAACATCATAAATTCTTAAGGAAATAAGAAAAAAATGTCTCATTTCAAGAGCGAATATTACATATTTCTCAGAACTACGTAAGCTTCTGAGCTTACGTTATAACAAAAAGAAAAGCAAGAAGAAATGTCTTCTTGTACGAGTGAACACTACTTATTTAGGTTATGTTATGATTCTCAATATAAGAATAGATAAATTCTTAAAGCTTGCATCATATTTTGAGAAAATTCCGTTTCTGTGTCTAGAGAATTTGTATTAAACCGATTAACTTAATAGATTTATGGCAAGAATAAATACGAGGAAAGCATTTAATTAAAAATTGCCAAAACCAAAGCAGTTTATAGGAGAAGCAATACTAAGAAACTAAAAAATGCCCAATAAATATAAACTCAATTAGTTTCATTGCAGAAAGCTTCTTCATGTCTAGAAATTCTGTAAAAACCAAGCATTGTATGTCGTTTCTGCCTATCTTGGTAAACTCAACTTCATCTTCTGACTCATCCGGACTATTTTATTATTATTATGTAAATGCTTTAAGAACATTTTATCTATGGATCCATCGCAAAAGCCCCAGTTTCTAGTCTCAAATATCTAAACATTTTAGCATTCACCAACAAAAAAACACTCTCCCCAACTGTCCACTCCAAAAAAAAAAAAAGAAAACACACACCCAGCCATTCCAAATAACCACTATACAACTCTCTCGCTCCGCGCGGCAATAACAAATCCAACGCTGCCAGCTATACAGTCTCCGCGCGCAGGGACTTTCATAACAATAAACACTTCCAGCCGGAAGACGAAGTAGCGCGGCGGCAGCGTCGACGGCAGTCGAAGAACAAGTAGAAACGAAACGCATTCGCAGCCGGAAGCGTACGCGGCGAACAATGGACAGCGGAGGAAAAAACGAAGCCATATCGACTAGGTCAATATCACCCATGGGTGTTGTTCCAGCAGAAGCAAAGAAAAAATACAGCCTCATCCCTCTCTCTCTCCATCTCTCTGTGTATATATCCATTCTGCCGAGGGGCATTATGTTTTCCCGGGGAGATGAGCTTCCTGAAGTGCGAATTTCGCGCGGGGAGAAGGGGAGGTAGATTACGTAAGAGCCGACGCGGGAATTCGAGGGTCAGGCCGGGTTATATCGAGATACGGCGATATCTCGGCGAGATAATCGGCCGGACGTGAAATGGATTTTCTTCTTTGCGCGCGCGCGCGCGTGTGTGTGTGTGTGTGTGTGTGTGTGTGTGTGTGTGTTGGGATGGGCAGTATAGCAGGATCGCGCAGGAAAAATAATCATCCTAATGACCTACATATAGGCCGGCGATCCTTCGGCTTGAGATGAGAGGAGAGGAGAGGAGAGAGATAGACTTGAACTGGATGGACGTGTAGACGATTACCGATATATGGAAGCCCCGAGGAGGGCCGAGGGTAAATCGATAGACGGTTTTATTGAAAACTCGACTGTTGCTAAATGGCCTGCTGGCTAGGAGGTGCTTACTAAATACAATGGGATTGACGGAGGGGGAGTTATGAGCGTTACTTAATGAAGCGATCGATAAATTACTGACGCGGAGAGGAATCTTGTAATCAGCGGATATTGCTGTAATTGTATTTGTAACTTTCTGTAAAAATTGGTCTATAATAAGTAATGTTTGCTAGACGAATATTAAATTTTACTATGAATAGCTGTGGTAATTTGTACTATGAATATAGCAATTCTTATAGAAGATTGAGTATGTCCTTAATTTACAAACAGATTAATAATAACAATTGCCATACGGTCTTCTATATTTTATTTATTTATTTGAATTTCTTTTTCGTGAGTAGCAGTACTGTATATATATTGTATGTTTTATACCTAATATTCTTAATCAATAGAAACTTAACATTTTGTATCAAAACTATAGTTAGAGTTATAAGCAAAAAGTTATAAGTCTAAAATTTGTCATTTTTGTCATATAATGTTGTTCTCGCTTCAATTATAAATATTTTTAATAGATCATAAACTTCTTATATAAAAGAACATTAAATAATACACTTCTTTGAGTTCTAATGTAATAACAATAAAGCGATTACGGATACAATGAGTAAACAAGTGGTGAAAAGTGCGAAATGTGCCTTAACAGGTTGTTAAATATTGCATCTCCGCTTGGTAAGTACATGTAAAGACTAAATGTTTTCTTTCAACTTTTTTTTTACGCGGCTTAAGAAAAGTGTTCTTTAAGAACTGCAGAAAGTTCATGAAAAATTCAACTAGTTTCTACGGTTTTAAGCTGAACTTTCCTTTACTTTTAAGTAATTCTCCATTCACTCAGCGCGTTCTTTTATAATTTCTACTTTCGAATTTAAATCTGATATGTATACTTATAAAAAATTACTTAAAATTTGTAAAGATCGCATTTTATTTATTGGTGGATCGTATTATAAACTGAAATCTCCATTTTCAGTGTTTCATTTTAAGACATTGTCATTTATAGTGAATCCGCTTAAAATTGAAGTAAGAATAAAACTCATTACTGAATTACTCATTCGTAATGTAATAAAATGCGATTCTTTGATGGCCTCTAACAATTTTTTGTCAACCAAAAAACCATTTAATTTTGTCTTATGATCAACAGGTTTCTCTTACCTGTATCATTGTATATTAGCTGATATGAAGCACTATTCATGTATCGTAGATCAAATTAAATAAAATACACTGATAAAAATCATGATACAACACTTATAAACTCTATGTAAAAATTTACTATTTCTGAACATACTCCATTTTCTATTAAAACTCCAATAATATTAATAAAATTTATTATTCGTTTGACAATTTTTTCAAAAGTAAAATAAGTCGAGCATATTTCCAAAATAAACAGCAATAAGAGCGTTGCCTTCTCCCAATTTCTTCTTTCCAAGTATAAATTAATTTTTCCCCTTAAAATATTAGTCCAGCAATATCTGTCCAATTTTAATTTTATCTGTTTTAATACTCTTATCTATTTAAGTTTATTCGTTTCATTTCCTCAAGATATTTTAATTTGCTTATATGACAGAACTAACACTTAAGGTTGTAAATAATTTTTTAGTGTTTTATATGCTTTAGAGGTTTTTATTTTAATTTAAAAACTATTATATTTCTTTCTGTTGCTAGTTCTATTACATATTTATTCTATTTAAACAATAAATAACTAAAAATTGGACTACTTACGGTCCATTCACATATTACCTAACGCTATTTTTGCCAATTTTAGACCCCCTCCCACCGCCTTGTAACGCATTTTTACTGGTCTTCCTATATCTTTTACACACACCGTAACGCTAACAAGGACCCTCTCTCCCTTTAAAACATTACGTAATATGTGAACTACCCCTTAAAATTCACTAGGGATTTCGATCCCGAGAAGTTAAAATAGATGAGATATCCATAGATAGATATAGAAAAAGAAAATAAAAATCCCTTCTAATTGATCAGTTTCAACTCCTTTCCCAACAACATACAATCTCGAAAAACACTTAAAAATTCATCCAAAATCCTTGTACAATCGGTGCCAAAAAGAGATTGTCCAAATCACCGCCACCAAGAATTACCATAATAGCGCGTAACATCGTGCGCGCGACAGGTTCCTCGAACTGATTAGCGCTCTGCCGTATCCGTCGTAGCGCTAAGATTCTCGTTAAAAATAATCCAATTAGCCCCCCGGGAGAGAAAGAGAGAGAAACCTCGGCGCAGCCGTCGACGACAACACTCGCGCTCAATTAAACGAGTCGCCGCATACATGAAAGGCCGCGCTTGCCTCTATGAAATCCATTTAGAGCCGAGAGAGAGAGAGACTCGTCTCGGCCGACGCGAAGCCCGCGAAAAATAATTAAACGTCCCTTCGCTATCGCGCTAAGATGAAAAGATCGTTAGAGTGAGAGGAGAAAAGCGCGGGGGTTTATACTCGTTAAGGTGATTTCGAGGGAGAGAGAGAGAGAGAGAGAGAGATAGCTCAATTGCCGGGGGAAAATCGGATTTCGGATTGACGGGGGCAAGCGGTCTGCTTTGTTGTTTTGAGTGTGTACGAGTGTGTGTGAGAGAGTGTGATGTATCTTTTTTGTAAATCGATGTAAAAGGTTTACAGGAGCGGCGATTGGTTTCTGTAGAGTGGACTTTTTTGACAGAATGTCAATGTTATTGGGGCATTTAAGCCGGTTGTTTCGAGAACTTATTTCCGTTGACTTTTTTGCAGTGAGGGACTGTTTGAGGCGGAAATTATACATTTTATGGAAAATTTTAATAGTTTTGTTTGTGTGTTGAGGATATACTCAATACAAAAAGAACTTTATTTATAATAGTAAAAATTGTCAAACGAATATTTAATTTTATCTAAGAGAAAGTAATGATGACGGTTATTATGTATATATTATGCAATATTGGGCAATTTAACTGTTTAGGAATTCGAGTATGGAATTTAAATTAGTATGAAAGTCTTGACTTGAAAAAAGCACGCAAAGCATTATAAGCAACTCCTTGTACTAAAAATTCCCAAGCAAATATTAAATTTTATTGCGAATATAGCAATTTTTACTATAAATATATGTTCTTAATGTAATGTAAAGTCAAGTGTTCGAAAGTGGGTCAAGATATTTAAAATTCGCTCTAGATACCGCAGTCAATATTCTTTTGAACTCCTACGTTCGGTTCCACTTTCTAGATCATTTAAGAATGTACAAGAGTTCATACTTTTTAACCACTTTTATATCACGCTAACCTCAAAATTACAACTTTGATATGATTATTCGGCGCTCGTGATATAAAATACGGTTCGAAACTAGTGTATAAGTAGATTATATACCTCATGTTACTTTTCACTCTCGCTTCGTTCGAGCGAAAAACATCACACGAGGCACATAATCTACTTCCGTACCCGTGTCGAAATGTACTATTATTAAATTTTGATTTTTCAGTTGAAAATGCAAAATGTCAAAATTTAAATATTTTCCGCATATAAAATGATAAATTTTTTTAATCTTTTAATAAAATCATTTCTAATATTCTTATTTTAAGAGAAAATTCAATTATCCCAATTTTGTTTCCTTTTTGTAGAATATTTTTAACTTTTCAAGCACGAAGTATTAAATTTACTATACAACTTCATCCATTGTATCTAATCTCTTATTCCGAGCAACATTGGCATTTAATTGATGATTCTTTCAGTCACAAATTATGATTCCAAACGAAACTACTATTTTATTTTCTTTCCAGTTTCAAATTATCTTTTTAATGATTTCGCGCAGCGGCGTCAAAAGCATCCCGTGTCAAAAGGCGAAAATTCATCCAAACATCAAACAGCTGCGATAATTCGCCAAAGTAAAACAGCACTGCAATTCAGCTCTTTAGCTCGGCCACGCCGTAATTCGCTAATCGTCGCGGCTGAAAATATGTTAATTACGATTAAATTCGCCCGAAGAAGCTTCGGAGGCCAGCGCTCGAAAATAACTTTTACTACCCAGGCACCTGCAATTTCGCACCGACGTCCGAAGCGTCCACGCGCTCACAAAAGAACAAAGAGAGAGAGAGAGAGAGAGAGAGAGAGAGAGAGAGTGAGAGAGAGAGAGAGAGTGAGAGAGAGAGAGTGAGAGAGAGAGAGAGAGTGTGAGAGAGACAGAGAGAGAGAGAGAGAGAGAGTGGTCGTAATAACAGAACGAGAAAAAAGAGCACGAAACAAAAACGCCGTTTGCGTTCCCTCGGCATTAATTATTTTTCTCGCTAGGGAGACGGAGAGGGAGAAGGACAATTTTTTTTAATGAATATCAGCAACGGGTGACATTTCTACTGGAGACAAGTGTTCTGTAGAGGAGAAATTTGTGTTTTGTGGGAATGAAAATCTGAGAGGCGCAGCTGAACGTTTTAATTAATTTCAGGATGTTGTACGTCGTTCGGGACGAGTGCGTGGAGTTTTTATTTGCATTTGGAAAAATATTTTATTGATGCTTTTCATAGGAAATTCAATCTGTATAGGTTTCTTTTATTAGTTTTATGAAACTTATATGATTTCAAAAACCGTTGACCTTTTTTATTCACCAAAAGTAAATATAAAGTCACTGATACTTCGATATTTTTCTGCGTAAAAATTTAAAATACAAAAAACATTGCATACGTAGATTAAATGACAGGTTATATTAAAAATTATTGTTTAATATACATAGAGAGTGCTTTTTCAACTATCCGCGAAAATCTCAAGCGTATTAGTCCTGATTAGGAATCTTACCTTAATCATATTGTAAATTAATTTGGTAATTTTATATTTCTTTTATACAATAAAGAGCAAAATTATTGTAATTTAATTGCGACTTCCTTTTCTTATAGTTTAAAGAATGTATTTGATTTATATTTGCGAGTTTATAATTTTATGTTTAGTAACAAATAATTAAATTGGTTAGATATTTATTGAAAGATAGTTTTTTTTTAATTTGAAATTAAATTCTAAATGAATAACTAAATTAATTGATAATAATTAAAAAATATTTATATAATAAATTGTTACGTTTATTTTTTACATTTAAATGAGCAGTTTAGCACAGTTTCAAGAGAAAATTGAGTATTCATTTCAATGGAGAGATCGTTTTAAATAAAATCCTGGGCTACAATGAGATCGTTATAAAACCCTCCATTGAAGGATCGTTTTCGTACTTTTAATACATAGAATACTTTTCTCATTGCAAAAATAACCAACATTTGTAAAAATTCGCGAATTATAATTTCAATTAAATAACATATAATTCATATAAAATATTTAACAATATAAAAAAAACCATCACTGTACCCTTACTATCAGAACACACAGCAATTTCCTAAAACTAAGTTAATAATTGTTTCTCCAAAAAATTAACACGTTTGAAATTAATTTACTAGCGGTTAACAACCCAAACTATCCAAGGCTCTAAAAAAAGAGAAATTCTTGGCCTCTACCTATCGCAACTACTTACATACAGAAACTTGCGGATCTTAAAGCTCGGCTTCCCCGAAACTAATAATCAACCCCCGGCTGCACTCTAGGAGCGTTCAAAAATAGTTTCTGCAGGAGTTGCCCTCAGGGCAGAAGTTTCCCCAATATTCCCGCAAAATCTCGCTTACACACCTTCTACTCACACGCACATACACACATGCACATGCATGCGCACACATCAACATGTACATATGTACACAAAAACGTACAGACGTACACGCATACATACACACACACATAAAGAAGAAAAAAAATAATACTTGGATTTTCAGCTGCAAATCGACTTTTAGAGATTCAGTCCAATTCAGGTGGCTTCTAGCTAAAATTTAGGAGTAATAATTCGGATTTATAGAGTAATTGCAACTATAATTGTCCTCGCAATTGCCATTACAGTAATACAAAAACAAAACTTGCAATTTAATGTAGAATACAGGCATAAAGTGTTTTCGACTTTACAACACAATTTTTTACTTTGAGACACTTGTTTAATCCAGATATAATTATACTATACAGGTTTCATTTTTATTTCGGAAGTTTAAATGATAATGATTATCCTTTTTAGCTCTACCGGCTAAGCGTGTTTAATTTATATTTCACTGAAAACGGGCCAATTAAAAATGTTGAATAAAAACGGGATTTTTTCAAGTCGAGTGTTTCAAAAATATGTTTAAAGGTTTATTTTCAAAGAGAGATTTGTTACGGTGACTCTGAAATGGATTAATTGTAAAATTCTGCTATTCCAGTCATCAATGGATCAAAATGTTCATTTTATTTTTTACGAATATACGTAGTGGATAATATGTATTTATTTATTGCTTAACTCGTTTTTACATGAATATTTATTAGTTCAAATAAACGTTTATTTTGAATTTATTGAATCAGAAGTGAATTAATTCGTTTATTTAAAATGTCTATATTCCGTGAAAAAATTTTTCATACAACCGGGCAAATAATATTGTTTTCAATTTGGTCATAATAACGTTTTCGCACACATTACATTCATACGAAAAAGTTCATGTTGTTACATAAATCACTATTATTGTACTTTACTAAACATTCAATGAATGAAATAGATCGCTGCTCATACAAATAAATACCCACTATTTTCACGTAAATAATTATTAACCGAGTATCAAAATAAATATTTATTTCAATTTACTGAACATATTTCAGCTTATTGTGCTAACCAACTATAAGTCTAAAAATTCTAAACAATCTTACACCACCGCAGCCCACACTTAGAAATAACCGAAATAAATACTGTTCCAAATCGAGTGACTCCCCCTCATTCAACAGCTGAACTTTCTAATCCTTCTCAAACACAGTCGCCGCCGCCTCCACTGTTTGCCCTCGATTCGCTCAATCTCACAATACCACGCGCACGCACAATATCTCGTCTGGCCTTTATCACATCTCGCCGCTTTCCAAAGATCGCCTCGCTCGGATTTTTCTAAGAAAATCCAAAATCGTGGGGGGGGGGGAGGGCGATTTTTCCTCTTCCGCGAGCAGTCACAGAAAGAAATAAGAAAAAAGAAAGGGAGAGTGAGAGAGAGAGAGATGCAATAAGAAAAGGACTTCCACTTCCGAGCGGGTTGGTTATCGTCGTTGCGGAATAATCGCGCACGTCTCCCCCCCCCCCCTCTCTCTCTCCCTGGCTATTTTATTTTAGAGCTATGGCCAGAACCTCTCCGATGTGATTTTATTAAAGCAATGGAATCCCCCATGGGATGCGATACTCTCTCCTCCTCCTTTTTGTTCCTTATCCTTTTCGATTTCGCGCGCGCTTTGTTCTTTCTTTTGTGTCGGCTGGCGAAGTCGAAGATAGCGAGCTTGCGCGCGCGCGCGAGGTCGTTAAATAAAAGGCGTGCGCGCGCACCTCTTCTTTCTTTCTTTCTTTCTTTCTTTCTTTCTTTGCTCTTCTCCGCCTCGTTTTGCCCCTTTTTTCGCGCGCCGCTGCGCTATATTTTATATAACTTTAATTAAGTTCTTGACAGAATGAATTGCGCGCGTTGTTCTTCGATCTGCTGCTGCTGCGCGAGTGGAGTGCAAGGAAAAAAGGAGAGAGAGAGAGTGAGAGAGGTGGCGTGCGGAGAGAGGCGTTTTAGGGGAGGAAAATACGGGGGGCGCAAGCGGCCGCGAGAATATTGTAAAATGCAATTATAAGTGGAAGAATGGAGCGAGTAAGTTTCGTAATTATGATTAAATTGCCGAAGCACGCGCTGTGAATTTAATTGGATTCGTTTTCTTTCTTTTTTCTCGTTGTTGAGACAGACGTAAAATTGTGGAAATTTAAGAGCGATTTCTTGGAGATGTGGGATTGTTTGGGTGGAGAGTCCGTGAGATTTGAGATATGGAGTTGATCGGGATTTGGTATGTATCTTGTGGGGAGAAGTCGATGTTAAGCTTAAACTATCAAAGAAAACGTGAAAGTTCATCAAAATTTTAGATTCCGAGCTTCGATTTAAGTTTCTTTTCGTATCAAAATACTATTTTATTTATTCTAAAGTTATAAACAATTGAAGACGTTAATGAAAAATACATGAGAAAAGCATTGAATTTTAAAGAAGTATTAAAAATCATTCAAATTTTCTCGTATTTTTCGTTCCAATCTTCAATAATCTACATCCATTAATTAATTGTATACAAAATAAAACTTGAATTAAAGTTATTTGACAATATCTATTAAATCCACATTAAAATCCATTTTCCAAAACTATACGTCATGCACTCTCCGTTTTACTAAACTTAATAATCCATAAAAAATCATCCCAAATATAATCTGGGAAATGGAATCTCGAAAATGGATTTTCTACTATATCCACACTATTACCATTTTAGTCAGATAATCGAAAAGTCAAATTTACTTTAGTCGACTTTCAAGTAGTTTGCTCAAAGTCCAAGTCGATTTTAATTGTATAAATATCATATTTTACTTGAAATTTAGGAAATTAAATTTCTAAATTTTCAAATGTTTTGAAAATTAAATGCGTCCAAAAAAATTCTACTACGAAATTCTTTTCGAAAATAGAACCTCTCACCTTTTCGAAAATCGAATACCGCCACCTGGGAAAAAATATCTTATATATGAAGCGTTCAGAACCATAACGAAACAAATACATTTTCGAAATTTAGTAAACGTCTATCTGAATTTTGAAATATTTTATTGGTTCCGGCATTATTTCTTTTATTAAAAATATGTAATTGATAAACGGTATATCTAAGTATCAATTGAATTTATAAAATTTAGTTAATTTTATTCTTTCATATAACTGAAATCTTGAATGCTGCATGTCTATATATAGTTATATATAATTTTGATATAGAGTTATATATAATATATATAGATTTTTATCTTATGTAATCATACATAGTTGATTATACCTATATATGTTCTTATATATTCATATATAATTATATACAAAACTAGTGATTTTCATTTTTTATGAAATTATATAGTTACATAAGGAATGTCACAAGAAATCTGCACTTGCTCAAAAAGAGTCGGTTCAAAAAATAATTAAAATAAAAAGTTGAGGCACACCTCTGCCACAATTTTTTTTTCCTTCTATACGTCATGTAATATATGTATGAAAAATGTCCAACATGCAAAACAGACAACGTCATGTTTTTAAAACGTACATCAATTTCTTTTATGGGAATTTAGCGTGGGAATTATGGACAAAAAACGGTCATCAGTGACATAACAATTACTTGGCTTTTGAGTATACAACAATTTATTTACGAAATAGAATATAAAGTAGAGAAAAAAGCTTTAATTTTAGACGTGCTGCGTTTCAAAATATTAATAATATCAAAAGTTACGAGTGATCAAAGATAGTGAATAAACACGAAAGAACGCGAAGAAATGGCAAAAATGAAAAATCATGAAATTTCGCGATTTTATCGTGTTTATTTACTATCTTTAATCGTTCATAACTTTTGATATTGTTAATCTTTTTAAACGCGGCACGTCTCAAATTAAAGCTTTTTTTCTCTACTTGATATTCAATTTTGTGAAAAAATTATTTGCATCCTGATAAGCCAAGTAATTGTTATATCACTGATCACGGTTTTTAGTACATAATTCCCATGTTAAATTCCCATAAGAGAAATTGATATACGTTTTCAAAAAATGACATGGTCTGCTTTGCATGTTGGACATTTTTTACATATGTTACATGACCTATAGAGTGAGAAAAATATGGTTGCAGAGGTGTGCCCCAACTTTTTTTAAAATTATTTTTTGAACCGCCTAAGTGCAGATTTCTTGTGGAATTCCTCATATATACGACTATATCTAACCATGTATAATTGTAAATATTCATGTATACTTTTATATAAATTTCATACATGATCATATATATATGTATATATGAATATACATAGTTCATAGTAGTCTAACACACGCACACTCAGCGTTCCACAAATCGTGGAAGACAGTCGTCACCCTCTTTAAAACCATAGTCACGAACACCCACCGAAACAAAATATCATAACTCCCTTACCTTCTCCTCCTCTAGAACCCAAAAGATAAGACACTTTACAGTCCCCCGTCCATATCTAAATCCCTCGCCACCTCAATACTCGCTCGCGAGACAAAAGCGCGTAGCACGAGAAAAACACACTTCCACATCAATCCCCCTTTCCCCTTTCCTCCGCGCCCACGTCCACGCTTTATCCAAATAAGATCTTGTTAAAGTATCGGATTTTTCGGGGGACGGGAGCGCGCGACGACAAGTTCGAAACGAAAGCCCGGAGATATTCGCGCCTCGCGCGCGCGTAAACTTCGTCCCTTTCATTTTCATATTTCATTTTGTATCTGCGCTTCAAAGGACCGGCTGGAAAAAGAGTATCTCGGATACAAACAGAACGAGAAATAGAAAGAGAGAGAGTGAGAGAGAGAGAGAGGGAGGAAAGGACGGGAAAACTAATGTGTATCGAGGAGACGATATATAAGTGAGCCTAGGAAAGTTCGTCGTCATACCGACAGAGAGAGAAAGAGAGAGAAAGAGAAGGGGAGAGAGAGAGCGAGAAACGGCCATATACATAGAAGAAGAGCAGAGGAAACAAGGGGGGAAAGCTTGTAGCATACATATGTACAAGCGCAGTGGCAGTATTCCTCGAGGCACATAATTCCTGGAAAAGGAGGACGAGTAGGAATCCTCTTAGCGTAGTTTCGCCATCGAGATATACATATCTATATATGTATATATATATATATATATATATATATATATATATATATATATATATATATATATATATATATATATATATATATATATATATATATATATATATATATATATATATATATATATATATATATATATATATATATATATACATGTATATATATACTATCTATCTCTATCTCTCTCATACCCGCGTTTTCTTGGCACTTGGCCTCTTGGACGCGCAGCCGGCGAATTGGTCATCGCCAAGGGGGCACTCGACGGCCTCTCGCGAAACTCAGGAATATTCTCTTTGAGAAGAGGGGGAGGGGGGAGAGGGAGACAGATTCTCGTTTGTTCGTATTATGCGGAGGCGGGCGCAGGGTAATTAGCGAGGGAGAGGGGAATTAGAATTTATCAGTGTTTAACTTCTCGCGACTGGGAGCCGCGCGCGCTCGCGCACAGTGTCTAGGGTGCTGTGTTTTGTGTGTGTTCGAGGGAAGGCGAATTAAACTCCTTCGAGAGACGAGGCTCAAGCTAATTTCGATTAGTATTTGCCGTAGAGGGGCTTGGAAAATTTAGGGGCTGCGCGTCGTTTACTTGTTTAAAATTTCAATTTCGTGCATTTAATTTTGCATTTGCGTGGTTTTATATTGACTTTGAAACGAGGGGAAGGACTCTTGATGCACTCGAAATTTGATATGGGGAAAGGTCAGTATTTTGTAGTGAAAATTCAGCATTTCGTAGTTGTGAGTATAGCGTCATCATGGAAATGGTAAAGTTATAACTATGAAATAGTAAGTTTTTGCTGTAATTTCAAATTTAGAGAGCATTAGATGTGTTCGGGATAAGCAGAGGATAGTCATAAGAAATGATATGATTAGGTATTAATTCACTATATTCTTTAAATTTCACTTGACCTGTGACATGCTCGCTATATTATGGTCTCGTTTCTTAAAAGTGACGCTGCCGATAATCCTGCCCTGCGTAAGTCAAAATTGAACTGCACTTTTCTTGCCGCCCAAATGACCCGCAAATTTTCCCTTCGCTTCCGTCTTCACTCACCTGCAGCCCACGCTACACTCCCCCTACTACATATTTTCTCTCTCTCTCTTTTTTTCCCCGCATCTCGACTATTGCTCTCTGGTGTATCTGGATGCATCACTTGAACTTCGTAGCCGGCTGCAAAGACTGCAAAATTCATGTGTGCGATAAGTTTTAGGTGCTAGGAGGGACGAACACATCACCCCCTACAGGGAACAATTAGAATGGACTCGGGTGGACTCTCGAAAAGCCATTTTCATGGCTATAAGAATGTATAAAATTCTACGGGTTAAAGAGCCAGTCTATCTCGAGTCGCTTTTTATGAAGAACAAATCGAAGCGTCCTGTAAGGGGTGACGCAAAAGAACTCTCAGTAACACACATGCGCACTGAAGAAGGACGAAGATCTTTCCAAGTACAAGGTGCGCATTTGTGGAATTCACTCCCTCTTGCCATTCGTACGCTACCATCATTAATGGCCTGTAAGGTGGCGGTCAAGAAATACCTCGCATGCTTAGATTAATTGTTTTGTTGATGTTCATTTTTTTCCACTTCTTTTCATTTGCTTAATTATTTTGTGTTAGTTTATTTTGTATCGTTAAAATTCTAATTTATTGATGTATTTGTGTATTTTATTTATGTTTTCTTTTAATTATTAATTTGACAAAACAATTTTAAAAAAAGTATGCATGTATTTATTAGTATGAATGGAAACGATTGTTAATGTATGTATGTAATTTTATTCAATCGACTGATAGGTATAATAAGTACGATTTAGAAAACACAAATTTTATAACTGACAACAAAGTACAATACTTTATGTACCTGACTTCACATATATGCAATTCATTTTAGTTAAGTAACGATGTGATATGTAATTTTAAGAAACTGATAATGTGTGACATTAAAATGTAAAATTGTATATAAAAATTTTTGTAAATATTTACAAATAAATATTATATCTCTCTCCCTCTCTCTTAGGTGACGTCCGGGTCGTAGGCCCTCGCCTGCCGTCCAGATGTTTCGATTGAACTCGGAGATGCACCGCCATAAAAGTTGACGTATCCTTTAGACGGCGCACTATTGTTTGGTCGTCTTTAATTCCCAAAGGTATGAGAAGTTTTCGAGTTCTGCTCGATCGTATATGCGCGTATAGGTTTTCGTCATTAGGAAAGAAATACACGCTTTTTCCTGTCCGCAACAAGATGCGATTTCGTAATTTCAAAGACGTAAGATTGTGAATATGCCAAATGTGTATTTAGTTACTACACAAATAGCTAGCGACTTAATTAATTCTTATCATTCAACTGTTATACAAAATACATGTAAAATATATTTTTATAGATATTTAAAAAAATGTTCTTTAATAACATATACAAAGCTTGTTAAAAATCATGGCAAATATTATAATATTTAATTTGTAACAAAACTTTTATTACTATCAACGTGAAAAAGTGGATTTACTTGTATCGAGTGTACACCGACATTTCTGAATATCTTAGTGTAGTCTTATGCGTCTGCATTGCTTATCGGACTGGAATTTTCTCTTTGAGATGACTTTATTTTCAATATAGTATGCTCAAGTCTTTGGAGTGGACAAAATAAAAATGGAAAATTTTCATCTCTAAAAAAAATGATATCTTTTATCAGGTCTTGTGCAAAATTGTAAAATTGAAACGTTTTTTTTTAAATCTTAAGAATACTTTTTTATATTAAAAAATTAAAATTCCATATCTTAAGTAAGTTATTCGATGAAATAGATATTTAATTGTTTACACAACCGAAAACAACGACAGTTTACCAATATTGCGCATTTTAGAATACTTGAATATTCAGATATTTAAAGTCTTTGGCTTTTCGAGTAATCGTTAAATATTCAGATAATCTCGACCGCGGTGAACTTTTAAATGTAGTTCAAGCCAAATCGCTTTGAGATTTTTTTTTCAAAGAGCTCAGGTTACTACAGGGAATTTGAAATTGCACAGATGTTTCTTGCCATAACAAGATTATTCAAATTCATGAAGAATTTGTGCTTTCGTAAATGAAAATGCAGTTATCTACATCAAAAGGTAATTAAAAATATCATATTATATTTTAGTTTTACGTAAAAAGTTTCATGAGGTATCGTACATAGTAAAAGGTAATTATAATATAGAATGAAATCCCGCCCTTTCATCACAGTTATAAAAGATATATTCAATCTTATTATCTCAAAAAATTAAAATCACGAAATGAATGGATAATACCGAGCATATTACAATCGTCACGTTTTAACCCTCTTTGATATACTATAATTTTTTTCTATCTACACAATGCGTATTTTCAATAAAATAAAACGTTTATAAACCCAATCCGCTTATCATAGAACTCTCAATAGCCAGAAGTGCATCGAGAAAAATACAGACTTTCACTGCGGACATTCAAGCGAGTCCACGCAAGTGCAAATCCCTTCAAATTTCAACAAAGGATTGTCATTTATACATTTTAATATATTTTATTTAAGTATACAAAAATATTATAAGAAACCCATGACTTATTTCTTGACTTATTTATTACCATACAACACACTAATAAATTAACCGTCAACCAAGCAGTTCTTACAAGCTTCACTCAACTGTACCGTCAACCCATAAAACACACCACTAGACTTTATTTCCCCGGAATCGCCCTTAACCCCCGCCAAAATTAATATACACCCCCTTGATCCCTCCTCGACGTGCGCGCGCGCGTAAATTCATCCCCCTTTGTCTTTGAACAATCGACGCGTATAGCCGCGCTCGCGCTAGGAAACATTCGCGCAACGACTACGTACCGTACCGTACCGTACCGTGCCGGGCCGCACCGTACGTACGAACCTTTCGTCAACTCATCGCTCTCGAAAGCCGCTCTAAAAGCCCAAAGCCGAGCGCATTTAACAAGGCCGGAAACTGCTCTTGCTCAAAGCCGCGCGCGCGCTCTCATTTCCCAGCGCGCATTCGCCTGGACTGTGCCTTGGCGAAATCCGACGTCTGATCCCGAGCTGTTCTCTTCCTCTGTTTCGCTCTCTTGCGCGCGCGCGCGCGCGCTTTCGTTGCGTCGAAGTACAAAAGACGCGCACGAGCACGGCTCGGAATTTATTATCCGCCGCGACTGGCGCTGGGCGACGATGCTACTTCATATAATTCTTCCTGTGTGTATGTGTAAGCCTTTGTGATTGTGTGTAAGCTTATGCGTGTTGTCTTATGCGTTTTGTGTGATGCGTGTGCGTGAGTGTAGGTGTGTGTTCGTATGTGTGTTAGTGAACGTGCGTGTATCTGTGTATGTGTGAGCTTATGCGTGTGTGTAATAAATAATTCTAATATGGCGAACTATAAGGGTCATGATGTAGCGATGTAGGTTTTCAAGGTCTCAAGTAGCCCAATAACTAGCGTCTGCTACACTCAACAAAAAAAAATGAAAATTATTTTGATCTAAATGAAATTACGCTGTCGGTATACTTCAAAATATTGATATTAAAAATTTTTAAATTATAGATAAATGAATTTCTTTAAAACAGTAGCCCTCTTTCTAGCGATATACTTGCATTTCTCTCCTTAATATTACATTAAAGCTTTGATATAAAGTGGGATACTCTTCTCTAGTCAGATATTTCAACTTTTGACCTGATTTAATGCTTATGGTAGAATAATAGCGTATTGTTTATTACTTTAAGCACATCACGAATCAATCTGTAAAAAGGCCTGTTCCAAGTGTACGAGTAGAATGAACATATTGCTTTTATATTAAATTATTCCCTTAACTAAGCTCGACACAATTTATTTTTGTCTTTAATGGAGTGTTATTAAGTGTATTAATTAATACGTCATATTTTGCAAAATGTAATATGCACGAAAAGTCAAACGTTTATGTGTAAGTAGACATATATCGAGTTTGGTTAGGAGTTGCGTATTCAGTGTAGAATATTATAATTTCTTCCATTTTCTTTTACTATAATAAATAAAATAAATATAGAAGTAAGTAAATAACCATAATGTGGCAAAATATCTCAGAATATTTAAGTCGAATCTAATCAGACAACTTATTATTTAGTAAAATAATATGTTAGATGTCATCTTCTCCAAGTGATGAGAAATAAAAGAAACGAGGCTTCAAAACCTTAAAATCTAAAAATTTAGCATAGAAAAGGAAAATAAAAGCAATATCAGTCTCCTTTAACAAAATCTTCAGGCGCGCGAACCAAAAGAAGTAAAAAAAACCATACAGCAAAACATATCAGTAGATATGTACCGATTTAGTCGGGCGCGATCCTTTCACTGCTAAAAATTGAATTTTCTGCAATTGAATAAAATTGAATAAAATAAGCAGCGCTTTGAAAACTTAAAATCCAAACACTCAGCATAGAGAAGGAATATCAAGTCAAAGCCAGCCTCCCTTAAAAAAATCTCCAGTCTCACAAGCTCAAAAGAAGTAAAAAAAAACACAACACATCAAAACATCTAAGTAGACACGCACCGATTTTAGTCAGGCGCAACGCTATACAGCGCAAAATATTATATCTCTCGCCATGAATAAAACAAACATTGCTTTCAAAACTTAAAACCCCAAACACTCGCCATAGAAACGCAAAATCAAAGCAAAGCCAGGCTCCCTCGACAAATCTCCAGTCTCGCAAGCCCAAAAAAAGCCATCGAATTAAGCCAAGTGGCGCGCACACATCACCCAGACCTTTAAAAAAATATTCCTTCTCTCCACGCGAGTCCTTCAAACCTCTCAAAAGCCTCGCCAGAATTATGAAAGTCGTTAGGCTGGCCAGCTGCCGAGTGGATCTCCTTACACCCACACACCCACGCACTCGCACACATTCGCACTCGCGCGGGATGGGGATGAACGTTCAAACATATTAAAGCGAGCGACTAGGCACAAAAGCGCGTAGTCGGCCGTGTAATTCGCGCGCTTCGCGGCCAACCGACGCTCGCCATGCGCGAGCCGGAAAGAGAAGAGAATAGAGAGGGAGAGGGAGATGGACAAAGAGGATGAGAGCGCAGGATGTGGATGGAAAGTGAAGGACAAAGAGAAGATAAATACGCAAGGCCTCGCCGTGTGTGCTTAGCTGAATGGGCCGAGCCGGACGGGAGGCTTCAATTTAAAAGTGGGTTTAGTTTTCAATTGCTGGATTAATTGAGGACGCGCACGCGCGCTGAGGTGCGTTAGATGTATATATGGCTGGTTTGAAGAGGGATTTGGGAGTTTCGAGATGAAGGTGGATTTGGATGAGTAGAGGTGTTGGTATTGGGTCTGAAGAGTGGATATGTGTTTGAAGAGGAGAATAATAGTCAATGTTTAGGTTGGTATATAATGCCTGCAGTTTTTCGTATATTATGGTGCGGAATTATTGGCAGAGTTAAACTTACGTGGCAGAGGAGATTTTGAATAGTTTGAGTGTTTGTTACTCACCTGAAACAGAAAGAGAGATTCTTTATTAGTTATATATTTAAATAGAAACAATAGAGACAAATTAACATAAAAAATGGACACAAATTTGAGTAGTAGCTAATGTTTTATTGTTCTAGCTTGAATTTTAACTGCTTCAGCTAAAACGATCAATCTGAAATGTTTTAATATCTTAGCTAAGAAATTCGAGTCCAAAGAACGAGTTAATTCGCGTGATTGTATTAAACTCAATTTGAGTTCAAAAGTAGATTAAATCTATCAATTGGATTCAGTTTTTAATTTAACAGAGATTGCAGTATAGTATATTTACATATATGGACTTACATTATGTTAAATAATTTGAATTATTCAACAAAAGTTTTGTAAGAATATGGCAAGAATAAAAAATATTTGCTTTTGTTAATATATTTAATACTATATTCATATTAGTACAAATAATAGGTTAAGAAAACGAACTCAATGTGCAATCAACTTGCGTGGGATTCAAGCATAGTTACTCTAAAGTTTGGAATCCAGGTTGAGTTCTAGGAAGTCAATAATGACGATGGACGCGTTCTATGAATTCAAATTTGATCCCAAGAGATTTAGAGTATACCAAGGTAGACGCAACAAGTTTCATGATAATCGAGTTCGTTCTCGAGATATATACATATATATATATATATATATATATATATATATATATATATATATATATATATATATATATATATATATATATATATCAGAGTATTATATCTATACAGAGGATATATATATAAGTAGCAAATTCAAAAATCTTTTTTTTCTGAGTCGTTAAAAAATAGAATTTCGCGCCAATTATTCTAAACTATTATTTTAAATTGGACTAACGATCAAAAGAAATAACGATCTCACAATATATCCAATATTGTTCTATCTCCTTTTCCGAAAAAAGGAATAATAATAATAATAGAGGAATGAACTTTCGGTATAATTTGTCTTTTTCTTTTTGTACACAGGGCGACGCTGTATGACAATTGGTAGCCTTATCCCACGGGCAATCTTCTTTTGCTATTGTGCTGCTTGATAAATGAAGATATTAATGGTGTGTGCAAACTAATCCCTTTTTATTCGAACATATATCACGTACTATTCTAGTGCAACGGGTAGATCAATTTATTCTATCAGATTTAGAATGAAGGAAGCTTTTCTTCAATAAGTGTCTAGCGTAAAATTATTATTATTAACATTTATTATTTTTCTAAAAAAATCTTTTTAATTAATCAAGCTATTCCAGACTAGTCAATAAGGAAAAACAAATGAACTATAGAATATATGCAAGAAAACGAAAGGTAATTATTAAAATTATAACCTTAACCCCAAATTCTTATGTATAACTTTTTTATTTTCATACAACAAGATGCATTAATTAAGTTTCAATGTAAGCAACGATAAACGTCGTAATGAGATTGATATAAGTAGACATCAAAGAAATTACTGCAAGTAACATTAACTTGTAAAACTTCGTCGAAAGTTATTCTTATACGTTTCTTTTATGGTCTTTAATAAGGAGTTCAAACTTCCGAATAATTAATCTCCCAAAGATTTTCACTCTTTTTTAGGCACTCGTCTTCAACTCTCAATCCTAAAACAACCAGCCAAACTCAGACTGCAATCAAAACCCCACATAGAGCTAAAACCAAGCACGCTCCAGATTTTCAACCATCTCATTTTCATAATATTTAATAAATCCACAGGCACCGCAGGCCTTCAAGTGTTGACCTCGCAACTTGCGCGCTCGCCTAAACTCTTCGGGAAAAAGAGCGATGAAGAAATATACGCGCTATGTAGAGCACGGAAGGAGCAAAAGATCGAAATATAGAACACGCAGAGCGAGAGAGAGTATATAGTAGCGTTGGAACGCGGAGCTGGAGCTCGAGCCGCTGCCTCTTATTTGCGCGGTATGCGCGCAATGCATACCTGCAGCCGCGAATCAAACGCATCTCTCTCTTTCTCTCTCTCTCTCTCTCTCTCTCTCTCTCTCTCTCTCTCTCGCCCGCTCACTCTGTGTGTATGCAGACCGTGCGTAATTGTATTTGGTCAATGCCGCTGAGGGGGAAAATTGCCCCTGCGTATGGAGCTGCTGGTGCTGTTATAACCGGGTGCATCGTTAGCCCGTAAAACAAGCGGGAAAGAGCGTTCGTTTTCTGGTCCAGGCCTTATTAACGAGGCGCGCGCGGTCGAGAGTGAAATGGGTCTTGCTTTGGAGAAATTGGGGGTGGGGAGGGTGTAGTTGAGTATCGACTGTTTCTTGTTTGAATGAGAGTATTGCGAATGTTGATGGTAGTAGATTGAATTAATGATTTTGATGTAGTTTGTTAAAGTAGTGGAACGCGACTGGCTGTCTGAGAATTACGATCAAGTATTGGAATTGAAATCAAAACTCGAAATCAATTTTTAGCTTAAGATAAATGTACCGGTTTGCTTTTGAATAAGCCACAATATTGAAACTTTTAACACGTTAAAAAATAAATACCTAACAATATTTTTCATTCTATTTTTGGGATGATTATGAATGCAGTGAGCCAATTAAGGCCCTTTGTATGTACATGCATGTAGGTATAAGAGCCCTTGTATTTTAGTTATGTAAATATCACCAACAAACTAAGAAGATTAAATAGATGCTATACAAATTATTTTCATAATTATACTGAAAAGAAAAAAATAATTTTTGTAGTATCGAATAAAATTTTATTTAGCAGGGGGAGAGATGCGATTACTGATTGTAAAGATGTTCGAAATAAGTAGACTATTAATTGACGGTCTTAGGTTGTGGCAATCAATAGAGTCTAATTATTTTGAAATTCGATTTTACTTTTAAAGTTACTCAAAATATAAATGCGGAGAACTTATTTTATAATTTAGAATAATACTACATCCTTAGATTCATATATGAAATCCTTACGTACACTAGATCCAGTTAAATTAATTTAAAAATGGCATCAACTAGATGTATTGATATACATTAACCATTATTCATCATCATCCCAAAAATTGATATTTAAAATTATATAGATTTACATTTTGATATCGCGCCATAACAGATTAAGGTGCAGTTACAGTGAAAGGAGGCTGTCCGCAGATTTATAATATTTTATCGGTTGAAGTAGTAAAAACGTACAAAACCAATGCTATTATTTAGAACTCACTAATACATGAATTTTAAGAAAAAATTTTACCCTTCATGTGCGGAGAAGTTTAAGAATAACGTGGTGAAAATTCGAAATAATAAGTAGATAATCCCGAGTACGGTTATACTTTATACATATCTTTAAATTGAAAAAATCCATAGATATTATTTTCTTCAGTTTTGTCCGCTCTTAAGAATGTAAAATTTTTTAAAATTCATTTTAAAACGAGCTTTAAACGACGGCGTTAATTTCATACGTTCCCTAAAGGAGACCGACATGGACGTTCTCCTTTCGTCAATTTTTCCTTTTTCTTTATTTATTTTTTTATTGTTTTGATATTTTTACAGCAAGGAGGAGTATATTTGTAATTAAAATAAAAGTAAAATATGATTTTAGTGATTAATATAAAGCATAAATAAGAATTATCTTTGAGAAATATCTTTTTTCCTTACAAAAGTATGCTTGTTTTGAAAATTACATTTTGTATTACTCTAGAAGTCTTCTGCGTATTAGATTTTAACGGAACAAGCTGAAACTTTCAGGGTAGTTTCTTCTTACAATCTCTGATTTTGAAATTATTTTTTTAAAAGACCGTAGCATATATACCTATGAGTAATAAAAAATAGGATTTTTAATTAATTAAGTTGATTAAAAACAAGTATTCGGATATAAAAAATATAAGATTGTTAGTGTTCATTTTGCTTTGAATGAAACATACAAATTTTTTTGTTGAGCTGTTTCGAAATCTACTGTACAGGAGACTCCAGCAAATTTGTGCATCTTTATTAAGAATTAATGCATTATCTATAATAACGCTTAAAATATACAGCAAAAATTTGTCAAAAAATTCTCAAATAATTGTTTTTTTTTTACAAAATATGTGTACAAAGTTTGGGAAAACGATTGAATATTAAGAAAGTTTTTAATTTTGTTATAACCCCATCGTAATGAAATTTCAAAAATTGTAAAAAATTGTAGAATTGCTAAGTAAAGATGTTAACTAGCGCACCATACTGTTATTATTAATCATATTAAAAGCAAAATTGTATTCTATACCTGAAAACATTATTTTCCTCCTTTCAATTCATTTTACTGAAGATTCTTTTTTTTACAAATTTTCTATTACTTCGAGATACACGTTCAACTACTACTATCTACATTCTTGTCAATAATTGACCTTCGTATATATACAACGCATTCCTTTTCGCATTCATTCCCTCTGCAGTTAATTACGTATATATACGTGCTCCAGATACGCTTTTGAAAAAAAAACTCTTCTCCTCTTCGTAGTTTTCAGCCGATCTTGGAGTGTTTTGATGTTATTTTTGCTCAATTACAGCGCAGAATGCGTCTCGAACACACAGTTACTCTACTTTTCGGCTCTTGTACGTGTCATTTTTTGTATGCATACTTGTGTTTATTTTTGTGCATGGGTATGTATGTATCTATGTATGTATATTTTTGTGTATGTATGTACATCGGTATGTATACACAAATTTGTGAAAGTGTGGATGAGTATGCATGAGCAAATTTGTGTATGTGTATGCGGATGTATAGACGTATATGTTTCTGTATTTATGTGTCCGTGAGTGAATGTATGTACTTGCGAGTGTAAATGTGTGCATGTTCGTGTTAGTGTGTGTATGCTTGTGTGTATGTGTGCATGCGTATACATATGAGGGTCTTTTGTATGCGTGTGCGTATGTGAGTACATGCAATATACACGCTCTACATGCGTGAAAACTAATAAATTGGCTTAGCCTCGGGGCATCGCCAGCGCGCCTCCGCGCCCACATCCATCTACCTCGGTCTTCTTTAAAATTCATAAAACTGCATTAACCCTCGCGGCTAAAACGAAAAATAAGAGATAGCCGGGAGAGCGTAAAAAGCTTCAAAGAGCCGTATAGTTACGAAGAGAGCAAGCGGGCGAGCGGGCGAGGAAGAAAAAGTTGGAAGGCGACGCGAAAGGAAAGAAAGAAAAGAAAAGAAAGACGAAGGAGGGGTCGAGGGCGTTGGGCGAGTGTATACACACGTCCACAAAAGCGAGGAAGGAAGAGAGGGAGGGAGAGAGAGAGTGAGAGAGAGAAGGAAATAAAGGAGAAGAGCTTGAAGGACCTCGCGAGAAAGAAGAAAGAAAGAGAGAGAGAGAGAGAGAAAGAGCATCTTAGTGGAAAGCTCGTCCGCGCGTATAGTCGCGTTTCCTGAGTGCAAACATATTTCTTCTGGGTGTCCGCGGCGTTGAGGGAAGAGAACGCGAGAGAGGGAGAGGGAAAGAAAGAAAGAAAGAAAGAAGGAGGAGAAAACGGCTCCTTGGTAAAAAGGAAACTTATATACCTACGTCCCTCGTAAAAGTGTTTCAGTATTTTAGACTTAGAAAGGAGAGAGAGAGAGAGAGAGACGTGTATATACCTTTGGTACTCTTACGGGACGCAGCTCGCGTCTCTGCATTTTCATCTCGCTCGGGGCGCGGTGCACGACGACGATGACGAGGAGAACGGGGATCCAGACGAGGAGAAAGAAAAGCCAGAGAGAGAGAGAGAGCCCGGCCGAGCCTTTCACTTTGCATAAACATTGGCGGTGGCGGTCGCGGCTGCAATGGCAAAACTCTGGAAAAACTCGGAAAATTGACACCGCGTCTCGCGATGTGCCCGCGGAAGTTTTCGCATTTGCGCGCGCGAGCGCGAGGCTTTTATTTCGCCGCGCGATGGTACGAGAGGGAGGAGGAGAGATTAGAAAGATTTCGGTTTGGGTTTTGTAATGGGAGAGGCGGGTTTTCGAGATGGGATCGCGCGCTGTTATTGCTAAGGCGCGGGATGCTTTTCGCGGATGCGGTTACATCAGCTGGATGGATTTTACTGATATTGCAGTGTTCTTTCGCACTGTTAAGCCGGGTTTTCGCTGATTTTTGACGGAGATATAGAGAAATTTTTTAAGGAGTCTTTTTTAATTTTATAGTTGTGTTGCGGATGGGTTTGTTGATTCATAATTGTAGTCGAAAATTGAAAACGTGATAGACTAATATTTTCTAAATTGAATAAAGTTATAATTGTGTAAGACAATAATTAATTTTGTTTCTTATGTAAAATATAAAACAATTTTGTTAATTTCAAAAAGTTGCAAATTTTTCTAAATAATTAAGAATTAAGCATCTAATTAAAAAATTAAGCAGTATGTAGAGAAGTTAGTATTTATTATATGGTGTATGTATGTACACAATTATTCAACTTAATGTCTTAATGACTTTTTGTCCTAACATCTATTACAGAGTTCTGTAAATATCGAGATAAAACAACAAAATATCAATTTATAATCATTTTACACCATGTATTAAGCCGATATACTTGATTAAAATAAGTATCCGAAAAAAGTATCCGTCGGATACCATATTTGTACCCGTATCAGTATCCGTCGGGTACTTTTTTCGGATACTTTTTTAAATCGCGTATATCGACTTAATACAGTTGTGTAAAATGCTTAGAAATCGATACTTTGTTGTTATTTCTCGATGTATGTTTATCATAATGATTGTACCTATATTTTCCAGACTAGTTGATATACTGGTATAATACTAAATTTTATTTATTTCAGGTCATAAAGTAAGTAAAAATTGATGGGTTATATAATCTTTTGAAACAACAATTTTGTCGTTTGGTAAATGAAAGGTATATTTTTTTAAGTTTTATTGTTATTGATAATTATTTTGTATTCATTAAAGCAATTTATTAAATAATAGTTGAGTCAGAATACTAATAAAGTTGTATTTTAACTGCAATACAAATTTTAATAACAGAATTATTTTTAATAAAAATAATGGTAATGATAGCTATAATAATACAATATCAACAATAATAATTTATATCTTAATTTTCATCGAAACAATTCTGCTGTAACTATGGCTTCGCCAGTTTGTTGTTCGACAAATAAACAAAATTCATATCGAATAATTTTCGAAATATAATTGATTCAAATTATTATCATGTAACGTAAATAAATGAAATTCGTAGAATTGGATTCAGCACTGAAATGTAAATGTAATGCATAGTCGTTATTATTATTTCATTCACATCCGCCATCATTTTGTATTAAAAACCTTTATTACAATACCCTTTTGGAATGTGTACCATTGGTATATCACTCTTTATTTATTGACCTTTAAACCCAATGCTATTCTCATTCATTGATGTTATAAAATGCATTGTTCTTGTAATTTTTTGACAAATTTCTTCTGCTATGCAAGTAAACGCAATGCATATTTTAATTAATAATAAAAAAAATAATGATTAACTAGATAATATATACATTATATAGAGCTCAAGTTTCAGTTATTATGTTATCATATACTATATACTGTTCTTGGATAGTATAATGTAAATAAGTACATGAGTATGACACCACAAAAGATGAATTAGAAAGTTAAATAAATATTCGCTGCCTGCTCGGTATTGTTTGAGGCTTTGAGACATCATATAATATTCATATGAATTGAGCGGTGTGCGCATAAAATGTTACAACTTTAAAAGTTATCAATTTTAAATTTTAAGGCTATAAACAGAGTTATTAATTGGAGAGTCCAAGAAGATCAATGGAAAAAAGATTTTCATTATCCTTCTAAAACTACTATAAAGACTGAGAAGTTAGTGTGTATACGCGGGATTTAATTTGGTGAAATACTTGTCACGGTGGCAAATAATACATTAAATATTATTCTTAGTGAAAACTGATTACCTACTTTTATTTGTAAGTCGAACCCCGACCCTGGCTAATACATATATTCTACATCATTACATTTGGCGCCCAACGTGAGGAAGATTTTATTTATTAAATAATTAGATAAAGAGCTCTACAATGTATATTTAAAACCGTAAATATGTTACAAGTTATTGACGTATGGGTTGCTACTGTTACTGCGATCTTGCAACAAAGAGGGATTAGTAAAAAGCTGTGTTAATTTGTTTATTCATGATCTTCTTCTTTATCATATTCTGATACATCAAAGTTTGTCTTCTTTGATAACATTTCCAATTTTCTCAATTTATCAAAAACCAAAGAAGACACAGCGCAAATGAATACGAAAATTTTGCTTCTTCTTAAAAAAGAAAAATAAAAACGGATATAAAAATCGGCCTGACGTTTCAACTCACATCGCAGACACCGTATAAAGAGAAAAAATTCTACGCGGATTCGCAGTTATTTATGTTTTCTCCAACAGCGTCAATTTGAAACTACACTCATAAAAAATTCCTACACCGAAGTAATGAAATGTTTCATACAAGAGCGCTCGCGGACCGTTCAAACCTCATCTTCGAAAGAGCTCTCTCTCTCTCTTTCTCCAGTTACCGGGCACAAAACATTCGAATATTTACGATCTCCGCGAACTACACAAGAAGCAAAGATACTCGCAGCCCCGTTACACAGCTGGACGACAAGACGCGCGAGTAAGATAGAGAAAGAGAGAGGAGGGCATCTTTCGCGAATAAATCTGCGCGCGTCCTGACAAGCATTCGAAGGCTCCTCCTATATGTTCGACTCAAAAGGCCGATAAAAAATTGACGTCTCCATCGAAGAGGAATTCAGCGCATAGTCGCTCTCTCCTTTGAAAAACAAAAGTAGGAACAGATGTCGGTGTAAGTTTCGAAGGGTGAAAGAGAGAGAGGGAGAGACACTTTTCTTCCGACGGCTGTGCCGGAGCAGATCGAGCATTAAAGCCGCGGAAGATCAATGCGCGCTCGCGCGAAGTTTACGCCTTTGCGCGCCGATATAAATTTTTCTCCGCGCTTGCTCTCTCGCTCTTTCTCTCTTTCCCGTCTCTCCTTACGAATGGCCGCGTGACGAATAAAGGGACGTCGGAATGATTTTTCGGCGCGCGGAATGGGAGAGTAGTGGAAGAGCCCCCGGGACATTCTCACGACATTGTGCGCTGCAGCGTGGATCCGCAACGGTGAGAGAGAGAGAGAGAGAGAGAGAGAGAGAGAGAGAGAGAGAGAGAGAGAGAGAGAGAGAGAGAGAGAGAGAGAGAGAGAGAGAGAGAGAGAGAGAGAGAGAGAGAGAGCTGTTAAGGTAGGTTTCTAATAATTATTCAAATATTGTTTTGTATTATTATGTATTTTTAGAAATATATTTCTATAAATGAATATGTAAAATGAATATTAATTACTCCTATAGCAGCACATAACTAGATGAATATGTAAAATAAATATTTATTACTCATATAGCAGCACAGAACTAGATCAATATATTTTTTTAAATGAAAATATATCTTATTAAATGAATTTTTTAAACTTGAAAAATTGGTTCCTTCCACAGTCTTTGCTCTATCTGTCATTTATTATTTATTAAATAATGATTTATAAGACGAAAAAAATTTATGAAGAACATTTTGCTGAAAATAAATATTAGGGTTCCATCGGATTAATTTTCTTTTTTAATTGTTTGATATATTTTTAGTTACCACAATAGAAGATTATATAAATATTTCGAGTCCATTTCGTCCGTATGCTTCTATTTTATTGAATAAAAACATTTTTTTGTAACCAAAACTGACTGGAATAAAACTTACTTATTTTTGGACTAGTAGATAACTAGTTAATTATTTTTTATTGATCTATCTTTCATTACTAATTTGAAAAAAATATATTTCAATTAATATGTAAAAAATACCATCCCTTTGTATTTATATATAGTTCGCAAAATTGTGTATCTATGTAAGAATACTAACTCATTTGCGTAATGCTTAAAATAATAATTACTGCGAGTTACAGCCAATATGAAATACGCAAGTAACAGTGTAAAATTAGAGAACTTACTTTCGTAAATTCAATCCTGTATCAAAAGCAATATTAATTATTATATTTTAATTGCTATAGCTTTATTGATTCTAAAAATGTTTTATCTCACTAAGTTTCTACATTTTTACATTTGTAAACTAATTTTAAAATCGTAATTGCTACGTTTCTACAATTACAAAATTTTAAAAATGTCATGCATTTTATTTTTGATTTCTCGTCAAAAATCACGGTGGACACCTACCTTAATTCTATTTCTTCGCTCGCTCTTTATTTTTCCACGAAGTGTCCCTCCTTTATTATCCGTATTTATGGCCGTGCGATACACGCGTACCGAGCGTGACAAGAGCGAACTGCCGCCCGCGCAAAAGCGAGGAAATCGAGTTGCCGCTCTCGGTCTTTCAGCGCCTGAATTACACGCGGAAGCTGACAATCGTTTGGCCGCTACTTCCCTCGTAGTGGGTATTTGCGTGCGAGATTCACTATTTGGGTATGAATGAGCTCTCGGACGCGGATAAGAATTTTATTGTGAAAAGTTGTGCGACCGGGAGGTTGGCAGCGGAAGTCGATACTTGCGAGAACTGTGTAAATAATTTATATGGTTGATGCACGAGGTGATAGATTATTTTATAACTGCAGTATTGAACTTTGAGCAGTTTTCATGAATTTTTTTTTGTTTTAATATTTAAATTATAATAATATATTTTAATATTATATTATAATATTTTGAGAAGTTATTCTCTTTACGAAGTGAACAATATTTATAACAATTTCAAATTTGTATTATAGTAAAATTTAATAATAATTAATATTTGCTTAATAATCAACGTCAATCATGTAAATTAATTATGCACATATTTCTAATTGTTTGAGTACCATATCTGATCTGTTTCCACTAAATTGCTTTCCTTTAGCACGTAATATTATTCACATGATATTGTGAGCGTATATATAATATATGTAAATATCTAAGTGAATTTCAGTTCCGCTAAAACTCGTTCACGTCTTATAATTTAATTTTTGGGTGTGAAATTGCATCAGACTTTGTGGTGTAGTTACTGTAACTCCCTGCAATTCTGAAGGTCGTGAATGCAAAACTCCGTAGCTGTTAAAACCAAATTTTATTAATTTTTTTACATTTGACGTTTAGTATGATACATTTAATCAAAGAAAAATAAAGCATATTTTTGTATACGTAAATTTCTTACGTAAATAGTATATTTTGTTCGATCACAATGTATCGAATCGATAATATACATAAAACGTCAATTTAAAAACTGACTAAATTTAATTTCACTTCTCTCTCCACCTACCAAAAATCTCCAGCCTACATTTCACGAAAAAAAAAATATCATTCGCCACTCTTACCTCAATCAATTTTTAATCAACACCGCAAAATGAATTTTAATTATCAGGCGTATAAATATTCATACAACTGCCCTCCCCCGAATATATTTCGATTCACTTTTCAATAATAAATCGCGCTCGATCCGCCCGCGCCACGCGAAACTCAATCCACGAAACATTTATACTCGCGGCTTACTTCGTGCCTCTCTTTCTCTTTTTCCCGAAGCTCGTTAAAAAGAAAACAAAAGGCCGTGCGAATCGCTTTATATCGAGCCGATTTCCGAGCGCGCTCTCGCTCTCCACACCAGTCATTTGATATCCCCCCCTCCTTTGGCCTCTATGCAGCTCTATACACCTTGATTTTTTCAGCAGCCGAATTCAGTCTAGCCTTCCCCACTCCAGAACTAAAGCTTCACGGTCTTTCACTGCAATCTAGCGCGAAAAAACTGCACTTCCGTCCTTTTTCGAAAGAGCGACTGCGGAGGCTTTTAACCATTTGTCCTCGATTTCCGTTTCTGTCCGGCGCGGTGTGGCGCGAGAGCGAGCGCTGTATTCCCGGCAGAATCGAGTTACCAATGGAAATGAACGAACGCACGTGCCCGTACAGTGATAGAGAGAGAGAGAGTGATAGAGGAGGAGAGAGAAAGAAGCCTCGAGCTAACACACAGAGAGAGACTGCAGCACGCGTAAAACAAACGACCGGTGCGCGAGCGCGAGTTCGATTCGAATATTGCGCCAGTGTGTGGACCTGTTGTTGTAGCTCAATAGTGTGGGTGGGGTATAGTGCGTGTCAAAAGTTACGGAACAGTGTATCGTTTCAAACAATTTGCTGTTTTGAGAAAGAAAAAAATTGTCTATAGAATAGAACTATCATAGGACTGGAGCGTGTTTACTCTTTTCTATGTTTTCGAAGCCGGGAATGCTCGAAAGAGCTGATTGGATATATTTAACTCATTATAAATTTTTCATGGAATGATTTCAAGTAATAAGTTCATTGCACAACATTCATATATAATATCAATGGCATTAAACACATAAAAAAATAACACTCATATATTATGTCAATGAACTTTTGAAAAATACGCAATTGTGAAAATTTAATTTTTTGCGCATCTTACGAAATTGAATTATTGGATAGAAAAACTAATATTTTCTTTCTTTAAGTACTAAAAATACCTACAAAATGAGACTTATGAAGTTATGTTAGTTATAACTCTTTATCTCATATTTAAGATCATTTCGAGATCAAATCTGATTTTTCAAAAAGAAGACGTTTTTTTGACACCATCAATCAAATGAAAAATAAATGTTACATCACAGTATGTGGCCATGATCATATGTCAAATTTACCCCAAGAGTCGTGATTACACGTTAATAATTTCATCAAATCAGCAAAATACCTTACATATTTACAAAGAGAGTGTCATATCTTTGGGAAACGAGTTTTGATGAGGCTTTGGGAGATGTTTTCTGGTACCTAGTAATGAAGCCTAAGGACGTGCAGTTTGTACGAATGGGCTCTTACATTCGAGACATGAGGTATTTTACTTAGAAATAACTTTACAACAGATTAATATTTTTTAATGAAACAAAGCTTAAAATAAAGCTCTAGTAGCCTACTTTTATAATCATTCAGGTTATTTTTATCTAGTGCTAAATACGTGCATAGTTATTAACACAAGAAGAGGTACATCTTTTCAGTAAAATAACGTATATTTTAAGTAAAATAGCTCATATCTCGAATATAAGGGCCCATAGGCACAAACTACATGTCCTAGGTTTCATTTCTAGGTACCAGAAAACATCTCCCAAAGCCTCATCAAAATTCGTTTCCCAAAGGTATGATACTCTCCTTGTTAGTATGACTTGACCTTTGTAAGACTTTTAGGGACATTTTGACCCATATGTTCTAGCGTAAAATTTTCTCTCTCGAATTTTCTTCAAGGCTGCGTTTCTTTACTCATCAAGTGTGGCCTACGTATAAGGAAACGTTCTAGAAACATTTCTGCAACGTATTTCTGAAAACGTAGGTACGTTCCTATGAAAGTTTCAAGAACGTACGTTTTTTGCCAGGTAGGGGCTTGACCTTGATTCAACTCGTTGGATGAGTTTGATCTAGGGTTATGCCTACCCATTCTAAGCTATTCTCCTCTTAAATATATATCCTTCTCTTTCGATTGTGCGGGTTGCAAATAAGCAACTCTATTTGAAAATGCAGATTTGACCTTGAAATGTCTTTGAAAATTCAATTGTCAAAATGAATTACAAATTCTGCAAGAGGCATTATTACAAAGTTATATGAAATGATACATCTTCCCAGAACTTTTGCTATGCACTGTATACGCACACGTAGGATATGTCACAGCGATAGGTTTCCATGTTTGCATAGAGCGAGATAGAGAGAGAGAGAGGAGCTCTCGAGCACATTATTTATATGCGAAGCTTCAAAGCCCCCGTGGCGCGGAATTTCACGCTGGCGTGGACTTGAGCGATTCCTTCGGGGCTCTAGGCTAGCTGTGCGACCAATCGATGTGCAAGCGCTCTCTCTCTCTCTCTCTCTCTCTCTCTCTGTCCTTGTCGGCTCATCGCTTTGCCGTATGTCTCTTTTGTGCAGTGGTCCTTGTCTACCCTCTGACTATTGCATTAACTAGCTAACGCTATCAATATATGTTACCTACGCACTCGTAAAAAACCGATCGATATAGATTTTGTAATTAGAGAATTGTAAAATAATAATGATCCAAGGAATTGAAGAGAAACATTAGAAAAAGAGGATCAATTCGATAAAATAAGTGAAAAAGTCAAGATTCTATCAGGCTATCGGTAGTTAAAATTAAAAAATTACTTTCTTTATGTTTATATAGAAAAAAATTGTCATTTAAATGCTTAAGAATATGTTACTGAAGATGGCTACTGAAGATATTATTTTCTTGATATGCTCATGCGTTTCTATGTTTTATATGTACTTTATGAACTTATTATATTAATTAAACAAATTTAAATTTCGTGTTACTTTCTGTTTCGTCTGAATATTAACTTATATTAACTGGATTAATAACATATTGTCTAACAAAATCAACTACTTTAACCCATTAGTTGAAACAACCATTTCTATACTGAACAAAATTCTCAAAAATTGTAAAACAATTGAATGAAAATTAATTTTTCTTTTGTTTTTCTTAATTGTTCGCGCGCTAGCCGGCAAATCGCAAGACTTTAAAATAAGAATAAATTTGCTTATAAGCACGGTAATAGCGTCGTGCGAAAGTGCAGCTTTAGGACACTTAAAATAGATAGCCCGGAACACGTGTAGCGGGTGAAGGGATGCGGAGTCTGGACTAGGGTAAATATGGTTTACACTGATATTAACATTAAAAAATCAATATAATAAAAGGAGCCTTTGTCGCTCTTAAAAATACTATATACAAGTGTTGAAGTTAAAAGAAGGGTTTCACACGCGACCCGCGTAGAGGCTCCGAACTTGCCATAGTCGCGGTCAAGCCGGAAGAGAGCGAGCTCAGCGAGAACAATTGATTTTTGATCTCGCTTCGCGGAAATTAGGAAGGAAGAAAGTGGTAGAAAGCGCGCACTTGTGTCCTCTCTCGCAAGAAATCGTGCGAGCGAGCGCTTGAGTTCTCGCGCGAGAGAGAGAGAAACACAATGCGCGCGAAAATATAAAATATAAGGGCCGCTGCAAGTGAAAACGGCCCGAACAGTAATTTACATGTTTAATGAAAATTAAAAATGCTTCAAATAAAATTAGAAAACTCGTTTTTGATTATAATTGTTTTATAAGTTATTCATTACTCTTACTAGTAAATGGTTTTTTAACCTAATTTTGTGTTGATTTATCGTCTAGTATCGTCTTTTACGAATCAATTTGTTTCTGTAATAAAATTAATACGTATCTACATTGATATTAGAAAATATCAGCATGCGATCCAACAGACATTAAATCGCCAACAACATGACTAATTTCCATCACGCTAGCTAAAGGTTAATTTCCTCTTCGTAGCAGGATTTACAAAACTCTACATTGAAAATTCCATCTAATTGCGTCCTCCAAATGTCACCCACTGTTCAACCTCTCGAAAATATGAAAATCCGTCGGACGGAAGTGCGACTTTTTTCCGAAAGGTCGGCTTACAGCTGACGCGGTATGTTGGCTTGAAATATAAATGAACAATATTTATTTTTAGCAGGCTCGCCGAGCTTTCAGTAAATATAGAGCCGGTACCGCTGCTGCTATTGCTGCTTTTTTTCGCCCGAGCGCTGCATTTTTGCGCGGAGAAGCGGAATGGCCTTGTTTGCTGATCCGAATTGCTATTTTCCATTTTGTTTGTGTACTCAGTGCTCGCGCTCTGTCTCGCGCTGTATAGTTATCGAGATTTATTGGTTCAAGGGCAGCTTCGGCCACGTTGAAGGCAATTTTTTTAGATTATATCTTTGTGAATGTTTTTATTGGGATAGAATAACTTTTGAGTACACTCGATGCTTTAAATAGTAGTTCTTAATCTTTGGATTTCTAATTTTTCATTTTGCAAGTATTAATACAAATTTGTTTTTTGTTTATATAGAACTTTACGGTATTTATGATGAATGAGTATATACCTTGGAGCTCCATTAAAACTGTATTTTTAGATTATGATAAAAATGTTGGTTTTGCATTAGGAGTTTTTGTAAAAAGTTTATTAATTCATAATACTCTAATGTTAACAGGTGAAAAATAATTTTGAATTTTGATTAAAAGAGTTGTTCAAAGGTCCGTATATTTTCATGAATTTTAATGATTTAAATTCTATCTATTTTAAATTTTATTTATATGTCGGCTTTCTGTAAATAGCGATAATTTACAATTTGTTCTAGTCCAATCACTTCTTCATTTACTTCACATTTAAACAACGAGTAATCGACTCTTTACCAAAAAAAATATATAATCATATTTAATTCTACACATCATTACAAATACTTCCCTCCAATCGAACATGAATTCATTTTTACTCGATTTATCCGATATTCTATGTAAAACTACCTCGATCACGCTCCACATTCCCCGCGACTCTGGATTAAATATCTCCTCGCATCCCACCCCCCGCATGCGAAAAAGGCTCCAAAGGCTGCTCTTTCGACTTCCGGCTCCATTCACTCGCTGCCGCTCGCGAACTGCATCGCGCACATCCATCTATGACGGAGGCAGTCGACGAAAAGAGCGCGAGACGCTCGGGAGAAGTTCCTCGGAATTCCGGCAGTGCCGCGCGAGCGCTCAAAAGTCTCGCGACTCGATTTTCTTTTCTTCCTTCCCCTTGAAGAGATGAGAGGTTATGGACTGAATGCGAGGGTAGAAGACGTGGAGAGTTTCAGGGGCTAATGGAGGAGTCGACCTAATTAGTCGAGATGGTCTTATCTGTGAAGGGGACGAGATTCGAGTTTTGGATTCGGGTATGTAGGATGGAGTCGAATTCTTATGGATACTAAGCGTGCTCGGAGGCACAAGAGCGTAGGGGTTATTTTTTGAAGAGGATGAGATTGGGTGAGCTTCGTTCGAGTGACTGAATTTTAATTAGTTAATAGAGAGAGATTGCGATTGGCGAGACAAAATTTGATTTGATTGATGATAGTGTTAAGGGATAGAGAGATCGATTTTTCATTAATTACTATTTATTTCTTTTTTATTTCTTTTTTTATTTCGTTTTTCTAATAAAAATAATGTTTATATGAAGTAATTATATGAATGTATCATTTTCAGTTTATTTGATAATATTAAACTTACATTGATAGCATGCCTTTGACGAATGATATTCTGGAATTTGAATTCGAAATTTAGTATGCGCAATGGATTTTATGCAATGTGGCTGAATTTGAAATTATATTTGTAGAGGTATATTACAAACAAATTAAAAGACATGTTGGTATATGCATACCATAATTATAAAATAAATGGAAAACTTTTTATCAGATTGTTTTTTATTATTTTTTTCAACATGAAATTATAAAATAAATGAAAACTTTTCATAAATTTGTTTTTCATTTTTTTCAACATATTCTATCAAGCTGAAGTCGTTGAAAAAATAGTATTCTTAATGCAGAAAGGAAAAATGTTTCTTTAACTTACTTAAATGTCTAAAAAATTATCTTATTAATACATTTAATCAACTATAATGCTATAGTTAATTTACAATTTTTATAGATATTCAGTGTTATATTATTTCCTCCCTTTAAATTCTCGATATAACGCTATTACATTTTTAGAATAACGAAAAAGCTTTATGAAAATAAATTTTGAATAACGTTTTGATTAATGAATGCGTTTGGCACAAAGGATAAATCTCTTTGATTCTTTCGCAAAGTCACTCGCCCTTTATTACAAAGAGAAAGCTTCCACAACGTAGTAGAAAATGATTTTTTTCCCGAAGTTTCACAAAGTAATAATCATTGTTTCAGACTTTCAATTCTATACACGTTAATCTAAAAAATTCAAGTTCCTCGAGCTTCCTCGCGCGTCAATTAATATCAGATGTAAAATCGCATTTTATTCCGGGGCAATAAACGACCCATAAAAATCGAAACAACGTGCCTCATTAAACCCTAACTCTGTATCTCCGATAAATCTTATAGAAAGTAATAATCCTCTCTTCAAAGTTAAATTCTGTCCCAGTTCGAGCTAAAAAAAGGGAAGAAAAAAAGAATCATCCGCTATTCGAAATAGGAAGAGCGAGACTTCCGAGCACTCGAAACAAGCTTCCTGTCTACCCCCGCCGCGTCTCGGGGATTAACATCGGGGGTGCGCGACAAGTGACGTATGAAAAGCTGCTGCAGACGCTCGAAAATAAAGAGGGTAAAAAAAGGAATGAATAGTGCGCATAGTGGGACAAAAAAGACAACGTTTTTTGACAAATCATTCGACGCTTTTGAAATAGGGATTCGAACGAATTTCATCTACATATGCGAAGAAAAAGATAACTGTAAATTTTTGTTTTATTCATCATTATTGTATAAATAGAGAAGTGTTTTATATTTTTAACACAAATTTTGAGAGTAATGATAAAAATTGTTTATAATTACGTAAACGCTCTGAATATTATTTCTATGTACTATGAAGATGTCGATATTGTAAATCTACCTAAAGATTGTAAATCAGTCATTTAACTCACAATTGAGCTAATTTGAACATAATATATTTTAAAAATATACAATTCGATATAGAAGAATTTAGTATTTAAACTTTTTAGATGTTCAAAATCGATTTTTCCTGCCGGAGAAACATGTTATAATACCTATCAAATCTCTAAGATACTATATACAAATATCCATTTAAAAAATTGCACGATTCAATGACAATAGTTATTACTACTAAGCGGTATCAGTTACACAGATTTTTAAAAAAAGATACAAAGTATACTGCTCATAGTGTTCTAAGAGTACTGATTTAATTCCCTAAATATGCAGCCTTTCATACTTATGATTGTTTTGATCACAAAAACATAAATTGGAAAAAAATTAATCTTCTAAACTCAAGAGTAAGTGAAAGTATTCTTAATCCTCTGTCCAGTACCTGGGTCATTGTAGACCCTGACGAAATTTCACATTCAAATTTATGCTAGATAAAAAGAAGCGGAAATAAAAAAAACTGCTGCCAATTGTAGTGAGAAAAAAAATGACAAGTCAATTGCTTTTTAATATGTCGGCATTTTAATATATATAATACCATTTCCACAATAAATTTAAGATAAAATAATAATGTGCAACTAAGAAAATCTTAAAAATGTTCATTACGTGCAATTCTTGAGTTAATTATTCAAAATAGTTTATTCAAACTCATTTTAACTGTGAACACAAATTTTAACTCTATTAAATTTTATTCCTTACAAATTGTATTGGAAGATTTTTTTACAACTTATTGGAGTAAAAGTATATTTTTGTGATAAAAACAAGAGTATTAAAGAAAAATTTTCTACGCCCACCTAATAGACAAAATTTATTTTAAAAAACTCAACAAAATTTTTCAACTATAAATAATTCTATGCTAAAGTATAGCATTTAAAAAGCAACTAAGAAAGTTTTGCATATCAAGTTACATATTTCCAATTGACAATAATAAATTTTGCAATACTATAATTGTTGATTAAATTTCATTTATGAATATAGTAAATGAATTATTACAAAAATTTCATATTAATGAAAACAAGGTATAAAACAAAAATAAATCGATCAAACTTAAATTTTCTTATTGCATATCGTCTTCAAAAATAAATGTAGAGCTTTGAATGGCCGAAAGTTACCGGGTATACCGGGTATAATACACAAGAAAAAAACTATTAAAAATTTTTTGAAAGAAAATCAATATAATCAAAATTAAAAGAATTGTTATAAAACAAAAACAAAGCTATAAAACTTAAAAGTTTGTCTTTATTTCAAATCTTCATCATAAAACGTATAAAATAAGCTTTGTTTGGTCAAACATTACTGCGTAATACGCAAGAAATTTACGATCAAGAAATTTTTGGTAAGATAATATCATAAAAAATAAAAAACGTTATAAAACAAAAACGATTTGATGAATCTTAAAAATACTTTTTGATTTAAATTCTTGATCTAAAGACGAAAAAAATAAGCGTTTATTGGTAAAAATTTACCTCGAATATCTCGAAAAAAGTCCTCATACACTGTACACTGCATTACATTACACTACATTACATACACTGACTTCGGCAAGCCTAACTGAACCATTCTCTCAGTGAGAATGGTTCAGTTAGGCTTGCCGAAGTCGCATTGCTAAGTTTGCGGAGGCCATAGTCTGCCATTCTTACTGAGGAGTTCGGTAAACACTGCGGAACAGTTCGGCTGTTTTGGCGGATGTGTAGTAAAAGTGATGTGTGGTGTTGCGCTTTATTGTAGCCTCATTATCACGTTTGTGATAAGGTAAAACAAAAGTAAGGTTAAAGTAGAATATCGTAAATGTAACTCAGACTAACTAATCATATATAAAAAGGTTACAGTAAGAAAAAAATAAGAAATTCATTAAAATATTCATTATTTGCGAAACAGTGAGGTTAGGCGATATTCTGGCCGTATACATACTACCGAATTCACTTCGGTCAAAACTACCGAACAGTTCAGCAAGTCTGACCGATGTATTCTCTCAGTTTAATCTGAGCAAAGCACTTATCCGAGAGATAGTAAGAAACTACCTTTCTGTAAATTTTCACAAGACATAATACTGTTTCATTCAAGCCATCGTTTGCTATAGAGAAACGATTTTTTTTTACAAAATGATTTTTTTCTCAATCACAGAAAAATAAAATGTCTCAAAAATTGTACAGAATAATCTTCTCCATTGTCTTAATTACCTCAACTTCTTTCAAAAACTTTGCATTATATATTTCGGAGAAATCACCGTTCAAACAAAAAAATGACATTTCCGTGTATAACAAAAGAAAGGAAACACTTTATCCGAAAGTTCGGGTAATAAAAGATAGGTAATTGTTTGCTCTTTAAAATGCGTTTTCACTGGATCAATGATATTATTTCCAACGTACCAAAAAGTCCGATAAACTAAAAGCCACAAATTGAAAAACCGCTAAAAACAAAAGAAAATTCAAAAAATATAAAAATTATTATTGAGTTCCTTTTGTTTAAAAAATCAAACCAAATCAGCCCAGAAGCATTAAATGTTACCGTGGATTACTCGAGATATGGATGTATACACACACACACATACACACATATACACATAGACACACATACAAACACACACACATACACACACATACATACAACACATAACATCCATACGGACATTTTATAAAAATAGTATATTTTGATTCCTTACATCTCAAAACATGTTTCTAACATTTTTTTAGCAAAACTATGTTTTACTGTCACAAAGCTTCCTCTTTGAGGAAGCAATAACAATTATCTTTAAAATCAATTGGTTAATGTAGTTGAGGCCTTGATTAAAAACCTTGATATTTTTCAGATTTTTTAAAAACGAGTACTCTAAAAACAGAGGTCTTGACGAAAAAGACTCAGGTAACGGACGGAGGATTAAATATGAAATTATCATGCTAATCATGGGAGGAGTTTTTAAAAATCTTCCTTTAATTAATATCTTTAAAGATACTTCTTACGGCTTTCTCATCGGTCTGAAGGGTCAAAATTTTTTTTAATTTATGTATTTCCATGATCTAAATAACTGTATAAGTCCGATAGGTTGCAGCTTTTGGAATTTTGACTTATAAACTCGTGGACATCGCCTTTTATATAGTTACACTGAGAAAAGAACATCGTAACTGACGCAAGATATACCGTAATGGTTACGATGTATATCGTAAAATTTACTATATGAAATATTGTACAAGATATGACACATCGTAAAAATAAAGATTTATAAAAGGTTATAATTCCGGGTGTAATATAAAACTACATTAAAGCTATAGTATCTAAAAATTCAGGATAAAAAATATTTTCAACGAATTTCTAGATACTGTTGACAAAAAAATACCCATGTATCTTGTATCTATTTGTATTTTTTCAACACATAACCAATACTTTTCGTATGTAGATAAATGTATCTTATCTGTCCCCTATCGTACTCAGCGCACTGCACCCCAATTTCTCAAAAAACCCCTTTTCTTCCACACCACTGTCCCGCGCAGCCCGGAAAAATTTTCCACGCGGTAACTCTTCGTGCGAGAAAGACGAGAAAGAAAAAAACCACGACCCACACCACCACCACCACCGCCCCGAAGGCAGTGGAGAGTCGTAAAAGGCTCTCCCCGATCTCGCAAGACTACACCCAGGCGCTGATGCTGCAAGTAAGGGCCCAGCCGTATAAGAACTTTTCGCTCGTGCGAGCCTTTAACTGTGCCATTAAACGGGCTTTTATATTTCGGCGGCGCTATTTTTTTTTCCTACCTCGCGGCTCAAACGAAAAATCATCGAGACCGATATCGCGGAGGATTTTTCTCTCGGCGGTGGTTCGCCTTTTATGCCTCGGTGTTTTTATAGGCGCGAGAGAGAAAGAGAGGGAGAGAGAGAATCTGTCTGTCCTTTTCGAGGAAGTTTCCTGGAAAAGGGTGACGGCAGAATTTTCCGAAGTGTCGACTTTATGGAAATTGGAAATTGCACGTTATGAAATTGAGTCACGAGAGAGGGAGAGACAGAGAGTGTTGGCTTTGAATTCGTGATAATGGAATTATCGGAGGTATTTCGAGGGGAATGTTTTATGGGATTCTTCGCAGTTTTACGGTGAATTGTTGATGATCTCGCGGGGTTTGTAATTATTTGGCGTATTCGGGGAATTCTTTTGTGGGGCGTGAAAGCGATCGGTTATATGTGTTTGCTGTCACCGATGAAATTTTGACGCATAATAAATAAAGTTAATTTATAGGAATAAATTAACTATTAATTAATTAATTAATTAATTATTTTATTTATATTTTTTTTAAGTTAATTTACAAAGGGATATTTTATAAACATTTAATATTTTTTATTACAAAGGGATATTCTATGAGCATAAGCGAATATTTACATAATTACCAATTACTTTATTAATATTTTATAATTTTAGATTGTAAAAAAAATATTTACAGTTATCTACAAACAACTATTCTCATTGACCTTATATTCAATGCATCGTAGCTAGCGAATTCATGTAAAATGTCAAAAAATCATAAATCATTCGGAACTTTTCTGCTGGAACAGTGGCTACGATGCAGTACACGTAAACTTTTCTCGTACCGTGCACATATTTTTTTACCGTTCAGTAAAAATGTTTCATGGCCTGCATGTTAGCATCGGAGTAGCACCAATTTGCATGAGTTTATTGGACTTTTTGTGTGTCCGTTGTTAGGCTGAATGTTTTATCGAACAAACTCGACAAATTAAAAGTTTAAAGCTCTATTTTTTCGAAAGAATTCGTATTTCATCCTCGAAGAGTCATAAAAATTTACCGGAACATAAATAAACAGCATTAAAAAGCGACTTAATAAATTTAATAAATCTATTGTTGAAGGGGGCCAGCCCTGTGTTAAAATTGAAAAAGAAGTTTTTTTATAAGCCGATAAAAATGTTTTCTATAAAAATAACTATTCTGATTCTTTTGTACTATTAATACTTCAAAGTATCTGTAATTTTACCGTTACCAACCTCAAAATCTTGCTCCTGCGTGACACAAAATATTACCGTTGTCAATACAATATTTATTGGAAAAACTTTGATACGTAAACGTTTCTCGGTAACACGATCAATGAAAGCATTTTTTCAAACTTCAAAATGACGAATTCAAGATAGTGGATCGGATTGATAAAACTATGAACAAATTGGCTAACAATTATTAATAGGGGGTTCTGGGGGTAGCTGATTACAAATCCGAGGTTGGATTTATAATCAATGATAAATCAGCACACATTTTTTGATTCTAATTAAAAAATGATATAGCAATTTATAATTAATGTATTACAATAACAAACTTTATATTAGAACAATTAATTTAGTTTGAGTAATCTAAGTACCAATGAATTGGCAGAAGTTTTTAAAAATCAATACAAATTTTTTTTTAAATTGGTTTATTCTCCGAAAAATAATGATAAAAAAATTTTAATGAAAAGTAAACCGTAAAAGTTTTAGTACATACTAAAAGAGTCAAATTACCGTAGGAAAAAACAATTTTTTTTGATCGTGTCACTTAGAAACGTGCACGTCGCAAAGTTTTTTCATAAAATATAGTTTTGACAATTATAATGTATTATGTCATATAGGAGTAAGATTTATGAGGTTTTACAAGAGCAGAATTATAGATATTATCAATTATTTAAAGTAAAAAATATTTCAAATGGTTGCTTTAAGGAAAAAGTTCTTATTGGCTCATAAAACATTTTCATTCTTTATTATATAGCAAAAAAGATAAGTTTAATAGAAGTGCGCTATGTTAAATTGTGACTGAATCAAACGGATAAATCAATAAGTGACAATTTTTGGCGACGGTGACAATAAAAGTTTTCTAATTCATTTTTTATTTTAATACCAAATTGTTGTTTTTTTATGTGGTTTAAAAATTTTCGTAAATAAAATTGTTTTATTAAAGTAATGACTATGCTACTCTAATAATTTTTGTAAATATTTATTTTCATAAAAAATGATAAAAATATCGTGAAAGCTTTTCCGCTCTAATCTTGACTCCACAACATTTTCGGATACACGCCTGTGAATATTGATCTTTTTAAAAAAAAATATCGCATATCACGTATGCGCAACTTGTAAAACGTACTGTCATAAACCATATATTTTCAGAAATAAACACAGTGGAATATCGATGTAAAGATAAAAGTAAAAAAATGTGCTTAGTTTCAAAAATTCGAAAGGGAATTCAATACTTTTTACGTATAGTAGCAAAACTCAATATCTGAATTCTTATTCTGCAAGCTTTCAACAGTACGCGCAGTAAAATTTCAACAGTCAATACAAAATTTCAATGAATTCAAAAAATATTATACTGCGTCTGCCTTTTTATGATCAAATACTACGTTTGATATTTAAAAAACATAACAATTACATCCTCTCATGCGCGAATTTTCAAACTTCATTAATAAATCCATATATCGAAAAGTGTAAGACAAAGCTGGAATTTACCACCTGCAGTAATATTTTACAATAATAAGGTTGTAAAACTATGTACAGCATGTTTTAAGGCCGCTAAAACGTTTTCACGCGCATTTTCCGTTATTTTAACATTTATTTTTAGTTCTTCCTTTTTGATAAGACAGTATAAATTATAGTATAGTATGTCCATTTCTTCAGTTTTTACTTCATATCTCATTTGATATTCTGAAAGTGTACTCTGATATTACTTTGAATGAAACTTGTTTGTCAAAAATCTGATAATAATTATAAAATTTCGAAACCATAGCATTGTTGCATCTACGATTATATTTTAAATGAAATTCATTGTCTAGTAGAATTTTGTATATATATCATCATAATAACTAATGCGAAATTTAACAGGGTGTTTTATGAACAGAATATGAAATAACTGAAATAACACCATTACAAAATTTTGATGATTTGACATCTTTTCATCTCCTAGCTAATATGATCTTAAAATCATGTTACGCTTAATCCTGAATATATTAAAATTATCAGCTTCCACCAAAAAAAAAATTACAATGAAAAAATTATGTATTTTCGTAAAATTTAAAACTTTTGTTTAATATATTTTGACTAAGAATCTAACCTATTGAAATGACCCGCAAAGTAGAGTACTTAAAAATCTCCCATGGCAAATATTCTTTACTATAATCACTCAATGAATTAATGAAGTACGCCATACTTACTTAACCTACCAATATATTTATAAAAAAGTATTTTGATTTTCACAAAAAGTATTATTATCGGAATAAAAAATTATCACCATTACGTGATTAAAATGTAGATAGATATTTAAAAACATGGGAAAAATATATGAATTATTAACAGAACCGAAAAATAACAAAAGTAGGTGATTAAAAAGTAGATATTAAAAATAAAGGTTGGAAGTCAATTTTCGATTCTGATAATAAATCAAGTGTTACGCTCCCCATTTTTCATAAATAAAGTAATCCTTATAGTGCTTGCATATATCACATTGGCAGATTTAAAAGTAAGAAAAGGGAGTAAGAGAAGCAAAGAAAGCGAAAGAGAGAGAGAGAGAGAGAGAGAGAGAGAGAGAGAGAGAGAGAGAAAGAGAGAGAGAGAAAGAAATAAAGTGAGAGAGATATAGAGTAATATCGTAATCAACGCCTCTTGTGTATAATGAGAGAAAGAGGGAAATTAAAAATCACATGCTCACTCTCTCGCTAGTAGTCTGTTAAGACATTAGCATCTTTCCAGAATTCCATTCGCTTTTCCATCGTAATAGAAGCTAAACTTCAAAATCCTTTTCTGTGTAGGAATCTTTAATATAGATTTATGAAAAGAAAAGATATTGTGAACAAATAAATAAATACCAGGGCCCTTTACAAGACGGAAGAAAATCGTATAAGAAGAATATGGTGTCAACATTTATCGGGATATGAAGACTCAAAATGTGAGTGTGCGTGTGTACGTATGTACGCGTACGTATGTATATGTGTACTGCGTTAGTGTAAAAACAAGACAAAATACTAGCACAAATTAACTCGCGAACGTTGAGCGTTTATGATAAAATATATTTTATTATTTATAAATTATTATATTTATTTATTTTTCTGACAATACACCTATATCATTGCACTCTAAAAATAAAACCTAATACTAATGGATATTCTTTTACCAAAAACGATAGTTTTCAATATCTCGTATCGGTTTGTAAAATGGGCCCGACGCATATCCCCGACAAGCCACCTACGAACTGACATTCACAATCAAACCGCATCTCTCCCAACACGGAAAAAGAGAGCCAAAAGAACCACGACGACATCGAAGAAGCAATTCTCGCGCGGCCGTGTAATAATAGGCGCTCGCGCCGTAACGCAGCGAAAAATGCAATATACGAAATGGATGCCGCGGTACGTCGTGTTCGGTTCATACCGGTAATGGCTTCGCATCGCGCCGATTTTATTGCCGCTCGTTTCCGCGCCCTTCTCTCCTTCCTCTGTGTGTGTGTGTGTGTGTGTATGTATGTGTGTCTATGTGTGTGTATATATGGCTTCTCTCCTGCTCCAACGGCGCGCGAACATTCCTCCCATTTTTTTTCTCCGTCGTCTGTCACGCGCTCGCATGTACGGTCAAAATTTAATTAAAATCGCGGCTTTTGAAGTTGGTGGCTTTTGATTTCGCTCCGCGGCTTTATTCATCTATGGGTTGTTTAATTGTTGGAGGTTGGCTTTTCCCGTTGAGCTTGGAATAATTTGAGATGGAAATTATGGGGGAATCTATTGTAGAAAGTTAATTTTACTCTATATAATCGTATAATTGGGTGATTTGTACTTTAAACTGTAAATTATACTGTAATATATTAATAACTACAATAATAACTACAATATTATTGTAGTTAAAGGCATAATTTGTATAACGTGAAAAGTATTATAAGAATGCTAAAATCCAAACATATTATAAACCTTTGATTGAAATTATACAATTACACAGATATAATGATAAAAGTGCGGTCAAACTTGAGAGGATTATATTTTTTAAATGGAATAACTGGATGTTGTATTCCTTATTTTACGTAATAGGTATATATAGTTTTTTTGTGCAAAATATAACCTTTGAATAAATTCTAAGGAAATATTTAAAGGTATATATGAAAATGCATCATAATTAATGTATTAATTAAAATATTATGTTAAATATCAAAACATTGAAAATTAAATATCTCGTTTACGATTACCTCGTCTTCACTGGCACTTCAATAGAGGCTCGTTTTAATTTTTAATATTAAATAACATTACAGTGATAATTGCTAGAAAATTTTAATGAGTTCCATTTTGTGGAGAATAGTTTTTTCTATTTATTCATACTAAAGAAGTTTTGCTTTTCTAAACAACAAAAATGTTATTCAATATTGAAAGTTAAAGCGAGCCGATATTAAACTGTCAGTAAAGACAAGGCATATGACCATAACCTTTTTTAAATTTTGATACATAGCATAATAATGTTAACAGATTTTTGAAAATTTCAAAATAGGATTCTCGCTGAAGTAAAATTACAAAATTATTTTAACGAATACACTGTTGGCATTTTCCGAAAATTTTGCTAGAGCACTCTTGAGCAACATGACCCAAATATGATGTTTCAAGTTACGTTTTTGGCATACTTTGGCGTAATACACGTTTAGACTCTTGTCAGGTTTCCCGGAATTCTATAATAATACAGGAGGGTTTCAAGGGTTTGTGAAAATTGAAATAAGCGCCTTACAATGTTACTCTGTTACTATTTCCATACATTTAGGATCTATTGCACTTCTTCTATTATTTCAAGATTTTATTATATGTTTGCGTATATTATAATACAATTTTCACAATATTTTAATAGAAATATGTGAATATTAACCTGTTTTGTTAGTCCATTATAGTGACATATTGCAATAAAATAACTAGTATGGAACAAAAAATCTAAAAAATTTGGATAATATTTATAATGCTTAGAAAACTTTTTCTTATCGGAATCAAGCTAAACACTAATTTTTCACGGCCAAAAAAATCACACCTACAAGAAAAATTTTGTGATTTATTAATTTGTCATTATGTACCCTAAAAATGTAGATACGACATATAATTTAAAACAATGCATTTAGCGAAAGTAAAAGAAAAAAATAGAATAATAGATAGTGAATACTAAATTCCTAGTAATTTTATAGTTACAAATAATCAAAGACAAAAATGCTCCATGCTGAATGCCAACTTACTTCAAACTTTATTCAGACTTTTTATGTCACAATAACCACATATATCCTCATTAGAAATCAGTAATTTCAAACAAACAATGTAAATCTATTTACGAGTAAAACTACAACTAAATAACACAAATTTATCTTGTATAATCAATTTAAAGAAATGTCTTTCACGCATCAGCATCACATCGCGAAAATCATCAAAAACGGGCGGTCAAAAAGAACATATTCATCCACGTATCAAAAACGTTCGTCATTTCGTACATTCCAATGCTGATCAAAACTCAATATCACCCGCCCACCTTTAAATCACCCATTCCACATATTCATTCCACCCTCGAATATCTCGATTTCATAAAGTCCCCCACCCCCATAGCAATTTGAAATTTTCGACTCGTTTGATGCGACACGCGAGAAATTTTCAATCCGCACGCGTATGTGTACGCACGCACACGCAGCCGGCGTTCATTCGAACGTTCCGCGTGCTTCGTCAAATCGCGGAAAGGCTCCGCTCGCACGGCAGTTCCGCAGTAACGCGCGCGCCGAAACGAGTCGAGCTGCGAGCGCGGCCGCTCGTTTTCATCATTAATAACGCATAGCGGCCCATTGTTAACTAAAATACGCGGCTTGTGTCGTTATATTCAATATGTCGGAGTTGCCGCGCGCGCGAGAGAGAGACAGACATAGAGAGAGAGAGAGAGAGAGAGAGAGAGTGAGAGCTGTGCGATATTTTCGGGAGAATTTGAAGGGATGAGGTGGTTCGAGCTGGGGTAATTCGATGAATTAAATATTTGCCTATGTGTGATTCCGGTGTAATTTGCCTTGGTTGAGTGTAAAATCGACGGATGCGTGAAAATTCTCAATTTTTACTGAATTTACGAGACTACGTATGATGTTTTATGGTATTTTGCCAGTAGAATCACGTGGTGTAGTTAGTTTTTCATTATCGGAAATGTATTTTATTTTGATATTTTACATTGAGCGTTACGGAACTGAACGTTATAGAACTGAAATTCTGCTCTCATAACTTGCAGATTTCACATGCAAACTTTTTCTCATATAAGCTTACGTACACTTAAATACGATGCAGAGTATCGGAACGTTAAGTACAAAGAATGAATTTGTAATTTCTAACCAATGAAAGGCCGTCTATTTTGATATATATATCCAAACTATTCGGGACGAGAATAAACAAAGGATTTTGTTACAATAATTTATACACCATTTATGATAAAGTCTGTTATTTATTAAATACAATATTCGCCTTATTAGTATAACGCGCTTTGTAACTACCGATCTATATAAAGGCCAGAGTGCATGTTACGTCTGCATTATTCTTTTTCGAGCTAGAATGAGCCGCTATTCGCGCCGCCGAAAGTCGCCGTCGATGACCGCCGAAAACATACATAAGAAACTCGAGAACGTCATCGCGATTGAAGTATACAGAAAGTCTTTTGCATAGAAACTTATTACACAGTTACATTTTCTCATTACTAATGGATTATATCCGTAACACAAACAATGCGTGATTTTTATTTGTTGAAATTTTAAATTTAAACGCGTTCAGACAGTTTGAACTATAGATGAGTGTATTTACTATTAACTTACGAAAGATATATCTTATTTGCAGTAAAATATCCAAAAGTAACTAAAAAATGATATATTAATGTTACAGAAGTTACCTATATTGCTTTACACTGAAATCCGAAGTGAGAAAACTGTTTGTACTTGCAAATTTTTTAATTCCACAGAGCTTTTTCCAAGTACGTTTGGTGAGTCGTAACGTATAGTTTTAGAATCCACTTTTAGGTTGCGCTTTCTAGTAAACTACTGCAAGTTATTGTGCTATTTCGCGCCGTTATTTCCGCTTTTTTTTTAAATTTAAGTTGTACTTTTATTGGGAAGTATCCGACACTTGATCCAATTAGCAATAGTGCGTAGAGATTATAACGGAGCTGCTCATTTGTTTGTATTTTATTTATGATGCTGAGAGCTGGACGATTATTCGCGCTCAAAGTGCGTGTTGGTGCGTGTTTAATCGCTTTTTGATCCTTTTCAGAGGAATAATTCAATCGATGTAATCGCAAGCGGGGATTTGTATGATGTCGGGCGTAGTAGTTCAAAATTTATATGTAGTTAGTTTTTAATGTGTCTGAATTTTATCGGCTGGAATAAAAAATTTATTAGTTTAAATTACAATAAATGCTGGCTATTTAAACGTTACTAATATTAACCATTTTTCTATACTAAGTAGATTCCATAAAATATCTCTATTTTTGGCTTTTTGGTTTTTTTAAACTAAAATAGTGGTTTTTCTTAAAAAATAATTTATAATAATACTTATATGTACTCTAATAACAGATACTGTATTTTTAGATTAGAAATATGAAAGTAATAATAATAGCAGTATTGTAATTTAAAAATATAGAATCTTAAAAAAATTTTAAATAATAAATTGTATTGAAGTATTATTGAATAAATAAATAGTTAAAAACTATAAGTAAGATTTCTATTATATAAAAGAAGAAAACTGAAAAAATGGAGTACATGAACAGTAATACAGATATGTGTCTGGCTATACGTGTGTATTTCTACTGACAATATGTATGATGTCATTTTTTATTGATGATATACATAGTAACTAATATTGAGTTTTGCAATAAAAAATGTAAAAGTTTGTATCAAAAGTCCATTTCATTACATTTTAAGTGAATAATAGCACATACATTAAATACTATGTTATCAAATCAGTGCAATATTTGTTTTCAAATAAATGCAAATAGTACTGCTATAATTCATAAATAAGTGTAAAATACTTTGTTACAGTTATCATAAATAACATAAATGTTCAGATTTTTCAAATTGAAATAAAAAATTAGCGCTTTCGTTAAACAATCATTTTATCTAGCTTCAAGACACTCCATATCTTCTAGTTATTACATTTTAATAAAAGAAAAGCACATCTTAAAATTTCGCTCATAGCTACTCTTAAGCATTACAAATAATCAGATATTTTTAGCGCATTAAGTTCTAATTCAACAAACACATACGCGCGCGCGTTCGTTGTTTCGCGTTTTTCCGGCGCGTCGCTTTGTGCAGCGACAAACGCTTCGCGAAAAACAGCGCGCGCCATATCAACTCTCCCAACGTGCACACTTACCCACATACATGCACGCACACATGCGCACACGTGTGCAGCAGAGCATTTCCCGACTTTTCCAAGCGGCGGACATAAATATCCCCGCGATAAACACTCGTATAACTTTTTCACCGCTGGCGGGGGTATAAATAAACGCGGGTACGCCGGCGGCGACGCTTATACTGCGCCAAAATTTATCATCCATCGAAAAGCAGAAAGCAGCTGCGGGCCGCTGCGGATACATCCTGTTGTACAGGCTGTAACGAATTAATCATACGGCCGAAAGAATTGCGCTTGATATGATTTTAGGACGCGAGGCTTGATGGAGGGGTTTATCCTGTGTTTTTCGGCGTTGGTTGATCCTGGATTGTAATGATGCTAATGAATATTGGTCGATTCATCAAATGACTGTTAGATAAGAAGGAAGTCGCGGTTTAAAATTTTTTGTTTAATTTTCGGCTTAAAAAATATGTTCAAGTAGATAGTAACTGAGATTATAATTAACTACTGATAATTCTAAGTTTAAGTATTTGTACTTTAATTTTCTATTACATGAGAATGGATAATTTATTGCATGATGTGATAGAATAGGGAACTTGCAGATTATCAAAAATAATCGACACTTATCTTTTGTTTTATCAATTGAATGATTATCAACAAAGATATGGCAGGTTCAAATGTTACGTGATATAGTATATCTATATAGTCAGAAGCGATGACGTCATGCGTGACATTTCATCTTTGTTAGTAATCATTTAATTAAAAAAAGAAAAACTACATGTCGATTATTTTTCGATATTCTATGGACGGACCTAACAGATTTTTTCATGCAACTTTCCTATTCTTGTATTACATTGACTGACAAACTTTGAGGGTATTTTTCTGAACAAGCTCTGTAGTATGAGATGTAGCAAACACATTAATATTAGAAATATATCGATATATATGATTTTTTTAACATTACGTATATAAGCAATGTTAATGTTTTTAGCCATATCCGTTATGTTAGGAAAAGATCCTTAGTTTCATGAAATTTATGTAATAGGATCTGATACATTTTTAACAATGCATTTTTATAAAAGTCCAATGAAAAATGGTTGATTATTAGCTTGAAAATAAGCTTACTGAACCTCATCACTTATTTTCAAATTGTTATAATCAGTCAATAACACTTTATTATTAATTTACTTACTATAAGAGATTCTCACTTGTACAAAAAAGAAACAGATATTGATGAGGCTTTGAGAGATGTTTTCTGGTATAATATACATTTTGTTTGGAAACATTAGTTGTTTTACTCTGAATATGCGCTATTTTCATAAAGAAGCAATTCTCATATAAAAGCTTTCTCCATATTTCTTTATTTTTGGACGATCACTGTTACGGCACAAAGCCGGATTCACGAGAGGAGAAATTAATAATTCAATAACAGTTTAAACTTTCAAAATTATATTTATTCAAATGCCTAGCCGGCCCTTTTTTTACGACCTTTACGCGTAGCCGATTTCATTTGGTTCTCTTTCTTTCATAACGCTGTAGTTAATGCATTGCATCATTTCAGCACTGCATATTTATTTATTATCAATTTCACATTATTATATTCGCCGTCAATTTTACTTTACAATAATTATCATTATTTCTGTCAGTAACAATCACTGAAAAAGTTTCATAGATAAAATTAAACGTACAAATACCATTTTCATTAAAATAATGCAATTTGACTAAAATAGCTCAAATCTCGAAAGTAATTTGGTATAGGATCAAACTATAAGCAATAGGGCTTCATTTCTAGGAACCAGAAATCAGCTTTCAAAGCCTCATCAAAATCCATTACCCGGAACTGAGACACTCTCCTAGTTACGAACTGTTTGTATATCTCACTTGTCCGTCGAGTTCAATCTTGTCAAATGAAGCAACTAATATTCATAGCTAACATACATCTATGGGCACTATCTGCGATACCTATATTTATAGATACATATCTTCTTTGAAAATGAATAATGTATGCAACAATATATGAACTAGTGTACTGCATAGAAAACATTTTTAAATAGACACTTTCGTGACTATGTATCTAAAAGTATTTAGATATTGAAAATTTAGCTACAGTATTTGAAAGAAGTATCTATATACTTTTGTATCTCTTGCATTGATAAGATGCTATTGTTATTTTTATTGTTTTATTCAAGGTCGAAGTTCATATAAATTTTAGAGCTGATCTATAGATTAGAATTAATATGTTACCTGTACGCATTAGATCTGGCTCTCTATAGTCATGACGTATTCACCCTCCCTTCTTATTAGTATATATTATGCTCCCATGTATTTATTATTTTAGATACTTCAGTATCTCTTACTTGCATCGTATGTAAACAACATAAATTCTGCTCATGTCCTCTAACACGGTACCACATCACACTACTTGATAAATCCAGTTCATAGCAATCGCATCCTCATCTCAACGTAACACCTCCCCCTTCAAGAAATTTCACTCATCCCTCTTTTTAAATCCATTTCCCCCCTCCGTCACACAACTACGATACACACCCCTTCCCCCTTCCTATCGAATCTCCCCCTCCCCTAGCTTCGCATTAGCGTTCGCGATAGCGTAACGTCGGAAATTGAAATCCCCCCCCCCCCCACACCCCCCACAGCCCCGTAATATGCACCTACGGCATTACGCGAGGCAAGAAGCGTGTCGCCTGCTGCTACTGCTCCTTTGGGCAAATTGGACAGCTAATTCCGGGACGACGGGACGCTGGTTTGCCAAACCGAATCCGATTCGAGCCAGTCTGCGGGCGCACACACACACACACACAAACACCGTCACCCGGCCAATTCGACGTGGACGCGGCGATGTTTAACGGCGTCTCTCTTCGCATTATACGCCACACGAGAGAGGGATGGGGATAGCCATTGGGATAGAGTATAAGGAAGGAGTGAGTGAGAGAGAGAGAGGTAGAGGGCGCCCGAGTCGCTGATTATATCCAAATATTACCATTGACTAACGATACGTTATACCCCCGCGCGCGCGCGCTCTCGTCCTAATTGTGTTATGCAAATGCGTATTCTCTCACTCTCGCTCACTCTGGCTTTCTCTCGCTCGCTGATGCTGCTGGAGTAACGTGCGTGCACGCGCGTAAGTATGTGTGTACATTAACGGAATTGCGGAGTTTAATTGCGGCGGCGCCACGAAGACTGCCGCGTTTTGAGTAAGTTAAAGTGCTCGAAATGGAATCGTTTCGCGAGGGGGGAAGGGGCGGCAGAGACTTTGGACGCAGTGCGACGTGGCAGTTGCGTGGAATTTAAAGTTTGAGTTTAATCCAAGAAGCAGGGGTGGAAGTCGTCGTTGGGTATTGGATGTGTTGACTTTAGTCGGCTAATTGTCGAGAGAGCGAGGCTTTATAGAGCGTGGATATTGTAGGAAAGAAGGGGGAGAGAGAGAGAAAGAGAGAGAGAGGTCGAGTGCATTAGGGGTGGTAAGTGGCTGGGATGTAAGTTTCGTGTGGGGGAGATTACGAGGAGCCGAGTGAAGTCGATGGTTGAAGAATTTTGTGAGGGGAAAAAAGTGAAATTGCGCGCTAAATTCTGCTGAGTAAATGTCGTGCTTCGAAGAAGAGTACCTGCTTGATTTTTTGCATCTTGGATGAAAAACGAGTTTTTTTTAAGATATTTTCATGCAGCGAGAGAAGGTATAAGAAAAATTACATTAACAGCTAAAATAAAATTCATAATATGATATTTTATTTGTTTGTTCAAATTTGTTAATTGAAATATGTAAATCTGCTTCTATACAAGTAATAAACTTTAAATATGACCAAAATTATATTTATTCAAATGCCTAGTCGATATATTCCTGTGATGCATTTACGCTAAAAAGCCGATGCTTTCCCTAATAGTCACACGATGGGAACCATACGAGAGTCTAAACTGCACTACCTTGTTGTTGTCGAGAGCGCCAACGCTGGCACTTTTTTTACGACCTTCTTTCGGGAAATGCTCTTGAGACAAAAAAACACATGCTCAACCTTTATGCTTAACCGATTTCATTTGGTTCTCTTTTTTTCATAATGCTGTAGTTAATACATTGCATCACTTTAGCACTGCATATTTATTTCTTATCAATTTAACATTATTACATTCGCCGTCAATTTTACTTTACAATAATTATCATTATTTCTGTCGGTAACACACATTTTAGTTTGGAAAAAATTTAAATATATTTTTTATTAAAGTAAACATACAATTTTGTGCTATTTATTTTTAACAAAAAATGTATATTAATTATTTTAACAGCGTATAAACTATACTGATACGATAAATAGGCTCTTATTTGAAGCGAAGGATAAATGAATATCGTTCAAATATAAAGTTACTAGAGTAACACTAAGAACAAAACAAGAAAAGGATCACAGTGAATATAGGATACTCGTTACATGAATATGAAATAAAAGAACTACATGAATCATCGAATATCATTAGAGTAATTAAATAATTTAGACTAAGATGGACACAACATGTAGACAGAATGGAAAATTAAATATCAGCTCATATAGGAATTTAATTGGTAAAATATAAAAGACTCCAAGTAGGTAGACCAAGACAAAAGTGAAAAGATAATTTAAAATACGATTTGATGAACATGACAAATAAATTTATTGCAGAGCACACGAAAGTTGCACCGTATTCTTGTAATGAGTAGGTTATAAACTTTTCGATTCTAATACTAGTAATAAATAGCCTTATCGTACATTTTTAATAGTATAAGATAGAAATTGTGGTCGCAATAGGGTTACTTAACATTTAATGACTTAAAAGTTCAAGTTGCATCAATAAAATATTCAAACACTGCTTTTTCCGAAGGTTCTTCTGTTTATGAAAGTTTTGAGAGACACAGTTTTTGCTGTCATCGCATTTGAAATTTACATGATGAGATTTACCGTTTCTCTTGGGAGATTTCCATGAACCCTTCCTCATTTCTATTATAGGGAATTTTAATTCAAAATGTTGATTTTTAAAATAAAATCTGTCCCGAAGCTTTGTATAATATTTAAAATTTAAAAATGTCTGTCGTCAAATTTGAAATTCGCTCTGAAGCTTCTTTTGATATAAAAAAATAAACATGAAATAAGAAATTAAATAAACAATAATAAACAATATAACTTTTCTCAAACTTATGACTCGCTCAGAGTGAAATCTCACTCACAACGAGTCACAAATAAGCCACTCGAAGTCTTTCGTGTGAAAGTACCGCTCTTCAAAATCTCCAGCGCAAGTGTTAATTTTGAAATTCAATCACGCGAAGAGCCTCTCAAACCAGAGCAGACCCATAAATACGCGCACTTCATTTTTTCCCAACGACTCTCGAAAATACTCGACCTCGCGCGGGCGCGCCTGAAAATCATTCGATCCTCTCTCGACGGCACAACTCATGCATATCAAATATCCAGCCGAATTACAAGTCCACGTCCTCCCATTACGCCTGGATTTATATACGTACGTACGTCGGCAGGTCGTAGGAACGGTGGATCGGAGAGGCAGCGGCAGCAAAAAAAAGGAAAAAATAAGACGAGCCTCTCCTGATGCGCTAAACGTGTCGTGAAGTGAGTTCCCTCGTAAAATCGATTCTGCCCTCTCGCTCCGGCGAGAGAGAGAGAGAGAGAAAGAGTGAGAGCACGTGTGCGTGTACTCGTATATAGGCAGTAAAAAAATTGTATATAACGCGTAAAAAATTTCAAGCTGTTAAGGTCGGCGCCTTTTTTTGTCCCTTTTTCTCTCTATCTCTCGGGATATTGTCGGCCCCATTTATTTAACGCGTGCGCGTGAGCTAGAAAAATATGGAAATCTATTTCGAGGTGAATTCGCGGTCGTTGCTGCGCGAAACCTTTCGAAATCTATTTTTGTTCAATCTAGGATTTGATGTGACTGGTATTTTTCAATATTTTTCTGTGCAAACCATTTATTGGATCAGACGGGAAAGAAAATAAAGCTTTGCATTGTTGAGAAATTCATGGGTTTAAGCTGTATCAAATAAATTGTTTTAAATACTTTTAGATTCAGACAATATTTTGAAGCTTTCTATATTAGATAAAAATTCTGTATTTAAAACGTAGAACTATTTTTAGATGAAGAATTTTGTATACTGACATACTACAAAAACAAATAAAATAATCTATTTTTTTTATCTCATCTGACATGCTATTAAGTTTGCACGTAACCTTCAGTATTTATCGACATATCCAATATCACATCCGGAAAAAATACCACACAATTATTGCGGCATCACTCTCGCGGTCGACGAACCCTCTGCAACTCTAAAAATACAGAGAAAAGTGATTGAAACGACACCCCGACATTCCCTGTCTTAACATCCGTTACCCGGCACTCCTAAAATTACACATTGTGTGACATAAACCATCCACGACTTCCTTCCTATTTCTCTTTGTCCCCTACCCTTCTGTAAGTTGAAGAATGTGCAGGAATTCTAAACAGTAAATCTACAACCTATATCAAACACTGAAGAAAAATTTATCATAGTCACTAACTGTCTCAACTTTGCTAAATCAATCACAGATATTAACTCAAATCAACCGGTCACTAACAAAAAGTTAAATAAAATTAGAAACCATAGACGAAAAAAATTAAGCTTGTGAAATAACTACGAAAAATATTTCCACAAATTAATTGAGATCAAAATTAAAAGAATGGAATGATATATTGCATGACGTCTCCAATCAGTGTTAACTTCGATGAATAAAATCATATATCTTTGAATGTTTGTTTATATTATTCCCGCTTATTACATAGTTAATAACCGATTCTACCATTGTTGTTGCCTTTATTAAATTTTGATCACTGCAATAGAATGCAAATCATTATAGGTTCTAGTAAACAATTAATTACGTTGTTAGATAATTCTAAGTAGCCGTTCGGATTTCTAACATGCTACTCTTGAATGACAAGATAAAAGTTTATTTTTGTTGAAATATACAAAGTTTGGTTAATGACAGATTCACTTTTGATGTAATTTGAAACTTCATTAGGTAACATAAATATATTAATATAATTAAATTTTGTGATGATTAGCAACACTGAATTGAGTATCTATTTATTATTATACATATATGTATACATATGACAAAGATAAATTATTAGAAAAGAAATATAGATGCAGGATTAGTCGATGTTACTAAATTATTAGTCACTTCCCTTTCTAGAAAAATAAATTGCTTAAAATGTCCACAACATATTTAGTTCTAATTCAATTAATCTTGTTAAATACTTCTCCCAGCGTATCAATGCATCCACGTAAACGACGTTTACTTCTATGCAACAATTTAACATTTCCAAATAAGTCACCATTTAATAAATCATTATCGTACAAAATTAAGGTACACACGACAGAAGAACCGCAAATCCCGTTACTAAAGACACAAACCACAAAGGCACCGACAAACGTGATTGAAAACCCTCGTTTCATTCACCGAGCACCGTCATCCACTGTCTTACAACATCCGATACCCTTCTTCCTCCTAGAATTACGCACAGTGTGTCATACAAGCCCTCCGCAACCTCCACCTCCTTCTCATTTCTCTTTGTCCCTCCCCTCCCCCTCCATCCGCATCCATCTATCTGCATGCTGTACAGCACATTCGTGAGACACTATATATGCACGCGCGCGCGGCGCGCGCGAATATACGGCTGACACATCGCGGGCGAGGAAGATACCGAGTCCAAGGGCCGGAGGGGTGGGGAGGGGCGCCGCCCGACTCGCGAAATACTGCGCGCTATAGCGTAATCAGGTCCCCGGAGCGTAACCTCGTTATCCGACACAGGAAGTCACTCCTTCCATCACTCGAGCTCGCTCTCGCCCTCCCCCTTCCCCCCCTCCCCCCCTCCCCGGCTACGGCTAACCCCTTCTCTCCGCGCCGCTGGCGCTGGGTAGTCTCATCCGATCTACTTTTGCTGCAGCGCGCACGGCAGCTAGTCAAATGGGCTTTTAAAAAATCCCTTCTGGTAACTCGCGAGTTGTGCTTTCTCTTTTTTTTCTCTTTAGTTTACTGGTCGAGCTTTTTTATTCGAGGAGGGGCGCTGACATCAGGAGTACACAGTAGATTTACGTGATTATTTTTTTTTTCTATTTTGTTAGATTTATGTTGGCAGAGAGAACAGTATTTTTAGAACAGAGAGCAGCAGTCGATGAGAGGATATACGTACAGGGGAAAATAATTTACGTAGTGGAATATGCGTTCCGCGAACGCTTAATTTCTTTAGCGCAGAGGGGATATAAAGCGACCTTTTGAGAGTCACTTTGCCGCCCGCCTGCGCACAGGATTTTAGGATTATTCGATTGGAGGCGAGGATTTTTTTTGTTTTTTGCTGATGCGCTTTTACAGAGAAATTTTTCGGTACGCTCGATGGCAATTGCGCTGTTCGGCTCTTTTGATGTTCATGGTAAAAATATTTTTTTAAGTAAAAGCTGATAATCAAATTATGAATCATTATAAACGAAAGAAATAGATAATTATAATGATATTTTTAATAAAGGTATTGCCGTGATTAATAATTAATTCACTGAGTAATATGATTTCACTGGTATACCAACGATTGAAATATAATTATACACAGTTATGAATGAATACTAATGAAAAGTGATTATGCTATAATATAGTAGCTTGTCTTCAATGGATTTTGTGTGGAAATTTACCAATTCTGATATTCATGACTGCACTTAATATTTAATATAACGTGGATTGTTTTGAGTAGAATTTGTGAACATTCGCTAATTTCGATTTAAACGATTCTACTTATTTAATGATTTAATAGAAATCGTAATCAATATATATTATAATCGTTGTAATTGTTATTTTTTAAGAACCGCATTAACAGGTGCATACCTCCCATAACGTAAAATTAATTCTTGATTCATATTTGCAGTCAAAACGGAACATTTGATCATAAAAATAATTAAATAAAAACAAACTGTTTGAGTTTGGATCACAGTATTGAAATCTACGTAATTTCCGTAAACGCAGGCGAGATATACCATCCTCAAAATCGTGAGGGTACGTATTATCACTAAAATGTATCAACAATTTCTTATAAAACTATTCAAGTAAAAAGACGTTGTAAGTAAAATAAAATCATTCCAAAAAATAACACGTACATTTTTATCTATAAAACAAAAACACCTACACAGAAATACTCATCCTCGATAAATCGAGAAGCTTTCATCGATACATCGAGCCTCGACACCTGCGCTTAACTCGGTTAATGTAAATAGCGCGCCATAATCGAACTACCGAGATTCCATTAAACCCAACGTGCACCCTCTCTCGAGTTTCTTCCTCCCTACTTCGCACTTTTTCGCTCGCTCGCGTGCGCGGCTGTATCGCAATTTCGTGCCCCGGTATAACGACGTTGGCGCGAAATTGCGTTACATCTATTATTATATATTGAAAGTACGCCGCCCGGTCACTCGCCGTTAAGTTTTCTGCAAAGTTGGTACTTCGCGCGCTAGATCGGGCCAGGCGTGTATATATATGTATATATATAGAACTTGGCGGGGATCTTTCGAAGCGGGCGTATATTTTGCATTTTTCACGGGAGGGACGTGATTTTTTTACGAATTGCTGATTGCCCGAGTTCTACAAAGTCCGAAGCCTTTTATATTGATGTTTCGCGTCAATGGAATTTCAGCCTTTTTTATTAATTCAGAGAACTAAAGAAAGAATATACGGTTTTTTTGGGAAAGCTGATGAAACAAAAAACGTTGGCGTACAGGAGATTGAGATCGGATTTAAATGTTTTATTTCGATATTGTGTGGAGAGCTTTGCATTTCGGAAATTGAGGAATTCTAGAGGATGAATTTGATATTTGAAATATTTATTATTTACTCTGATTGTTGAACGTTTAAACTGGTAATACAAATGTTTTTATACCATGAATTTTTTATTTTTTTTATTTATCTTGATTGTTAGTTATGAAAATTACACTTTGAATAGTCATATAAAAATAACTTTATCATTCTATGTTTTTGAATGTATTGATATTTAAAACGTGTGTATAAAATTGTTGTACAGAATATTTTAGTTACCACAGTTTTAATGAGAGTAAATGCATTTGTTTATTATTACTCTAGAATTGTTGGATTTCCATTATTAATTTTAAAATGTATAATTTTTTCTTTTTAATGAAATTTGTGTACATAACAACAAGAATGATAGCTTATAAAATAAGCTTTTAAGTGAAAATAAAGATAATTTACAGGTGTTTTAAATATATCTGTACTTAATTAATAATATATATACACAAATACATACTCACACACAGATACAAAAAGAGCACTCATACACACAAATACACAAACATACCTATTTTATAAAAATATGCTAACTTTAGTCCTCAAATATATTTCTTTGTTGATAAACGCTCGAGCAAAAAATCTGATATTACCGCTTTTCCATCTCGCAAGAATAGCCACTACTTAAACGAAAAAATAAAGAAATGAAGGTCGCAATCTCAACTTTCAACTGCTCTTCAAGCCCACACCTTAAAAAGACCCTTCCTCCAAGCCAAGTTTCGCACCAAACCAAACCTGCATGCCCGCACTAACTCAATCCGCACTTTATACTGAGCCACTCGTAAATTACAAACAAAGCGCTGGGCGATTCAGGCTCAGACCCAACAAAAATAAACGTGAAAAAGAAAAGCCACGTACGTACTTGCTCGAGGGCAGTATTTTCGCGGCTCGAAGTGTATAAGAGGAGGGCCGAGCAACACAAAATTGTCGAAGCCAGGGAAATTTTCGAGAGAGAGAGAGAGAGAGAGAGAGTCCGCGAAATGCATGCACAATAAATGTTGGCGCGGAGGCGAGGCGTCGAGAGTCCAGACCAAACCCAGCGATTCTATACAAAGCGCATGTGTGTATATCTGTATATATGTGTGTGTGAGAGAGAGAGAGAGAGAGAGAGAGAGTCGAGATCTGCTCCTGACTCGATAAAATATGGCCGCCGGACCACACCTACTTACAGCGCGCGAAACACACGGCGCGTATGTAGGTGCAGAAATACGTCAGAGGGAGGAGGGCAGAGTTGGCCCAAAGAGAACTTATTTACGTTATCATACAGGCTATGTACAGTGTGCATGTACCGCCGGTGCTTTCTTACGTATGTGTGCGCGAAGGAGGAAAAAATCTTGAGGGAAATTTATGTTTGTTCAGAAGTGGAGTGTGCTGCCCCCGAGAATTGTCTTGGGGGGTTTTTGTGCATCCGCGGCTGGTGGTGGTAGTGATGGTGTGTGTGTGCGGGATGTGCAGTATGCGGCGTGTACTTACTTTTCCGCGGAATGGGGCTTTCTCGCGAGGAAAGGAAATTTGCTCGAAACACAGGAAATTTTTGGATTGCGAGGGTAAGTGGGATTTATTGAGCGCGCGAGGAAGTAGAGTTGTATTGTTTTAATGACTTGCTGGGATGCTCGTTTAATTGACTTGAGAGAGAAGAAATGATCTGATGGACGGCAGTGCCTTGTATTTAGATTGTAATTGTAAAAATATATCTTATTGATTGTTTATTAAATGAATTATTAGGGAGACAGAATTTGGTGAAACGAAGGAAAAGTAATAGAAAGAGAGTCAATTTTGTAGCTTTAGTTTGTATTAAGGGGGTGTCAAAGTCAATTTTTATCCTTCCTACCTTACCGACTCGAGAATTATAAAATATTGGCTTTAATTAAAAGAATAAGTATAATTATGAAAAACTAAGAGGTCATTGCCCTCCCGAATACAATTATCTATCACTGTGCGAAGTTTCACACAAAAACTTCAAAACCTCTACGAATGGCTTTCGAACGAAATTTGAAGGTTCGAGTCTAGACTAATATACTAATATAAATTTCGTTCGAATGGCATTCGTAGATGTTTTGAAGTTTTTGTTTGAAACTTCGTACAGTGGTAGATAATTGTATTATGGAGGGCAATGATGTCTTGGTTTTTCATAATTTAGTTTATTTATTAATTGTAATCAATTGTTAAAGAATTTGAGGTTAGGAATTTCGGCGGGAAATATGAATGGTTTGACACCCCCTTAATTAAATTATTCAGAGTTAAAGAAATCTATTTTACTTTCAATTATGAAAAGCGAACACGTTTAAATTTAGAATTAATAAATAAATATTTTATCTTTGGCCAAGCTTTGAAATTACATATTAAATGTGTATGTATTTACATAACATTATCTACGTTTCTGCAATAATTATAGAAATATCTTTATATGAAAAAATTTTAATAATGGTTATGTAGTATTATGTTAATATTAAACCAAACTTTATTAACTAAATGAAAACCAATTTTATACATGAAAATATAGTTAAATAAATTACGGAAACAACGCAAATAATACGCTACAACGTGAATATGCTCGATGTGCAATATCTTGTTGGCGCATACATCATGTCAGTACAGGTAATTTTGTAAAAAAGCGTATAGTATTGGACTTCATTGTTTTCGCTGGCCGACAGCAACAAAATTAACTTGACACGATTTCACCCGCAACTTTCAAAAGTCATTACAGACCTACTTTAAGTTCTATTGTTCGAAAGAAAACAAGAATCGACCTGCGGACTAGAAATAAAGAGAAAAAAGGGAAAGAAAACCAAATTAAACAACTGTAAAAATAGTTTTTATATACCTTCAAAACCTTCATTCGAAGTGTTACGTAAGGCGAAACGGGAGTACGAAAGGTAAACTTGCGTAAAATAGTTTAAAGGATAATAAAATCTTTTCTAAGATTGAGTTGCTTGAAAACTAAACTATGGAACAGAAAAAAATTCAAATTGTTACATTTTTCGCACCAGTTTCAGAAGCTCAAGAAAATATGACTTTTACTATTTCAAGCAATTATTCAAACAGCTAACAATCATTTAATAAAAATAATCATGTGTTTTAATACAAATGACAAAAAATATGCCTCAATCAGATAGATTCAAAGTTACAATATTTTTTTTTAATTCTATTATAAACTTCTTTCAAGGAAGAACAGTTTTAATATTTCATTTTCACAATATAGATTAGACAAATATCATAATAGCTCAAAAATAAAAAAATATGTTATCTCGGACAAAGTTAATATCCCTCAAAAAGCAATAAAAAACCGTGGTTCCTCATGGCGCAGGGCACTAACATTTTTAACACTTCTAGAAAATCAAGACACTTCCAACAGCACATAACAAGGAAAAAAAAAACACAACTCCCGCCGGTCGTTCTCCGAAATATTAACCCCCACGCATGCTCTCGCGTGCCCTTCGTCCTATCAATTCTGTCCTAACTCCACCGCAATTTTTCGGTCTTCTGCGCGCGCCACCATATATTAATTGAATTCTCGCGGCCGCGCGCGCCCGAGGCTGACGAACTCGCCCGGCGCCACTTGTTCTCCCTCCCTCCCGTACACATACGCATACGTATGTACGCGTATAAAAATGCCAGGCCGGAGAGAGAGAATGAAGTGGCGCGATGTTTTGTAGGGTCTCGTCTGAGTGGCCGTGTCTGCCAGAAGGGGGAGCGCGGTGTATGCGGGCCTAGGACCGGCTTCTTATTGTGTCCGCGAGCGAGAGTCTCTCGCACTTGCGACTTTTCTCGCGAGATGCGAGCTCGTTGTGTCGCCCGGCGACAATGCCATGTCAGTTTTAAAAGGGGTGCGTCGCCCCGTGCGCCGGGCTTCTTCTACCTGGTCGCGTCCTTTCGAGAGACTCGAAGAGAAAGAGAGAGAGAGATATAGTGAGAGAGAGAGAGAGAGTTATATGTATGCGCGGAGAGTAGGTGATAGTGATGCTCTCATCGCTGCTGGTAGTTTTCTAATGTTGAAGTGAGGGGGAGCGAGGAGGCGTTGATGAGGATGGTGGTTCATTGTTAGGTATGTCTTGTTTGTTTTTGAATTGGGAACTTCAAATTTAGAGAGTAGTCGTGTTGATTAGTTTACTTACGATTCTTTTTTAAATACTGGCCATGTGATTGTGACAATATTGTAAATCGCTGGTAGAACTTTCAGAAAGCTCAGCGTAATGATAAGTGAGGTACTCAGCCCCAAAGTTTAGATATTTATCATATAAATCTATATGTACACTCTGCTGCAATGGATTCTTTCACGAATTTTTAAAATTTGTGGTGAAATTTATACCCCACATGCACTTCTACGAGGCAAAAGTTGAAATGTGCCTAACTTCATAGCGCTAAAATTTAAATAATTCGAAAAAGAATCCAATGGAGAAGGGTGTGCGAAGCATGCATTAACAATGCAATTTTATCTGTAAATTTTAATACTTACTCAGAATATATTTAAAAAATTAGTATGTTACACATAATAATTATACTTAAAATATAAAATAAGGAAAACAACAGTTAGCCATCTTGTTTAGTAAATTTAGCCATCGCAAGTTTACGCTCAATGTAATCGCCATATCTAAATTATTGTAGAAAACTAAACTCTAAAATCTAAATTCATTCAAAAGTATATATATATATATTATTATATTTCACTTCTAGAGATTTTATACAGTTTTTACATTATTTATAAAGTTTTTATACTAAAATATTGTATAGTTCAAAAATTGAAGGACAAATGACCCGATTATATGGTGGTTTAAAATATAATTAACATTTAAATACGATTGTAGCACGATTATCATCTTAAATTGATATATATCCATTTTAGTCGTAGGTATAAAACATATCTTCTACTTAATGCGAGCATGCAAAATAGAGCTAAAGTATGCTTAAGACTAATAATTAAGCAACAAATCAAATCATCAATCAAAAGAAATTTAAGTCCATTTCGGTGACATTAGTTTTCATAATTCGTACTTCTAAAAATTTTTATTCTAAAATAAAACAAATTCCTGTTACCATACTTTAACCTCAATTACTTTTATTGTACATGAAACTTTTATTTTTAATATGCTCATTTTTAATATGCAAGCTGTATAACTAATAGCATACCACAACAAATAAATCTATTCCTCTGCAAATGCAGCTGATCGACCCATATCTCAAAAATTTAATTTTTCACTCCAGGATACATCGCCTCGACGCCCCTCAACATCCCTGCCATTACTCTTTCATGCGCCCGAGCGCGGTATATCGCCGTTTGTAAAATTTCGCGTCGATTCCATATTCCGCGAGCGAGTTCCTCGCGATTTCCTTCCGCTCCGCCGGCGAGACACTTAGCATTCGGCCGTGCCTCTATTTTTCCCTCGCTCGCCTCGCTCACCGCCTTATAATACAGACGCAAGGATGAATATTGGCGACTTATTCGGTGAATTGACCCGTGAGCGAATTGACGAACTTCGCTCGCTCTTCTCTCTCTTTCTCCCTCTGTACTTTGACTTCGCGGACACGTTTCGGAGGAAGAGCATGCGGATGGTTCGATAATGCAGAAAAATTTTTGGCGAGAAGTTGGGGTTGTAGTTGTATCTGGAGCGTAGAGTGGAATCGAGGTCGAATTATCATTTGAGAGGACGTTTTGTAGTAAAAGGTCTTTTTGACCCATTAGGTTTTGGTCCGGTATTTTGTACTTTTTGAAATTTCATGCAATAAATTTAAAATTCTGTAACTTAATGCATGGATTGAATGAAAGTTAACTATTTCGTATCTTGTAATGGGAGGGAGGGGAAGGGTTCAAACTATTTTATACATAATAGAAACCGAGAAAATAAAAAAAGTTTTTTAAATTATTGCAAAGATCTATTTTACAAAGTCCAAGAATTATCCTTTTAATTTTAGAATATTCATTCAAAAACGTATAAGCTCAGGATTTAGAGGGTTTAATGGCTTTACTTTGAAATAATTAAGTAGCAAAATGGTGCACATGAACTTTTATGATACAGTCATAGAATATTGAAAAATAACATTTTTTCTAAGATTAAGGGGGCAGGCCTGGTTTAAAAAGTCAAAAAAATCATTTCTTGTACAATAAGCTCCTGTAATCCATTTTACGATATTAAGTTTTGTTACAGAATTATAGCTAAAATTTCAAAGTAGCTTTTTTTTAATTAAGTGAATTTTATGTAAAAAATGCTATTTAAATAAGTTTAAATAATTAAAAATTCAAAGAGTCTATTTATATATATATATATATATATATATATATATATATATATATATATATATATATATATATATATATATATATATATATATATATTCGACAAAACTCGAAGCTGTCAGAGAGTAACACGTACAGTATACCTATATATAGCGAAATTGACTGAAAAACTATATTCTCTCGCTGTTTTAAAATTTTGCCACCAGGAAAATTTACATAGGATTTTTGGCGCTTCGGTATCATTTCAATGCGAATGCACTAAGGTAGTGCGAAATTTTCCTCTGGAACTGTCTTTCGACTAATCACTGACCAGAACGCCGATATGCTCTATCCGCAACTTCTGTATGAACGTTGTGAACGCTCTTTAATGTTGTTAACTTTAAGCTTAACCTCTCAAAATATCTGTGCTATTTTTGTATAAAAATATTGTACATTATTTTTAAATTCAAACCTATATTCACCAGCCTTTTTCAAGGCTTTATGATTATTGTGTAATACTGTATAAGTGTATAAGTATGTAAGTGAATAATTATATAAGTATGTATAAGTGTTAAAGTGCATAAGTGTTTTTTTTTTATAAAAAGTGTAAGAATAGTTATTTGTGGTGGGTTGTGTATAAATATTTATATATTTCTTGTGTCAAATCAGTATACACTGTAAGTGTAATGTCTTCGAGTGCCAGACCAAGGGATGTTCAAGGTAGAGTGTTGAATGGTCCTGGCAAAGTTACTTGGGGAAGACCAACAAAAAGAAAGAAGATTTTTTATGAAAGAAAAGGAGATGGTCCTCCTCCAAAGAAGCCAAGAAATTCAACTTCCTGTAAAAAAGTTCACGACATTATAACTGAAATCAGTGAAATCAGGAATAGAATTATCAACATTGGCATTCTATTTCCTGAACTGCAAAAAATTGCATGTTGCAAGATATGTCATGGAAAACTGCATTTCTCTGAACCTGATGTACAAGGACTTGGATTTAAAATTGACATTTCTTGTTCAAATTGTACAAATCCAAGAATTGCATCAATTAATTCAAGTAGATTCATTGGCAAAAAAAGTAGTGCATATGAAATTAATAGAAGATCTGTTTTGACTATGCGTACTCTTGGTCATGGTCATGCTGGACTATCAATATTTTGTTGAATTATGGATTAGCCACAGACAATGTCGCACAGCAATTTTGACAATATCAACGATCAATTGAGTGAAGCTTGTGAAGTGATTGCTGAAGGCTGTATGAGTAATGGTGCGATAGAAGAAATGAGTATCTTGCTTTCAGGTAGTGCTGGGCTTCCTGTGTTCGAAGATGGTTCTTGAAGAAAAAGAGGTTTTCCTCACTCCAAGGTGTTTCTAGTGTAATATGCAATTATACCAGAAAAGTGCTTGATGTTTCTATAAAAAATAGTTTTTGTAAGAGTTGTTCTTTATGGGAAGGAAAAGAAGACACACCAGCTTATGAAAAATGGATTGAAACGCATCAAAGTCAGTGTACGTCAAATCATCAAGGCAACGCTGGAAAATGGAGGTAGACGCCATTGTGTATTCATTATTCTTACTGATAAGAATGAGACACTGTTATTAACAAATTTTTTTGTTTCAGCGCTATCATGAGATCATATTATAGACGTATCACACATGTTTGTCTAAGCAATAGTGTGAAATATATTAATGAAATATATAACAAGAAAATACAAAGCATTCCTGCTTTTTTCTTTAGGTGAGTATTGTTTGTATGTGTTTATTGTGTTATCAAACTCTAAATGCAATTATTTCGAAATAATGTTTTTTATTATTTTTAGGTCTGCCTCGTAGACTTTCTCAACATCCAGCCATCGATATATGCTAAAAATTTTAGAGGATGTTTCTGATATGTTTCCTCACAATATGAGCGCAGCAGATTATAGAAAAGTGTATATAGCAAGCATTAAAAATATATAACCTCAAAATTAATTAAAATATTTAATTATTTAAGGGTTTATATTTCTAATTATTATTACATAGACTATATCGATGGCTGGATGCTGAGAAAGTCTATGAGGAGTGGTTGAAAATAGAAAACCAGAGTATCGAAAGGAGCCACTTGGTACGAGTCACAGATTCAAGATATTTAAGTTTTTAAGCGGTGAAAATCTTTGTTTTTTTACCTACTTTTGGTAAAAAGAACTTCCCATATTCTAAATCACATCCAAAAAATGTTGTATAAATAAAACTGCAATATTCTTTCTTTAGATTTTATCCAAGCCTACCTCCTTAAGTGGATGGTATGACATATATTGGTATATATTTTTGTAAAGAGTTTAAAAAGAGGTATTCTGTATGGCTAAATATCGCATAAAAAAATTCTTTTTTTAATCAAAATTTTTTATTTATTAATGAACACAATAACAAATAAAGTTTTCAACTCGGTCTATTAGTTTTTATGATATCGTGTAAATTCTTTACATATATAAATGTGAATAAACAAATCCTAAAAACATATTTTACTGTATGTCTTATATTTAACTTATAAAACGACCGCATTTTACAGCATTTACACCAAAATGTACACTTTTAAGGAAAAACTTCGGTCTTTTGCGATCTGTTGGATAACGTTGGTAGAAAACCAGGAAGAGCAATAAATTTTTTCATTTATTTTTGCTAATGATACGACAAAAAGATAAGTTCCCTATTGGAAAAAGTTTGCAATACTTTTACGATGATTTTTTCTGAATGATCGTAAAGTTAGAATGCGCACGGAGGAGTTGTAAAATTAATACGGCCAAAATACCGTGAATTAAGTTTATTGACAGTTCGTTTCATTTTCATTACCCCACATTAAAACTTCATGTAATATTCAGTCGTTCTGCTATTTTGTGAAAGCTACTCTCGCATATAAACTCCGACAAAGCATCGAAATAAATTTTCGGAACAAGACTGAGCTGAATTATTATTTGAATAATATACGCTGATTTAAAAAAACACGTAGAATTTCGAACTATTTAGATAAAAGGTATGTTAGATTAATCCTGGTGGAAAATAAAATTGTTTTTCTTTGCAGTTCTTGATCATTTTTATTATAAATACTGTTTTTTCATAGAAAATAATTTTATAATTCATAAAAACTAATGTGAAATAAAAGAAATACCTATTATAAACGGCATTTTTTATGAAATGTATATAATAATGATTGTTTACATAGAAGTTACAATTCAAAAACTTATTTGATAGAGGATGGACAATCCCAAGATAAATAGCTGATTATTTTTTATAAATAAGTTTGGGAAATATTCAATGAAAATATATTATTTGCTAATACAATAATATATTAAATAAAAACGTTCATTAACTGTTTAGAAAAACAGTTCAATTTTTATCAGGGTAGATGATAACTAATTTAACAATTAACCATTTAAGATGGTTAGTTTATTAATTTTAGGTGAATTTGTAAACGGTAAAAGTACTAGAAATTAGCGTAGTCTCGGCTATATAATTATGATTGTTGAACATTCATGTTCTGCACTAGCATAATAACTGTCAGACTTCAGGACGAATTATTCGTAAATGGTCGTGATTCACTTTGATCTACCTACAACTGATTACATAATAGTACATTGTGTATCAAGGGCAGAAAGTAGGCGATTATCGTGAGGCCGGTACAGGCCTAGCCGAGGCAAGGTTTGCAACCAGCACGAGCGTCAATTATCTTCTGCCCCTGGTGAACACGATACTTTTTGTCCTACCTGGACTGAAAGAATGATTTTTCGAGCATATGTGAAACGACCGGTCAGTTAGTTACTGTTTCGCCCTAGGGCGGAAAAGTGCTACTTTGCACCCTATGGCGGAAAAGTAACTCACTTTCTGTCCGAGGGTTTTATTTTTCACCCGAGAGTGGAAAAGAACTACATTTCGCCCGCTTTATATGCACGAAAAAGCATACTTTCGGTGCAGGTAGGACAAAAAAGAATTTATTATTTTACTTTTCAAAGTACATTTTAAATTAGCTAGTAATTCATTAGAATTCAGCTAAAAAGTATGACCTTTCAAGTGAATTCCTAGGTAAAACGTGAAGCAGAAATAAGTTAATTTTACCAAAAATAGTTAAATTCTCTTTAAAAACCTGCATCGAATTCAACGATCTTTCTTCCAAACGTATCTACCAACAATCCGATCGATTTAAACTAATCGCCCAGAGCTCTCATTGAAATCAGTGCTCAGCTGCCGTTCGAGCGCATCGCGCATTCCGAATTCCGCTGCAAACCCAGCCGAGCGCGAATCACGAAATTTTTTCAATTTCACCCATCTCAGTTCTATTCTCAATCGATATACCCATAACGCTCCGCGAAGTATCGCGCAGTAAAAGGAGCTCGCTCGCGAGAGCCGCCGGGGCACAAAAAAGTACGAAGCAAGGAAATTTCTCCCCGCGAACGGCTCCTCGTGAATTCGCAATGACACGCTGAATCGGCAAAAGCCGGAGAGAGAGAGAGAGAGAGAGAGAAAGAGAGCGCGCGCGCATTCGCTCAAAACACACATGAAATATGAATAGCGCGGATCCCCGCGGAGTGACGGGCCAACAAGATGCATGTGTTCCGCTCTGGTAGCGGCAGCTCACGGAATGAAAAATAAAGTTGAAAGGTAGGGGTTGGAAAGATGTGTGTAAGAAAGTGTAGTACGGGTTGCTGAATAAACATTGATAGGCAATATGCTCAGTAACAAAGAGCTCGCGTTTTCTTGCCCTTCGTTGCCCGTCGCGGTAAATAAAAAGGCCGAGAGAGAGCCATGTATCGTTTTATTGCTGTTCTGGGTTTAGGGTTGTAAATGTTTGCGTGATGTAATTGGGTTTCTCTGCAATTACGTAACGTGGAAGGGAGGATTCGTTCCTGAAGAATAACTTGTAAAAAGTGTTCTATTGGTAGAGGTACTAGAGGAGCTTCAATTTATAAGAATATCAATCTTGCTACTGTAAGGGAATAATAATGTATGGAAAATACTTGTTGTCTTTCTAAATTAATTACGTAAAGTAATTTTAAATTATTGAATACGCTTATTTTGTATACGAAAGATTATATTTAACTCATTTAAAGTGAATTTAAAAATTATTGCTTTTCGGTTAAGGGTTTTCAAGATTAATTATGTTTTAAACGAGTATTCTCGCTTCAACTTTTAATATTAAATAACATTTTAGTGATAATTGCTAGTAAATTTTAAAGAGTTTATTTATTTCTTCTATTTTTTTATACTAATAAAGTTTTGCTTTTCGTTGTTGTTAGATGTTATTCGATGTTGAAAGTTAAAGCGAGACTCCATTAAACTACCTGTGCAGACGAGGCATAACACACACATGCGTACACATACACATATCCAAATAGATGTTTTCTAAGAATAACGTATTTTGATACCTAAGTTTTCAAACATGTTTCTATAAAGTTATTTCTATAAACATTTTTGTTTCAATATTACAAAGCTTATTTATGAGGCAGCAACTTTGCAAAACAATGTTTCTCAAGAAAATTCTAGTGAGGCCTTAATTAATGTTAGTTTTCAAGATTTATTCCAGACTACCTTTAGAATATATAAATACTGTATTTATAAATTCATTATTCTTTATTATCTCACAATACCTTCCGCATTCATTAAAATTTCAATTTGTTTGTTATTACATTCAAAATTATTTTTCGCTGAAAGCAGCCGCTGTTTTGACCAGCTTCAACGCAAAGAGATGTAGAATATTCAGACGTAGTAACAGTTGAGCACCGTGAGACGCTTATTTTGCTTTCTCGCGAGCCGTGGGCATCCCTCTTTACCGTAGAATTCCGCGAAACTTAACGAGCTCCCCCCGAAGGCGTACAACGCCCAAAGTATGTCAAAAACGCAATTCGGAACACGGATATTTGGGTCATCGCTGGCTTCGGGGCAGGCTCCCTCTTAGGCGAAATTTTCGGCTAACGCCAACTACAGCGGCGAGCTGGAGCGGCTAAGTGATTACTTGGGATATCCTGGTAATGAAGAGCTATTTGATTTTCGGAGTAACGTCGGAACACCCAGCCAGTTGTTAGCTGAGTAACAAGAGCTCCGCGTTCATAGTTGGGTAGTACAGTGCATATATTGAAACGGGCACTTCGTCAAATATGGGTAATGACGAAGGCTTGAGCTACGTTGAGCCTTGGTCTTATATTTTCAAACTTATGTTTAGCTATAATTTTATAAATATTCTATTTTACTTTTGTAAATAGTTCATAAATTGTTTACAAATAATAAATTCAGGGAGAAATGATATTATAGTAATATTATTTGATATTGTCTCTAAAATGTTAAATGGACTGGAAAACTCGTATTCTAATCCGATAAAAATATATATTTATTTTTATTTTCTAAAAAACGACCATAATTTGAGTCGAACATTATTAAAGTGCAGCTCTTGCGTTTCATTATGGTAATAAAAATATATCAAGTATGAAATTCTAAAATTGAAAAGTTACAAGTAAATAAGAGAGGCTTTTAATTTATTAATAGTATCTGACATTGGAATTGTCTTTTTCAATATTCATGATATTCCATAAATATTGGATTTTATTGAATTTTTCTGAGAACAACAATTCTGTATTATTATAGCTTCCTTTACTTTAAAAATACAGTAATGTTTATTTCTCATTAAAAAAACTGCTTTATTTTTTAAATAAGAAATGATATGAATAAAAAAATGATAATTAGGTGTTATTAATAATCATTTTTTATTAATAAAGTAAAAGATTGTTACGAGTAACTTATTTTATTATACAGTAACCATTTTGTTTTATCACAATATAAAAAGAATTGTAAACTGAAAAAGTAAATGAGTACAAAAATGTAAGATTATAATTTTTCATTATAAATCTGCATTTAGAAGCATTAATATTACAACACGGAAAAAAATGCTTTGTTAATTTAACAAAGTCACTTGGTAAAATACACACTAATTATTGTTTTATTACACTTACCAAGTAATTTGTTAATATAACAAATAGGTTAGTAAAATTAACTTATCATTTTATAGAAACAACAAATTACTGTGCAAGTGTAACAAAAAAAATAGTTAGTGCGTATTTCATCAAGTAACTTTGTTAAATTAACAAAGCATTTTTCTCCATGAATGAAAAATAAAGCTTTACATTATCACACTTAAATCCAAGCTAAAACAACTCCAGCATAACTATAATTCTACATCCTGGTTTTCATCCACCATGCTTTCCCCGAGAATAAAACAATCCTACCCGCTTAATTAGTGCACTACATGCACCTGTACATACATCCACACACATCTCAACAAGCGCACATTCATCGACATTCCAAAGTGCAATTCGTCCAGCAATGACATTATAACGACGAACCTCCATCCCTCCAAACACAGCAGAACGCAATTAGACGAGCATTAGCAATCTCCCGGCGGACAAAACGCGGGGCAAAACCCCCACGCGTATAGTTAAAATCGGTTAACGAGCTTCGACTCGTCGCGTCCAGACATAACGTCTTATATAATTCAGCCTGTCGTACGCGCGCTTTTATGGTCTCATTCTCTCTCTCTCTCTCTCTCTCTCTCTCTCTCTCTCACTCCCCCTCGTTATAGCAGAGCTGCATGGCAGAAGGTTACACCCTTGTGCGAGAGATATGGATGCCAAGTGTTGCGGGGATATATATGAATATATATATATATATATATATATATATATATTATAGTTACGCGGCATTCCATGTACACGCTCGCGCGCACTCGAAAACATTGCGGAGCAACGAGCCGGGCTGCTGCATTCTGAATTCCTCTGACCCCGGCGCGTCGCATACCTAGCGTATGCGCGCGCTCATGTCTGCGTAATTTGTTTGGATGTAAGTGGGAATTGCGTGGGTTCGCGTATACGAGCACGTTTGTAGTTGTTTTTTTTTGCTTAACGATGAGGGAAATGCGAGTTTGATGTGCGTGCTATAAGTGAAACAAGCGCGATGCGATCTGATAGGTATACCGTTATCATTGATTTAACTTATATATATATAGAATTCAAATTAGATATGAATTTGAGGTTGTGTATGAGCGTATAAGTGTATGTATGTATATATGTATGTATGTTCGTGTACGTAAGTGTATGTGTCTGTGTATCTGCGCGTGTAGCTGGGCGAATGTAGAAAGTAGAACACTCGTGATATGGTCAGGCGGGTATACCATGACCATCGATTTCACTATTATGGAGAAAATTGAAATTAGATATGAATTTTAGGTGTGTGTGTGAGCGTGTGTATGTGTGCATGTGTGCGCAGCACATGTGTGTATGTGCCTATGAGTGTATATATGTGTGTATATATTAATTCCACCCATGACAGTTCTACTCCTAAAACAGTTGAGAAATTCCAATTGTGAACATGTTATTTGTTAGCGGTACTTAGGATTCGCTTGAAAGTCTGTGCGAAGACGATATTTTTTTGCATCTAGCTTTTTATTCTTAAACTTTTTTAATGAATTAAAAGCATTGGTAATTTGTTAGGTATTGAAAGAAAGTTTAAAGCTTCTGAATAAATTTGATTTAAAAACTTCTGAGATATTTGAGATTATACAATTTTTACAAATAGTTTTCAAACTATATACTTTGAAAGCTGGAAGCATAAATGCTGTGCTATTTTAACACTTTTTTACGCTTCAAGTTGAGTATGAAACAGTTTTATTAATAAATAATTTTTATCAGACAAATGCATTGTTCATCGTAAATAAAACATGAATAAATGATTACAATTAAATTTACTGCAAGAACAAAATATAAATAGACAAAATTTCAAGAGTAAATTAAAATCTCCTTAAGAAAGCATATCACCAATCGTGCATATGCATGCATCAGATGTTTCGTCAAATAATTGCCCCAAGTTCACTCACACATACAAGAACACACTCGTTATCGTGTACAAACGCGTGTACTCACTCGTACGCGCAAGCGCATACATACGTACTCGCGAATGTTCATCCACACGTGTGTGTGTGTGCAGTGTATGCACGTGCCGGTTCACACACGAGCGAGCGAGGCGACGCATATCTGGGTCAAACCGCTTTCATCATTCTCTTTCTGCGTCGCAGCGCCGGCGCTGTATCTCATTTTCTCTTTCCGTTCTCCGCTGCCGGGCTCACCATTGTGCGTTTCCCTCACCCTCTTCAAGATATAACGCGCGAAGACGACTTCGCAGATCGCGATGTATATATAAGTACGGGTAATGTGCAGCTCGAGGTCAGAGAGAGCTATTTTATCGAGACGGTGTGGAAGGGATTCCTTGCGCTTTTCTTGAAAGTCACTTTGCGTGGGAGTGTGTGCATTGTGAGATGGTTTTCGAGTCGATGCTGGGCATGCAGTGGCAGTTGATTCCGTGAGTTGGCGGAAATTAAAAATGGTTTAGTGGATTTGCGATGAATTTTCGGAAATATGTAGTTTTAATAAGGAACAAGACAAGGTCAGAATTATGAATTATTTTAAAAGGTAATATTTATAAGATATAACCAAATATCAAATAAGACTAAAATTAAAATTTAGTCTAGTTACTGATTTTAGCAAATGGTAACATGTATCGTATTTTTGTTGCCAAAATTTGAAGTTTTATAATAATTTCCAAACATTTTTAACAGGACGATAAAAAATTATTCAAAGCAAAGTTTATTAAGCTATGAATAACAAAAGTTATTCTTTATACCACTTTATAATTTATCATTTAAGTAGTTATAAAAATTATATTTTTTTAAAATGATAAAAAACGTAAATAAACTTTAAAGTATTAATTTTTAAAGAATAAAAGCGACTCTTTGCTTGAAAAGTTTGTTTAACCATTAAATATTCCAGTAACTTTAGGAGTCTATAAGTTAGGCCGGTGGGGCGAGTACTAATGTACGCGTTAATGTTTGAGTGTATGGTGTTTGTGTATATCATAAAACGTGCTGATTGGCTAAGCGTCTGCTCTCGTGACTATATTATTTTTTATGCTACGTTAGTGAGGCAACTGTCTGGCACAAGAAAGGGTTAAAATATCTTTTCCACGGTTTCATTAAGGCTAGAGTACACATGAAAGGGTAAAAAAATCAAATTTTTTTCTTCATCAAAAAAGTGTTTCCTAAAGCTCACCTTATTCGTTAAAAAGCTTCAAATTGCATTTTAAAGCATCCCATAAGTTTTTTGAATATTTTAATAGTATTTAATTACATTGGTTGACATGAAATTTGCAATCTTTAAAGTAGCTTTTTTCAGCACTTCATTTTTGGCCTTAAAGATGCTCCTTGTGCAAATGCGCGCGGTGAAATAATTTGAAACTTTATATGATTATCGTTTTTCACATTATAAAGCATATTGTCAAAGCAATTGTTCAAATAACCCTTGTATACACATTTTCCATACTATGAAATATAATTATGTATTACTTTTTGATTTATGTGAGTAAAATTTGTATATGGAGGTTATATGAAAAATAGCTCTGACAATCTGTTTATAATATAAAAGACAATAATCCTGTGAAGTTTCAAATCATTTCACCGAGCACATTTGTGCAAGGATGGTAGTTTCTTCAAGAAAAGGAAAGTTGATTTTTTACCTCTTCAGGTGTACTCTAGCCTTAAATCGGATTTCTCAATTTGCTATGCGTAAAGAACATTTTAGGTTTAAATTTTTTATTTCAATAAAACAATTCATAGAATTAAGGTCGTGTTTCTCATACACACATTTAATGCATAAAATATATTATTTTTTATATAAATAGTAGTAAGTAAAATAAACTATAAATATTTTTCAGTATAAAAGAAATTAAGTAGATTATTAACAGAAAAGTTAAATAATTTAAAATTATGTAAAAGCACCAGGGCATTATAATCTTAATTCATTTAATCATAAAACTATTTAGATTTATTGCTATTGTCAGTTATGTTTATGAATAAAGGATTGCATATCTTTTGAAGGTATATAAATATTCTGTACATAAGGTTTTCAGCGAAATTTAAGTACGCGTTTCTTCTCATTTCGTTCTATAAAATCGTGACAGCGTCGTGGAAATACTTTGCCCCACTGTTCATCTTTCTGCATATTTTCATGATGCGGAGCGAAAGTGTCACAATAAAAGAGCCCGAGAATGCGCGTTTCAGTTATACGTTGATGTGTACGGCAATAAACCTGTCGCAATAACCCGCCGAGAGATAATATTTTAGTGCATGTTAATACGGACTGTTAGTCACGTTATTTCAGACTCATAAATAATTCCAATAAAAGGAAAATGAACATTTATTAACTTTTCTTGGAATATAGAATTGATTTTTTCCTTTATGGCGACAAACGACGTCATTGTTCAGTACGACAAAGGCGAATCATTTATTTTTATAAATAAATAAGGCAATTGATGTCTCGCTACAGTAAATATTTATCGATTTTATCGTTGGCTGCCACTAAGTGTAAATTCGCTTCCGCTTAATTGACTCGCGCAGCAATTGGCTCGATGAGTTCTATTTTGATCCATAAATCAATTGCTAGCAGGCAATTTTTTTATCTTTTCTTTAAAAAAAACATAAATAAATAAAAGGTGTCGCTGCACTTTGCCGCTGCCATCGTAATCCTGAAGGATGTGCGCTACGCTTTTTCTTGATATTCTCGATAATATTTTATTGAAATTTTGTGTCAGTTACATCTTATCTCTTCAACTGCTTTTTAATTTTTTATAAGAGTATTACTATCTTGCTTAGATATTTATAATTCTAATAAGAATGCTAACAATATATTAAGAGACGGTGAGGAATCTAATAATTATAGAATCTTTTTATCTTAGTTTCAAATATTACAATAAAATTTATTTCACTTTTTACTAATATTACAATATTTTTGTGTCTTAAAAAGCAAAATTATTTCTTCGTTTGAAAATTACTTTTGAAACGTGCTAGTCCAAGTCGCAATAATAAAGCATGCTAGTCTCTGCTGTAATTTGAAACGTTATAATTTTCGTGGCAAACTCTGAAATGTTGTAGTCTTTTTCATAAAACCATGACACGTGCTGGTATTCGTGATGAAGTTGCGAATCGTGCTAGTTTTCACCGAAAACACACAAGCATGCTAGTCTTTATCAAAAATCCTAAAAAGTTACATATTGTAATAATCTGAATACATAGTATTCTTTGTAAAAGCTCACAATTACACTTCTAAAATTATCCTGTTGTGAGATTTTTCATAAAAATACATCATTACTGGTTTCACTTAAATTAAACAATCTATGAATATCAGATTCAAGTATTCATTTCAGCCACATAATTAATGCATACTTTCACCTTCGCAACATCATACAAAATTTCCCATATAGATTTATTAATTGAATTCCCATTCACATTAAAAATCATTCAACATTGTTCTTAAAGTAATTGAAGACTGTCGATTCAGCTTCTACAATCGCAAACATTACCTACCATTAAAACGCTCCATCGTTCATCAATAAAGTATTCCACATCCTACCCCCAACCCTGACTCTCCACCGCACTCCAACCTCCGCCCAAGAATCCAAACATTTTCGCAGTACATACATCCTCCCGCAAGAACTATGTACTCCACTCCGGTTCTCCTCGGCTCGCGAAAATTCGGCCTCTAAAAAATTTAGAGCGCGCGGATTCGCCTCGTAAAATGGTAAAACAGCAAATGGACAGGTTGGAGAGCGGCTGGAAGCCGGTATATACAGGAGGGCTAGGGGTTTACCAAGGCGCCCGAGCGCGCACACACACATTCACGTCCTCGGGATTTACATTTTCAGATATTCAATAGGCTGCTACTGCTGCTGCTGCTAGAGAGAGTCTGCCGACGCCTGAGCCCCATGTGTTTTCTCGGATTTTCTCGGCGACGACGACGACGACGCCCCGTTCAATTTCCGCCCGCTCGCGCCCTTGTCTTATCTATTGCCTTTTTCCTTATACACTCGTGGGTGCCTGCTGTTTTAGCCCCCCGCTCCTTCCTCCCTCCCTATTTTTCGCGATGTGTCGCGCGCGCGCGCGAGTTCGGTTGGTGGATTTTAGTCTATTTGTCCTGCTCTCAGTGTTTTAGGGTTGAAGCGAGGTGTTCGTATTATGTGAGTGGGTATCTGAAGGTTTTAGGGTTTGCGGGAGTTGGTGGTGTATTCGTGTGGGTAAGAGTGATCCGTTGAGGTAGGATCTGTGGTGAATTTTCGGCATAATTCGGAATATGTTTTTATTTTTGGAAAAGAGCGTTTGACTCTTTCGTATTAAGAAAGAGACAAATATTTTTATTTATTTATTCATTTATTTATTTATTTATTTTTTTATATACCGGACGAGCTCTTTTACATTTTTAAAACATATTTTCAAGTTTTGGATTTTTGTTATTAAAGCTTCGGGAGCATAGGTTCGATCTCCGTCTGCGATTAGTCCGGAATGACAAGTTGTAAATTCGTCTTCGAAAAAATCAACCCAACGGTGCTTCGAACCCTCACCGTCGGGAACAACGTGTTTCAGCCAGCTAAGTCGTATCTTTGGAATTTTTATAAATACTGATATATGTACAATGTAAGAAAATTTATGTGTAAAATACGTATCCTGCGTAAATTCAAAAATAGTTTTCAACCTCTAATTTTACACAAATGTTGTGTACATTTTTTCATAGATATTAGTGTCCATGAATTACACAGCGTTTGTGTGAAGTACGGAAATTCGTATTTTAATACAGTAAAAATTTCTAAAAGTCTAGAGACTTTTCATATATAGGCACTTTTAGAATTTTCCAGTCTTTCCGGCTTTTGTTGCTGCGCGTAAGAGCAGCGAAGGAAAATTTTCCATTTCGCGGCAGTGGTGCCGACGACGCTGAAAATAATGAAGGCGAGACTAGTTTGCGTCAGAAAAGTCGAGGTGTTTCAGGGTTTTACATTTTTTGTTTTTCATTTTAAGGGCTTCATGACGCGAGGTCTACCTTTTATGAGACTTTGTGGGTGCAAGAAAGGGTAGCGCTTGATTGTATGTGAAATTGCGATTTACTTATTATTTTAAAATAAAAATTATTTGTAGAATTTAATAGCATTTTTAAGTTGGATTTAAGGTGGTCCTATAGTAAAATTTGACGAAAAACTCGATCTTTTTATTTAATTTTCTGATACTTTGTACATTTTTAGAACAGAAAATGATTTCGTATTGGCCATAGATGTCATTTTAATGAAATGAATAGTTATTTATACGTATTTTTCCTCCGACTTTTATTGCATACAATCCAGCGTGTTCCTACATTAACCGAAACCTAACCCGTGCCCAAATCTACTCTATACTAAATACGCAGGCAAACTTTAGAAATCATAATAATGATTAAAAAAAATTTTCTATATTCTGTGATAAAAAAAATGTTAAAATTATCAAAAACTTATTTCGTATTTTTCCAAAAGTGCGGATTTCTCCATTTATTGTCTTCCAATGTTCAATAAGTCTTATGTGTATAGGATTACAATGAATCAATTTGAAACTTTAAGGATACCTTATTCAACTTATTCGCATCAGAACCATGAACTCAGATTTAAAAAAAAAATTATTAAGAAAGATTTGCCCATGAATAGAGTTAAAAAAGTGTGTTTTAGGTTATTTTTACAATGAAAATTCAATGTAATTTTATTTTTCTTTATAATTGTGTTATTAAACATTTGGAGTTCACAGTTCTATCTGGTACGGGTGTTAGATACTACATCATTTTTTTCAAATGCTATACTTGCATTCCCATACGCAAAGACAGTTTTGAACCCACATGACTATGGGTATACTGTTTAAAAATTTATGAAAATTTGCAAAAAACTTTCTTTTTAAGTAACAAATATAATCACCAATTATAAAAATGTTATCATGTAACTAAATTTTCTTTCAAAATTTACTATATAGGACTACCTTAATAGGCTTTTGTATTTTAATAACGAGGATTTTATGACGAATATATTTTTAAATTTATAGTCATGATGAATATATTATACAAAGAGTTATTTTTACTGAGCTTGATAAAACCCTTAATTATTGAATTTCATAAACATCACTGTATATTTTTAATCGAAATAGCATTTATATTCCTTATTCATGTGTATTATCTAAAGAGAATGAAAATACTGCTCTTTTTTTGTCCATAGGATTTAATATGCAGTCGAAATGAATGTACATTAAAACTTTTCCATAAAACATTGCAGTATACTTTTCTCTAAAACAAAAATACGATACAAAGGATATATATTACTTTATAAAAATGCATTTGAAATATAAATAAAATTTTAATATCAAGATGTATTATGCTTTTTAAAATTAAAGCTCACATATTTAATTTAGAGTTAAATTCTGAGTATTATAAAATATACATTCTCTACTACCCTGGTGGAAAATTAATCTAGTACTATGTAGATCTATCTAGTTTGCCATGGGAATAATCGAGGGCCTCGATAAAACTAGATCATTTTCTACCAGGGTAAATATATTTCTTTTTAATAATTGTAAAATAAGTACTGTTTATCATATTTATCATACCTGAATTCACATTCATAAATGTAACCGAGTACATTTTTATCAATACCGCGAGTCACGCCTTTAATCGCGCCTAAACAATGTAAATTTCCACGCTGAAAATCGCGAATAAATCTTCTCTAATATTCCACGAACCTCGAGCTTTGTTACCTGGTGTCAATTCAATATACAATAATGCTCAAACATTCGCCCCACTACCTCTCCGCAAAAAACACAGAATCCCATTAAAAAAAATTGTTTATTCAACGCAATCAAAAGCTTTTACAAGGGCGTTTCATTTGAAAATAAAATTTTTCCGTCCGAGTCCGCGCTCTTCCCTTTCTTTTTTCCCTCGCTCGCTCTTAGCCTCCCCTGCATTTCCGTAGTAAAATGGAAAACCGAAGAGACTCGGGTGGGATCTCGAGCGGAGAAGCCGAAGAGGAAGTCGACGACTTCGTCAAGTTTCCACGGACTGAAATGCTGCAGACGAGAGGCGAAAGAGAGAGAGAGAGAGAGAGAGAGAGAGGGGGAGCAAAAAAAAAGAAAAAGGATGGAGAGAGACGTATGACCGGCGCATGACCCGCTGCGAGCTTCCGGGTATAAAAACCAGCGCGCGCTGGAATCTCAATTTCCGCAAATCCGATTAAAATAAAGAACGCCGGATGGAGCGCGGAGTTAAGCACCTTATGCAAGCTCGCGCATATGCGAGGAAGACACATGTGACTAGCTGAAAAAAAAAAACGTGAAGGAGGAAGATTCGCGCAGACCGAATGTTTGCGTATGGCGGCTCGTGCTTAAAATGTGAATCTGTTAAGAGTGACTGGCGAGGTTTTTCCGTGCAGTTAGAATGAAGTGATTCATGGAATCTAAAAAAGCACGCTTTTCACGAGGAGAAAATGTTAACCCTAATTATTGCGCAGTAAAATCTGTTAAAAAAAATTAATTATTTATAAGATTTTTTTTTGTTTATTAAGTAAAGATTAATTTAATATAAATATTATAAAGAAATTCACAGTAAAAATCATTGTGAATAATGGTCAATTCGCTGTACATTTTACCGTACTAACAAAGAGAGTGTCAGACCTCTGGGTCACGGTTTTTTATGAAACTTTGGGGATCATTTACTGATACCTAAAAATGAAGCCCAGTACCCGTAGTTTTATCAAATGGGTCTCTGTATAGTAGATACAGCATATTTTATTAACATTATTAATATATCTATATATACAAGATTTTTAACATTGGGCATATAGATAATGCTAACGTTTCTAACAATATCTCAGGTTCTAGGACCCAATAGATCAATTTACAGATGCTGGGTTTTATTTTGAGGTAGAAGCAAACTATTTTCAAAGTTTCAGCGAAAAGGGAAAATTTGTTTCCCGATGGTCTGACCCTCTCCTTGTAAGTGTTAAAATTGGCCTGATTTCAGAAATATCACTATTTTTGTAACTAAATTTAAGTGGAGAAAGGATAATTGATCAACAGTAACAGTTGATTTATACAAATTTGACGACAATTTTAAAATAAAAATATCTAAAGATACTTCTATGAGAAATGATCATGATGAACAAAATCGCAGTTTTCAAGAAATACTTTACAAGGAATATTGTACATACATTAGGTCATTAATAGATACATAAATAAATTGATTACGTTTAGCAAATAATTTACACAAACTCATATGATACCTATATCGAAGATATCGAAATTCTAAACAAAATGCACATATTTCTTTAGCTTACTTAAATAACGTCAATACAAATTCAGAATAAGCATCTAAATTGAAAATTTATGTTATCGAGACAAGATTTCAAGACCAAATTTCTACCACAAAAACTTTGATATTTTCTTTCGAAAAAAAAATTGATTCACCTTCAGACTCCATACCGATATCACCCCTTCCCCCTATTTCACTTTGTTTATTTTCGCTTTAATCCACTCCGACATCATCTACACAATATGCGACCGTAGCGAGAAAAAAAAGTTAAAATACGAATTCGGCGCCCGGCGTACATTTGAATAACCCGATGACGAGGGGTAGGCTAGGTTTGCGTCCCCTTGTCGATGGTCCTCGAATATTCTTTTTTTTTCGACCGAGGCCGCACACACCCGGTGGGTGAAAAAATTTTCGCAGAGGTCGCCGGCGCGTACATTGAAATTTATTGAAATTTTCCGCGTCCGCGCTTTTTATATTTCTTTCAAAAGCCGGAACGCGAGCTCTCTTTTTCGCTCGTTTTACGAGTCGAGAGTGCGGCGCATTACAATTTACGGATTATTTTCGAATGAGAATAGCGCGTATTGTTTCGCCGCGACTGCATCGGGAAGTTGCGCGTATTTTCACGGGGGGAGAAAGTTTAATATGTAGGAAAGTTTTTCATATTTCTTCGGGATGGAAGTTTTCCCTCTCTTTTTCTCTCAGGCGAGGCCTCTTAGCATACAGAGTGTATTACGTTCGGGGTGATTTTCGGGAGAAGTAGAGACTGCGAAAAATCGATGGGGATTCTTTTATTGAAAAAAAAAGAAAATAGTTTGCGGGGGGTTTGCGAGCCCTGTGCTCAATTCGTTGCGGGAAGGTCGAGGAGGAGAAGTTTTATCGATTTGAAAATTAGTTTACGGTGAAGTTCACTTTTCGCGCTAAGTGTAAATTTTATGCAGTTTTAACTCGGTTCGGTAGCGACTTTCAAGTTCGCGGAATTTAGTATTGGGATTTTGAGTATTTGAAAAGTACAAGTTTGAACTGTAGTGAGTTCTTGGAATGTATAGCAATATATGATTTTGACTTCATATATTTGAACGTATTGTATACCTAAGAGCACAAAGTTTTACAAAACTACGCTTTCAAAATAACGTCAAACGGACCAAAATTTTAATTTTAAAATATTTTTGTTATTCAGACAAGATTTCTTAAATTTATTGCTTTCTATCAATTCTAATTACGTCTTACTAAAATCCTTTTCAAATTATAGATCTAGTAATTCCGTAAAACATACCTTTCGTAAAAATACTTAAGAAACTAGTTTCTGAATTTAAAATTGAAGTACATTTTCAGATATAACTTTATATTAAAAAGAAAATAAAACAATTTTGCTCCGGAAAATAAAGTTTTATATAGAAAATATTAATATATCTTCTTCCATTTTTCGAAAGCAATAAACTTATCTAAACCAATAGGAGTACTTGGAACAACAAGTTGAAACTATGATCTTCAATAATAAATTATATTGAATGAAGCAAAAGTTTTAGTTGTTTCTGGATATATTAGATTAGATTAGACAAATATCCTGATCTAAAGATGAAAATTAAATTTAAAATTCTTATAATAATCGTTTATTAAATATTTTTATTTTAAAAATAAATATGGAATGAATTCAAACTACTGGTGTTAATTCCTTAATAACGGTGCAGTTTTAACAAAACTTTTAATTAACCGATCGACGGTAAGTAGCACAGGAACGAAACTGTCGTTAAAATTCCACACGTCATTAAAGTTATGTATAACGCTTAACTATTAATGCTTAACTGTTTATTATAAATTAACAATTTCCAATATATTCTGGTCACTAATTATTTCTATAAAAGTTCGCTGGTGAGTCGAAAATATTCATTAGTATTCAGTATTACCGTTAAAAATATTAGTTTATGCAACTCAAAATATATTATTTATTCACATGTAACTAACATTCAAGTACAAAAAATGAAATTTATTTTTGAGGTATATTATAGTATAAAAATTTATGAAACGAGTCTGAATTTATAGTAACTGATTGAAATAAAATTATGTTAATATGCGCCTAAAGTATTAATTTCATCCAGAACGAATATTTAATAATGAGCTTGCAAAATCTTCAGTCGACATAATGCATGAAAATTTAACCAGAAATGTCTCTTTGAACTCTTTGTAGTACATATTTTTTTTATTAATTTCCATGTAATATATGTACTTGTACGTTTTCTGGGTCACTAGTTACAAAGGTCGAATTCAAAAATTAATTTTGATAATCATGAATTTTTTAATTTTGGCCTCTGTTTTATACAAAACGACATCAAAAACTTGGAGTATATAAGGTTTATGCCTAAATTACTTGCAGATCGCTGACTAGTGATTATTTTTACTTAAAAACATGCACTGTAAAAAAATTGTTCATTCATAAGACTTGTATCTAATGAAATTTAATTCATCACGGTCAATACATGTTCATCAACATTATACACATCTTGAAACTACAAATAAAACGTGCGCATCAGAATGTGAAAAACCCATCTTAAATAATGAAAAAATTGAAGCTGCTCAAATCAATCTTCCTCACCTCATCCCAACTACTAAATAAATTTCCGTCAACCATACACCCATCGCATCCTTACCTCCTCCCTCCTCCCCCCCGCGCTAAGTTATTCAGCATTCCCAGGGCCCAAACAGGCGTTTCCTCCCGGCGGAAGCCTTTAACTCCCGCAAGAATATAGCCCCAGCCTCCAAAGGCGTATACCTGCCTCCTTTACCCAAGCCACTCCGAGAGGCAATATCGAGACCAGGTCGAATGGCTCGAACTCGAGCGAAGCACCGGAAGAAGATCCCGATCCCCGATACTCCGATAGATACAGGAGGCCCCCGTCTCGCTCGCTCTCCCAGGGTGTAATTTCTGGCAGGAAGCGCCGGGGCGCCGCGACACAATTGGAAACGCGGCCGCAGAATGCAGGGGACGCACAATCGCGCGCGCAGCTGCCGTCGCACATGCATGCATGTAGCGGAGGAGTCAAAGCGACGCGACGTGCGTGACAAAGACGATTATCAAAGGCCGTTACGCGGGCCGGGTGATTGCAAGAGAGAGAGAAAGAGGGGGGAGGTAGCGTCTGTTTGGAGGATTGTAAGTCAGAGGTGGATGGATTGGTCGGTGGGGGTGATGGGTTGACGTGGCTTTGTTGACAGGCGGGATGTGCACGCTGCTCTTTTGAAGATGGAGATGGGGTTTCTTTATGGAATCATAGCGTGATTTTGCTAATGGAATTCTTTAGATCTAATGGTTCTTACTTTTGATTCATCGTCTGACAATATTTATTTGTTGACTTGAGTTAATGTTCACGATTTTTAAAAGTATACATTTTTTATGGTAATCTTTTGAAATATTACAGGCAATTATTATATACAAAATTTCATTATTTTCTTTTGTTTTCAAACACTAACTTTAATAAGCACGTTTAGAATGCAAGTATCTAAATGTAGCATTAGAGATATTTTAAATAAAAACTAATGTAAATTTCCATTCTTTATTCATGTATCATTCCCTTTACAAAGTATATAGAATTCGGAATTAGAGCTATTTCATGTGAAATCTAATGTAAATTTCCATTTGTTCTTCGTATACCATTCCCTTTATGAAATATATAGATAATGAATGAAACAAAAAGTTTAAGAGAGCAGTTAGTTCATGTGAAAAGTGCTTTTTCTTTAATGCCGAGGTAAATTGTGCGAAGAATAATTCCTATAATTTATGGCAACATATAAAGAAGATTAAAAAGATTGTGTAATAATATTATTGTGAATTATGTTGTTATAATTAATAGCCTTACAAGTAACAATGCGCTCTAAAGAGCTAGAGCTTATCGATTCATGTATTAAAAATTTTATAGCGCCAGCAGTGTTTTGCGTATTAAAAACGTAATTCAAACAAATTATTATTGCCGTTATATTTATTTAAAAAATAAACAAATAAAATAAAAAATAAAGAAATGCATGAAAATAGACATTTATTATTTGTAGGTTAACAATACATCGGAAACGTGGGGAATTTATGCAATAAAATTGACTCGTAGCGATCATTCAACTCCTCTCCAATTTATTATTATCAACAACCAGTAATTGATCCTTCTACAATATACATTTATTATTTCTCTGAATGTTTTATTCCTTATATTTAAAACAAAATTTTTTTAATATTGTTGATCTATAAATGCAAAATATCATTTTGCTTATCCATAACATTTGAATCTGATATTAAAGATTGATGTTGAAGTTCGAACACTTAAGATTAATTATTACAATACAGTCAAGCTCTTTTGTAATTGAGTAACAAATTTTCTCTCTCAATTTATACAAGCAATCGAGTATTCTCGACAATAAACGGCTTCACTTGAATAGTATATTTATTTTTATAAATAATTTATATATATATATGTGTATCCATATATGATTTTCACGTCAAAAATGTCACGATCGTAATTGTTTATTTTCAAGTTGATGTTTCTTCCACGAATCTAGTTGATGAATTGAATTCACAAATTGATAAATTTTTTAAAATATATTTTATTTGTATTGCTAACAGAATAAAACTTCGTTGTTTTTGTCATAGCAGAATATAATATATAAATGCAAACTTTTACAAGTTAAAACTTTTGCCAAGTCTTACAATTTATTATAACAAACATGAAATGAAAAAGTTTATTTACAGTACCCAGTTTTTATAGAATAACAGCATCATATTTTCAGATGCAATATTCCTCGAAAATTGTGCAATATTGAAAAACAAAGGTTGTTAAAATAAGATTCCATATTTTAGAGATCAATACTTGTTTACAACCACTGAAAGCTGTTTTACTGCATTATAATAAAATGTTACTTAGAGCGTAGCACTGTAAAGGTGAAAGTGTACAGAATTCTTTTTAAAATTTCTAGTGCATGAAATTCGATTAAAATAAAATAACTTTTTCTGAAATTCATCTATCCTTGTTTAAACTGCTGTTCCTAAATTACTTAAAAATCATAAACTGTAGTTTAAGGTTTTAACCCATTACTATCTGAACGTACAAAATAGGTCAAATTAACACTGAAAAATATGAAAAATGTGTAACGAGTCCCTCCTTAACTTACGTAACTATCTTTGAAATGTATAAAGAGCTTTTTTACAGAATTAAAAACCGCTGCCAATTCATTGGCACTTAACTTCCTCAAACTAAATTTATCACTCCAATATGAAATTCTTTGTTTTTATAAATTTATTTTTCAATTTCAATATCTTTTCTAAATATAACCGTTTAAACTAAAAATTACGTTTCCGTGTATAACAAAAAAGGTAGGTAATTTTATGCTCTTTGTAATGCATTTACACTAAATTGATCATAATATTTTTAATATACCAAAAATACCAGAAATATCGAAAACTCTTTATAAAACAAAAACAAGCCGATGAATCTTGAAATTTCTTTTGAATTTTGAATCTTTATTTAAAAACGCTCATACGCATACATACATATACACACTCGTATATATAATATATGTACATACACATATAAGATCATATATTGTTATATATCATTCTATATGATCATATATTAGCATAAGAGTTTCAATTTTAGTCAGGATAGTTCAAAGCTTTATTGGCCGAAAAATCTATACCGACTTATTCAGAGACCCGTGACAAATGATAAGAACACTTAAATTCGATAACGAAGATAGCGAAATACTTAAAATCCCATATCACGTACCTACATTTATAAGATACGTATTCTCTCAATGTACATAACACCTCCCGATTCATCGCGCAATTGACCTCAAACCAACCCCCTCAAATCTTCGAAATCCCACTCTCGAGCAGCATTCACACCCGCGCTCTCCCGTCCTCCTCTAGACCCCGGGATATTTCATACCCGACGCTCACAACGCTCATCGACACTCCCACTCGCAGGGGCGAAACGTCGATCGTTAATCGGTACGCATCGGTTTAACGGATGATGAATTTAACGCGCGTCTAACGCCGAAGGAGAAAAGCGATCACGGAGCGGTGGGAGGAGGGAAACCGATGCATTAGCCCGGCGCTCTGACGGGGCGACGCGCGGTAATATACATCGGGCCGGGCGCCAGCGCGAAATGGCCCTAGAGAGCGGAGAAGCAGCGGAGCGGTGCAGCGCAGCGCTCGGCTAATCGATAAATCGATGGCGCGCGCGCGCGTTTCGCCGCGGAGTCGCGATTTCAGGACAGAGGCTGAATTCGCGCGGGGAAGGATATGGTTTGGGTGTGTGGGTGTACGGTGATCGTTGGATTTCGGGTGTTCTGAATCGCAGTTTGTATGGATGAAGCTTTAGTGACCCTGAATTAATAAAAAATGCACTAGGGCAGCAGTGAATGTTCATTGATTTGAAGTGGCAATGTTAATATTCATTGATTAATTAGTGGATTTGACGTATTTTTTACTCGTTCGGGTTTCGAGAGCTGATAAGGGGAATTGAAGATTTAAGAGTTGTTTTCTAAAATATAAAAGTAAAGATCAGTATTTGTAGCTTGATCTTACAGGCATTAGAACCTACGATATAATAGCTAACAACAGTAACATTGCTCATATACTGACAGCTTCAATGTTTCTAGTATATATACCTTTAAATCGTGCTCTTCTTATTTTGATTATTAATCAGTTTTGGATATAGTATAACCATTCCATGATTATTGTGTAATAATAAGATAAAAATATGTAATTGACTGGCTTTAGATTGTCTTAAAACGTGATCAAAACTTTTTTATAAAATTAATGTAAGCTTGAAGAAATCATAAAATTTAAGTTATTTAAAAAAATTCCTTCTGTTTAAAGTATAAAAAAATGAATCTTTTTATTGTTACTACTGAATATCTAATGAGATCTTGATTTCTTCATATTTTACTGAATTAGACTTTTTTTTCTTAAGTTTTCCTTAAATTTCTTAAATCAATTTTATTAACTGTTTTGTTGCGATATGAGTCCAGGTGACCTATGCGATTTTCAAACATATATTTTTGAGATACAAATACATTTATTAAAAATCAACTACAAATTATTTATTTGTGATTATTAAACTATTATTCAAATACAAATGCAAAGTATTTTATTTAATTTTTATACATTTTTTGTTATCAATACAAAATACTTGTTAAAAATGACCATTGTCACTCGCTGCACCGAAAATGCTAATTATCATATTTTGCGAAAATGACTCATTTCTATAGGTTTTGATTTGCGCGAGGTTTTCGTGAATTCGAGGTAGATATCAAATACGAAAATGTAAATGTATGAACTTATATATGGCATTTTGAATATTTGAGTTGGTGAATTATTGATACAACAAAAGTACGGACAATAATTATTCAAATGATGATTGGTTATGTAAATGTGCCTTTGCGTAATATTGTTACAAATGTCAGCAGAGGAAATTTTGTTTTTGAAAAAATGTAAGTACATTTTTTTTAAATTAATCTAGTGATTTTTTAACCAATATAGATTGGAGTTGGTAAATCATAGATACACAAGTACAACCAATAATTAATTATTCGAATTGATGATAATATATGTAAATTCGCGTAAAACTTTCCTGTGAATGTGCGCATGCATAATATTGTTACAAATGCCAACAGAACAAGTTTTACTTTAAAGAAATTAAGAATCATATCAATTGAATCATATGTTTTTTGTCCAACATGAATTTGAGTGCTATAAAAATGAAATAATAATATAATAATAAAAATATTATTTTAATTAAATGTATTGTAAATCTAAATTTGGTTTTATATTTCAAATATTAATATGAATAATTAAATTAAAACATTTAGACCAAAATAGAAGTGTTTGATGAAATCGTCCAATAAAAAATAATGTTGACACTTCTCTCTTTTAAAAGCTTCCTTCTGTATGTATCAATAATAAAAATTCATGTAAATTTGAACGTTTTAACTTGATTTATTAAAAATATGTGCAATTTTATATTTTCAAGAAAATCACTATCGTAGCACCTTAACCAAGGAGACCGCAATTTTAATGAAAATCGTACTTAAAGCACATAAAAAACATAACTAAATATAACTAAATTGAGGTTGCAATATAATTAAATAAAACTCGCTAAAATTTAAGTCATATTTAATCTAAAATTTAGTGTAAGATCTATTAAAACAATCTATGAAATTACCCTTAGGCAAGTATTTTTCGATCAATATTAATTCATTAAATCTGAATACTCATTAGTTAAACACTCGTTACTTTGATAACAAGTACATAATTGTTTCAAAACTATTTGGCAATTTGTAGCGTCAGAGGCGTATAATATAATCTAGAATGGTATACCTAATTGCTAACGAAACAATCGATAAAATGAAACCTTCGAAAGTATTTTTCAATCAATATGAGTCCAATATTGTACGCGTTCATCATTTAGATAACAAGTAAATATCTGTTCCAAAACTATTCGGTAATTTATAGCATCAAATGCATTCAATTTTGATCATCAAACAGAAGAGGACTTTGAACATCAACAATATATATATCAGCAATAATTACAAAATACGGATGAAGACCTATTTCAATATTAAATTAAACAACTACAATTAACATTTGAAAATTTACAGTTTCCACACACAGATGTATACGTATGCACAAGTATGAAAAACATGTATTTTGCTTTCAAATATGTTTACATTAAAACATGTGACTCCAATGTTTCTTAACTAGTTTATTTTTATTATTAGATATTGAGCTTCTACTTTGCAGTAGTAAATATAATTTTACATAAGCTGGGTTATTTTCATTGTATAATAGGGTGCTTATATATATTTATTTTATATTTTCAAATTTTAAAATAATCTTTATAGTACACAAAAGTGCTAAGTTTAAAGATCTGTAAGATGTAATTGAATTGTTGATTTTTGAGAATCCTGTAATATCTAGAGCAATAATTCTATATTTTTCTAGCGTAAAATTATTTCCAGGTGTAAGTCTAGATATATGAAATTGTGTTTCCTAGTTAATTTTAATTAATCTGCGATTATGAAATATTTAAAAACAAAAATACACTGATATTGATAGCAATTTTTAAAAACATTATCCATCAGAAATAAAACAGAAAAATATCATATGTGTGCAAAATACGACTTTCTTTTCTTTATTTTACTGTGAAAAATCTTCGTAAGTTACGATTCCATTAAAAATGTCTTTCCCTTGAGAAATTACTTCTTCATTGCAACTAAGATGATTTTCAGAGCAACTTGAGTCTGAAGTTTTATAATAATCATACCGAAAAATGTCGAATCTCTTGTTTTAGTGACTTAAGACTTTTATTAATTTTTATTTGTGAATTTTGATAAAACCTCAGGGCTATTAACCATACTAATAATGCTTACAGAATCGAAAGAAAAAGAAAATTCACGCGTTAAATAATCACCATATAGCAAAAACCTATCTCCATCAATATCTCCTCTCAACTAAAAAGCCCGATGCAATCAAAGTCACAAAAGGTATTCGCACTCACCCATGGCTGGCGCGTAGATGTTGAGATAGAGGCAGTCCTCGCTCTGATTGCGCAGGTGGGGCAGTATCCGCTTGAGGTACTCGAGCCTGCCCCGGGGCATGCGCTCGAGGGCCTCCTGCTCGGCCGCGATGTCCGGCAGCCGTTGCGGACAGACCGGGCCCAGCTTCTCCGCGAATCTGCAATTCATGCGCGTCGGGGGTATGACACTCGAGGATGCGTTTACAATGTGCACTCGTGCGCTGCCTTTTGCCGGGCGGGGAGGTTTCGACTTGGAGGAATTAGGAATTATTGCTTGATTGGGGAGGCTTGAAGGAGAAGGAGGAGGAGATGGAGGAGATGGAGAAGCCGGTGGGTATTCGAGAGGATTACGTGAGCAGCGTTCATTGTTTTGCAGAGGTAATGGGGTATTGCGGATGTTAACCGTTTTCAATTATTTGCAAGAAGTCATCAAGAGTTAGTAAAATATTTCAACAATCACTGAATATAGTAAGTAAAAGTAGAAGTTCTCCAAAAAAATAGCTAACTTTTTGTTTAAACATTAAAACAAGTTTGTTCAGATTTAAGAAGAAATCTTTTGAAGTCAAAAGCAGGTATTGATAGAAATCATCCATCAGAGAGTTATTTTGACACTTCTAGTATACATGAAATATATTTCTCATTGTACAAAATTATTTTTCAAGATTCTTAATATTTAATGTAAATAATATAAATAGGATATTATTTACAATATCAAGAATTATTGCTAATTATTTGCATTAGTAGAACAATTTATTTCTATTTCGTGTAAATCTATTATTTGAATGAGCTCATTCTAAGCTTTGAAACTCGAAATACTTGGCAAATGATCGAGGAAGGGCTTAAATGGAACTGGAGGAGAAGGTTTAAATATCGACGAAGCCGATTATGTGAGCAGCGGTCATTGTTTTCGAAAGCAAATTAAGTATTGCGAACGTATTGACTATTTCAAAGGATAAATATTTCGACTTTTAATGTTTGGCATTGTGTATTTATTTAGTACGTATAATTTATTATGGATCAAAATATTTCGTATGATGATTATGGTCTTATATGTGAAATAACGTATTTACATTCATTTTCAACATAAATTCCGTTTGTAAATCCCCTAATTGGTATTCATTGTTTCGGGATGTAATGCATACCAACCAGAAGAATCTGTAATGAAATTGAATATTACAATAACAGTTTAACAAAGAGAAATTTTTCTCTTTATTATGTGTTCTGTGTAGTAATTATATTTTCATTGTAAATAGCATTGCAAATTGTTTGTTGATAAAAGTCCGTGTATTGCAAATTTCTAAATAATAAATATTTTAATTACGAACAAATGAAGCTTTATCCCCTGAAAACCGTAATTTTAATAAAGAATAATTGTAAAAATAATCTTATTTCATATTCGATCCGTACAACTCCAAAGTCGCTCAAAATAGCATCATCCATTTGTTAAATTTAAACATCACGATATTCTCCCTACATCCCAAAAAAGCACGCCAAAGAACCATCAATCTCCCCAAACCGACACTTCAACAATTACCAAATAAAGACCTAGCATCCCGGAATATCAAATGAATTCTTAAACATTCTCCGCCCTCCCCCCGGACATTAAAAATGAGTTACACCGCCACATTCACTCGGTGCTCCTTCCTTCCTGCCGTGCACCACGAAATCTCAACTACCGCGGCGTTCCTCCAAAAAATTTACTCTCACCATCAATAACCCCGCGCGCGCGCTTTTAGAAGAAGAAAGAAGGAAGGAATGAAAGAAAGGAACGAAAAAAAAGGATCTGCCCCTTCCCCCCTCCTCCGCAGAACGAAAGAGCCCCGAAGGAAAGAAAAAGTGGAGGAAGGAAGGAGGTGGCGGTGTGTATGATTAATGACTCACTTGTTTCCGTCCCAGGGGCTTAGCGCCCGCGTCGGCGAGAAGCGATTGCCGCCGGTTGGCGGCGTGGCGTACGGCACGCCGAGGTACACGTCGATCGGCTTCAGGTACCTCGTGTTCTCGAACGTCAGCACGAGACCCTGGATCTTGCCGTACCTGCGAAAGTAGAAGGACGAGCTGGTTAATTGACGCTGTGCTTGGCTTACCTTCTAGGGGAGATCTGCGAACAATTTCGCGAGATCTTTTGCAGAGTTTGATGCATGATTTTCTGTATAACTTTTGCAGAGTTGTATGCATGCTTTTCTGTATAACTTTTGCAGAGCTTTATGCAGGATGTTTTGCAGAGCTTTATGCAGGATGTTTTGCAGATTTTTTCGCACGATTTTACGCAGAGATTTTTCAAATTGCAGATTTCTTTGCAAGGTTTTTGCTAGCAGATTTGCCTGCAGGAATACATTCTTAAGGAAATTCAACCCAGGCATGAAATAGGCATTTTTTCATGCCTAAAAGTAGCGTAGAAAATTGCGCATTTCTTAGCGTGTTTGTAAAAAGTGTGAAAAAATATTCATTTAGTAGGGAAAAAAGTGAAGCGGAGAAAATTGACTACTTTTTTCCTCGAATTTGCGGAGAAAAATGACTTTTTCCCCCGCTTCTCAACATTTGCGAAAAAATGAAGGAAATAAGCTCAGGACCCATTTTTTCAGGTTTAACCTTTGTTTATGCGCGTAAGTGTGAAGTTTGCTGCTAGTCATAAGTGTGTAACTGCGCATGAAATAAGAAAAGGTGTAAATATTTGAACTGTACGATTAAAAGTGAAAATTAAAAATACAACTGCGTTGTGCACGACTCGAAATGCGCGATCACCACCCAACGTTCATACATAAAAAAGGCCCTATCATGCATTTGTTGCAAGAAATACGGTGTGTAACACGGGAAGAAAAGCTATTCCAGACTCGGGTGAATCGCCTTCGGCACCCTCGACTTCGACTCGTGCTGAATACTTCACCCTCGCTAGAAATAGCTCATTTTCTCCCCTAGTTGCACAATGTACTATTTTTAGTTTCATTCTGTGTCACTCATAAAAAATCGTTATATCTTTCTAAGATTTTACATTGGGGTTTTAATTTAAGAAACGGAATATTTAAACAGTTACGACGAAAATAAAAATGCGTGGTGTCTATTGTATGCCATCACCTCGGTAGCTGAGGATAAGACTTTTTTATAACACGTGAATAAAAAAGACCATTTTCGACGCCTATAAAGTGCAGCAAAAATAGAGTTTTCCGAGCGTCAAATAAAGGGTACCCAAAATACTTATTTTCGCTACCTTTTATTGTGGGTAGCGAAAATGAGTATTTTCGGTACCATTTATTTATTTTTGTAATAAAGCTTTTAGAAAATTTGGAAACTGTTGACAAATTTTAGAAAATTCTGGAAAATTTTGGAAAATACTGGTAAAATTTGAAAATTTTATATATATGTCATAGACTTAAGTGGACGACTCGAAAAACTCTATTCTCAATCCACTTTTTAGACGACAAAGAATGGCTTTCTTTATGCACTTGTTATAAAAAATACGGTACGCAACTTGGGGCAAAAGGGTATTTCCAGACACGGATGATGATTTTGCTCGTTTGGAAATATCCATTTTCGCCCCTAGTTGCGTAATATACTATTATCTATTGTTAAGGTGAGTCTACAGTTAAAAAGATCAAAATAAGCGTTTTTTTTATTTGAAAAATCATATTGACTGAAATATAAAAAGTGAAAGCTACAAGTTTCTTGTTCTTATCATACAAATATGAATAAGAAAGTGTTTTGGAAGTCTATAAAAAGAAATGTATTCGCATGAAACAACAACAATTTAGTGTCAAAATAAAAACTTTGATAAAGCAAATTTTACTCCATGCGCAACCAGTTTCTCCGTCGACTTCTAAAGCCTGTATTTCTTCATATTTGTAAAACAAAAACAAGATTTTTTGAAAACGGTTCTTTGTATTTTTTGACTGCAGAGCCACCTGAAGAATACAAATTCTCAGTTCGACTTACCTAGTCTGAACGACGCGCGGATTGAGCTGCGTCCTGGTGGCGAGCGCCCCGGTCAGCCTTGGCTGCGCCATCAGGATCAGTATCAGCATCATCGGCAGCCAGAGCAGCCAGAACGCCAGCACTTCCATCCTGCGGGCGGCGGCGACGGCCGCGCCCCCTCGGCTCCGGCGGCCAGCTCCTCCAGCGCTCCCCTCTCCTCGCTCACTACCGATCGCCCCTGTCTTCGCTCATCTCGCGCGCGTCACTTCCTCGCGGCAACAGCGACGATAATAACAACAACAACAACAAGCACACATGTGTCCGTGGAAAAGGAGAGGGGCGCAGCCAATTAAATTTGCGCCGACGAGCAGAAGAAGAAGCTTATACGTATAGATGTTGCTCCAACGGAGCGAGGATTCTTCGCTCTATATCGCTTCGCGCACTCGAGAATGTCTTATCCGTTCGTTAATCCAATTAAGGCGCTGCTGCTTGCGCCTTAGCGGCATCCTCTTCTTGCTCGTATCTTCAAGTTTCTCTTTCTCCTTCTCGTTCTCGGAGATGGGGATCCTTAGATTTTTCGCCTCTCGACGCGCCGCTTGAGCGGCTCCGCTGCTAGTTCCTCCCGCTGCTGCCGATTCCTGAAACAGGCCGCGTGGCGCGGGGAAAAAGAAGCCGGTATTTCATTAGTGCGTTCGAGTGTAGTTCTGGAGTGGGGGGAGGGAGACTCGCGCTTTATTTCGGATTTGCTTCAATTAAGCGCCGCGGCGCGCGCATCGTTTAACCCAGGATTGCGCTCCCCGGGGTTGAAGGTCCGCTCGAGAGTTTTGCTTTTTTGCTCGCTCGCTTGCTTGCTTGTTTCTTTTTGCGCGCGGTTCGCTTTCTCCCTTTTTTTTCGAGGGCCGCTAATGCCCCCGCGGAGGAGGAGGAAATTTAAATTGGAGATCCGTGTTTGAGCTTTGATGGAAAATAGTTGGCCGGAGATGGGGGTGCTGCTTCTTTTTGGGTTTGATGTTGGAGGGGTTATTTTGCGCGAGGATGGAACTGAATTATTTTAAAGCGTTTTGCTATTTTGTTGTTTTTGGTGGGAAGGCTTTTTTATCTTGGTAAATGTTTTGGTAAGAAGCATTAATTAAAATGGCTTCTTTGTGATTCTTTTACGATTTTTAATGAGTTAATCCTTCTGGTAATACCTGATATTCACTTCTTCATTTTTTTTCATAGAAAGCAATTTAGTTTATTCTATGCTAAATATTCTATGCATAATTACACTTGGAGCAATCGTTTCATCAAAGCTCTAAATTTAGATATAAAATAATCTTTATAAATAACAGAGTGAGCTCTACAGCGGTGAAATTCAGCATAAAAATTTTTTAATGCGTAATTTAAATCCGAATAATTACTTTCAAACAGAAAAAACTGAAATATTGTTATAATAAACGAGAAATATTTTGATGCAAAGCTTTTGTAGAAAATCATTTAAATTTTATGTAAACACGTTTATGTAAATAAATTTTAAAAATAAAGTCTTCATGCAAGTTGCGGAAAATAATTATTTTCAGTAATACCGTTGTATTTAATTATCTTTCGCGTAATTTAACAATATTTTATTTTTTTTCTCGAATTCTTTGTAACTTGAAAAACATGCATTGGTCCGATTTAATTTTTTTGAAAGTAAATACTGGTTTTTTATCCTGAATATAGTAGACCTTTTTAGCCCATTAAGGAACATTAAAAAAATCTTCCAAGATATATTGTTTTTTCAAAGACGAAGTGTAAGAGTCAGATAAGTTTATTATGGGTTAAACGTATGTTATTGCAAAAAAGAAATTCGAAATAATACGATTCGCAATAATTGAGAAGAATTTGATTTTTTGCTAGGTCAAGCTGTGAATCGGCAAAGTGTAAGAGACAGATAAGTTTATTATGTGTTAGACGTATGTTTTTGCGAAAAGGAAATTCGAAATAATACGATTCGCAATAATTGAGAAGAATTTGATTTTTTGCTAGGTCAAGCTGTCAATTGGTAATCATAGCTACCGTCAAATAAATGTAAATACGATATTCGGCAATTTACGACTGTGACATCGACCATAGCTGATTAATCGAGAACTGAAAGGGGACCAAGTTTCGAGTTTAAAATCTTCACTAGGTAGATTTGTACGCATATATGTAAGTTCCTTTAACTTTTTATTTATCGGCGGCTAAGGCAGGGTCTGTCTACATAGCTTTACTGACAAGTCCAGTAGACAGACCTGGGATGAAACGCATAGGTTATTTATTAGGTTATATTTCTATTTCCCGTCCATTGCACAAAGCATTATTTTACTAAAAGTCCCAGTTTACTAAAATTAAAATTACAGATTTTAAAACTACTTGTTAAAACGTCATGTTTTATGTAAATTTTCGAAAATCACAGATAACAAATAACTGAAGCGAACAAAACTTACGTGCAAAGAAAATTATCCAGAATTTTACATTATTTTTGAACAGCAAAAGTTACAAGACAGAAAAATTCTGTCAGGATTATCACGGGAAGAAAATGCTAAGCGCGTATACGCGTGTATACAGTGGGGGTATAAAGTTTCCCCAACGCGTCTTGGCGATAAAACACGACAGTTCAAAAAGTTAATATCTTGATGCACTTTAAAAAAGAATTCTCGGGCTTTCAAATCGAATTCTTAATACATCACATCGGAGATAGCGTCGGCAAACTTTTGATCGTCGATGTACTTCAGTGATACAAAATAAGTAACATCGACTTTTAGCCGAAGGCGAAACTTTTTAGCATATCTTTGAATGGACTTATATCATTAATCACGCGTTCATCTTTCTGAACGCGGTATAATTTTTAACTTATAAAATCTTCTGGATAACATTGCATATTTAAAAAATAATAATCTAAAAGAAACTTTAATAATAATTATAAACTTGAAAAGATACATAAGTAGAATAGCGAAGAATACCGATCTTTAGTTAAGAATATATTCTTGTCGATCGTGGTATAAGTTATTCGTAAACGTTTGGCATTCTTACGATATCTTCAAGATTGAAAAAGATATAGGTAGAGCTTTGAAAACGGTGTGACGTCATTCCGGCCGGCATTTTTTAATATTTAAGCGATATGGCGTCACTCAAAGGATAACTTTTGCAAATTGAGTTTTCTTTTTTCAATTCAAAAAGCAATATTCGACGGCTTAGGTTTTTTACCATTCGCGGAAGTGTCGATCAAAAAATAAATTATGTATTCTTCCTTTATTCTCCTTATAAATTTTACATTCTTCCCTTATTTCTTACTATATATATTATATTATAGTAAAAGTATCTAATTGAATATTACATTTGAATATGATAATTTTGATATACAACTAGAAACAGTGAATCCCTCTAAATAATCCCTCCAAGAGCAGAACAAATTAATATCTCCTAAAGAAACTTTAAAGAGTCACTCGTAATCCACTAAAGCAGAATGGAGAATCCGAGTTCCTCGAAGGTCTTTAAGTTCAAGTCAATTCCTCAAAACTACATTTAATTTGAGTGATCTCTCCTTAATTAATGAAGTAAGCTCCTCGAATTATCCAATACCGCACGCCGGCGTCATTCGCAACTTTCCACATTTAACCGTCAACTCACTCACTCCGTCTCTCTCTCTCTCTCTCTCTCTCTCTCTCTCTCTCTCTCTCATCTCTCTAACGATTTCATTACGAACATCCACCTCTTCACCAGCACCAAGAAGAGAGAAAAAAAGAACTCACTTAAAATTATGCATCTCCGCGCCTATTTTCCTCGACCTTTTTCTCTTTCTCGCGCGCGGTTTCACAGATAGAACACGACACGACGTTATAATAACGAGAGCCGAGCGACGTTTGCCATGCAAAAAAGGACGCGAGGGCACAAGGCTCAAAGAAGCTTCCGTCGTTACGCCTCTGCGTAGACGTATATGCGCGCATTAGCAACGCTGCGGCTTATATGTATATAGGTATATATATATATATATAGGCGTATGCAGAGAGATGCAGGGTTTGCGCGCATAAACAGCCGCGCGACACGTGCAGCTTGCGCTTGGCAACTATTTGCCGTGTATGGTTGCGTGTGCGCGCGCGAGGTGTGGAGTGTCTTGGTTAGTAGGGAGGTGTACCGGTTGGGACGGGAGTTTTAATTTCGTTGAGATCAGTGGCTGGATGTGCCATTTGGGAATGTTGTATAATTTGTTTTTGGATGAGGAGATGTGTTGAAGGGACGGGGAGTCAATTAAAAATTTTAACTTTATGAAGCGAGAAGTGAGTAATTGGAGTAGAATTTTGTTAACATTGCACTCCAGTAACTTTGAGGGTGACGTTGGATTTTGAGGTGCGAGATTCAGAGCGGGAAATTTGAATTGCATTTTTAATTGAGTTTCGGACACCGCCAAGAAGTGATTTTTCAATGTGAAACAAAACTGTATTACGAAAATTGATAAAATCGCGTTGCACAAATACTTAATTTGTATGAAAGTGGCATATTTTTGATAAATTTAAAATATGCATAAATTAAAAACTTACGCAAACTAGCCTTTTCCGCTTTTAATTGTCTAGTATCACATGTATACTATATATCAAGAACACAACCAACCATAGTATTAATGTAAAATTCTAATGTTATTTGCAAAGGGAAACTTACTTTGATAACTCTGTTGATATTATATGTTTTACGTATTATTATCGTCATATTGTATTATTTAATAACTTTTATCATGATTAAATTCTATTTTTTGCATCACTGCTATATGTAAAAAGTTATATATTATTAATCTTACAAGGAGAATCCACAACCTGCGGCAATCGGTTTTCGGTGAGGTTTCAGGAAGTGGTTTCTGGTACCTAAAAATGATGTCTAATACCCGTAGTTTCATCTCATAGGTCCTTGCGGTCAAGATATGACCGTTTGTATTAAAAATACGCTTTATTTCAGTAAAAAATAGTGCATATACTTCGTACCATAACTCTGCAAATTATTTCGCTAGAGCAATAACGTAATACGATAAAAAAAGTTGACTAAAAGAGCTTTAATTTGAACTTTGTTTCATATAAAAATATAATTATGTTGCAAAGTTATGAACAATCAAGAATGATGACGAAAAATGCATGGAAATTTGAGGATTTTCAGCTGTTTAAATTGAGTAGTGTTCCATGCATTTATCGTTATGATTTTTTATTGTTCATAACTTTGCATCAGAATAATATTTTTATATGAATCAAAGCTTAAATTAAAGCTCTTTTAGTCAACTTTTACTTCCTCATAGAGGAAGCTTTGTGATGGTAAAAAAAGTTTTGCTAAAAACATGTTAGAAACATGGTTTGAGACATTAAGAGAGAAAATACACTATTTTTAGAAAAAGTCTGTATGGATGCGTGCGCATGTGTGTGTGGATGGATGTGCTGCCATTATTCAATAATAATAGGTTTTCCAAAATATACAAAATAAAATCACAGTATTACGACTTTTACGAAACGTTGTTACTCAGTTAGTTAATAATTTATTATATAAAAATCTATAAAAAATAACTTTAATCCGAGTATTCACTTTCATATAAAATAATCGACTAGCTTTTATGATTTGATCTCACCAACTGTCATATTTAAGATGTATTTGCTAAATTTATCAAATATAATATTATATATTATTCATTACAATGTAAAATATAGTTTACAAAAAATATTAGTGTTATCTTAACATAATTAAATTTATGTAAATAAGTTATCACTATAGGTAATGTAACATACACACGCATTATGTTCGGGTCCTAATTCAACATTTTTCGTTTAAATTGGACAAAGCAGATTTACTTGTAAAAATCTTTTATTGTATGTTTAGACTATAAGGTTTTTTAATTTTCAAGGTATTTAAGTTTATATAATTTCTTCTTTTGATGATAATTTTATGAAAAATTGAAAATAAAAAGAATTTTGAAAATGTAAAGAAAAAGTAAATTTAAATCATAATGAAAAAAAGAACAGAAAACTTCCTCTTTAAAAAAGAAAATTTTTAATAATTACAAGCCCAACGCGCCTACAACAGCATCTCTAAGGAGACGTGGAAGAATATAATTTAAACTAAATGTGTACTAAACTTAATGAAAAATTATCTTTTGATAAACCATCAATGATAAATCAGCACACACTTTTTGAGATTCCAATTAAAAAGAGATTTAACAATTTAAAATTAATTTATTAGAATACAGAATTTTATATTAAAATAATTAATTTAGTTTAAGGAAGCTAAGTACCAATGAATTGGCGGTGTATTTTTATATTATTACATCATTTCTCTAGGAAAATAACTTGCAGAGTTATGATATGAAGTATACCATTTTTTACTGAAATAACGCTTGTTTTAAATACAAACGGACATATCTTGACACCAAGATTATGAGATGAAACTGCGGGTGCTAGGCATCATTTTTAGGTACCAGAAACCACTTCCTGAAGCCTCATCCAAAACCGCTTCCCGCAGGTTGCAGACTCTCCTTGTTACTAGACCTTCATTAGACTTATTTAATACAATTCATAAATTAAAATTTAGTTATTTCAGTGTAATTGCAGTAGGAGATAAGCTCACAGATTCTGAGAATTCTGTAATTAAAATTGAAGCATATTACGGGATATTTACGTAGTCGAAGCAGCTCATTAATTAAGAATTCCAAGAAATTTTTTTATTCGAATTAATGTGTATCTAACCATTTCACATTGTTTGTTTTCCTTTTCATTCTCTCGTAGAAAATAAAATTAAACTAATCTTTTTGATTAGCATGTCATGGTGATAAAATATTCTTTATGCCTTTATCAATATAGTGATCTATTAGCAAACAAATTATTATTTTGAATTTAGCAAAATAGGTAATTCGCATGAAAGAATCCATTAGGTCTGTCAAATAGATAATCTAAAAATAATCTACACGTATTTTTTATTTTTCTAATTAAATGATTATTAACAAAGATACATCCGTTTCAAATGTCGTGTGACGTCACAATTCCCCATTGTAATATATCTATATATATGGGGAATTGTGATGTCACACGACATTTCAAGTTGCTGTATCTTTATTGATAATCATTTAATAAAAATAATACATATCGATTATTTTTGGATAATCTATCTGACAGATTAAAAATATTTTTTCATGCAAGTTTCCTACACTCTAAACCTATAAGAATAAAAATTGACGCAAAAAAAGATTAAACTAAGTAGTTTAATCTTTCAATAAGAATAAACTACCGATTTTCTACTTTAAAAAAGTAGAAAGTGAGCAGCTAATGCTTTTGAAAGATTAAGCAACAAAATTTATGCTTTTCAAAAGAAGAAAATGTCATTTTAAACTTATAAAAGCGTAAATTAACGAGTTGAATCCTTACCAAAGGAATAAACACCGAAATTTCTACTTTTTAAATGCAGATAATGCCCGCCCGATATTTTAAAAGAGTAACTTAAGTATACAAATTATAAACAATAAAGTGAAAAATTTATTCTTTATAAAATTGGAAATTTTACTCCTGGGGGACGTTTTGTTACAATATAGGTGCACCTATATCTTCACGATGAGCATTATGATAAGTGAAGTGATGGGTGAAGAGTATTGCAAATTCTTGTACACAAGCCGGCTAAATCAAAAACCTCAATACCTCCTAACCTTCAAACTCTTATACACAGACAAGTGAAACCTAAAACGTCAATACTTCATAACCTCCCAATTCTTATACACAGACAGGCCTAGTTTAAAACTCAATATCTTATCACCTCCAAACGCTTATATACAGATAAGCCAAACCTAAAACGGCGATACCTTATAACCTCCGAACTCTTGTACACAGACAGGCATAGTTTATAGCTAAATACCCCATAACCTTCAAATTCTTACACAAATGGATAAAATTCAAAGGTTAATGTTCATAATCTCCAAATTCTTGATGTTTTGTTCGCCATGTCTGTGTATCAGAATTTGGACGTTATGGGATATTGAGCTTTAAACTTAACTTGTCTGTGTATAAGAGTTTTGAGGTTAGGGAGTATTTAGGTTTTTGATTTAGCTTGCTTGTGTAGAAGAATTTGCAATTCTTTTCACTTACAATAATTGTGAAGACACACGTGCGCCAATATTTAAACAAAACTTCTCCACAGGAGTAAAATTTCCAATTTTGTAAAGAACAAATTTTTCACTTTATTGTTTATAAAGACTAGTCTACTTAATCTACTCTTTTAAAATATCTGGCGGACATTATCTACTTTTAAATGTAGAAATTTTGGTGTTTATTCTTTTGGTAAGGACTAAAATCGTTAATTTACTCTTTCAGAAGTTTAAAATGACATTTTCTTCTTTAAAAATGCATAAATTTTGGTGTTTAATTTTTCAAAAGAATAAGCTGCGCAATTTCTTGCTTTTTTAAAGTAGAAAATCAGTGGTTCACTCTTATTAAAAGCTTAAACTACTTAGTTTAATCTTTTTTGAGTCAATTTTTATTCTTTTAGGTTTAGAGTGTATTGTGAGATAATAAATATAAGTTATATTTTTTTTAAATATAATGAGGTGGTAAAGAGTGGGTAAACGTGTGAAATATTAATATTTAGATTAAAATAAAACTGATGTAAAAATTCTTGAGTATGAAAGTTGCCACGGTTGTGTCATTTAATTTAACTTATTAACAGTTTATAACCCAGCACCGTTAGAAAAATTTTCATATTTTTAAAACATTAATAAAATACAATTATATTTATATTATATAACATACAATTATATTATATTTAATCGGTAATTTTTCTATTAAATAATAGAAATTCCTTATTTATGTGAAATTATTAATACTGACTTGAGCGCTAGTTACAGAATTTCTTATAAAACAAATAGTGAATAATTTCATAATACTTTCATCAAAAAACTCCATACATAGTGTAAAAATGCGAGTAAAAGAACAATTAAGAAATTCGTAATGATATCATTGAATTTTTCAAGCAAAAAATGAAGTAACGAGTAAACCCGATAATTTTATGTTGTTGAATTTTTAAAAAAATCAAGAATTTTGAAAATAAATAAAATATAATAAACATTAAACGCTCAGTGTAAAATAAAGAAAACTATCGGTCAGCGTCTGAACACTTCACCTTTCCATTGCTCACGATTTATCAAAAGCACCCAACACACCAACTTCCACAAAAAAGCTCACACTCACACTCTACCTCCCCCCCTCTCCCAATTATTCATACCCACAACTGTTCAACCTCAGTCCATCGACCCCGTCATAAATATTTAAAAAGCCTCCCGCTAAAAACCAGCGCGCGCGCGCGTGTATCCCCATAACAGCCGCCTCATGCAAATACTTTCACGCATACGTGCCTCCGCATTTGCCCTCTCGCATTTCGCTTGCACGAAAGGGAAAAAAGAAAACCTCCGCGTGGCTGTATAAATCCCAGCGTTAATAACGAACACGCGATGCGCCCCCTCCCCCGTATATACGTGACGGCTCGTCTCGTGTCTCGAGGAAACCCCGAGACTACTATAACCCCGCGCACACATATTTTTTTTGTCTAATGAGCCGCGCAGCGGAAGAATGTCGTCGTCGTCGTCGTCGTCGCCGGGGCGATCTATCTCTACCTGGCGCGGCTTGTTACGGCGACCGTTCGTTGTTGCCACGTCGCGCAATATATATATATATATATATATATATATATATAGAGAGAGAGAGAGAGGGAGAAGTGGCCCCGAGAGCTCGAGAAGAGAAGACGAGGGGACGTGTGTATAGTTGGGTTACAGTCGGTGGGTGCACCTGCGCTGCCGCTCTTTCGACGTTGCTATGCCGGACTTGTTTTTCCTTTTTTTTTTTCGTTTTATTCTCTTTGCGCTGGGAGAATTGTCGTGTTTACATGGGGAGGTTGTAATTTATTTTCCGGATTTCACAGAGTTGTCTTCTTTTTACTGGTAGGGGTCGGTGATATCTGCTGAAACCCGTTGGGGAGGAATAAGTCAATAATGGGGAAAAATAATGCTTGGGTTCGGTGGTGCATGCTTGTGGCAGGGTAAAAATAGTTTGAAAATGTTGGTACGTTTTTTGGAGAGAAATTGTTGTTGGTGGAAAACAAACAATTACGTAAGTGTTTAGCCAATGAAGCAGAGAGGAAAGAGAAATCTATACGCACAGTACAAATATAGTACCATGATGTAAATAATATAATTAAGGTAAGGAGATAAGAACAATGGATATTATATAATGAACTACAGATGAATGTATATGTTCTATAATATTAATATATTAAACGTTGACATTAGCAGTGTATCTATATATACGGTTTTTTATCATTAAGCTTATTAGCAATATTGATGTTTTTAGCTATATCGCGTGATAGAAGATCTATTCAATCAAATTACGAGCGCTATGCATTATTTCTAGTTACTAGACGATTATTAAATGTTTTATAAAAAATTATGTCTCATGTATCATACTTTCTCCTTGTCAATAATACACACGCATAAACAAAAATGTAGGAAAAGAAAAGGTAGAACAGGTAGAAAAGACGATAAAAAATAAATAATTGAAGAATATGAGAAGAGAAGAAGTAAAAACAACATAATCATGGGGCTGATGTACATACAAGATGAAATAAAAGAGAAAAAGTGAAACAATGTATTGCGGATACATTAATGGTGGAAATTGAAATAAATTAAAATAGAAAAAAAAGACAAACTGAAAAATATATTATCTGCATTCAAAAAGACAATAACTTGCATTTAAATAATATTCTAAATGTATTTGCACTCAGAAAATCGCCCCCACATAATCCAGCATACACATTAAAAATCTACACAACAAAATCAAAAACATCAATTTCCTTATTACTATTTTACAAAATCCACCCACCCAGCAAACCATAATATCCCCCCATAACGAATTTACAACAAGCTCAAAGCAGTCATGATGCATAATTCAATCAAGCGCGTCCCTCAGCGCGCAAACCGAAATAACTCTGAATGCATCTTAGATAAGCCCGTCATTTTAGCGTTCATTATTAATTCACGGCGCGGCGGTGGTTACCGCTACGAGCCGACCGAAAGGGTTACGAGCCGGTATAGTTGCTCCAGCTCTTTGTGTCGTCCTACGGGGTTCGGCCAACGCTCTCTCCCCCTTTATGAACGCGCCACAGCAGCGGCAGTGCGAGTGCACTAACTTGACTTGGTGCTACGCGCTATACTACTGCGACTATAATTTCGAATTGCCGTGTTTACGGCGCGCTCGATGATCTGCGAACGATTCCGAGCATAGCCGCATCAATTTCCCGAGTGCGTTTGCGGGGCTGGACGCTGGAGTTTGGACGATGGATTTGGGTGAGTGTTGATTGGGGTTCTTTCGGAGAATGAGAACGCACACACGCACACACGCACACACACACACACACACACACACATGCACACGCACACGCACACGCACACACAGACACATACACACACACGCACGCACGCACGCACGCACGCACACACACATATATAGTTGGGTTGGTCGATTCTAAAACTTAGATAATTAAAAGTTAATATTTTTCTCAGTAAATGATGTTTATCAAGTACAGAGATTTCCTAGAAACTCTTATATTATTCGCTTCTTTATGTTACCTTTTGGTGGAAAATGAAACGGTTTATTCAGCAGATTTGGAGTTTTGTTAAAAAATGCCGAATTTTGCAGAAAAGAATTTTTAATTTAACTTTCCGTGAAATTGAAGGAATATCATGGACGTTCTTTCTATACTCTTTTTTATATAAAATAATTGAGTGTGTTGCAGTTACAGTGTTGAAACTCATGGAGAAAAGGCTGGATAATGTCAAGATAATAATAACCGAATATTTTGAACATGTACATCGTTTTAACTAATGATGCATCTGGTATTAGTAAAAGAGTGTTAACTGCTCCGAAAATAGCATTTAAAGCCATAGTCCGATAGTTAAAATAAAATCAAAACAAATGTAGCATTCAATATCCACCTTCATCCTTAAACGATCCTGCAAACAACAAACAACAACATGTCTGAAATAAAAAAAGACACCCCAGCAAGCAAAATAATACCAACCACCCGCAACCTTCCTCTCCCCAGCCGGCAAAAACTAAAAATATTCTAACACTCTTCATTCTTAAGCCCTCTCCCGTGGAATTAAAAAAAAAACGAGAAAGAGAAGAAGAAGCTCCGAGCTATAAAAGAAAGCAAAAAAAAAATACAACCGAAAGAGAGCTTGCGCTCCCACAAAAGCACCCCGACGCATACCTACACACACATATCTATATATACACACACCCAGCGAGCGAGCAACGAAGAAGGGGTCGAGGGTCACTGGGGGGTCGAGTGCGGAAACCTCGTCACGGAGGCTCAAACCCACCCACATCCACAGAACGGTATATATTCGTCCCCCGCATCGTAAATCCGTCCGCCCTATAAGTCATACGTGCTGCGCGTGTATAATGCGCGCTCGCGTCCGAGTTCATTAATCGTCCTATCGCGCGGACCTGCGCACGCCGCTTCATTAATCGGCGCCTCACTCTGCGCCGCGCGATTATTGGAAACCGAGCGTAACAAGCGGAGCGCGGAGCAGAGCGCAAACGCTTATTGCGCGCAATTACGCAAAGTTATGCTGATGCTACGTCAGCCTGACGAGCTGCGGGTATACGGCTACGGCCTACACTCGTGCGTGGCTTGTGCGGAGTTGCGAGCGTTGCGAGCTGCAGCTGTGGCAGCACTGGGATGGCCGTAGTTGTACAGTTCCTGGGCTCAGCGGGGATTTTACGTTGGGTGTAGTGTCTTTCGGACGTTGAGGGAGCTTGGGAGATGACGGTCACGGAAGTTTCGAGGGTTGAGAGTGAATTATACTTGGAGGATGCTTGGGATGAATGTTGATTCGATCGTTTCTTTTTTGTTACAAAAGTGGATAAGAAGTTTTAAGCAGATCAGCTAACGTGTTTGGGTTTGATGAAGCCCCATTTGAATAATCTTGTAAACAAGACAGTTTGGGAAGATAAACGATTATCTATATTTATCATGTAATTGAAATGCCGAATAAGGGATATCTTTTTTATCCATCTACATAAAGCCTTATCCAAGTAAATGATTGCTTAAATAACGCGTTACCTAGATAAACATATGTATGAAAATGTATTATCTAGATAAATAATTATCTGAATAAAGCGTTATCTAGATAAATATTTGTCTAAATAAACCATTATCTAAATAAATGGTATGCTGTATAAATACTTGTAAAGAAGATACTTTTTTATATAAACTTATGTCTAGATAAAACTATATAGATAAAAATATCTAGATTTGTATCTAGGTACAGATATCTAGATTTGTATTCAAATAAAAATACCTAGATTTATATATAGATACAGATTAACTAGATTTGTAATTAGACACAAATTAACTAGATTTATAACTAGATATAGATTAACTAGACATGTTAAGTAAGTAAAGTAGGAAGTCAGAAGATTTGAAATAAGGAGAACTAAATATGTTTCGATTGTTAGTAATTTTGATTTTGTAAATTTCTAACCTAACATTATTTTTTTTACAGATGAACGTACATATTTGTATAGTGAAGGTAGCTGGTTTTTAATGGAATCAATTTCTTAGAATATTTCAAATGCATTTATTTACGTATAATGAAGACATTCTTGTCTCAGTGTATATATATGTATATAAATAAACGTATTTATATATGTATCAATACAAAGTTATCTAGATAAGCTTATCTAGATTTATATCCAGGTAAACTTATGTAGATGTCTATTCAAATAAGATATTCTAGATTGATTCGTACATAAACTTGTCTAGATTTGTATCTAGAAAAACTTATCTAGAATTGTATCTAGATAAATTTGTTTAGAATTGTATGAACTTATCCAAATAAGCTTATCAGGATTCGTATCTAGATAAACGTATCTAGATTTATATCTAGATAAATTTATCTATATACTTATCTATGAGTGTTTATGATGAAAATGTAGTCGCTATTTAGAAGTAAAAATAATACAATTTACGTTAAGTTCGGAGTTATAATTTTTTTAATAAATTTTTAAAATAGTACGTGGCCCTACAAATGATAATCGAGTTACGAGAGTAATTTTATTCTCTGAAAGAGTTAAATATTTAATGTCAGTGCATTAATAAAATATTCCAGTAGCTGCGATAGAAGCTTTCAGCATAGAAAATGTAGGGTACCTAACCATTTTCACATGTATAATTAAGTTTAGCCCTAAATACACGACTGACTAAACTCATCGGTTACTACTTACATCTCATTTCATCTCATGCAAAGAACCTCAGTTTTAAAGTCATTTAAAAAGCGTAAACGATTTTCAACTACATACTTCTTCTCCACAAGAAACAGACAGCCAAAAGTACTTGCAGTTATCCAAGTTATGTAGTTAGCAGTTTCATCGCTTACTGCTCACTTTTCTCAGTCTCACTCCAAAGAACCCACCAAGTATCCAAAATTTCGGGTACTCCGAAATTTCGAAGCCAATTTATATTTAACAAGCACCGACTACAAAGGCACTGTAACGACGACAGTTGAGGACGGCCCATAAAATGCAGTAAGCGAGTCTACGTACACCCTCTCATCGCAAAATCAATTTCTGAGTATATTCGCACTGACCCCAAGACACACACAATATGGACCGCCGAGACCGTCGTATATCGAATTGCAGTATCGGAAAGTGGCTCGAGAGTGGCTTCTTCTGTCGGTCGAACTCCAGCGACGACACAATGGATACCCGCGCGGTCCCTGGCCTCAAATGGCAAAAAAGAGCTCGAGCCACGAAATTCGCGATCCTCGAGGCGAGCTCTCCTTTCAGCAAGATAAGAAAATTTGACGTATTATTTGGAACTTTGAGCGAATCAACGTACTTTACGAACACTGAAGTGATGCAATATTTTTGAACCTTTTAATTATTAATCCAGGAACTGAAAGAATTATTTTCCAAAAATCATCAAAGCAACTCGTTACATTTTTCCACTGTCAACGAAAAGTATTTTCTCTAAAAGTTTTTGTATTTTTTAAACTTTTATCATAAATTTTGGATTTGAAAGGCTATAACTTATGTCTGTAAATTTTTAAAACAAATCCCTTCGGTTATGTCGGAATTAATTGTATATTGAACGAAATAATCGTTGGAAAAGTTCAATTCGATGCGTAGAACTCTTAAAGTTATGTGGACGATGAAAAAAGAGTTGTTTCTCTTCGGAAGCTTTTAAAGTGACCTAACGACCAAAAAAATTTTCAATATATTTTGATGAAATATTTTAATTTACCGAAAAAGAAAATGTAATATATGATGAATAATTCACTGGCACCTAAAAATATATAACCAGTTTAATTAAAATTTTAAGGGGTTATGTTCTCTTAATGTCGTGAGGAATATTGTTTTTACACTTGTTTTGAGAAATAATAGTAATATCTTACAATAAGTGAAAGCTTTTTTCGGTCTAAATTTCATTTTTATGCTTTATATTTTAGATAAACTATTTTTGTGCTACTAACAAGGGGACACCACGGAGTTTGGGTTATGGATTTTGATGAAACTTTAAGGATTGTTTTCTGATACCTAAAAGTGAAGCCCAATACTTGTGGCTTTATCGAATGGGCTTTTGTGCGGTAGATATGGCGAATTTCATTAGCGTTGATAGTATATATATATATATATATATATATATATATATATATATATATATATAATTTTTAGCATTGTCCATATGAGTAATTTTAATGTTTCTTGGCTTTATCTCAAATTTAAAGACCCATTGGATAAATCTACGGGTTCGGTGCTTCATTTTTAGGTTCCAAAAGTCGATCCCCAAAGATTCATCAAAATCCGAGTAAGTAGCCAGTTACTGGGACATTTACCTTACATTGTCTAAAAATTCATTTCCGACAAACATACGTTTGGTTCGATTCATATATATTATAAAGTTAACTTATTAAAAGAGAAGTACGTGTATCAGTGACTAATTTCTGGATTGAAGATAGATTATTGAGTAAGAGTGGCTTATTTTATGGAAAAGGGTATGTGGCTAATTGAAAAGACAACGAATATTTATTAACAGTACATTCGACGCTTTTAAACAACATACATAATTCATATAATGTAATACGTATTGAGAAAGAATATATCTGACGGTGCTAAAAACTAACTTGCAAAAAAAACACCAACTCTGCGGATGTTAGATTTTGTTGAAGCTTTGAGAGGTACTTTCTAATCATATTAATATTTTTATATGAAACAATACTTAAATTAAGGGGATGTGAAAGGATCGCCATATGCATTGCATACCAAAGAAAATATTTAAAGCTGTTTTCTGTTTGCAAATAATAATGGAATCTTTGGAAATTTTAACTAACCAATACTTATGCAAATTTAGAAGACATAGAAAGCAGCATTTGCCAAAAAATTAAAATACGAAATACAGATTCTTGATAAAAAAATTTGATTTTTGACAAAAACAGCTTTGTTTAAATTTGTCTAAATATTATCTGATTAAATTTGTAGGATATTTTGCTACTAATTGTATCCAGAAAATGGGTTGGATAAGCACCCTTTCACATCTCCTTAAAGCGTTTTCCACTTTTTTATATACTCTCCACTTTTTATATACACTATTTTTATAGTCTTATGGGATATTTTTCGAGTATAAATACATGCAGGGTCATCATCAGAAGTAAAGATTCAATTCTTTACTAAATTTATGCAGATTTGGAGGACAATGACGTATAAAAAAACAATTGTCTATTAGAACAAACTATGTGTGCTATACTTCATTCTTAGGCATCAAATACGACCTCCTAAAGCCTCATCAAAATCCGAGTTCTGGAAGGATGATTCGATACTTAAATTCTGTATGAAAATAAAATAAATAGACTATATTGCAATATAATTATTTTCAACCCTGATATTCAAAATTATAATGAGATAACTTTAATCCTAGGAAACCACCGAAGCCAATTTCATGTTTGTGAAAGATTCCTGCACCAGTGAGTGGCATAGGAGGATTGGCGACCACTGCCTGCAGGTCAATGAAAGGAATTGTATTCTGTCCCAAATCTTTGTCTATACTTGTCGATCTAAAACGTATATACTCTTTGTTCTTCGACGTTATGTTAATGTACGACGAGAATATTGGACAGTCGGGCTCATAGAGTTCCAATTCCTTCCTATAAAAATTGAATGTGTATTATATGCATTTTGGTACTCCTTTTATTACTTTCATAATGGTTGGAAGTCAAACTTATATATATATTAATCTACCTTTGTGTAATACTTTCAGGATTAAAATACCAATTTTGTTTATAACTTAAAATTCCAGATAAATAATTAAATTGAGTTAGTCTTATTTCTAGACGCAACGCGTCGTCAACCCGTGTGAATCTGAGTCCGGTGAGAACTCCTGTTTCTCGCCCTTCGTTATTTTCTATTTCGTCTAGAAAGACGAACTTATGCTTGAAGTTAACGTTGAATAATGAACATGAATTTCTGTGGGTATCAGGTGAATCTCTTACTATGTTCTGCCATTTGGGTTTGTCAATTATGGTCCCGCGTGGTCCTAAAGTTCCTTGCTGTATCTGTATTTCATATGTGTTATAATTCTTTATAAACCGAACCCCCGTTATAACACTGCAAAGTAGTTTTATCATTCATAAGAGTTAGCATTGTTTGAAGTGTAAAGAATCGTATTATTATATACCTGTTATTCATAACTTCTGAAGTAACCTCTATCAGACTGAAATAGCGGTTTGCATCTTCTTCTACACTTTCGCAATCGCACGAGCAAACTAACTCATTAGACTTGATCTTGCGGGAATGGTGGCATGGATAAGACCTGCGTCCCATAATGCCAGCATCAGACTTAACCGAATTGTATCTACGATAACTGTTTACCTTTTTTCATTGGCGAATAAAAAGAAAAAAATTATTTTATATAAATACAGTTGGTGTAGTGGATGCTAAAATTAGGTGGTATTTGAAAACTTTTTTATGGATATAAATTCCAATTTATTAAAAAAAAATAATAAAGTTAAACCAAAATTCGTAAATCTTACTGAGTAGCAAATTTCAAATGTTGAAAAAAATATTTCACAATTTTGTAAGTATCCGTTGCATTCTTTTAGTTTTGGTTTTAAGTTACATACATCGGATTGGCAATTAAGCTTTCCGCCATTTAAATTCGGACACCTATATGTAGTGAACACTGACTCGGACCAATGATAATTTGATGCATCAGTCTCCTTCAGAAGGTATGCTTGAAAAATGTCGTGCAGCGTCGAGTATGTAACATCTGCATATATGTAACAATGTAATGATCGTCAAATATCCATTGTATCAAATTTATGTGTTTTGATGATGTATTCTAACAAACCTTTTATGTGGTATTTTGGATTACAATTCCAAAATTCTCTGGATAATAGAGACAATTGGTTGACGATTAATGGGTACGATTTTTTAATAATGTCTATGTAATCATCGATTTCTTCATTTTTTCTGGAATTATATATATCTTGGCCTACAAGATATTAAATTGTATGATCTGATATCCATTAATTTATTTAGTACCAGTTACAACATTTTGACTGACCTTTACTTGTTTCTTTAAATGTTTCTTTCAAAATATAAACAAAAGTATGTATCAACAATTTTTTCATATTCGTATTTAATAATATTTTATAAAGTTCGATAACCAATTGACTTGTCGATGTACCTTTTATACAGATTGTATCTAAAATCTGGTAGTAAATCAAATTTAATAGGAGAAAATCGTTATAAGAATCAAATAATAAATTATAATAATACCCTTATTTTATATTATTTAGTAAATACATACATTACTCGAATTACTTAAAATATAGACAATACTTTCTCCACGAACATCACGTTCGAGTAAGATATTCTTCATATCTAGAATTTGTAGTCTGAGATCTTCTAAGTCTCGAAGTTTGTAACTTTCTATGAAGTATTTAAATTCTTCTATTGGATACACAAGAATATTTTTGTAATATCTTATAAAACTTTTGTACCTACGTTCTTCAATATCTCTAGCTGAATTTAAAAATATATTAATTTTATCGATCAATAGATCATTCGTCATGTAGTCAGAAAATTGTAAATTAAGCTCATTATAATCTGTAGACAAGTCTTGCAGTAAATCAATCACTTCGTCATTTTCTGCAGATGTATTAGTTCTATTTTGATACAAAGCTTTAGGTACTAATTCACTCATTCGATCAACAATCTTGCGTGCGGATTTAAAATACTCTTCTTCAATCCAATATGGTATGGCTGTACTCAATTGTAGCCAACTAAATATTAGCAATATGAATCCGCTGAATAAGTAGAATCGAGACATATTTCTTTGTCTATATATTTCTTTACTGCTCGCGTGAAATTGTACAAAAGGAATTATTTTTAACGCGCAACTAAATAATACTAGCTCTAAAGTCGTAGAATGTTGTGCTTTAAATACCTTCAGTTATGAAGAACATTTATGCCGATAAAACAACATGTTTTTATGGTTAGATAAAAATTGACGATTTAAATAAACTCACTTATTAGCAATTTTGAAAGTGCGTTTTTCAAAACTGAGAATCTACTTTAGGATGCTAAAATTAGGTCGTTTTCAAAACTTTTTTATGGATATAAAATTCCAATTTATTCAAAAAATGTTTTCAGTTTTGTGAAGGACAAAAGTACAACAAAAATTTTTAAATACTGAATAAGATAAAATTATTTATGAGCAATCGTTACTCATGTACGATTTTAATCAACTTTTTTTGTACACTTTAACGAATCCGATTATAACCTAAAACAAAAAACTCAAAGAACTTTTAAGTTTCATAAATAATATAATTGTAAATAGAAAAAAAAAAACAGATAATTAATTAGTACATAGATTCTTCGAGTTTAATTATTTGTTCCATAACGGAATTCACTATTCTAATAAAATTATTCAATGTGCTATTGCATTTAAAAAATTAATATATTTAAATGTATGATTATTAAAAATACTTTAATTTAATACTTTAAAAATACTTTAAAGTTTTAATCTGATATCGAGAGTCATCGGCTTAGGATCTTCACCACATACACGAATGTCAATCAAAAAGTAATTTTTCGTAACCGTACGTCTAAAGTACGCAGTTTTGATTATGCTTTGCGGGCATAAATCAGTACTTTTCCTCGTACTTTGTATAAAATCGAAGGTTAAGCCGAATGCACTAGTCATGTTCGAGCAGCATTCAAGGCTTCGCCGGCCCTTGCGTGACACAATCACGACTGGTACAAATGCAAGATTTTTAACTATATACCACGCTCTATGATATGCACAAACAATTCAAGCGAAGTAAAATACGCAATTTACGCTTACTATTACAAAAACCGCTGCCACTTCATTGTCACTTCCTCAAACTAAATTAATTTTAAATTGCCATATATCGCTTTTAAATTAGAATTTCAAAAAATGTGTGCTGATTTATCATTGATGGTTTATCAAAAGATAATTTTGTATTAAAAGTACACATTTAGTTTAAATTACATTTTGTTAAGTCTGCCTTAGAGATATTGTTGTATGCGCGTTGGGCTTGTAATTATTAAAAATTTTCTTTTTTAAAGAGGAAGCTTTCTGTTCTTTTTGTCATTATGATTTAAATTTATTTTTTCTTTTAATATTTAAAATTCTCTTTATTTTCAATTTTTCATAAAAATACGAATATTAGAAAAAAACTTTATATAAACGTAAATATCTTGAAAATGAAAGAACCTCATGGTCTAAAAACAGAAATCAGTTAGGCGATAGGAAGAAGTTACCCTTTTGAAAGTTTTAGATATAATACTGCTGTTATGCTACAGTTCTGAGATTGACCCGTTAAAATTAAATAAGACGTTTTGGTTTATAACAACTGAAAATAAAGTGTCGATTCAAAATTTGAGGTAATAAAATATAGGTAATTTTATGCTCTTTTAAATGTAATTACACTACATTTACACAATATTTCTAACATATCCGAAAAATGAAAAAATGAAATTAAAAAATCGAAATATCGTTATAAAATAAAAACAGTTAGATACCTAAACCTTAAAATTTCTTTTTAATTTTGATTCTTCATTTAATATCGTTAGTGTTCGTCGATGTCCATGGGAAAAGTATGTATGCTAAAGTAGAGTGAGATTTCACTTTACTTAAAAATGAAAGATTTCACTCTATTTTTAGATTTAAAAATCCACTCTAATTAAATTGATTTATTTCACTCATTCTTCGAGTGGGATTTTTCTCCGAATAAGTGAAATTTCACTCCAACGGGTTCATCGTGTAATTAAATTGTTGATACGTATCATTTATACCCAGATTTATAAGAAATAAGACATAAAAAATACTGTTATACATTATTTAATTAATCTGCAAATATTTTGTCAATCAATATTTCAAAATATAAATGTAAAATTATAAAAAAACAGAAATATAACCGTTTACAAGTAATTTTATACTCTTTCAAATGCAAAATGAAATGATCATAGAGCTACCTTTGGCTCAGTGGGTAAGAAAGTTGCCTACCGATACAAGACGCTCAAGCAGTCGAGGGTTCGATTCCCGGTGAAAATTCTCGGAAAATTTTTTTTCAAGTTTTTCGTCGGGAAAATATCTCCGACTACGCATTGTGCTTTGATGGAGTACGCGCCCATATAGTCTCCTCAAAAGTGTTTAAGACACTGTAGTAAGCAGGTGATGGGTTTCGCTCAACCGAATAGGAAGCCTTCGTGGTTGCACCGCGGCCTATTATATTTTAATACGGTTTAATTTAGGATTATTAAACAAAAAGTAAATTTTAATACAATTGGAAAAAAAAACACAAAGCTTACTATTTGAGAGTGTAAAATTTATAATTAGGTTTTAAAATAAAGAAAGAAATTAACGTGCCTATAACAGTACCTCTATGGTGGTGTAGAAAACTGTAATTTAAATGAAATGTGTAATTTTAGTATTTACCTTGCAACAACTTGATAAAAAGCACACCTTTTTTGAACTATTAATTAAAAAGAAATGTAGCAATTTGAAATAATATATTAGAAGAAATAATTTCATATTGGAACAATTTATTAATTTGACGAATCTAATACTAAATAACTAAGGGTTACTATAGTAATAGACGAACCGAAATGCTAAAGCAAGGCTCACATGACTTACTAGTCAAAATTATTAGCTTGAAAAGGACAACAAATAAGTCGAAATATCGCTAATAAAATTGTGTGCACTCATTATATCGATCCCTTCAACAACATATTAATAATATTATTGACTGTTGTTATGGAAATCTTTTATAATTTTGAATGCTCGATACCATTTTATCTGGACAAGTCTTCAATATTTTCTAGAAATTTCAAATGTAAACAATTTTGACAATTTTAAGAACATATTTCTTAGTTTTATAATTATTTTTATTTATTTTATTCTACTTTTACCAGGGTACTGTAGTTATAATGAACATGTATATATACTTTATAGAATTCTCAAAAGTATACAAGACTTTGAAAATTAGTTATGAGTCATATATAGTTTAAGACATGCATTTCAAAATGCCAATAAAATGCATTCATAAATATTGTAAGTACAATGCAATAAAAATTCTTGAAAAATAGCTTCTTTTTGCCGTTCGAAATAATATTCCCCTTAAATAATAATTTTAACAATATCATACAGAGTACTCGATATTTACCTTATATTTATTATAGGTATGTATGTATTCAAATCAATTAATGTATGCGCAATATTACTAGAACGCTTTCTGGTTGTCTTTATAAGGCTAGAAAATATATGAGTCGTTCTCTAGAAAAACGATTTAAGTCGAAAAACGTCGTTTCGAGAAAAATGGTTTTAAATATTTCAAAATCTTGTATAAGTTGCTATGCATATTTTAATCAACTTTTTTATGTTTTACTACAGAGATACACTATCTGACTATTAATTGCGAGCATTAATTTATTTATTTATACCAGATAGATTTACAGAATGTATACATATCTATAAATTGGCATAGCGCGTTTCTTACACGTAAGAATTATACACGTAATGATTGTACACAATTTAGCATTGGTCAAATTATATATAGATATATTTGACTAATACTAAATTGTGCACAATAATTACGTGTACAATTCTTATGTGTAAGAAGCGCACTGTGCCTATAAATTCTGCATAGGTAACGTATTACCTGTTCGGAGATCCGGTAGCAATGACAAAAAAATCATATAATAAATATAAAATGTAACAATATACTTAAGAACTAATCTTAAAAAATTAAACTTAAAACTATAAAGCTTGCTTATAATTATTCAACTCAATATTTCTTGCTATATAATATACAATATGCGACAAAAGTAACAAATATTTTAAATATTGGATTTTATCCAATTTTTTATTTTAATGTTTTGAAAGATTTTATTAATATTTAAGGTTTCTAGATTATTTGGTAGACTATTAAAAGTTATAGTAGCTTTCGTGTGACTATTTTTATTACTAACTTTTTTCTTGTTACTCAGTATGACTAGGTTTTTCTTCCTAGTAATAATGTTTGAATTGAGTTATTTGTTTTTGAGATCAGAGTAATGGTATCTTAGAGCTTCAAAAATAAACAGTTGTTTAAGATTCATTGGGTTATCTAGTAGTAAAAAATTATTTTTATTCGCTATTTTTAAAATTGTTTGTAAGTTTTGCAATAAATTTAGATTATTTGTGTACACCTCTTCCCAAGTTATAATTCCATAATTTATTATACTATGAAAAAAAGCATAGTATATCATTCTCAATGTTACTTTTGGCATTGATTTGGAGATTTGAGCATACAAACAAAGATTTAATATTTAATATTATTGTTAATCATCATATAAATAAACTAAGTCTTAAGTCGTTTTAACGGAGAACGCCTTAAAATCATCAAAACTACCTACACCTAATATAAAAAAAATAATATCATTACTACTATTTTAGTTCTAAAATAGTAGTAATTATACACATAAATGATTCTGAGATAACGACTAAGAAAAAAAATATTTTTATCAATCAGACAAATACTACGGTATATAGGACTAACAATCTTTTAAGGACTAGGAATCATTTATACAAGTGGTTTTCATGTTTTATATTATGAATATGCAATCTTCCGTGTCAAATTGTGAAAAAAAAATAAAAAACTGTTTGTTTTAAAAACATCTTTAGTTATGGTACCAGTCAGAATTATACGAGATGTTGCGTCAATAACGGCAGAGATGAGTATAGGACTGCTATTTAACTCTGATGCCGGGCGCCCGACTCATGCACTCTCGCACGCAGCAGTCTAGATATGGCAGCCTATGGCGCTGCATAACGAACGGCAGATTTTCATAGAATCTCACGCAGAATCCTCACACAACCGTTAAATATGCTCGAAAATTCATGGAACTTCACAGATATATTATTCAGATGAATAACAAAATACAATTAGACGCTCTGTAGAAAAGCAACTTAAGTCGACTCAAGTCGTTTTTCTAGAGAACGACTCATATATGTATAATAAAATTATTTTTACTCAGATTTCACGTATATTTGAGTAAATATTTCTTGTATGTGCTAAGCGTGATAACTTTATGACCAATATTTTTATGTATATTTATTATATGATTATTTTACTTACATTTTTAATAAATAAGTTCTGCGTGAATTAAGGTTTAGTCAGTGTAACTCAACCAAGATCAGAATTTCGTTATTGCAATTAGGATGTGTATAAACATAAGTAAACGTAAGTAAGTAATTTAAATAAAATGTTAGATTAAGAAATATAAATAAAAAAATTACATATACAATAAACATATACATAAAAATAATTTTTGTAACTATCCAAACTTCAAGCTATTACTAAAATAGAAGAGTGCGTCGCGTTTAATATTAATTTAATTATTGATAATAATTTATTGTATGACAAGTATATTTGAATGTAGCACAAGTTTGGTAGTGTAATGTAATATTCCATGAATATCGAGTACACCATCATTTAATGTAAATGTGTGAGAGACGTAAATAGGTGTAGGTAATGTGGACATGTAGGTAATGTGGCGCCCTACACGAGATCTCGCTGTATGTGTTATTCTGGGGCGCCGTAACTCCTACAGTATATATATTGTGACAATAGATATTGAAAGGCGTGATGACCCCGCTGCTAGCGTTCTCTAATTATAAGATATGGTGATGTTTATGCGCGAAACCATTAAAACTATTTTGAGTACTTTAAGATGCATGTGCTAGTTTTTTCTGTAGAGTTTATGTTCGATGCGAAAATCACGAAATTTGAGAGTGGATGTCAAGTGAGTTTATTCAAACCTTTGAAAAGTTTCGTTCGATCTGACAGGACTATGTATCCATTCTTTGAAGAACCGGGTTCGATAGGATAAATTTGTGGGCTGCATCTTGGCAAATATGTAAACATAAATGTTGCGAAAGAAAACAGCCACTGCGTCAACTGTGGCATTTCAGCTCATAATATGCTTTCCTTGAAGAGATCCTTGATCATTCCACAAATTTTTTTGTCGCATACATACATACATATATACAGACAGATATTTTTCAAAACCGTGTTTTTCTGACTCAGGAGTCTTGAAAACATAAAAATTCATCATAATCTCTGATACAAAAATTTTCTTCGTACGAAGCTTTCTCTTTGAGAAAGCAAAAGTGAAAAATTATTGCACAGAAATACAAAATTTCATAAAAATATAAATAAGCTGTTTTTAAATACATTGTTTTCTATGTATTTATGAGGTTTCTTTTAATAGACGTAGTAAATGACTATTTCAATAATCATTGTAAAAAACAGTGTATACATGTTAGAACCGTTTCAAAATCCAATATAATATGCAAACATATTTTAAGGTATAACGTATAAGTATACAATGTTAGATTAAGAGTTTTGCTAACATCTAAGATTTTGTTTTAAAATTCTGTTTATTTCGAATTGATATTTATTTGTAAGTATAAACGATAATTTTAAGAAAAAATAGAATTAAAGTTATGATAAATTTTACGCATCCTCAATACAAATTTTCTAAAAAGAACTTGACATTGAACCTGAAGAAACGCAAATCATTATCAACGATGACTCTATAAATGAAAAGAGTGTATCGTATGCGCTGTATCAGAATTCCGTAGAAAATAATGATACGCTATGCCGCGGCATACTGGAAACTTACAGTTCAATTAGCTTTACGTACAACGATGGATGTTTAGTTACATTACACCCGGAAAAGGACAGCGGCGTGATTCATGACAATATCAGAACTACACTACTTAACAATAACAAAAGAGCGTCTGCAACAATACCCTCACTTACCCGACATCGTTCTAAAGATAAATTTAAAGGAAAGGAAAACAATTTTTGTAATATACTTGACTTTTCGTAGTATTCGATTCAAATCAAGATGATTTTGTTATTGTTAAGTAGTGTAGTTCTGATATTGTCATGAATCACGCCGCTTTCCTTCTCCGGGTGTAACGTAACTAAACATCCACCATTGTACGTAAAGAGAAAACTCAAGAGAAACTCTCAAAGAGAAAGCTTTGTACGATGAAAATTTTTGTATAAGAGATTTTGATGAATTTTTATGTTTTCAAGACTCCTGAGTCAGAAATACACGTTTTTGAAAAATATCTGTCTGTATGTATGTATGTGTGACAAAATTTTTTTTCCAACATTTATGTTTACATATTCGCCGAGATGTAGCCCACAAATGTATCCTATCGAACCGGGTTCTTCAAAGAATGGATACATAGTCCTGTCAGATTGTACGAAACTTTTCAAAGGTTTCAATAAACTCACTTGACATCCACTCTCATATTTTCGTGACAAATATTTGGGAAGATAACGCGATATGACATTGATATAACATTATTCAACGTGCTACAGAAACAAATTTTTTTCCGGCAGTTTCTTGTTTATTTTGGTATCATTTACAGTATAAGAGGGCCTCTATTTTTTAAACATGCATACAATGAGGGGTATTCAGTCGTTTGGTGGCGCTTTTAAACATGCATACAATGAGGGGTATTCAGTCGTTTGGTGGCGCTACGATGCAAGCGCATATGCATATATAGATATACTCGCAATGCTTTAACCCGCGTATATTAAATTAGATTTATTAAATAAATATTCATTTTAATGATTTTAATCCCATTTTATTAAAATCGATTTATCATATAATATTCGTTTTAACAAAATTATTTATTAAACACGGTAATCATCGTATTTATCAGTGGAAGTGTATAGATGAATGAATGGATGTGTCAGCTAGTGGATGTACGGATGCGTGAGAAGATGGACAGAAGCGCGTTTGGATGGAAGAAATTGTATAGATGGATGGTTGTATGCGGGGGTAGGGTAGATGAATAAGTGCGCAGGTGTACAGAAATACCAGGGTAGATGAGTGGATACGTGGGTGGAGTATATCGAACTGTACAGGTGGATGTATAGATGCGTGGGTGGAGGGGTAGAAGTATATAGGTGGATGAATGGATCCGTGGGTGGAGGGATGGAAGTGTATAGGTGGATCAATGTATGCGTTGGTTGATGGTTGGACGCGTTGATGGATGGATGCGTATGTGGATAGATGTATGCATGGATGGATGCGTAGGTGGATTGGTGGATGGATGCGTGGATGGATGGATAACGAACAAGAACAACAATAGCAGCAACTGCGTTAGCGACTGTGCAGTGAGTAAATATTTCTAATAATTTATTAATTTCACTTTGATTATACAAAGAAGATACAAAACTAAAACTCAAAACTGAAAATTTCTTAAAAAACAAAAATGCATCAAGTAATGAAAAGATCGCTGCCAATTCATTGACACTTAGACTAAAACATAATTAACCGGTCCAATATTAAACCCTATAACTTCTATGGCTCTTTTAAAACCTTTACTAACTATCGCAAATATTTTCAAAAGATTTTCATAATTATTTATAGCGTTCTTCTAAAATATAGAAACATTTCCGAAAAATCTTTCTTTTAAACATCCAAAACCAGACACATTTATCCCTTTAATTGATACTACAACTAAAGAATACAATTTTCCATTATATTTTTGTTAATTATTTTATTTGCTTATTTTTATTAATTTTCATTCTTACTTTATTCATCGTGTCGTTAAAGTCCGCAAAAAAGAAAACTCGGTGAACTAAAAATATAGAGAAGCAGCGCTGCCGGCCGAGGTCATTAGTTCCTTCTATCTCACTTTTGTTCTATATTTAAATACTTCTTTTTGCGCCAAAAACTTTCTCGCTCTTTTTAAAGATCTTTCCGTCTCCTCGTTCCTTCCTTTATTTATTCGTTCTGTACTATTTCTCACTTGCCTTACCGCGCAGTTTGTTGAGAGTTTTACTTCGTTTTTCTATGGTTTTAAATTTAAAAGAGCATGATAAGAATTGAAACTAAATATTCTCTTCTTTTTTAACAGATTCTAAATAGCTTGATAATTAGGAATAAAATATTCTTCATTCATTAAATGATTTTTTTAGTTTTCTTTTAATATATAGCTGGACTTTAATATAAATAATAAAACATAGAAATTGTATAGAGCATATTTCTTTATAATGCTTGTATTATTTTATTTATAATTTATTTTGAATACATTTAAAAAATATTTCTCTACAGAAATATGATTGAAAATATAAAGGCTTTATCAATATTATAATTAAAGAAAAATATAGAATTATTGCAAAATTTAAAAAAGGTTTTTTGAATTTTAATACTTAGTATAAATTCCTTTAACAAAAAAAACAGTTTTTAATATTTAAAATTTTTAATATTTCGAGATTAAATGGAAGCTTAAGCATTTTGCAAATGACTCAAACTCTTAAAGTTCAACATACCTACATACTTTTGTGGAGTAGAAACTAATTTTAGTGTAACAAATTTAATGCATTTTCGCCATTCACTCTCAGAGTTTCTGAAAGAAATTTCGACATTTTTCAAATTAAATAATAAAATAATGCATTGTACTGTAAAACGCAGAAACTCGAGAACAAAATCCCCGTATACTCGAAAGCTGGCCAGCTGCAATTACAACTTTTACAAAAGCGCGCAAATTACAAGAAAGCCGAAAATTCGCGCAGTCGCGCGCGGTAACAAGCACGCAACGCCGAACATACAACACGAACGAAGCCTAAAAAGCAAGAAAGTCATTAGTCCTATTTTATTTACGTCTCTCTCTCTCTCTTTCTCTTCCCCTTGCCCTCGTGCCCCATATTTTAACATTCTCGTTTTGGTACTGAAATTTCGGCGCTCTCCCACACATGCACGCGTACTCTATATTCGTTTATCTCTCTCTCTCGCTCCTTCTGAGTTTTACTCTAGGTCAGCCACCTCATTTTCGCTTGGGGGGGGATGTTTCTTTCGTCGGAAAATGAAGTCGTCCTCGCTCGACGACTTCTGGGCCAAGAGAGAGAGAGGCCGAGCCGAGATATCTTCCATCTCCTCGCGTCTCTTCCTCGTTCTCTCTTCCTTGCATTCTAGCTTAAGATCTGAGTCTGGTTTTCATTAGTCTGTTTTTCTGCATATCTAGCGGATTGAGAGAAATAAGCTCGGACGAAGATGTATAGAGGAAGAGGCTGTGGTAGCAGAATGCAGGTGTTTTGAATACAAAAATGTTTTATAAACCTATTTAAAGTAACGAGAGAATTCTTCAAGTGGAGGTTGTCAGCAGATTTCATGGAACACCTGATTTTTACTTGAAATATTTTCAGATCAAACTGAATTAATTTATTCTTTTGAAACTGACTTGTAAAGACTTATTTACATAATTTAAATATTTTATAAATGAAATAACTTTGTGGGTCTTCTTTGTACGATGGTTAAAGTTTAATTAAGAAAAAGCAGACCAATTGAATAATTAGATTGTTTATAAATTATTGAATAAAGTTGGATTTTAATGTTAAATTCAATCTACATATTTTATAAATTAACAGTTTAATTGTGTTTCTGTTGTTCAAATGAATATAGTAAATTTTTTGTTAAAAAGTGTATGAGACACTCTAAATACGTAATATTTTTAACAAAAATGGTTGAATTTTCAATGATAATTACATTTACATATTTTATGAATTAACAGTGTAATCCAATGCTGGGAGGAGTATCTGCCCACGGAGTAGTTGTTTCTGCTGTTCTAATAAATATAGTAGATTTTTTGTTAAATAGTATATGAGACACTCGTCTACAATTTGTTGTTAGAAGCAATCATCTAAATTATATCTACAAGATCACAAATCGAGTCAATAGTACGATTTAAATTACTTGTCGAGATATGTCTCTTTTCCACGGAATTTGCAAAGTACTACATAGCACCATCGGAATCCGCGATTCTTCAATGATAGAAAAAATATCGCATTCCTCACATTTTTTTAAAAATCGCTGACTTTATTCACCTCTACGACACATTAACTGAACATCGCACTTACGAAATCACACTTTCTCCCCACTAAGCTTATTTTCCAACGATCTCTTCCGAACGAACAGGACTCTCCAGGCACAATGAAACCCCACCCATCATTTGCGCAACATTCAACGAAACATTTTCCAAGTGACTTCCATAAACTCTGTTTTGCCTCTGGAAAGCGCGCCGCGTGCGTCTCGCTGACTTTTGACGCGAGCGGCATTGACGAGAGAGAGAGAGAGAAAATTCTCCCGCTCTTTACATATAGATAGTTCGAAAAATCTCGCTTAACGAGAGCGAGCTGCTGCGCTGCGTTCGAGTGCGCAATTACGCTGTACGTCAAGGCGACTTTTGCGTTAGCTCGTACGTTCATTCGGTTCGGGACGACAGTGCAATTTGCGCTCAGCAGGCAGGTGAGACGCGGGGACGCAATGCGCAGAGAGAAACGCTGAGTTGAGCTCGAAAATATGGATTTTATTAACTTTTGACGCGAGTTTTGTTGGGCGAGTTTTAACTCGCTGTTTTGTTGACGTGGGCTTTGCTCCGAGATTTTGCGTATATTGTAGAATATGGGAAGTCGTGTACAAATTAATTTAGATCACTTTTATTTTAATATGAAAATACTTATATTTTATTTGGACGGAAAGTGCATTACTTTACAGCCCTAGGGCGAAAAAGGCTCACTTTCCACCCGAGGGCGGTAAATGGCCACTTTCCGCCCACTTTACATGCATGAAAAAGCATACTTTCGATGCAGCTGAGACAAAAAGTATATTTTTTTATATTTACAAGTTTTTTATATTATTATATTCAAGTAATACAATAGGTTGGTTTAATATTGCATTTAATATATCCAATCTCAAAAGTTTTTTAATGTTTAATGTATAAAGTATTACTAAATTATATTTTGTATCTTATTGCTTAGATGTATATTGTAAAATGAGAAAATATATGATTTTGCGAATTAATTTTTGACCTTTAAATCAATTGTTTCAGAATGAAACAATTTAAAAATTATGATTTTGTACGCGATTCATACCAATTTAATATATTATACTATATCATGTAAATTTCTCTTTAGACAGTTAAATATTGTATGCCTTATTAAATAATACATATACACTCTATTCATTATACGATGAATAAAGTTTGATAGAGTACTGAGAGGATAAAATGTGCTTTCAAGAATTATCTGAATTCATAAATCTTCATATATTAAAATGATCTAAGCGTAGTATTTCAATTTGTTTTACTGACCGCAAAAGTTGATTTTGGATACATAATTTAGCCCAAACTTTTGTAATACTTCCCTTGCACTATTGGCTGTAAGTTGTGAGTTTTACAGTTTTCTCAAGCAACTTTACCTAATATTAAACTACGGGCTCGTGTTTCTTTAATAAGAACTTGTAAGTACATCACAGTACTCGCACCCCCGGCTTTTATTCTTTAGACTTCTTATTTCAAACTTAGCATTATTCTCATAATGAATACGTGTTACGCCAATAAAGTTCATCTGCTTGCATAATTTAAATATATTATCTTGCAAATTAAGGCCATTGCCGATTGTCTTAGCAAGTACTTTTACCAGGATGATTTTCAATGTTTCAACTATTCAATATGTTCTGCTCTTAATTCATGGTATTCATTGTGAATTACATATTAAAGTCGTATATACACGCAATAGAACATCAAAATGAATACCAGATTAGATAGAAAAAGTGTCACAAAATGTGTAAGATATTTTCAAATAGGTTTCGTAAATTGTAATGGTTATTCATTGTGTACCACACTCGAGGTACTAAATATATTTATATTTTTAAATTATTCACATCATTGTAAACTATACAAAAGAATCTTTCGGGTATTATTTTAAAATTGTTACGTACAATAATATATATCGAAATAAATAACATATTTTGACTATATATTGACTTTTGAATATATAACAATGATAATTCTGAATCGAAATGCGTATGAGTAACGACAAAATCTGAATAATTGAATGAATAAGCTTGAATAAATTGTTTTATTTTGATCAGTTAATAATCACTAAACTATACCTTTTCGAAGAATATAATATCTGTAATTCAGATTAATGAAAAGTAGTATATTCATTAGTTATAAATATTAAATACAGTTCCCAAAAGTACATACACGAGCGTAAAAATAAAATTCACGAAATAATTCGGCAAAGAATATGCATTCTCAACCCTCCCGGAGCCCGATTACAATCCACCCCGACAGCATCACCAGAAACAGAAACAACCCCGATCTCCCGCAATATCCCTCGAAAAGACGAACACACGCAGCTCGACGTCCTGCGGGCCGACGAGGGTATGAAACATTCGTCAAAATCCACTTCCTCCCTTCCGCTTCCCCAAAAAGTAGGCGAATAAAAATTCACGCAGCTCCGGGAAAAATACGGAAAAGGAAGATGAAAGGACGGGTATCGGCCTTTCGTCGACGGTAAAAATGACGGAGCAGCTTTATGCGCGAGCTCGTCTAATATCCATCGGATGTGAAGTGAGTTTAAGGAGATAGAGAGAGAGAGAGAGAGAGAGAGAGAGAGAGAGAGAGAGAGAGAGAGAGAGAGAGAGAGAGAGAGAGAGAGAGAGAGAGAGAGAGAGAGAGAGAGAGTGGATAGCGCAAGCGCGGGGTGTACGCTACGAGTAAAGCGAGAAGGTTATATATGTGTGTAGGTATAGGCTGTAGGAGTAGAGGGCATCAAGCGGGCTGACACATTGAGCGGTGCATTAGAATTTGAGTCGAGCTGAGCGGAGTTGCTGGAGTAGAGAATGACGACAGTGTATGATGTTGCTACGTGGCGATGGTGTATTAGAGGGTTTATTTGGTGGGAGTTGAATGAGCGATTCCTGAGTAAAAGTGATTTTTCATATGTACTCTCTAAAAATGAAACAGTGAAAAGTATGTCGCTGCTCCTAAATTAGTGAATATTCATTAATTTGCAGCGAATAAGTTAAAATTCACTGCTGAGTAAGTCGATTTGACATACTGCTCACTGATTCGAATTTAGAAAGTAACTATGAATGGTTATATATTAGAATTATGTATATATAACATAATTAAGTTATACGAGGTTTTATACAAGTTATAGTTGGGTATTGAATATATATCGTGCTCCCAGATTTTATTGCAAGAGAACCACCATATTAGCTACGCTACTTTGATTGTTTTGATTGAATCTTGCCCATATTAGGCCATTTGCGAATAGTGACGTATTATATATCAAATGAAAGGGTACATTGAATACATTCAAAATTTCAAGGTCATTAGTCTTAGTTTTAAGTCTAGTGAAACATATCGTAGCTACAAAGTTTGATGATATCGTAATGACGGACTCAGTCGGACTCGTCAGTAGAGCTTTCCCATTGGATAGAAATCCGATCAACATGATCTGCAGGAGGGGCAGCGTCAATCCTAATATCTATCGTTAAATGGGGTAAAGACTGAATTTTCCACACATTGTTTAGATATTCATAGAGACTTTTCAAATGTCCATTAATAGCTTGGACTACAAAGCGGCATTCGGTGACTAATCGAGAGCGATTAGCTGATATATCGAATAACTGCATTTCTCCCTTAGGACTGAGTTCAGGCATTCTTGTGGTATATCCTTGATGTTGAAGATAATCTACAATGGCTCTAAAACCTCTGTCGAAAATAAAAATATCTTGAGCTCTGAAGAAATATCTCACTTCTGAAAAATTATCGAATATCTCTTGCATAATAGTAGCATCATTCTTTACCGCGGGTAATGGTTCAAACACAATAATATATTTATCAGGTGAAACACACAACGTTGGCTTTACTAAAGAACCATGTTTGTGTATGTTAAACATGCTTCTTTAAAGTATTTTGTTGATACTTTTGAATGTATATACATAAGTTGTGTCGCAGATTGTTATTACAGATCAAGCCCCTTTCTGAAGAAATAGTTTTTATCAAGGATTTTTTTCCTTGATATATGAGTAAAACCTAAGTGCTGAGGAACAAAGTTTTTTGTAAGTGCGTCTCTACCTTTATTCATCAGGTGTTAAGCAGTGCTTCGACTTCCGTTAATAAACGTATCTGTAATCTCTTGGTCAAAACAACCTTTCTTTAGTTTACAAAGATAACAAGCCTATTTAATTAATTTATTTCTAATGGTTGTTACGAGACCTCTCAGTAAATCTGCCATGTCCGTTATTTGCTCTGAATGAAATATATTAGAAACTTCTTGTAGTATGTTATCCCAATGTATTTTATTATATTTATGACAAACACGTGCACCATCAGGTATATAAAAGCGTTGGTCGTTTAGTACTTGAGCTATGGTATTTTCTGGAACACGTATACTACCTGCAGAACAACCGAAGACGCATTTACTTTGAGTACAGGAAGATCTTCCTATTTCTAATCTAACGCCTATAGGTTGTTGTGCTTGGTCTGGAATTAACTTTTCCGAAGATCGAAGAAATCGGTACCAACATGCGTGACAAACAAAGTCTGTGGGCTGCACGTGAGCTCCAGCTTCATTGTATTTAATAAAACATTTCAAACATTTCAAACTAGCGGATATATAATTATTCAATTGAAAATTCTCGTTTCTTATTTAACATTAACATCACGATTAATTAAAATTCTCATTTGTACTTTTCGATCCATTTTGGATCCGCCATCTTCGATTTTAAAGTTGTCAAAGTCTGGGTTCGGATTTGCAATCAGCCAGCCAAAAAATTTCAGGGTATAAAATGGTTCTTCATATTTGGGTACTTTCATGATATTTGAGCCGCCATGTTGAATCCGCTATCTTGGGTTTAAAATTATCAAATTCTGAGCCCAAAATCGTATCCAGCGATCCAAAATACCCCACGGCACCAAGTTTCAGAAAAAAGACCGCAAGGAATAACGTATGCTTTAAATGATTCATATAAAAACAAAAACACCGCTGTCAATTTATTGGCACTTAGTCTAATCACTTATTCAACTTTAATAGACCACAACTCTTGACAGACTTATTTCCGAGGATTGTCTCTATGTACCTTCTTCTCTTCGATACAAGAACTAAAATTTAAGGCAGGTTTCTTTGCAACCTAGAAAACCCTTTTCTACAAAGCAGATTATATATACTACTTTAGCAATTAAGTTAATATTATGTTTTCGAATTGCTTTAGTTTTAATTAAGAGGTTCAATTGATTCAGTATGAAGACTTGGACATGTTTTAGTATCTTTAGTAAACACTGAGATTAAGTTAATCTGAGATTATAGTGGATACATTAATATATGCATAGCCTATTGGAAGGGTACACTGACCGTGAAAATAATTATTTTTTATTTAAATACAAATAATGTTACATGTTATATTTTGTATTGAAAAAAAAGTTTTCATAAACAATAAAGATTAGATAATTAATAAGTATAAACTTGAGTGTAGTAAAATCCTAAATTACTTTTAATTTGATTCTTTAGTATAAACGTTTGTTTTATGATACACTACTTAGAATACACTTTAATTAATCAGTTAGAAAATCAGTTGGGCTTAACTAAATTCTGTTATACAGTCAGGTCTTTTACAAATATATATATATATATATATATATATATATATATATATATATATATATATATATATATATATATATATATATATATATATATATATATATATATATATATATATATATATATATATATATATATATATATATATATATATATATATATAGTAGTTACGACTTATGTTAAACTTGAATTTATTACAAAATTTGGTTTCGGCAAGCAGGTTATGTTTTGTTATTTATTTATTGCTGTTATCATTTTATTGATCTTCTCAACAATAAAATAATATTCTAGAAAATAAATACGCGAATACAACTACAATAACAAATGTAATGTATAACTACTAAAAAATGTGTTATAGAGTTATTTATATAGTAAATATACATTATTTTACTCTTAATGATGTAGCGATAATAATTTTTTTTTTCAATAAAATGATAAATCAGGGTAAAGGCAAATTTAATATTCTAATTTAATTTAATTTAATAACATTTAATTAATTTCTGTGCTTCACTTCTGTAAAGTAATTGAAGTATAAATATTTCTTAACTTTCCAAGACAAATTATCATAGCCTAGAAAATAATCAACTGTTATGCGCACAAGTTTAAAGCAAAACTTGAATTCCTTTTTAACTTTCGCAATTATCCGTTATAGTTTAGAGGCGAATTGAAATTAAACATTTATCAATTTCCTATCCGTCAAACTGATTCATTGCGATTGACATATGGAAATTACTTATTTTATATAAAAATAATCAAAACCATCAGAATAATCAACTATCGTGTGTACGAGTTTCAAACATAACTTTATCATTTTTTAACATGAGCAGTCTCCGTCAGTAATTAAACTACAGGCCAATTTGAATGAAACATTTAGAAATTTACTATCCTTCAAACTGACCCACTGTGATGCATACACGCAGCATTATTGAAATTTTAAACTACAAATTATATCAAAACCATCGATACAATCAGATGTGCTCTACCCCCATTCAAAATAAGCCTTCATCAACTTCTTCGCTGTCCAGCACTGTGACAGCTCTCCAACCCTCCGCTTGCATCAGTGAACCAGGTGTGTTCTTACCCCACAAGGCATACGGGTATACCGAAAGAAGCCCATGGCGGCGTCGCTCCGCGAAGAAAGGCGGCGGCAAGCTGCGCGTCTTCTCCTCGGTGACAGATCGACGCGAAAGAGAAAAGAGAGAGAGAGAGAGAGCGGAGGAAAATCGTACACGGAGCCTCGCGAGGTGGAGTTCAATTTTCCAATTTCCCGTCTTGTCACTCTCGCCGTCGCGTCCTCTCGCTCGGAATATTTTTCTCTCTCCCCCCACACACACACACACCCACATACACACTTCCTTCATTGTTTCTTTCCCTCTCTTCTCGGAAGGTTTATCCGGGCGGCGCTTATTTAACATTCCCGCGGGCCTTCGTCGCTTCTGTTTTAAAAATCACTCCCAGGAAAAGAGAAAGAGAGAGAAAGAGAGAGAGAGAGAGAGAGAGAGAGAGAGACGCTTAGTATGCCGCGACCGATCGCGCTAGTCGACTGTGATATTGCCTGCCGCCTGTCTGGCCTCGGCGTCTCGCTTTTCTTCGCCCGTGCGCGCCTCCTCGCCTGCGGTGTCGCGGACAAAGAGGAGCCGAGGAAGAATTGGGTAACAGAGGGAGAAAGAGAGACAGACGAGAGACGCAAAAAGGAGGGTAGCTGGAAGATATAAGAGGCCGGGAAATGCAGGAAGTTTTTCGCGTGAAATATCGAGCGAGCGATGCTTCCGCGTGCCTGGACAGTATGGGACGACAGATGAGAGAGAGAGAGAGAGAGAGAGAGCAAGAGAGAGAGAGAGAGAGGTATTTCGGAAATTCGGCTGAGCGAATGGAAATTCGTTCGCCGCGCCGCGAGGAAGTCCCACGCTGACGCAGCGAAAATTCGGCGGGTTGATAAATTTTTTCGCGACACTGTGGGACGATGTTTCTTCAGGGGAGGATGGATTGTGGGAGGGTGAGTTTTGGTCGTGATTTTGGATTTTTCGTTCTTTTCATTGTGTGGATTTACGTAAATAGATCTATACCTGTATCATCACAGAAATAGTTTCTGATCAGGTAAGATTGGTTCATCAACAGTTATTTCTTCCGTGGTAGTAAATATTGTTTAATATTGTTGGTTCAATGCGCATATTATTTGATATTCAATAATTATTGCATAAGTCCAAAAACAATTTCATATAACAATAAGTTTAAGGTAATGATACGTTTGAGATATGAATATGTTTGAAGTGACAATATCTTTGTGATAACCATAAATTTAAGATAAGAATAAGGTTAATGTGACAATAAGTTTGATAACAAAATAAGAACGAGGTGATAGTAAGTTTAGGATAATAAGTAAGTTTAAGTTAATAAGTTATAAGTAGCAGTATGTTTTGGATAAAAATAAGTTTTAATCATTAGTAATTTTTTGACAAATAAAGCTGGAAGCAACAATAAGTTGTAAGTCACAATAAGATTGAGGTAACAATACATTTTCATAATCAATAAGTATTGGATTAAAAATATTTTGAGATAACAGTAATTTTTTTATATAAGTAAGTTTGAGTTAACAATAACTTTAACCCTCTCGGTTACGACTTTCTTATACGCGGAATAAAGTATAGGTTTTTCAGTAAGTTTAAAGTACATGTTTAAACTAGAATTTTCGTACAATATTTGGTCTGATATAATTTCACTATTTCGGGACAGTAATCCATTTTGGTAACTTCTAATTAATGTATTTCTCCAGTATACGTATTGAACCTGATAAAATATTTTTATAAAGGTATAAAAAAATGTAGTCAATAAATAAAATTAAATTTATACCTTACAATAATTTTTATTCAAATACAGACTCAACAAATTCCAAATATTTATTCCATTTTAAAACTATACCTTTTTATTATAATTTTTTTTTAACGAAACCAAATATATAATAGCTTATTTTTAAGTTGTATTAGACAAGTTAAAAAATTAAATTTAAAATACGTTTTGTACTCGTAGATAAAAAAGTTAGTGTTCTTTAAAAAGAACATGGTGACCAAAAGGGTTAGAGTAGCAATAAGTTTAAGGTAAAAATAAATTTGAGGTTACCATAATTTTCATGTACTAATAAGTTTTGGTTGCAAATAAGTTTGAGGAAACAATAAGTTTTGAGTAACAATAAGTTTGAGGTAATAATATGATTGAGGTATCAATAATTTTGAGGAAAACATACGTTTGAGACAATAATTTATAAAATCCAGTTTTATAGAATTTAGTACTGATCACGAACTGGATCCGTTGCGATAATACGATTAATAATTAACGTTTTATAAACCTATAAAATTTAGAAATATACCGTTAAAATAATGCTAATATTAAATGCGATAACAAATTATTTCTTGTAAATTTCTGCAAATTAATTAATTTGAACTTATAAAAAATAGTATCTAATGCTAATATTGCAAGGAACCTAATTTTTGGTCACATTACTTTTTCTGTATGTATAATAATTGCTAAAAAATTTTAGATACATATATCGGAATTATTCAATTCGTAATTAAAAAATATGTTCTTGATTTTTAACTTTTGATTGAATTAATTATTATTTAATTATTTTTTTAATGTCTGATAAAAAAGTAGGGTCGTTGACTGTAGGTTGGTAGTTAAAGAGTAGTAAATAATTAAGTTTTCCAATATTAATTATACATTTAGTTTTATACGTATTTATTACATTTACTGTTATAAGTAACAACATTAATATGCTCATTAAAGCAGAAAAAATTCCTATAAATATAGGCCTTTGAGCATACACGAATATTTACCAAATCGGTTCGCGTTGGTCCATTATCGATTGTCCTATACAGTAGTGCAGCAGTGCGATTCCAGCTGTACCGTAGATTAATAGAAAATTAATTATTTCAAGTGGGCGGGTTCCATTAGTGTGATCGAATTGCGCTCGAGCTGCAAAAGGCTTTAAATAAGCTGCTAATGTTACGAATAAAGTGACTGTTTCAATGGATACTTTAGTCGTTTATGAATAACAACGAGGTTATTAATTTAAAGTGTAATTTCCATTTTTCTTGCTTGGATTTAAACGATAACGATATAATTCTGAAACATTAATATTAAACGGAATTTAATAATGCGTCCGTCTGCTGTTACAATATATTATTAATATAAGAAAACAAAAATAACTGCAGTTAAAAATGAATGTTGTTTTACATAAATAATTTAAATACTGACGACATTATCTTAAATTATACAGTAATAAAATTTAATAACACATCTGTGAGCCTATTATATACATTTTTAACATAATATACAAGAATAACTACGGTTAAAAATGAATGCTATTTATATTCAAAATTTAAATCCTTTCGATTGCATGATCCCGGCGTACATTAACGGTACGCGTTTTCACGCGAAATCCTACTTAACGTAACAAAAAAAAATTACAAAAAGAATAAAGAGAAAAGGAAAAAAGAAGTCACGTCGGAGCAAAATTGAATGGAGCGCTCACGCGAGCGGCGAACCATGTAAGAGAAATGGAAATAATAAATCCCGCATTTTGCAGAAGTAACGTATAGAAAATTCAGTTCCATTATTCCCTTTAAATAAGTTATTATACTCACGCAATCTACCGTTTTATGCGTAAAAAATTATCGTTCATAAAAATTTATTCGAACGAGAAAATTTGAATATAATATAGTAGATGGATATCGTAGTAGAAATTAAAAATATTCCTGGTGGATATATTTTTGGCAAAAATTTTTAATATTCGAGAAAATTCGTTTAAAAAATGTTGAAATTTGAAGATACTCCAGAAAATAATTTACCAAGCTAAAAAAAATTAATACTTGGACCCTTTTGGTTACGACTTTTTATTTGCAGAATTAATAAAAGTTATTTAATCAAGCTTATAAAACAAAAGTTTTACTAACTTATTTTTATATTAGAGTGGACAAATATAAAAAATGAAATATAAGAATGTGTTAACCGAAATGGTTAAAATAATCTGTATTGAAAGAATTCGTTTAAAAGAACTATTATAAATTGTTTGAAATTATATATATTTAATTTACATCAACGTTCAACCATCCTTTTAAATTGTATTGTTATGTATACAAAAATATTAAAATACATTGTTACGTTTTTATATTCGGCTAATTAAATTAGAAAAAGGCGGATGAATTCGCTTATGGTGAGATTCGAATGCAAGATTGTTTTTGATTCTCGTCAGAAAGTGAGCGCGCTTTCTTCAGTTCGAGTGCATCTCCTTTTGTACCAGCATTTCTCCTGACTCGTCACATTATGCATGTAACAATATTCAAAATGCGTTTAAATAGTACATTATGTAACAAGAGCAAAAAGACGAATATTTCTCCCGCGGGTGAGTTTAGTGCCCGAGCGAGCGAAGCGAAGCGAGGGTAGTATCATCCGAGGGAAAAATCGACTTTTTTCTCGAGTTACATATAGTACTTTATGCCCATCTAAACTGTGGCCACTTTTTGACTTGTAAAGCGGGACTAATGGACTGACGTAGAATGTTTGAAAACGTGGTCGGTGGGCGGTGCGGACGGCGCTGTTCTACTCTCTAAGTAATAGTTTTTCGTATTAAATATTGAACAGTCTAATAAATTTTGTATAAAATGTTTATGTTTTAATTTTATTGGGTAAAACATAACTTATATTCTTAAAAGACAATCGTAAATCAGGGTTATTGGTAGAACTTGCTGAAATAAAGGAATTTGGACTAGTTTCTAGTGATGTCACTTTTCCCCCTAATCCTTTTCAGGGAAAAAAGTGTCCATTTTCATTGAGATGGACATAAATTGTTATTATTCAAAATAATATCTGAGAATTGAGGAAATGTCTAAAATTAGTGCAGATTATTAAAAAATGTTAAATAATGTAGAAAATTATTGGCAATTTAAATTATTTATAATTGATTTTTTAAATGATTTTTGTAATAATATAAAATTGCGAATTTTCTCAAAGGTAAATTGTAATAATCTTTTTGAAAATTTAAATTTGTTAAATTTGTTTAAACATGACAAATTTTAACTAATTACAACTTTTTACATTTTTCATCAAAATTCTTGTGTAAAACATTTTTCTTACACTCGCATTGAAATTGAAAACTCAAGCGTGCATTTCGTCCGGAATTAACCACAATATTTATACCAGGCTCTCCATCTGCACAAAGACTCTTGACGTCCGACGATAAATACATATTTCACGAAAGTACGCGAGCACCACGCGTACATATCCCTTCCGCATAAATAAATGCTCCACATGCGAAATTCAGCACCAGCTCCGACCTCGTAATGTTGCTGTTTTGCGTAGTGCAACAAAGGGGTCGCGTTCGCTCTCTCGACTCTCGAAAAAAGGATAGTCATGTAAACAGGGAAGGGGAGAAGAGATAAAATAAAAAAGAAAAGAAAGAACAGGGTCAGCACAGCTGCAGCAGCGGCAGCAGGAGTAAATTTGGGAGATTCCATTTCAAAGCTCTTTTCTCTCTCCCTCTGGTCGAGCATCATTCGTCTTCTTCCCCGGTGCCCGATTCCACTAGCTTTTACGCTCTTTTCGTCCATTTCCCGCGCACGTCTATTCCTCTTACTCTCCTCTCCATCCTTCTCTTTTTTTTTTCTTTTTTGGGGAAAGAGAGAGGATAGCATTCACGGGCTCCAAATTGAATCTCGCGCGAGCCTCGGTGGTAATTCAGCGAAAATTTTCGTGCTACCCGAGGACGCATTCATTTAAAAATCGTCCGCGAGAGCGATCGATTATGTATGTGTAGGGGAGACTGGGGTATAAAGGGCGACTATATAGTTGTCATTTTTATTTAAAAGGAGGAAATTTATTGCAGCGTGTCTTAGTTGATTTCTGACAGTGATTTGGGTATATTCAGCGCTAATAATTGAATAGATATAGGCGTTGATACAAATTTTAGATCAGAACTAAATTTTAGTAAAAAACAGCCTTAAACTTTAGGGAACTAGCTTGTGTTTTAATTGGCAAAACAATATAAATGTGTGTGTGTATATATATATATATATATATATATATATATATATATATATATATATATATATATATATATATATATATATATATATATATATATATATATATATATATATATATATATATAAATGTTACATTTATTTGTCTCTTTTAAACCTACACTATCAAAATTATTTTCATATATAGTCGTGTCTTTTTACTTACACTGTCAATATTATTTTCACATAGAATAGAATTTTTTAAAGGTATTTTAAGATTTGTAGGAATCATTTATCTGGCTTAGTTAGTTCGGAGTATAACATTTTCAACAAATCGACTTGAAACTTTTAGGAAATCTTTTAAACATCACTATCCCGAGAATAAGTGTAGCAGAAACCAGAAAAAGTTTGGCTTAGGACGACATTTTATTCGTTTAATATTACAAGTTTCTAACGCATACACGGGCTGTCACTAATTTTAATAAATATAAATACTGTATAAAATTCGGTTAAATTTTTATTTTTAAAATTCTGTTTAATTCAATTTGAAGAGAATGATATTCTAAAGAATATCGGGAAGTTTTAAGTCAATTCGATGAAAATTCGTGGACCCCGGTGCTAAAATGTTCATGCATATAAACGTCTCCATTTTATTACGGACCAACAAAAAGATATAAATGATCTCTACACCTCTTAAAATACATTACAAGAAACCTATTTTATGTGAAAATGTTTTGACAGAGTAGGTCAAAAAGAGATAAATTGGTTTTAAAATATTTACATTATTTTTCCATTTTAAACAGAGGCTTTGTCCCCTTCACATATTTTGCTTTTCAAATTCCCTGTGAATTATATTTTCATTGCAATCTTAAAATTTGATCCCATTATTTTGCATAGTATATTCGAGCTATATCTTACTTATTGCCAAGTTTTTATGCAACAAAAATGACATTTTAGGCCTTTTAATTGAGGGGACGAAAAACAGGATAACCTACTTTTTTATAAAATTGATTTTACGGGTTTTATAATGATAATATATTGTTTTCTTCATATTTATGGTGTTATCTTTCATCTAAACTCAAAATTAAACCATTAATTTTTCTTAGTTTAAAACTTAGAATTAAAAAAAGTGAAGTTATCTGATTTTATTTGTCCACACATCTCAATTTACTATCTTTATAAAGAATTATATTTAATACGTTAGGCAGTACGATATTCTTTAGAGAGTTGATAAACAAATGCGATCTCATTTTGTGCCCAACGATGATTTACGAATTCCAGCAACCATACAATTCAGTAGCTTATTATAACCCAGTCTCCCCTATGTTTGACCTTCCGCGTGTGTTCGAGCGTTTTGTTGTGCGCGCGGAAGAGAGCGAGAGAAGGGAGATTCAAATCCTGCGAGGAATTTTCGCAGTTTCACGCGGACAATGGAAGAGGAGATTTTGCGCTCGTGACTAATCTTTTTTTGATGGCCCCGAGATTTATACGTCGATTGCTCTTAGTCGAGCGTAGAGGAGATTTTCGCTCGTGCGCAGATTTATTCGACGTTGAAATTAAAGCTCCGCGGGATGTTCGTCGTTTTTTCGTGTTCTTGCTCTTCTTTTGAGGGGCGCTGGGTGAGCTTGCGTTTATGCAAAGATGGGAATGTAGGTAAATAGTTCAATTATCTTTATCCTGATTGTATGCGGGAAAATTTATCGTGTAGTTGTTTATTTCGTATGGAATGAGAAAATTTATCGAATTTTTTATCGTTATTTGATCGATATGAAAAAATCTGTATATTTTAAAGGAATAATAAATAACAACTCGATAAATTATATTTCAAGTTTGAAAAGTTTCATTAAGATCTATTTTTAACCGACTTTGAAAAAGGAGGAGGTTCTCAATTCGACATGACCTTTTTTTTATGTTTGTCCAGCGATTATTCCGAAACTACTCGACCGATTCGGATGAAATCTTTTTATATGAAAGGTGATTATCCTCCGGTGGTCCCATTCAAATGTTGTGATTATTGGTCCAGTATCTCGCCAGTAATTTAGTTTTTTATGAATATTTTTTCTGTACATTTCGGCCTCTGCTGACTCTGTCCGCCGATTATTCGGAAACTATTGAACCGATTTGGATAATATTTTTTTTTAATGAAAGAGAATGATCTTATGTTGGTGCCACCATATTACTGGGCCAGTATGGAGCCAGTACTACGTCAGTACTGGCGATTTATTATGTTCTACTGCCGATTATTCTGGAACTACTAAACCAATTTGGATAAACTATTTTTTGAATAAAAGAGAATTATCCCATGGTGGTTCCATTATATAACTGGGCCAGTATGGAGCCTGTACTACGTCAGTACTGGCATATTCATTTTATGCTTCACAAAGGATGTTTTTTTCTAGGATTATAAAGCTTCCTGTAGGAGGAAGCAATATTAAATAAATTAATATTGATTTAAGGTGGTCCTATAGTCAAATTAGACGAAAAACTCGATTATTTTTATTTCATTTTCTGATACTTTATACATTTTTAGATCAGAAATTTTTTTTTCTGAAGCATCCTTTGTTGGTCGACCCATATTACAATATAAATTGAATGAAACTCAGCCCTTACACCTAAAAAGTCTGAAATAAAAATTTTTTTTGAAAAAAAAGAACCGACTTTGAAAAATGCACTATAAAGTGTGAAAAAAATGCACTATAAAGTGTGAAAAAATGCACTAAAAAGTGTGAAAAAAATGCGCTAAAAAGTGTGAAAATATTTTCTTAAGAGTGTGAAATAATTCACAAAAATGTTCTTCAAGTCGGCGCCGAATTACAAATTGACATATACCGTTACAGACCCTATTGTGGATCAGTGCCTCTATTGTAAATCATTTACTTCTAAATAGACATTATAAAAGTTTTGCATTACTTCTTTAATTATTTTGATACATAAGAATAAGTGCTTTCAAAATAGTAATAAAAGTAACGCAAAACTTTCACAATATAGTTTTAACATAAACTGATTCACAATAGACGCATTGATCCACAATAGGGTCCGTGACGGTAGTATCTTGCTCAAGAATATAATTTATAAATAATATTGAAGTGGGTCCAATTTCGTTAAACCTTGAACGAAATATGTGTCCCACTATCGTATATCCCACTTAACGTTAATAACTCATATTCGAAAGCACTGATTTCAGAGAAAATGCTTTTAAAAAGAACTTCCAATCCAACAATCTTCTTCAAAGGATAGCTATCGGCTAAGCTATCACATATAATTCAAATAATACTGTTACAATTATAACTACTGGCGCGAGCTTTTATGTATTATCCCCGGGATAATCTTAATGTGCTTAGGTCATCGCCACCTAGCGGCGGTACGCAAATTACGCTATCAAACAATTAGTCAAGAATAATATTCCCAATGAAACAAAAAGTGGTGACGGTATACGTCAATTTGTAATTCGGCGCCGACTTCGAGAACATTTTTGTTAATTATTTCACACTTTTTAGTGCAGTTTTCGAAGTCGGTTCAAATTGAACTAATACTACTCTTAGCCGATTAATGAAAAACAAGATTTATTTCAGAAAAATATCAAAAAGAAAGTAAAGGGGATCTAAAATATTCTGTTATAAATGTGACTTTTTTATTTGGTTACGTAAATGGAACATATAGTACGATTAATTTCAGATAATACATTGTAAAATTACAAACTTGTTTTCATATAATTCCTCTTTCAATATTCAAGCACGTGCAATGCTTGTAAATAAGCCTGTTGTAATAAGTATTACTTAGATTCCGTAATGAGCTAATATAGCATCAATATGAGCATTATCCAATGACGTATTGAATTGTACTCGTATAATAAGCTACTTTATTGTCAATGAATAAATTATCCGAATTCTTTTTGATTTTTATTGTGTAAAATTACTGTTATACTTATTCAAAATGACTATTGTAATATTATAATTCCTACGGTAATTATTACAGAAAGCCATTATTTTATTTTGTTTAAACATTGATTATTCTATTTTAATAAGCATTTATTTGCATTAAATAAATCATTGTTTAAACTAATAAATGGTTATTTATTTCGAGTAAATTATTTTCTAGATAGTATTAAAAGAAATATTCATCAGAATTTGCCACATTTTTTTCAGTAGAAATAGAAAATTAAACTAAAATACAATTTTGACGCTTTTACAATTTTTTGATTGATTTAAACAACCAGTATTCGAACAAACTTTGAACAAAAAATTGCATTTTACAAATTAAAAAAATATTCTGCATGAAATCCCGTTTGAAAAATCGCGGAAAAAATATGAAATTCTACGTTCCAATAGGCACTGAAAGAAATCTCACGTTGCATTTAAAAATCACGACATCGCCAACTCGATCGAAAAAGTAGTACATCACCGTAGCCGTTCCGACAGCAAGAGAGATATCAAAATTTTATTTCAAATTTCAAATATCGGTTTCCACTCTGTTTTTTCAAATCGCGCAAAAAAGGAAGGCTCCCCTACGACTCAAACTCGCGATCGAATGAATTCTGACCTTCTTCGCGGCACTTTGTCGCGTAAAGTTCCCTCAGTCGTCACTCCCGAAATTCCCTCCTTATACGCCGGGGCCCACCTGACAATGGGAACAGTGCAGCAGCAGCAGAATCGCGCGCACGCGATCGAAGAGCATTAGCATGTTTCGCGCCGATTGTCTGCCTAGCGCGCGCGCCTCCCGCCGCTATATCCGATAAAATCATTGGCAGCACACGCGGAAAAGCTGCTGCTGCTGCTGCTGCTGCTGCTAAACCGACACGTGTTTAATCAATAAACCGACGCGGCTGCTGCTCTCTCGCTTTTTCACGGGTTGCATTAGTTACGCGTCTATTCGTCTCGCGAGTGCCGGGAGGATGAGCTTTTGCCTAGGCGCTGATTTAATGCTGTTCGATTATTGGATGTAGAAGATGTATTTAAGAGATGAAAAACTTGATGAATGGTGGCTGACTAATCCTCAACTCTACTACTTACTCGATATGATTGTATAGTACGAATATTATTAAATTTTAAAACTTATGTAAAATTAAATATTTTTATATGTATTTTCTAATAATTTATATCATAAAAACGTATCTGAAGAAATATTTGTTCCATTTGACCCCCGCAAACCCCTCCTCATCCCCTCTCAGCGCCCCCTCATTCCCTTATATATCAAAATTTTATCTTACTTATGTTATTTCACTACAACACATTAACCCAGGAATCAAACTTAGGTTATTGGGTCATTGGTTTATGTGGTTTTTGGGTTTTTGAGTTGTTGGGATATTGGGTTATCATACAAAATTAAAACTTGAGAAAATAGGCTCTCCCCGTATTTTATATACACCATATACAACATAATTTTGAATACCCTGTACACATTTTATCTATGGATATACTATACATGTATGCATATGCTACAAATATTAATATATTTATACATAGTTTTAATTAAAGTAAATTGACTTTTGACTTGTACTTAGCAAGAATTTATAAGAAGTTTAAATATATAGCAAACTATAATTTAAAAAATTCAGTTAGGTAGTTTTGTTATAATTAAAACTGACGATGTACGATGGAAGATTCAATTATAATACTACTAATCATATGAGAATTAATTTTAATAATTCATATACCGTGTAGAAATCATGAATAAACAATCACCTGCCAATAAGCAAACAACAACAAAATCATCCATTAAAATCATCCGCCTCCTCAAACAATACAGGAGAAATAGAAAATTCTCCACCCCGCTCGCAGTACGCCGAAATTCATCCACCGGCCAATTGAACAATCGAGCTCACTCCTCGCACTCGCTCCACTTTTCCACGCGCGCGCGCGTGCGATATTCGGAGCTATTTATCGGCTGCTGTTAGGGGGAGATACTTGCGGGGTAAATAAAGCTCGCTGACCCCCTCGCGCAAATAGAAAGCATCGAGCGCGCACGCGAGAGCGAGAATCGCACTGTGTGCCACGCCCCACTTCTTTTTTCTCCCCTTTCCCCCTCCTGCTCGTTTCGATTGTTTCGCGATTTTTTTTTCATCCAGCGGCCGGCTTTTTTTCCGGCGCACATTGCGAGCAGCGCCCGCACATTTTTGTCGATCGTTCGTTCGTTCGTTCGTTCGGCCACTTGTCGATGTGCGAGAGAGAGAGAGAGAGAGAGAGAGAGAGAGAGCGAGAGAGAGAGAGAGAGAAAGGGCGCGCGTTTTTTCAACGTCGCGGGGGTTAAACTGTAATTGATGGGCATTTGATTGTCAGAAATTGACTGTGGGGAGTGAGCCGTCGCTGCAGTGCCGCGGGCGGTTTTTTTTGTCATTTTTTTTTTGTACAGTCGGCGGGAGTTACGCTGGATAGGGAGGATTTTTTTTGGCGGATAGGCTGCGTTGTTTAGGGTATAATCTTTTTTTGATAGGAGATGCGGCGTATAGAGGTGATGGGTTTCCGGGAGATTCTATTTTTTTGTTGTTCGGAATTATGAAAGGAAGCTAGTTTATTGCTTTGACTCTGGAAATTTTGTTTGAGTGAAGGTTGGGTAGTTTTGATTTATTTCTTATTGCTTAAGGTTTTAAAAAAGTTTTTTTGTTTTTATTTATGTCAACTAAAAATAGATAAGCCGCAGACATAAGAATAAAGAAAGAATAAAAAAAAATATATTTGCATAAAAAAAATAATAAATAATAAAAAAGAAATAATAAATAGTAAATAATAAATAATAAATAATAAATAATAAACAAGGCATAATAAATAGTAAATTATAAATAATAGTGATTAATAATAATAGTTTCCGAAAAATATTCAAAATTTTTTATACAAATTTGCCTCAGCAATTTTACTTTCTCGAAAATTCTTTAGTTTTTATTTTTGACCTTATTATTTTCGTTATTATTTTTATCGACAAAATTTGTTTCTATCTCTTCATTTATTTAAGACTATTTATTTAGGCAATACAAATAATTTACATAAATTCAATCACTTTCGTTCCAGAATTAGAATCAACCTAGAAAGTATATGTAAAATTATTCACGGTTTCAAATTATACAAACAAGTTAGAATATAAAATTTGTATACCTGTACTGAAATGTTGAGTAATTGCAATCTACTGCTCCCTATCGATGCATTGCAAATAGATAGGTTGATATTTGAATGCTATTATTTTAACAGTCGAATATTCCTAGTTTATTTGTATTATACAAATAATCGATAGTTATATTCGAATAATCGAATATTGAAATTCTTTCTGTGCTAAGAGCGATAATACGCAGAATAACGTTCAAAATGTTAATTTGTATATTCATATTTTTGTGTTGTAATAGTATAATCGAATAGCAATCAAATTTTAACTATGTGTTAGCAACTATATTCCATTTATTCATGCTTTTTTATTTTCAGAATAAACTTATACTTAAATTTAGTAGGACAATAATTTTTTTCAACTCCGGCATGAAATAGGCTTTTTTTATGCCTAAAAGAAGCGTAGAGAATCGCGCATTTCGAGCGTGTTTGTAAAGAGTGTGAAAGTAAATTCATTTAGCAGGGGAAAAAGTGAAGCGGAGAAAAATAGTATATTACTCACCAAGGGAGTAAAGTAGAGAAAAACTAAAACTATAACTTTTCCTCCCGGCTAACGCTGTCTGCGTATTGCTGCCCAAGCTACGCTCGGGCACCAAGTTACTCGCGGGCGTCAGTAGCCTTCATTGCTCCCGAGTGCAGTATACAACTTTTTCTCATGCCCGGCGGAATAGTATATTATGCACCTAGGGAATAAAATGAGTCCTTAGAAGCCGGGGCGTGGTTCGGCGCCCGAGCGGAGGGAGGGCGCCGCACACGCTGGCAATCGCTGGCTCACTTTATTCACGCGTGCAATATACGATTTTAAAACATACCCACCGAACAGTTCGTACTCGTTCACCGCCGAAGAAGGAAAAAAGTGCCACATATTTACTCCCTAACCTCACTCTACATCCCGGCGCCACGCGCTGGAGGACTAGAGTGGGAGCAAGCAATTAATGTATCACTGGTTTCTCGACTCGGTGTGGAAGAAGTACTAACTTTACGCTGGAGTGTGTTATAAAGTCATTTGTGCTTAATCCCCGATTTCAAGATCGAAAACGTCACATAACCTCATTTCTAGTAACTGCGAGGCGGATGCTCGTCTCTACTTTGGCTCCCGACTAATGCCGCCTGCGTATTTTGCAGCCCGAGCGAAGCGAGGGCAGCAACCCGCAGACAGCATTAGCCAGGAGGAAAAGTAGAGAGACGCACATGCACGTGGCAGTTTCTAAGCGTGAGAGAATGAGGCGTTTTATTCACTGACAACGGGGAATAAATACAATACTTTACGGCAGTGTATGAGAAAAATGACTTTTTTCCTCGTTTCTGAGAAATTGCAAAAAAATGTAGAAAATAAGCTCAGGACCCATTTTTTCAGGTTTAAGATTTATTCATTCGCGTAAGTGTGAAGTTTACTGCTAGTCAGTGCGTGACTGCGTATGCGCGAGTTTTGATTAATATCGAAATAAGTGAAAATTAGAAATACAATAATTTTCAACTGCATTGTGAACGACTCGAAATATGCGATCACCCACCCAACTTTCATGCATAAAAAAGGCCCCATCATGTCTTTGTTGAATCAAATACGGTGTGTAACACGGGTAGAGAAGCTATTTCAGACTCGGGTGAGGTGGTTTCAGCACTCGTATTTGTCTCGTATTTGTCTTCGCCTCGTGCTGTATACCTCACCCTCCTTCGAAATAGCTCATTTCTCCCCTAGTTGCACAATGTACTATTTCATGTTTTCTTTTCTCCAAGATTCTCGTCAAATGAAAATTAATTTATTTGCTAATTCTAACTGTAAATATAAATTCTGCGTTACACAATTATTTACTATACACAA